>CALSEM010000071.1:0-685000 GCA_943735885.1 Stelis phaeoptera | reverse complement strand
CGACGAAATAAAGGAGCTGATCGCAAATGAGGCGAGCAAAACGCGCACGGTATTTACTGAACCAACAGTTAATGTTTTAGGTGAGCTTAGGAAGCCGGACCTGGTGATTAAAGACCGGGAAAGGCTCTTCGTAGTCGACATCACCGTCCGCTATGAGGAACAAGCCAACCTGAGACGCGCATACCAGGAGAAGGTCAGCAAATACCGAACCACAGCGGTGTACATCCGACTAAGAACGGGATGCACGGAGGCCAAAGTACTGCCGATTGTGGTTGGAGCAAGGGGTGCAATGCCGAGAAAAACGCTACGGAATCTTCAGGAGCTCGGTATTTCGAGAAAGGACTCGTTGACTATCTCAATGATAGCGTTGAGATCGTCAATCGAGATAGCGAACGCATTTATCGATTACGACAAAATTGACTAACCCTTAGGGGTTTCTACGATATAATGCAATCTCAAACACCTTAGATACACGTATCTACAAATACAAACGCGAAAACTTACTGGTTGCATGCATACCGTGAGGTATCCATGCAGCCAAACCCGATCTCTACTCCTACGGTTTAAGATTGTAAATAACGACTCAATCGGTAATGCGTTCGCTTATTGAGCCCTTTGGAAACAAAGGTGCGAGTCGTACGGCCTCTCCGAGAGCTAATCTCGGAAAGTGCTACGGCGGCAGAGCGGGTTAGATCGCATGCACTAACCTGGGCGGACGCCTCCACGTGGCTTCCCTGGTAACACGCTCCTAGGGAGCGTGGCCAAGTTCGCTTTCCTTTCGAGAGGACTCTGTTCGGACTAATTTTTCCGACCCGTTCCAGGTTTGGCTGGTTTCGCTAGAAAGTAGAATTCCCCTTTCGAAATTCAGGGTCGATAGAGACCGCCTTACACACTTCCCTCCGTCTCTTTCTTTTTCTCTCTCCCTCTGTCTTCTCCCCCCTTTTTTTTCTCTTTCTTTTCCATTCTTTCCCTTTCTCTTTTTTTTTCTTCCCTTTCTTTTTTTTCTCTCTTCTTCTTTTCTCGTCCTTTTTCTCTCTTTCTTCCTCTTCACTACCCATCACTTCTCTTCTCTCTCTTCCCCTTCTCTATTTTCCCCATTTGCCCCCACCACCTTCTTCGCTATCTTTCCCTCACTGCCCCTGCTTCGCGTACTATCAAACCCAACGGGGGGGATTAAACCCCGGAAGTACACCCACTTGTACATCGTGCAAGTGGGTGCAGAGCCTACCAACAACCCATGACCCTCTAATTTTTCTTTCTTTCTCCCTTTTTTTCTTTTTTTCCTATTCTGCTTCTTTCTTCTTTTTCTCCCCCTTTCTTCTCTCTCTTCTTCTTCTTCTTCTCTGTCTTCCCTTACCACCCCGGCCCCTTGTTAAGTTTCAAGCCCAATGGGGGGGATCAAACCCCGGAAGTACACCCACTTGTACGTCGTGGAAGTCGGTGCAGAATTTAGCTAGCAGCTACCTCTTCGTGGTTCCCGCTACAAGTACTCCCCTTAGGGAGGAAACTAAAAGCTGCCTCTGCGAGGGCTAGGACGGTGAGGTGCACACCGTTTGGGGACTGGCGACCCCACCACCCAGAGCTGGATAGTCGGGCGGTCTGTGGGCCGCCCTCGACATTAAGTATAACAGTATGGCGAATGTGGCGATTAATGTGTAAGGGCACTAAGTGCCCCACAATGTGGACTTGTCCACTGGTCGGGCGGCAAACATGTCGTTCGACTATCCGTGCGAAATGCACTAGACCTGGCGAGAATAAGGTACACGAGATGGATATGATTGGAATTGATGTACCCGGCGTAAATTTTCAACAAAGAAAATGATGGATGAAGATGAAGCCTCGGACACGGGAGCCCCCGGCCCTGGGGAGCCCGTGGCGGACTTGTCCGCTGTGGATCGGAGGGCCACTGATGACGACCTTGGACTGAATATGGACATTGAGCTGGATGAAGTAATCGATCTGCCTCAGAGCGGAGAGATTAAATGTAGGACCTGCGAAAGCAATGGACAGGACATAAGGTTCCTACAGTTAACCGCAATAGAGAAGCATGTGAAGGAACAACACCCCATTACAAAAATAGAATGGAGGTGTGCTACTTGTCACAAGATTTTCGATAAACTGCATGGATGTAGGTGCCACCTCACTAAATGCAAAGGAATAGTCGAGCCAAGGGGAGTCCTTGAATTTGCATGCGATTCTTGCGGAGAATCATTTAACACGAAACGGAGGTTGTCTACCCATGAAAGACATAGGCACCCTCGAGTGGGGAATGGTGCAGGTAGAACCAGACCAAGCAATAGAGCCTCGGCTTGGTCGGAGGAGGAGACTCAGCTCCTCATAGAATTAGATGAACGTTTTAGACATCTAAGCCGCCCAAATGTGGCCATTAGTGAAAACATACAAACAAATTAGCGATAAAAGGAGGCTGTTACCCTCTCGAGGCAGAGAGGTAACAATAGAAGAAGATAGCGACTCAAGCTCCAACACATCATATGAGTCCGCTGTCGTGGAACAGGACGACCTACAAGTAATGGAGATCGTCCCAGTGCCAAGGGAAGAAACTTGGCGAAAGGCATTGAAAGATGCTATTCTTACTCGCCCACTGAGTGACGAAAACGAGTTCAGAAACTTGGAACTCCAATTAGAGGAGTGGGCTAGGGAGGACCCAGACAACCCTCAACACATAGAGAGATTGGTTCTGGAGCTTTCCGAAAAATTAAAAGAGGGCATAAAAGACGATCCCCCCAATGGTGAAAGTAGGCGTAAAAGAAACAAATCAAATAATAATGCAAATAGAGACAGAAGCGATCGTACCCTTCGGGGGGCATACGTCTACTCTCGGTATCAGGAACTATACAAGTAATGCCCTAGGAAATTAGTGGATATGGCAGTCACGGGGACACAAATCAAAGCTGGAGAACGCATAGAGCTCCCGAACAAATCAGACATTGAGAGCTTGTACACTAACCTTTGGGGATCAGTAGCATCCTCGCCAAGCATACCAGCAGTCGGAGAGGACCCGAGGCAAAGTGTCCCCGTAGAAAATATTTTCAGTCCCATCACCGAGGACGAACTGGTATCAAAGATAAAGAAAATTAAGGCAAACAAAGCTGCAGGTGTGGATGGAATCAAAAAGGTTCATTTCCGCAAAGCGGGACCATTGCACCTGCTGTCTAAATTATTCAATCTACTATTAATGAACCAGATCTACCCGGAACAGTGGAAAATGAATAGGACGACATTAATCCCAAAATCGGGGAAATGTGCGAAAGACGTCCGAAATTGGAGACCGATAACCATCGGATCACTATTGGGTAGACTCTACTCATCCATGTTAGACAGCAGGTTGCGCAGAGAAGTAAGGCAAAATATGAGACAAAAAGGCTTCACCCAAGAAGATGGGTGCAAATACAATGTCTCAATACTAGAACAAGCCATAAAAGATATGAAAAGAAAATCGGGAGGCGTAGTGACCATTATCGACATCTGAAAAGCCTTTGATACAGTTCCACACAGTGCCATAGGTGATGGATTGAGAATGAAAGGTATCCCGACACTAGTCGCGGAATATATAAGCGAAATGTATAACGGCTGCAAAACAGAAATAAAAATGACAAAAAAGGAAGCAGTCTGAAAATAGAGCTGAAGAGAGGAGTCAAGCAAGGGGATCCACTGTCTCCTCTTCTCTTCAACTTAGTCATTGACCCGCTAATAGGGAACATTGACAGGACGACGGAGGGCGTTAAGCTAAATAATGAGAATGTCTCCATTCTCGCGTTTGCAGATGACATAGTTCTGCTGGCCAAGAACAAGCAAGAGGCACAGAGGCAAATCAAAAAGGTACATAGGTACTTGTGACAACTTGGAATGAAAGTCCAAGCAGACAAGTGCCAAACATTCCAAATTGTGCACAAAGAAAAGACCTGGTACATGCAAAATCCGGACCTCGAACTTGGCGGGGATATAATTCCCGAAGCGAGGCCGGAAGATACTATCAAATATCTAGGGGTACAGGTAAACCCATGGAAGGGACTGGAGCGTGCTCAAGTCTCGGAAATAATAAATGCAGCCGAGAACGTACGAAGAATGAAACTGAAACCTTACCAGAAGGTCAATCTAATAAGGACATACCTCCTGCCCAGATATATTTACAAGCTGGTGGCAAATCCGCCGCCGCTGAATATCCTAGAGTCCATAGACCATGAAGTAAAACAGATAATCAAAAAGGCTCTACAACTCTATCCGTCCACAACAGACGGTTTAATATACACCGAAAAGGGACATGGAGGACTCGGGATACAGCGCGTAGCGGACATAATAAGAATAGCCAAATTAAGAAACGTCGAGTCCCTTGAATGCGTGGTCTTGAAGTGTTCTTTACACTCCTGTTCGTCTGGCGTGAGCAACGGTGTCGTATCCTGTGGTGGCTCCTCTTGCGTCCAAAATCGGCTGAGTAACTCGTCCAGTTGGCGGATGGTATTATTGACCGTGACCTGATGAACGGTTCTGCGTGGAGTAGAAGGGCCCTCGATGGGGCCGATCACGAGCCAACCAAAGATAGACAGTTGCGCGACCAGCTACGTTGACGGATGTCGAATAATGTTTGGCTTGATGATCTGTCCGTAAGCGTCAGCTCCAAGTATGATGTCCACCGGTCTGGAAACAAGAAACTGCGGATCTGCGAGATTCAGTTTCTCCAGATGCGAGGGCGGTGTTGCGAGAGTTGGTGGCGTCGATGGTAGACACGTTGTCACCCGTGGAAGCACGTGAGCTTGAATGGTGACTGAGAGAGGCCGGTAGTTGGAATGGAGGGTAATATTGACCACTCCGTTCGACTGCGAAGTCCTTGCTCCACCAACTCCGTGGACATCCAAGGTGTAGCGTGTTCGTTTCAATTGAAGCTGCGTTACTAGAGATTCTGAAACAAGTGAGATTTCAGAGCCTGAATCGACCAAGAATGTCACCTGCTGAACTGCGGGGTCGGTGTGCACTCGGGCGAGTGCTGTTGCTAGGAGTGTTGTCCGTGTTCTGCGTGGTCTCGTTGCGTGGTCCGTACGTTGCTTGAATGCGTGGGCGTCCGTGCGTGGGCTAGGAGCGTGAGCTGCGTGAACTGTGTTGTCCTCGACGACTGCGCCGACTCTTCAAACGGCCGTGGGTGGGTCAGTGCCGCGCGTTGACGTCGATGGCTGCGAAAATTCTGCCGTTGGCTGCGTGGTCGGGCGGAGGCCAGGCACCACCACCTGGCTTAGGTCGGCTCCGTGCAGTAGTGAGTGGTGAAGCTCATCGCAGAGTTTTGCAGCGTTGCTTCGTGCGACAACTCCGCAGGTTGTGGTGTCCTAAACAGATAATGCACAGCGCGTGTGCCTTCACCACCTTCGCCCTGTCACTGCTGTCCAATTGGCGAAACACTGGACACGCGCTGACGTAGTGATCCTTGCGGCAGAAGGCGCAAGGATACTTGGTGCCTGCTGCTGGTTGCGCGGGGTCTGGCGTGGACACTGGCCGGGGCGCTGATGGGCTTGCGGAGTGCACTGATGCCCTTGTTGATCCCGAGCAGTTGTGCGGGGCGTGAGCGGGTAGAGACGTCGTTGACTTCGTGGGCTGCGTAGAGCGGGTTTCCGGCAGACGCTCCAACTGCTCCAACGTGCCGGCTCTTGCGAGCAAAAACGGGGTCAGCTGGCCCAAAGTGGGGTACTCCTTCTGCGCGGACAGCGACGACTCCCAATGTTCTCGCGTGTCGGGGTCAAGTAGACGGACGAGCGTGCTCACCAAGAAACAGTTGTCTTGGTTGTTCAACCCGAAAGCTCGAAACGCCTGGGTGGTCTCTCCGATGATATTGGCCAGCTTTAGGAGCGACGAGGCCTTCCGCTGTGTCATGGGCTTGAGACCGTGAATACGGTCTAGGTACGACTGCACGTTTAGCCGCTTATTGTTGTACCGGTCATCAAGCAATCGCCACGCCTGATCGAAGGCCTCATCATTGGCCGGCAAGTGAGCCAACAGCTGGGCTGCGTTGCCAGAAACAGCTCCCCTTAAATAATGGAGTTTGTCCAATTCGGTGAGCTCAGCGCGGTCGCGGATGACGCATGAGAAGGCCGATTTGAACGCCGGCCACTGGCTGTACTCGCCGTCGAACTTCGGGATTGGGACCTCGAGAAGTCGTGCCCGACGATGATCGGGCTGCGCGGTCTGCGTGGTCTGAGTGGGTGCCGTGGGCTGCGTTGCCTGCTGGGCGCGAGACCATCGGTGATCCAATTGAGCGATCAGCTTCCTCGCTCGGAAAGTCTCCTTTTCCACCTTGGACGACACCCTCTGCTCGTAGTACGGATGGTCCAGTCGTGACACTGGCCACACGCGGCCCAGCGCCTTATGTTCCTGCTGGAACACATGGTAGAGGTTGTCCAGGGTAGCACGGACGACCGACAACTCCTCGCGCATCAGTTCGAGTGGCTCGGACCTTGTGGCTGCCTCGAGATCCTCAGCGATGGCCGTAATATGGTCAGAGCGCTCGGTTTGATCCCTCGCGCGTATTTGAAGCTCTGACGAAAGCCGAGCGGGCGAGCGTGGGCGAGCGGTCTTCGTGGACTGCGTTGAGTCTTCGGGCAGCGCGAGTAGCGGTGGAGCCGGCGCCTCCACGCCGAGTGCCCCGTCCATAGTCGGTGAGGCAGACCGAGACGTCGGCGACGATTCGCGTGACTTTGGCATTGTTCTGTCGTTCGCTAGAGCCACCGACACAAACGTCACTGTCCAGAACACTTAAACTACAAGAGTCACTAGGCTCGAGAAATAACACGGAAATTAATTCGAGTCAATAAGCTCACTGAAACTAAACGCTTCTCACAACGGCGAGTCACTGAGTTCAATAAAACTAAACACTTACAACTATAGCGAGTCACTGAGTTCGACAAAACACAAACACGACACGAAGCTGACGTCACTCAAAATGTCGGTTAACGGAATAACGGCGTTTTTCAAACCGTCACGGCAAGGGCGTGTCTCTATCCGGCTCGAAGGACCAAATGTTCACGATTTTGCGTGGACAGCGCGGGCGGAAAAGGAAGAGACACGACACCTTTGTTGGACGGTCACGAGATTATTATATTTACAGAACTATTTACAGAAGTATTTACACTTAGGTCTAACACAGAGCGGACGAGTATATACACGCGTGATTCTTACGACTAGTTATTTGACTACAAACTGAAACAGACACGAAATATTATGCGTATGACACTTTCGGTATTTTTCACCGTGCGCGGACAATGATATTAACTTCTACGCGTGGTCTGAGATACTAATAAAGATGAAAAGAAACGAGCGCGAAAAGCACGTGTTAATGCGTATACGACGTGAACGATAGTGCGATAATGGCGTCGTACCGGCACCGCGTGGCCGGTGCACGTGTACTGATTTCTTCTCGCTCATGGCGCGATCGTGGCCATGCGTGTCCGGGAGGTGCTGCCGCTATCTGCAACGACGCACCGGCGAACTACTTTCGCTACGAACACTAATGGCCGCGCGTGTTCAAAGGAGAATTCGCCAACAACAAGGCATCCACGAGTTTGCGGGAGATAAAGTTGGCAACGCTTGGCTGTATAACCCGAGCCTGTTAAAGTCGTCCAGGTACCTGGACGCTTTAATGATAAGAACAAACACCTTCAGAAATAAGATTGCTCTAAAGAGAGCTCGAAAGGACATCGATCCAATATGTAGAAGGTGTAAAATGCAGTATGAGACCCTAGGACACATCCTAGGTAACTGTGTACATACGAAGCAGGCAAGAATTAAAAGGCACGACGAAATTGTATCGATATTGGCGAACAAAATGGCATGTTAAGCTGCAGTATTCATAGAACCGTCAGTCAACGTAGTAGGCGAACTACGCAAGCCAGATCTGGTCATTAAAGTCAAGGATGGCATTTATACTTATGTTGTGGATGTAACGGTTCGATATGAGGACAAGGACAACCTCAAAAGGGCATATAAGGAAAAAGAAGAAAAGTACAAGGATACGGCAGAATATATAAGAGCCAGAACAAACAGTGTAGGTGCCTTAGTAATGCCAATTGTAGTCGGGTGCAGAGGAGCTATGCCAGACGGCACAAAACGAAACCTAAGTTTATTAGGGTTCAACAAGATGGAGATGGTCACCATCGCAATGACGGCCCTCCGTTCGTCGATAGAAATGGCCAACGCTTTCATTGACTATGACCATATAGAAGGATCATAGCGAACTATTGCATTACATTATTTATTTATCTACTTACCTATTTATTTATTTCAAATTTGACGAAGTAGCTGCCGGCTGACAAATTCAGCCCGTCCCGGCATTATACACCGGGCGGTGCGAGTCCTCGCTACACTATTGTGTAGCAGGGCGCGGGGCGGATTCTATGCATGCAGAATCCGGGGCGACACCTCCGCGTGGTTTTCCCTGGACATACGGTGTTCGTATGACAAAGTTCGCCTCCCGAAAGGGCCCCGCTACCAATTTTTCTAACTTTGTGGGCAGATCCTCAGGCAGAGGTACAAAAATTGGGACAGTAATTTGTTTTTTTTTTCTTTATATATATATATATATATATATATATATATATATATATATATATATATATATATATATATATATATATACATACATATATTTTTTTTTTTAGTTGTTATTGTTATTGTTATTGTAATTGTTATTGTTGTTGTTGTTATTGTTATAGCCTTACGGGGTGGTCAATCCCCGGAAGTATATCACACTTTAGTGCGATACAGATTTTTAGCTCTGACTGTAGACGGAGCAGCACTTACTGGCTCTTCGGCCACTCCGGCGCAACACCGCTGGGTCTCATTGGGAAATCGTTTCCTCTCTGGTAGGGATTATATTAATGCATGCCGACTACGCATAAATGCTCTGCCCTCGAGATCTAGAACATCTAGAGGTCGCAGCTATGACCGCAGTTGTCGTGCTGGATGCGCAAGGGTTGAAACGACTAACCATATTTTACAGGCGTGCCACAGGACGCACTCGGACAGAATTCGGAGGCACGATGCAGTTGTTTCTTATCTGTGCCGGAATTTAATAACAGCAGGGTACGATGTGTCCGTGGAACCGCGTTATACGACCGAAGAAGGTGTCAGAAAACCAGACATCGTTGCGTGTCTTGGGGCTACCACGCTTGTTTTAGATGCGCAAGTAACCAGCGACAATATATCATTAACTGCGGCTTATAGAAGGAAGATTGACTACTACGCGAACAATTCCAGCTTGCGATCCCAAGTACGAGCTACCACCCGCTCAGCTACGATTCTCGTGCTGGCAGCCACTTTGTCGTGGCGCGGAATTTGGTGCCCTGAATCGGCAAAAAAGCTACTAGAGCTTGGGATTATCAGGAAATGCGATCTTCTTGCTGTATCTACGAGGGTCCTCATTGGTAGCCTGGCGGCCTTTCGGAAGTTCAATCGGACAACGATGACATTCATGAACAGCACGCATACTTTTCGCAGAGGAATTGGGTAATGGTGGCGCATTCTGGACGACACGTTTTGTCTCTGCTCTATGTCTCTCACAGAGAAATACACCTTACTTTTGTTTTCTTCCTCCCTGGTGGAGATTTATTTTTATATTTTCATTTTCATTTATTCGTTCTTTCTTACTCAAAAACCTGAGTATTTCCAGTCTCTTTTTCACTTTCTCTTCTTTTCTTTATATTTTAACCCGACCCCATCGCGTTGAGTGCTGCCTGCTCTCCCAGGCACAATGTGAACACGCTAACATTATGCCCTCTTATGACGCATACTGTTATCGTGTACTATAAAGTAGCCAAATGCCTCGTCATCTAATTAGTGACGCGCATGAATGGATTAACGAGATTCCCAATCTGTCCCTATCTACTGGGTCCTAAAAACCTCAGGGTGCTAAAGGGTTAAATAACCCACCTACGGCCCTAAAAGGTGTGCCAACCCCACCTCCTCGTGGTAGGAACCGGGCAACATCGTTTGGGATGGCTTCGCGCCCTCGACGGTGGCTAACGGGTCTCTGGCCGGGCGAGAGTAGAGAAGGTTGTGCTAAACGAATGTTAACGCATTATACCGCAAAAAGCGTCACGACGAGTCAAATGTCATAGTTACCAATAAAATTGAACTCGAACCGAGCCTGCGGGCGATGACGATAAAGTGGCAAGAACCGTGAAAGCGGCCCGGACCTAGGCGTCACCTGTCTATCGGTCGGCAGCGTGGCATCCTGAGCTGACGCGATGATGATAAACAGAGTCCGGGCCCTGGAGGGTAAACAAATGCACCAACATAACCACGGCAACCATGCTTTTGCTGCTCACCCTCGGGGAGCGCTTCGGCGCTTCTGAGGAAGGGAGAACCGTGTTGCGGAGGGTGTAGGGTGCGGCCGTTCTTGGAGGGTACGAACGGACGCATTCTCTCCGTACCGCCGTTTCTCCTACTCCTTCGGGAGTCGTCCTTACGGACGTAGAAATATGTGTACCGCTGTACACTACGAGCCCGCCTCCTCGTGGTTCCCCGTGGGCACTGCGCTCGCCAACAAATTGGTGAATGACTGGTTAAATGAGAGAGAAAACGTTGTGTGAAACAGACGGCGTTCGCAGTGGCTAAAGGGCCCGTCCGCTAAATTTGCGAAGCGGCATTGCTAGATTTTTCCATCGCTCGTCTCCTCTTGGTGGCGCCCGATCGCTGGGAAGTGGATTTGTATTTTGTTAAATTTGCTTATGCCGACAATGGCGAGGAAGCACCGCAGAAGTCGCCCTCGAGGCGGCCTGCTTTACATTAGCTCTGTCCCTATCTATGTAGGATCTGGCAGAATCAGAATCGTGCTTCTCTCGAGAAAAAAAAATAACCTTTCGGACCTCTGCGTTCTTTCGATCGTCCAAACGCTACTGCCTCACGCGCCTCCTCTCACACGCCCTCTCATTCCGTTGCTACGCATTACAATTTACACACTGTTGCCGGAATATGTCTCGCTACATCCGCACCACATTCGGCCGTTCCTGACCCATCTTCAGTCTCTCAAGATAATTCTTCGTAAGGTTTCATATAATCTACAACTGAAGAAGTCATCTTTGGTCCTTCGCCGTTCCTACACGAATTACTTCATATCGATTGTTACGTTTTACGCGTGATACCTTGTATGGTCCAAGGAATTTTTTTTAAATTTTCAACCCTGGTCCGAACTGCGTTCTTTTTATTAACACGAGATCGCCTTCTTTGTATACATGAGCTTCCTTACATTTTTTATTATGCGTGCGTCGATTTTCTTCTTGAATTCTTGCTATATTTTGTTTTGCTAAACGTCTCAGACTATCCCGTTCTTCTTGAAATATTTCGACTGTCTCTTGTTCAATAAGTCTTTTTATCTCCAAATCCTCCTTATGTCGTAATTTCGTTCCTATTAAAACTTCAAACGGCGTCATACCGATGCTTCTTTGAAATGTGCTATTTATTCCCTGCTGTACTCTTCTGACGTGTTGATACCATTTTGTTGGATTATCTATCGCTAGTTTGGTCAACATAGGTATAATCCGGTTGATCCGTTCAACTTGCCCATTTCCGCGGGGTACTCCAGTGACAATTAAAATATGTTCAATTCTCTCAGCTGAGCAGTAATACTTAAATTTTCTGGACGTGAATGCCGTTCCTCTGTCTGTTATTATGCGTTGTGGATTTCCAAAGGTCTGCTGTTGTAAGGTTTATTTGTCCACCACTTCTTTGGTATCGGTACTCTTGGTGGGATATAGCCAGACGAATTTCGAAAAACCATCCACCACCACCAGTAAATACTTGTAAAGCTTGTTGGTAGCAGTCATAGGTCCCAAATGATCTATGTGGTAAGTGGCTAATGGAATTTCCCCCTTCGGAATTGGCTTTAATTCTCCTTCTTTTTTTCCTTTTTTTTTCTGCCATCAAACATGTTACACAGCAACTAAGGAACCTTTCTAGTTTTTCTTCTAAATTGGGTATATAATAATCTTTCTTTAGCTCCTCTGCCATTTTCCTACTGCCAAAGTGTCCGTTCTCATGTGTTTTTCTAATTATTTCTGTCTGCAAACTTGTCGGGAGAACAATAACATCTCGGTCTCCAATTTTCTTCATTAATACGTCGTTTTGCAAAAAATAATCTTCGTATGGCTCTTTCGTCAGGATTTGTTTGATTACTTTGAGGCGTTCTTCTTTGTCCTGTGCTCTTTGTACCAATGCCGTCAACTTATCTTCAATAATGAACACAGGATACCGACTGAGGGCATCGGCATGCTTTAAACGTTCGCCAGGACGGTGTTCAATTTCGTAAGAGAATTCTTCCAACATCAGTGCCCAGCGAGCTATCTTTGGTGACAGTTATTTTTTCTGCAACGTTCTTTTAAAAGCTTCGCAGTCCGTGACCAATTTGAAATTTAACCCTAATAAATATACACGGAACTTTTTCATTGCGTTAATAACCGCCAAAATTTAGAGTTCATATGAATGCAGTTTCCTTTCGCTATCGGACGTTTTGCGACTCATATAATACACAGCGTGGAAACTTTTTTCGTGTTCTAATTTTTGCAATAGAACCGCCCCGTATCCATCTTGACTTGCGTCTGTATGGAGTTCGGTTATCGCGTGAGGATCGTATATTCTTAACACCGGTTCTTGTGATAATATATTTTTTAACATGAGAAAAGAATGCTTTTGGTCTTCCACGAAATTAAATGTTCGATCATTCTTCAACAAGTCAGACAGTGGTTGCGCGATTTTAGCATAATCCTTGATAAATTTACGGAAGTATCCGGTAAGACCGAGGAAGCCCTGTATTTCGCGTTTTGTCGTAGGTACTGGGAAACATTGGACCGCTTTGATTTTTTCCGGCGAAGGATAAATATGACCATCTTCTATTTCATAACCGAGAAATTCGATACGCTTCTTTAAAAATTTACATTTTCTCCAATTAATCGGTAATCCGTTTCGACTCGCGACATTCAAAGTTTCGCACAGCTTGTTGTACGCATCGTTTTCATCAGCGCCCGGAATAACTAAATCATCGATATACACAAATATAATTCTTTTTCCAATCAAATCCCGAAATACCTCATTAATGAAACGTACAAAACTGGCTGGACTGTTGCACAGTCCGAACGGTGTCTTATTGAATTCGTACTGTACGACTGGTGTGGTAAATGCTCTATATTTTCGACATTCCTCCGCCACTGGTACGTGTAAAAACCCGTTTTTCAAATCTACTACGGAAAAAACGCGTGCGTTTGCTAATGCGTCAATACAATCATCTATTAAGGGCATTGGAAACCAATCCTTAACTATCCGTCTGTTTAACTGTCTATAGTCTATACATACACGGTACGTTCCATTCTTTTTGGGAACTATCTCCACGGGACTAGCATACTCGCTTTTACTAGGACGGATAACATCGTCTTGCAACCATTCGTTAATTTGTTTGTTCAATATTTCTTTTTCTTTTGGCGCTAACCTTCGCGGTCGTTGATAAATTGCTTCTTCACTACTTAATACGATTGTAGTACTAACATTAGTTGAAACTTGTTTTGCCGGTACATAAGCTTGTATCAATTCTAGTATTTTAGCTCGGTACGGTTTTATAACGTCAATTTCGTTAAACGCGTCGTCCTCAATCATCATTAATTGCGTAATGTCGTCGCGTTCGTCATAAGTAATGTTATTATCCGTCCTTTGTGTTAATTCGTCTAAAATTCCTACACTGTTTTCCAATCTATCGTCTTGAACGCAGTCTTTATTATCAATAGTTCGCGCTTCATAATTATCGTGCAAATCAATGACGTCACGTTCCTCCACTGGCAAAATTCTCAACGTAACTTTACCTCGTCTTATGCACACTTCTGCCTGCTTTAAAAGTACCTCTCCTAACAGAATCTTACAACTCATTGCATTCGTTGGAACGACAAATAATTCGGTTTTACATGTCTGATCGTCAAAGCCCAAATCCGTATATATTTTTCCAAACGGCTTAGTCATTACATTACCGAAGCCCGTGAAGACACGTTTTGTTTGATGCAATGCAGGGGCTCCGATCTGAAAATAAACGTCTTGTTGAATCAAATTTACGTCACTACCAGTATCCACGAGTGCCGAAAATTGTTTTCCGTTAACTTTTACCGCAACTGTTTTATCTTCCGAGCTCACCACGCAATTAACTTTAGCCGCTGCCGATACATCTGTTTTAGCCCTCGCACAACCCGACGCTCGATGGCCAAATTCATTGCACGCAAAACATTTCGGTCCTTTATTTTTATTCACGCAGTCTCTTAGTTCATGTTCCGCGGAACCACAATTAAAGCAACGCAATTTTTTAGTTGATTCATTTCGTGTGTTTCTTTTCTCTTTTAAATTATCTTTACCGAAGTGTTTAACCTTTCAATTCGCACACTCTTTCATTTTATCATACTTTTCAAACGCCTCTTTTAATTGTGACAACGTATTCGCCCCGTATAATATAGTTTTGTTAATTTCATCGTCCGGCACACCCTTTATTATTGACTCTATGAGTGAATCTATATCTATGTCGCCCTGACTCGCTATTTCCTGCATCGCATACATGTAGCATCGTGCACTTTTGCCCGGTCGTCGTTTACGTTGTAACAATTGGCTATGTAACGCGGCGCTGCTTATTTTCATTTGAAATTCTCGTTTTAAACGGCGCTTCAATCCCGACCACGATTTTATATCGCGTTGAAAACCGATAAACTGTTTCGCCGACCCGCGAAGCAATCGTTTTGCATAAATTAATTTTTGCAAATCATCCCACTCAAGCAACTCACTCATATCTTCGAATTCTGCCAACCATTTTGTAATTTCTATTTTATCGTCTCCCGAAAAATGCGACATACTTTCCTCAACATCCCTTATCGTGAACCGGTCACCCGCACACGACTGCCTTGCTCGCGATTGCATATTTCTAGAACGCACATACCTGCTCCGTAGAGTTTGTCGCATTCTACCTGAACGTACGCTAACTGCCGTCTTTTCATCGTCTGTGTCACTCACTGAATTTTCACCATCCGTTTCCTCGTTGGCTTCAATGGTGCTTGTTCCTCGACGCTGTTGCTCGACAATTGTCTCGTCCTGTTCCTCCTCGCTGTCTTCCGACGTCGACTCTTCATCCTCCTCCATATCACCTTCAACGTATCGTTTTAAACGATCTTTCAATTCCCATTTTCTGCCTCCTGCAGACAGCCGCAACTCCTTCAGTCTAACTTTTAGTTCAGTAACTCTCATTTGATCAATTGCCGTAGCTTTCACGTCACTCGCTTGCTGCTGATTACACGTTCGCAGTGCACGCATGTTGTACTTTCCTTTCACGCACTCCTTGCTTTTCGTCGTATTTCTTGTATTCGTTTTTTCTTCGTTTCCTTCTACCCGTCCGTTATCCACTACATTGGTTTTATCCTGCTTATCCTCCGCCATGATATCACACTATGTATTGTCTTATCGCTGACCACTAATCACCGTATTTTCCAGCTAATCCTTGAGGATATTCACTGCCCACTGGGTACGTTTCAACTGTAATGTTTTATTCAACTGTCAACTGTCCTTTATTAATAACTCAACTTTATATCGACTTTGATTATTACACCTTTTTCTATTCGACGCTCTAGTAACCGTTCTTCTATACAACCGATGACGCGTGGCAACTTCCACAGCGTCTGCCACTGTCGATTACTTTTCGCGTGCGAACCTGTTGGTGATTTTCAACGGAAGCCGATTTACGTTGAAATTCTACTGATTTTTATTCTCACTTTTGCACGACAATTCCGATTCGCGATCCCGGACGAGCCCCCAAAATGTAGGATCTGGCAGAATCAGAATCGTGCTTCTCTCGAGAAAAAAAAACCTTACGGACCTCTGCGTTCTTTCGATCGTCCAAACGCTACTACCTCACGCGCCTCCTCTCACACGCTCTCTCATTCCGTTGCTACGCATTACAATTTACACACTGTTGCCGGAATATGTCTCGCTACATCCGCACCACATCTATCTAAGAGGCGCCATCTTGGATTTGACGGGTGCGGTCGTGTGACACGTCGCTCCGCAAATTTCGTGATTTTCGCTGGTAATATTCCGTGCAACAGCTCGGGAAAGTGTATCTGTGCGTGTAGTTTGTGCTACGGAAAGAGGAGAGACATAAAGCTTCGTAAAATTCGGACGCAGTGGGAAGAAAAGTGCAAAAAATATTTTGGACGCTAACGACGCCGCCGGCCCACGCCCATTCCCGAAATCGCCGGTTTTACAGAGTTGGCTCAGGCTCCAGCCGCCCGTGGCACCTCTGGCCAGCCAGGGTGAACCAGTGGAATATCCAGAGGAGTACAGAGGGCAGAGAGTGTGAGTACCACATTAATAATTGCAATTTTGATCACATCTCAGCAGAATAGGTTAGTCCGTCATATTGGCAGCCATCTTGCGCGCCATAATGGTAACGCCGAACCGACGCGCCACCTAGTACCACACGAGGGTACCACGCGTCCTGCTTCCTGATTGGTTGTGCGCGAGGGAAACAGAGCACCTCATTGGTCGGCTGGTATTGCTTCCACAGCCAGCGATTTTCTGCGTCCAGCGCAGCCGACGCGGCGATTGCCTGGCGACGCCAACACAAACCCGTTGAAAATGACCAGAGATCCCGCGAAGAATCAAGACGCCATGGAAACGGAGACGGAGCTGGAAACATACACGGAAGTGAAACGGAAATCCAGGAAGAGGAAAGAGAAGCTACCGGACACCTCGGACAGTTCGGACCCAGGATCCTGCAAACGGACCACACGCCGAAAAGGGTAGGTCATAGTATGCAGCTCGAGCGATGAAGAAGAGGAAACGATGGCGGACGGCAGCAATGGGGGTCTTGTCTCGACGGCAAAGTCCCTACTAGCAACTCTTGACAGTGTAGAAAGTCTCGAGGACCTAAAAACTGCCAAGAAACTTGCCGCGCACATCTGCACCTTGGCGTAAATCGCCGAGAAAGAGAACGCAGGTCTGAAGTGAAACGCGAGTTCGTGGACCAAGATCGACAAAAAAATCGAAGCGATGGACGCGCCGCTGAATAGTGTTGTGAAAACAATCAAAGAGCTGTATATGTCATGAAGGCGGTGGGGACACTTCTCAAGTATCCCGCGGCATAAGACCGTGAAACCCATCTTCGGGGGTCGACCTCGACACTACTAGGCTTCCGGGTCTATATCTATTGCGGCCAGAGCTCCGGGTGTATGCCTTGGGTGACGGAACAACCGTGATTGACGAAGGGGTGCATGCTGTCCTGGCGTTACGACGTCCAGGCAGGATGAATGGGTGTAGCGTTTGGGCGCAAGCCCTAGTGGCCTGAAAACCACGTCGCCAGCCGTCGGAGTGCGACAGTGCAGGGTGAACACTAGCCGCTGTCGGATCTTCTCGGAGACAGACTGTGTTTGGTGGCCCGCACAAATGATGGTGCAATTGAATGATGGAAGCCAAATAAAAGGAAGGAAGACAAAGAGAGAAAAGAGGTCATAGTGCTCCCAGGGAGTTTTGAGGTTTGGCCCTGCCAGAAGTCCGACCCCCACGTCCGGTCCTTGGGCAAGACCACGTGGCGCGGTGAAAAGGACAATTGCAGGCCTTGTCCGAGCTAACGGGGGCGGCGAAACCCTCCTTGTCGGGAAATTGCCTTGTGAGCTAGGCAAAATCCCAGCAAGATAAATGGACAATGGGGGGAAATAGAAACAAACCTCAAGATGGAATGGCTAGTGGCGAAAAGAATAAATAAAATGGCCTGTGGCAAACATAAATAGACACGAAGTGTCTGGGACAAATTAACAAGAAGTGCCAGAATAGAACGGGCACGTAGTGCCGTAAGAAAAGCTCACAGTTGGTGTCCTGAGTAAATAGATGGGGGACGTAGTCCCGAAATGGAGGCAAACTTTAGTTTTTGGATTCAAACAAGGGGGTCCCACCTTGGTTTTACCGGGGTGGGCCCCCTTTTCACGATAAGGGCTTTTCTATATTAAACAGCCAGAACGCCGCTAACAAAGGGATACGCGGCTGGCAGATAGAAAAAATTTAGTGGAGAGGGCCACTAGCCAGAGCCATGCTCATCATGTTGACGGACCGGCATGTTAAAGGTTATGAGTTGGATAAAAATGGATCTAGTTGAATGGACTCCAAATAACAAATAAACATGGCATCTAATTTAGCAGAAGCCTCGGACGCAGAGACTCTCGGTCCCAGAGTCTCTGTGGCGGATTTATCCGCTGCGGACAGGGGGCCACGGTTGACGACACAGGCGATCAAACGGTACACGAGAGGGTACAACAGATCGAACTACCCTTGGCGGGGCATGCAACTTGCAACACATGTGGCGAATCAGGGAATCAAAAGATTTCTAAATGAGCGGGACTTTAATGACCATGTGCAAGAACATCACCCTAATACAAGCATAATGTGGATGTGTAAGCCGTGTGGCAGCACATTCCAAAAACTGCGCGGATGGAGATGCCATTTCCCAAAGAGTAAAGGGGAAATGGGAAACTCTAATAGAGTTCAAAAAGAGTTCCAATGCGAGGGGTGCCAAGAATCTTTTGACACTCAAAGAGGGCTAAGTATGCATGAGCGACACAGACATCCGGAAATAAGGAATAGGAAACGGATACAGACAGCCGAAACCCCAAGATCCCTTAGCAGCAGTGGGAGGGGAAATAAAACATGGTCAGAAGAGGACACCCGTCTCATTATAGAATTAAACGAAAGGTTCAAAAGCGACAGGAATCCAAACGTCAGAATAAGGGAATATTTGCCGCAAAAAACGCTTAAGCAAATTAGCGACAAGAGGCGTACAATAACGCAGAATGCCCCCCAAGGTGTAGAAACGATCGAGGAGGAGGAACCTCCACCTAACTCACAAACGAACAGCGCAGAAATGGTCCTGGATAACGCGCAGGAAGAAAGGAGAATCCCCGACTCCGAAGAAGCGGACGAAGAGGAAATCTGGAGGTCCACGTTGGTGGAAGCAATTAAAATACGTACGCAAAGCGTAGAAGGGGAAGAAGATAGTTTCTCGGCGTTCGACCGCGATATCTACTCTGCAAGCCTGGAAAACCAAAATAATTTGGAAATTGAAAAACTTGCGGAAAGGTTCGCTGAGAAACTAACAGAAGGTCTGGCAGAAGGTGCACCGGGCGGTAGGAGGGGCCGTCCGGGCGATAATCAGGGTCGAGGAAGGCGACCAAATGCTCGAAGCAGGCGAGCAATGTTCCGGCATGCACGTTATCATGAAATTTATAACAAATGCCCACGTAAACTAGTGGACATGGCAGTATCGGGCCTGAAAATACAGGCTGAGGAAACCCTCAAACTGCCGGACAAAAAAGATGTCAGAGAATTATACGAGCAGCTTTGGGGAGTGACAGGTCCCCTAAGAGTACCCTGGCAAGACAGGAGCAGAAATGCCGAAATCCCGGTAAGGCAACTTTGGTTACCGGTCGACGCTTTGGAAATCATCTGCAAGATGAGGAAAATAAAAGCCGACACGGCGGCTGGCACAGATGGAATTAAGAAGGTCCATCTGAAAAAGAAAGGAGCTATTCGGGCCCTGGCCAATTTAATGAATCTGCTGATACTCAAAAACTATTACCCACTACAATGGAAGATAAATCGAACGGTCCTAATCCCTAAAGCAGGGAAGGACTGCGAAGATGTTAAAAATTGGAGGCCAATAACAATCGGGTTAATTCTGGGTGGACTATTTTCCGCAATGTTGGACAAGCGAATTAGGGCCAGGGTCGAACAAAATGCAAGGCTAAAGGGCTTCACAAAAGAGGACGGATGTAAGCAGAACATAACGATCCTCACCGAAGCCATAAAGGCGATGAAAAGAAAGAACGGTGGCATAGTCACAATTGTAGACGTATCCAAAGCGTTCGACACGGTACCACATGCAGCAATTAATAAATGCCTAACCCTGCACGGAATTCCGGTAACAGTCGCTGAGTACATCAGGGGCATGTACCAGGGCTGAAAGACCAAAATCAAAACGAGGGACGGAGACGTCTCGATTACTCTCAAGAGAGGTGTTAAACAAGGGGACCCGCTTTCGCCCATATTGTTTAACATCGAAAGCATAAATGATACTACCAAGGGCATCAATTTAGAGGGTAAAAATGTAGCCATCCTAGCGTTTGCGGATGACATGGTGCTCATAGCGCAAAGTAAAAAAGAAGCGAGCAACCAAATCGAGCAACAAAACCCCTTCCTAAGTAAACTAGGTATGGAGCTCTCTGTTCCAAAATGTCAAGCCTTTGAAATTGTAGATAAAAACAAAACATGGTTCTTAAAAGACCCGGATCTCGAGTTAGATACCGGGAAAATTCCATACACAGAGCCGGAAGATATTTTTGCATATCTCGGAGCGTCGTTGGGTCCGTGGCCAGGCCTTGACTCCAAAGACGTCAATGGAGCAATTATAAGGGCGATCACCAATATTAAAAGCATGGGGCTGAAGCCCCATCAAAAGATAAATTTGATCAGAACGTACCTCCTCCCAAAATATATACATAAATTAGTGGCTGCCCCGCCGCCAATTACAACGCTCAAAGAAATAGACAACGAAATCAGACAGCTAATCAAGAAAATACTACGCTTGCATCCGTCAACGACGGACGGAATTATATATTCAGACAAAGGACATGGAGGTCTAGGGCTACCTCGCATGGAAACTATCGTTAAATTAGCTGTCATTCGAAATGGAGTTAAAATGAGACAATCTGGAGACTCGGTTGTTCAAGCAGCGGCAAAAGGGCAGGAGCTAGCACTGATCAAGATCGCCAATTCAATGGGCTTGCCATGGCCCACGACGAAGAGAAAGGAGACAGAGAGGTGGAAATGCCTGAAGTCACAAGGGCAGGGTGTGGCCGAATTTGCAGCAGACAAAGTCGGCAACGCGTGGATTTATAATTCGACGCTGTTAAAACCATCAAGGTATCTTGATGCCCTGAAACTTAGAACAAATACCTTCGGCACTAGAGTAGTCCTGAATCGGGAAAGGAAGAATATAGACATACTATGCCGAAGGTGCAAGGTCCAGGTTGAAACCTTGAGTCACATTCTGGGCAATTGCACCCACACAAAATATAAAAGAATAGGAAGACATGACGAAATAGTGAAACTAATCGAGGATAAAGTTTCTTGTCGTTGTCCAGTCTTCCCGGAGCCGACCATTAATGTCATTGGGGAACTAAGAAAGCCCGATCTGGTCATTAAAGACCAGGAGGTGCTCATTATTGTAAATGTAACGGTGCGGTATGAAGACCGTGCCAACATCCCCAATGCGTTTGCAGAAAAGAAAGGGAAATATAAAGAAACCGCCGAATTCATAAGAATTCGAACTGGATGTAGGAAGGCTAAAGTCCTACCAATAGTGGTTGGTAGCAGAGGTGCAATGCCGCGAGAAACACAGGCAAACCTGAGGGCGCTAGGGCTAAAAAAAGCAGGATATGATCACAGTATCAATGATAGCCCTACGCTCATCACTGGAAATGGCGAACGATTTCATCGACTATGACCGCATAAAGTAGTATAGCAATTGACTGAGCTGCGACTGACAATATTCTACATATTCATTATTTATTTATTTATTTATTTATCGTTTTAAAAACTGACGAAGCCAAGGCTGAAATAACTAAACGAAACAAGCTGCTGGTGGATGAAGCTTAATAATAGCCCGATGGGCCTTATACACCAACCGGTGGGAGTCGTTGGCGCGGAGCGGGCTAGTCCCGGGCGGCACCTCCACTTGGTCTTTTCTGGGCGAATTGGGCGGTATGTAATACGCCATCAAGGTAGTAATTGTACTACTATAGGGATTAACGTCTAACAAAGACGGAATTGTTTATTATTATTTTAGTTTTTTTTTGTTATCTAGTGTTAATTCTCGTTGTTGTTAACCCAACGAGGGGGTCAAACCTCGGAAGTATACCTTAATGGTACAGGTAGTAGCCAAATGCCTCGTCATCTAATTAGTAACGCGCATGAATGGATTAACGAGATTCCCAACCTGTCCCTATCTAAGGGGGATCCGCCATCTTGGATTTGTCGAGTGCGGTCGTGCTTCACGTCGCTCCGAGGATTATTCGAGATATTCGTGGAAATTTCGTATGGGAATTTGCCCAGAGTGTTTCAAAGTGCGTAGTTAGTGACCGTGTACAACCAGAGACATAAAGTTCCGTGATACCTGCGTATTTGTTGGAGAAAAGAGGAAAAAACCGAGCTGGGCGTTGCCCACGCCACGCTCGACGCCAATGACCAACGCCAACGTCGATTGAACGGAACCGACTGGGATCCACGGAGCACAAGACCACCCAAACGCCCTGGAGAAGATTGCTTTCGTTCTGATACCTCAACATCAGCGATAGCACAGATATAATAGGTAAGTTGAGTGATAATTACATTGGATCTGTTAGATTTGTGACAGGTTAGACGGCGGCCATATCGGACGTCATATTGGACGCCATATTGTACGACGCCGACTGCCCCGCCACCTGCCTGTATACTTCGGAAACCATGTCGCGCGAAGATATGAATATGGAAGAGGACAGTTCCGACGGAGAAAGCGTCACGGTTGTGCACAGGAACTCAAAGCATGTTCGTAAACGGAAAATATCCTCAGACTCGGAGTTGGATCCCCCGCAGAAGAAGAGCGATGCAGGCGAGCAGCAACCACCGGTGGAATGCAGCCGAGATCTGCTGACAGGCGGTGATGGCGAGGACGACCCCCCAGGAGGGAAAGCGACGAAGAAGTGTTACAAGCTCCGATTGAACAAAATATGGAACCCGAAGAAGCAGCCAAGTTCAAACAGCAAATCAAGGTTGCCTTCAAAACAGGAAGCAAAAGCAACAAAGGCAGCTGTAATCTCGTGCTGGACCTCGCGGGAAGCCCGTGAGGTCTTGATACGGAAGGAACGACTGTACATTATGTGGCAGTGCTGCCGTGTACAAGACTTCATCACCGCCACACGCTGCTACAAATGCCAGAGCTTCGGACACACCTCAAAGCATTGCAAAACCGAGAACGATATCTGCGGACACTTCGCGGAAGCAGGGCACAGCTTCAAGAACTGTACCAAGAAGAGCGCGCAGCCAGTGTGTGTCAATTGTAAGAAGGCAGGAAGGGCACACAACCACTGCGTAACGGACAAGGACTGCCCAGCGCACGTCGCAGCGGTGAATCAGATAATCTCAAGAACTGATTATGGACGGTAATCACACACACCACGGCAACCGGATTCGGATAATGCAGCTGAACATGCGGAAGTCTCAAATAGTCACCATCGAAGCCAACAGACTTATGGAAAATAAAGCAATGGATATCCTGCTGATGCAAGAACCATACAACGTGAAAGGGAAACTAATAGGTTTTGGCAGAGGCACTACCATAGTAACCGGAGGAAGACAGAACCAACCTGTCCAAGCAGTAATAGCCGTCAGGAACAACAGCTAAACACTCTTAAAGATTGCCCACCTCAGCAACGAACACTGCACCTGCGTAGAAGTGACAAGAAGCCTGGGACGAACGTATCTCGTAAGTATGTACTTTCAGTTCTCATATGACATCGACCGATACTTAAGGCACGCGCAAGGAATATTAACACAACTGCAAAACGAGACGGTTATCAAAGCGGCAGATGCCAACGCTAAGTCAGCGCTATGGTATAGCAACATCACCGATGAACGAGGAGAGAAGCTCGAGAGATTGATTGCACGGAACAATCTCATCGTGCTCAACGAACCAGGAAACCCGCCAACATAGTCTGCATCAACAGGTTGCTCCAACATAGACGTTACTATTGCATCGTATTCAACAGCAAAGAAAAATAGACTCGTGGTCCGTGATGGAAGGCTGGACCAGTAGCGACCATAACGCTATTTGCTTTAGCCTGAAGACGGACAAGATCAGAAACACGTACTCATCGCCCACAATACTGCCGAGGTACCGAATAGGAAAAGCCAATTGGGAAAAATTTCAGCAAACACTAACAGTGGAGAGAGAGAAAATCGAGGGAAACTGGAACAGACTGTTGGATGAGGACATTGAAACAGCCGCTCAGGAAATACAAACTTGCATCATTAACACTTGTGAAACCGTTTTAAAGCACAGGAAACCACGGAAATCTACAGTTCCCTGGTGGACCGACGCACTAACGAGACTGAAGGTTCTGACATATAACCGCCGACGAGCATTTCAACGGGAACAGGACACGGAGAAAAGGAATAAGAGGAAGCATGAGTACCACGCAGCGAGAAATAGGTACACGGCAGAGATACGAAAAGCAAAGAAAGAAAGTTGGGAGAAATTCGTATCAGGTGAAGGTAACACTAACACGTGGGGTGCAGTGTACAAAATATGCATGCAAAAGGTAACGGCGAGCCGAGCACTTGCATCGTGTGAAACAGGAACCGGATTCACCACAACATGGAAAGAAACCGCTCAGCACTTCCTGAAGAAACTAGTTCCAGACGACAACGAGCTATTTACATGTTAAAACACAATATGCAATTCAACCATGGGCGAATGACCTTCAACCCGCAGGCAACGGCTTCGGATGCAGCACGGAACACACAACTACCGGGAACAAATAGAAACAGAAACGCGAAATCAATGGCAACAAAATTGGGACCAGTCTACCAAAGGGAAGACAACACACAACTTTTTCAGGCAAATTCAACATAGACTAGACTCAGACTGGCTGCACTTAACATTTTACAACACGCAGCTACTTTCTGGCCATGGATTAATCAGGAATTATCAACACTCAATTACAGTATCCCCAACAGATCAGTGCTACTGCAGTCATGCTGACTCGGTTGAGCACCTCATATTCGAATGCACACACTTATCACCGTTTAGACAAGAGCTCATACGGAAAATAGAAGCAACTGGAGCGCGTTGGCCTTGCGAACTGAAGGACCTGATCAGCAAAGAAACATTCGAGTGTTTCACGGCATTCGCAACCCAAGCATTCAAATATAGACAAAAAATAGAACGATCAACACCTTCCACCGCTCACTCAAACTCACCACTACAGCACACCCGTAGAAACGCGCAAACAACAACACAACGAAGGATTACAAGAGCCACAGCACAGCGAACACAACAAAACCGAAATAACTAACGGAGAAAAACAGAAAACAACGGCGACCAAACGCCAAACAACAATCACATCAAAACAGGGCAAGGAGACATCCCGATGAGAAAACCAACATCACAGGACAGGACAAGGTGCAACTTCGCTTCGGCAACGCGGGCCCAAGCTAGGAAGAGCATGGAGTACACGAAGCGAGATCATGCGCAACGCGCATGCCCGCACGAGGCTGAGTCTCGTACTGGCGACTCCACCTCCTCGTGGTCCCCGCTGGGCAACGTTGCGTCTGCAATGCTGTGCTTACACAGTATTTCAGTCCAAACGGCTAAGTGGGTCGCTCCCTTTATGGGCAGTCTACCCTACTGATGATCCTTAATTGGTGAAGAGGGTGTTTTTCCAAGCCCGCCGTTCATAACACCGACGAACGTGACCTTCGCAGTGGTTTCACGCTTCCAACACCTGCCAATATAAGCGAAAGCTTAGGCGCGGCAAAAGCGGGCCAAGTCGGCTAAAGTACGCTTACTCAACACACTAACCTGTCCCTATCTACTTTCTAGCGAAACCACTGCCATGGGAAAGGGCTTGGAAAAATTAGCGGGGAAAGAATACCCTGTTGAGCTTGACTCTAGTCTGGCACTGTAAGGAGACATGAGAGGTGTAGCATAAGTGGGAGATGTTTTCTTTAATATCGCCGGTGAAATATCACTACTTTCATCGTTTCTTTACTTACTCGGTTGGGCGGAGCGCGTGCACCGTGGTTTCGACCCGGTTGTCACGAAATTCTAGAACCAAACGTTAAAGAGTGGTGTGAGGCCTTGCGCCGATCACCGATAATACTCCCGCGTGATCCGATTCGAGGACACTGCCAGGCGGGGAGTTTGACTGGGGCGGTACATCTGTCAAAGAATAACGCAGGTGTCCTAAGGCCAGCTCAGCGAGGACAGAAACCTCGCGTAGAGCAAAAGGGTAAAAGCTGGCTTGATCTCGATGTTCAGTACGCATAGAGACTGCGAAAGCACGGCCTATCGATCCTTTTGGCTTGAAGAGTTTTCAGCAAGAGGTGTCAGAAAAATTACCACAGGGATAACTGGCTTGTGGCGGCCAAGCGTTCATAGCGACGTGGCTTTTTGATCCTTCGATGTCGACTCTTCCTATCATTGCGAAGCAGAATTCGCCAAGCGTCGGATTGTTCACCCGCCAACAGGGAACGTGAGCTGGGTTTAGACCGTCGTGAGACAGGTTAGTTTTATCCTACTGATGACTAGTCGTTGCGATGGTAATCCTTCTCAGTACGAGAGGAACCGCAGGTTCGGACATTTGGTTCACGCACTCGGCCGAGCGCCCGGTGGTGCGAAGCTACCATCCGTGGGTTTAAGCCTGAACGCCTCTAATGCCGTATCCTTTCTAGACAAAGGTGGCAACGATATTTCTAGGTGTCTCGTGTGGGTCGAAAGGCTCAAAACAATGTGACACACTTACTAGGTGGCCGGCCCAGTTTGCTGTATCGGGCGTCATTTTGGACTCGTCGTCGGGATCTCGCCGAACGATGACCATCGGCGCTCTAACGGTCGATCATGGGTACTCCAAGTTCGACGTCGAGACTCGGAATCGTCTGTAGACGACTTAGGTACCTGGCGGGGTGTTGTACCCGGTAGAGCAGTTACCACGCTGCGATCTGTTGAGACTCAGCCCTATGCTTGGGGATTCGTCTTGTCGGTTAGACGAGAAAACCCCACAATATCTTATTTTTATTATATTACACATACGTGTATATAATAATCAACGATGAATCGAAGCAGCCGCTTAAATAGCAGCAGCAACAGCGATTTAAAGTACAACAGGCCGAAAGCAATACGCGGCTGGATCTTGTACTCACGCGAGGTCAAAGCAATACGCGGCTGGGACTTGTACGCACGAGCGGTCAAAGCAATACGCGGCTGGAACTTGTACGCACGAGCGGTCAAAGCAATACGCGGCTGGAACTTGTACGCACGCGCAGTCAAAGCAATACGCGGCTGGGACTTGGTCTCTGGACGGAACGAGATCGTAACCGCCGAACGGACTGGACGAAACCTTCAAAATTATTTTGCGACGGTTAATCGTTCCATTTCGATCGTTATATGGTGTTGTCGATTATTCGGCGTATTTAGATAACGATTTAACAGATATTTCAGGTACTTTTATTATTACCGACCACCGAACCGACTGGAGTGGGACGAGTGATGCCCGATTTCACTCCGACCAATTGGACACGTCCCGATTGGACTGTACCGATTCGACACGTCCCGATTGGACTCCGTGCCGATTGTACTGGTGCCGTTTGGACTCCGTGCCAATTGCACTCGTGCCGTTTGGACTCCTTGCCGTTTGGGCACCGTACCGGTAGGACCCGTACCGTTTGGACTGCGTGCCGATGGGACTCCGTGCCGGTTGGACTCGTGCCGTTTGGATTCTTCAGGTTTGGTCGCCGTAAATTTAATAATAATTGCATCTCGAAGTCTGCATATGGTGATACTGTATTGTGAAATATATGTTTACTTATGATTGGAAATCTATTATATGTGAACCTGAATTTAATTTGAATGTGGTTTTATACGTGTGGACGTTATAACATAACGTCTTTGCAAACAAGAATAATTATTGAAAAAAATTCCGGGCCGTTGTGATAAAAATAATATGAAAATGGCATTTGAGTGTGCATTTTATCATACAAATTTAAGTAAATGTTTTTTTGTGTGCAAATAACAATCAATAATGTAAGTATCTATATTTTGACAGGTATAGGTTATAGTGAGAAACAGCTGGATACCAGTTATTACAAAAGTGGAAGAAAATTACACGAAATATTGCAGGAGATAATGCACAAGACTAAGTAATGTTGCCTTGTAATACGTTTGTGCACGCATTAGAACCATAATAGTTCTTAGCAGTACGACATGATATGGTACAGCAATAGTGCTGTCTTTATAAACTGGTATTTAACTGTTAAAAACAAGAAGAGAAGCATGTAAGAGAGATTCATCAATATCAGAGTAAGTAAAACCCACAATGAAAATTAGATTGTGTTTGCCATTATTCAATAAGGAGTTTTATAAGCTAAAAGTATAGGCACTAACGTTGTAAATTCTACTGCGTGTTCTGTTTCCACAGTCTTTGATGGTGTAAGCAGTGACAGTCATCCTAATAGGGTAAAAGCAAAAATACTACCAGAAGAATTGTGCAAGTATTATTGGAAATACTATAATGTTTAACAAGTATAGGTTAAAGTGTAGACGTTGAGAAACGTCCAAGTTAACGTACAGTTTCCAATGAAATGCAATGACAAATAGCAAAAATATTGAATACAGAGATGCACTTACTTTCCTGCCAGGTAGATCTGGAAATATGCTTCCGGTAAAAGAAATACTAAATATTTTATTTCAAATTAAAATTGTATATTACAATGTACCAATATATGTATAACACTATGATAGCTGTTTCTTTATTTCCAGCACTTGTTCAGATCTTGTTGGGAAGATTACAATTATAAGACAAACAGAAAAAATATTAAATACAGAGATGCATTCTTCTTTCTCTCAAGATATAACAGGAATCATGTTTAAGGTGAAAGAAATATTAAATATTGAATTTAAAATTGAAGTTGTAAAATATAAAACTGTGAATATATAACACTATGATATCTTTTTCTACATTTCCAGCATTTATTGAGATCTTGATGGGAAAATTACAATTGTACGACACATAGCAAAAATATTGAACAGGGATACACTTACTTTCTTGCAAGATAGATCTGGAAATATGCTTCAGGCAAAAAAAATACTAAATGTTTTACTTCAAGTTAAAATTGTATAATACAATGTACCAATATATTTATAACACTATGATATCTGTTTCTTAATTTTCACCACTTGTACAGGACTTGATGGGAGAATTACAATTGTACGACAAGCAGAATAAAATATTGTATGCAGAAATGCACATACTTTATCGCTCGATGGATCTGGAAATATGTTTAAGGTAAAAGAAATATTAAATATTTTATTTCACATTATAGTTGTAAGGTATAAATGTATCAGTGTATAACACTACGTAATTTTTTTCTTTATTTTCAGCATTTGTTCATATCTTGTTGGGAAGATCACAATTGTAGGACAAACAGCAGAAATATTAAATACAGAGAAGCACTTACTTTCTCGTTCGATGGATCTGGATATATGTTTAAGGCAAATGTTCGCGATTTTGCGTGGACAGAGCGGGCGGAAAGGAAGGGACACGACACCTTTTTTGGACGGTCACGAGGTTATTATATTTACAGAAATATTTACACTTATGACTAACACAGAGAGAACGATTATATACACGCGTGATCTTACGACTAGTTATTTAACTACAAACTGAAACAAACACGAAATATTATGCGTATGACACTTTCGGTACCTTGCACCGTGCGCGGACAATGATATAAACTTCTACGCGTGGTCTGAGATGCTAATAAAGACGAAAAAAAAACGAGCGCGAAAAGCACGTGTTAACGCGTATACGACGTGAACGATAGAGGTGATAATGGCGTCGTACCGGCACCGCGTGGCCGGTGCACGTGTACCGATTTCTTCTCGCTCATGGCGCGATCGTGGCCATGCGTGTCCGGGAGGTGCTGCCGCTATCTGCAACGACACACCGGCGAACTACTTTCGCTACGAACACCATGGCCGTGCGTGTTCACGGGAGAATTCGCCAACAGTAAAAGAAATATTAAATATTTTATTTCAAATTGTAGTTGTAAAATATAAATGTATTAGTATATAACGCTGATATTTTTTTATTTATGTAGGATGTGGTTGGGAGGGTGTCGAAGAAAGACGGTTCCGTATGCTCGAAAATGTTTAATTGTAGGTATATAATATAGTAAAGATATTAAAACGAATATGAAACGACAACGACGCATTCTCTTTTACTGCCCTCTCCCGTGATCCCCGCCGATCGTCCTTTTTTCTCCCGCACGCACACACACATTCGTCCGTCGTCATTCTCGCAACACACACACATACACACACTTCACTCGTCCTCATCCCCGCATTTATTTTCAGCATTTGTTCAGATCTTGATGGGAAGATTGCAATTGTTGGACAAACAGCAAACGTATTGAATACAGAGATGCATTTACTTTCTCACAAGATATAACTGAAGTCATGTTTAAGGTGAAATGTTAATATTTCAAAGTGTTTGTGTTTGTAAAAGTGAATTACAATAAATATTTAGTCATTTGTAACGACCCTAGGGCGTTGCGCGTATGAAAGGAGAGCGGTTCCGATCATACGCGGCTCGAGTAGTTAGGTGGGAGAATGGGTTCGGATGGCGCGCGGTTAAGAATTGAAATTCAAAGTAAGATCTTTCATAAAACGGTTTATTAAATATTAAAAATACGTATATGTATATAATTAAATAAAGATATAAATAAGATATGATTTAATCGATTTGTAATCGCGTGTAATTTCGAAGTTCGGTTTAGCTTTGAGTATCTAAGTATCTAGATTCGATTTACATTTAAGTACGGTTACGCAAGTAGTTGTGAGAATTGATTTGGTTCTTTTAAATATAAATGAGATATCACTCAATACTGTATTCAATTCTCTAAATAACGAGTTTCAGAGACCAGGTCGCTCAATAGGGAGCTTCGCCCCTCGCTAGCTTCAATAACTTTCGCTATCCTGAACCTAGAGCGAACCCCGAGTGTCCGAAAGATTGAAACAGTAATTGACGTGAATCTATAAGTTAAAGTTAGATTCAGGTTGTCGCAAGAACCCTACGATTAACACTCCTCCTTAACAATGAGGTTCAGAGACCAGGTCGCTCAATAGGGAGCTTCGCCCCTCGCTAGCTTCAATAGCTTTCGCTATCCTGAACCTAGAGCGAACCCCGAGTTTCCGAAAGTTAACGCAGTGCTCCAGCTATACCCCGAATCGAGAGTCTTTTGACTCTTTATGGTCTGTTCTGTACCGAGGCCAGATCAATTCTGCTCTAAACGCTACCCCTGCACGTCTATTTATACCCCAGATTCCGCGTACTTTCACTTTTCAAGGTCGCGCTAGTACTACCTCTATCGCAGTCGCTCGCATTGCAGAATTGACTCATTATATTAAATTACTTTAATTGCTAATAAAAATAATATTTATATAAACGTTATAATTCTGTTTTACCTTTGAGATTATAGTTTTAATAAATATTTAATTAATTATATTGTTTGAATTAATTATTATCCTACCGTGTCGCTAACGCTTGCTACCATCTTGAATATCTCGGACTGGCGCGAAATTCAAAGTAATTATACAAAAGGAAATATATTATTTTATTAACTCTATATATATATTTATAATAATATTAACTTATAACTATTATATTCTTCAGGGACGTTACACATTTACGGAAATGCATAGTTTATTTAACGCGTTTTATGTTTCTATTTATTTAGTTTTTAAGTTACAAAAATGAAACATCGCATTTTTTATTAAAATTACACATTTCATTTCTACTTAAAAAATAACGTTGATATTATTTTCTAAAGATTGAGATATAAGATAATACATAAAAGTAAATAAGTTTAATTAAAATGCGAAAAAGAGAGTTTATCATTGTCAATAGTTATTAAATATTTGTTATATTCTCAAATAAAATGAAATAAACCGGCGTTTAAAACTATAAAAAAACTGTAAATCTTAATCAACTTGCAATTAATGGAAACATTAAACCTTATTTTCTTCAATACATCCTTTATTTCAAATTAATGTTGTTGAGTACAATGTATCAATATGCAATAATATGATTTCTTCTTCTTTATCTTCAACATTTATTCAAATACTGATGAGGAAATTACAACAAAGAAATAACGAAATAGAAAAGTTGAATAGACACATTAAAGAAATTAACCAGCGTACAGAGAATAACATACGCAGTTCCCAATGAAATACCATGACAAACAACACTAGCGGACCCTGAAAACAGAGATGCAATTACTTTCTTGCAAGATATATATGCAAATATGTTTAACATAAAAGAAATATTTTCGGTAATTATTTAGAAGTTTACCCTCCTCACCGATTTTCGTGACCTTGAAATATGTTGTCAAGGTCATCATTCTGAACAACTTCTCCCTATACATGTTACCGCCGCTCGGTCTTCGTTTCTGAGATATTCGCAAAAATAATTCGTTTTGCTGACTGGGGGGCTCTGCCCACAGACCCCCCCGTAAACCAACACTAACGTGTACAGACACCCATTTTTAATATAATATAATTTAATATAATCGTTTCTCGCGGAAGTAAAGTGGGTATCGGTATTAGTTAGTGTTGTTTTAGGGGGGGGGGGGGGGGGGGGCAGAGCCACCCAGTCAGCAAAACGAATTATTTTTGCGAATATCGTTGAAATTACTCTTCGATCGATTGAAAACTCTAACAACTTATCGTAATCATTACACAGAGTTAAAAATTCATATAATTTCATTCTGAGTGAATTTCTTAGCACTATAACGACTTTAACAGCTCCGATACTCGTGAGTTTGTCAACAGCTCGCTCGTAAACTAATGACAATACATCACTTGGAATGAATACATATCAAATACCCAAACAAACGCAAAAACAAAACTGTTGTAACAAGGAGAATACGTTAGAAACGCTGTTAAGCGATAGCCTATGCCGAAATGAAGTGTACTCGTAATCCAAATTTAACTAAAGATTTTTGCAAATATCTCGGAAACTAAGGCCGAGCGGTGGTAACATGTATAGGGAAAAGTTGTTCAGAATAGTGACCTTTACAGCATATTTCAAAGTCACGAAAATCGATGAGGAGGGTAAACTTCTAAATAATTACCATATTTTCTTCAATCCATCCTTTATTTCTGTTACGTTCCCGCCCTCAAAATTTCCTTATTTGGAGTTGGCTGCGTACACCCGGTATTCGTCACATCTAGAATTTTCGAGAACAACGCGAAGCAAGGGCGTTGTCCCTCGAAGTCACGTAGCGCACTTTCCCCACCACCCTTTTTCCTCTAATTTTTGAGTATAAAAAGGGTGACTTAAGATTAACTTATTTTCCACGATAAGCACCTTCTCTCGTTAATAAATGAAAAGCATTCGCGATTTCCAGTAAAAAGAGTGGTCGATCATGGAAATACATGGAGGATTAGTGGAATTATTGATTTTTTCGATTTTTTACAATTTTATTGCGGCATCTTTAGATTAACTTATTTTCCACGATAAGCACCTACTCTCGTTAATAAATTGAAAAGTATTCGCTATTTCCAGTAAAAAGAGTGATAGATCGTGGAAATTCACGAAGAAATTGCCGAATAATTGATTTTAATCGATTTTTGCAGTTTTAATGCGACAGCTGTACGGGACCGTTCCTTTCGTCACGAGCACCGTGTTTCACCAAAAAACTGAAAAGTATTTGTAATTTCCAGTAAAAAGAGTCATCAAATAGCTGAGTTATCGATTTTAGTCGGTTTTTACAGTTTGTAATATTGTATTGCCAAATTCGACAGCTGCTGAAACATAAAATTATTGTATTTATGTACAATGTTTTCAGAATCGGAAATTATCATATCATCCATTTTCAATCAGCAAATATATTATTTCATTAAATAAATGAATCGCACTTACCAATTTTTTGGGTTAATCTGGTGTTCATGACGAAAGGAAAAGCGTCATGCAGCTAATGCAATTAAATTGTAAAACACGATTAAAATCAATAATTCGGCAATTTCTCCGTGTATTTCCACGATCGACCACTCTTTTCATAGGAAATCGCGAATACTTTTCAATCTATTAACGAGAGTAGGTGCTTATTGTGGATAAAATAATTTTTGGAAAAAAAATATAACCGACTTCGAAATGCACTAAAAAGAATGAAATAATATTTAATTCTTTTCGCGGGTTTCTCTCCAGCTATGTATAACATTGAAGACAATATTACATTACATGTTAGATAAAATGCATATTTTTCGGAGGCGGGGCAGGATCAAAAATGCATTTTCTGTTTCGGACCGTTCAGTACCAAGTCCACCTTCAATCAAATCATAATCAGCAACATCTGTCAGCAACAAAAATCGAAAGTCAATAATTCCGCTATTTCTCGGTGTATTTGCACGATCGACCACGCTTTTTACAGGAAATCGCGAATACTTTTCATTTTTTTAACGAGAGATGGTGCTTATCGTGGAGGATACGTTGTTAAATCGATGACACCCTGAAATTGTAAAAACTGAAAAAATCGATAGTGTAGCTATTCTTCTACGCATTTTCATGATCTGCGTCTCTTTTTACTTGTAATCGCGGTTTCCTTTCATGATAAGCATCTTCCCTCGTTCAAAAATTGAAGAGCATTCGTGATTTCGTGCAAAAGATGTACATACATATACACACACATACGTACATACGTGGAAATATCAATTTCTAAAGTTTTATCACGTCAGCCATTTAAAAAATTTTTTTGGCCGATTCTGCAACTTCTGTTGTAAAAGAATTGAAAAGTGCTCGTGATTCTTAGTTAAAAATGATGTTCATAATGGAAATGCGTGAAAAAATGGGGAATTATAGATTTCCATCGATTTCTAAGGTTTTATCGCGTCAGCCATTTAACAAATTATGTTGCACGATAAGCACCTTCTGTCACAGATAAGTTGAAAAGCTCGTTATTTTCGGCAAAAAGTAACGTTGATCGTGAAAATGCGTGGGAAAGGTTGTATATAATTACATATTGATTTCTATCCATTTGTTCAGTTTTATCGCGTCAGCTGTATAACGCGTTGCATTTCGTCCTGTGCTTCGGGTGTTTCGCAAAAAAATTGAGTGCAAAACTAATCCATAGTAATTGAACATCCTTTTTCATCTTTTCTCCACGAGTCTTCTTTGAACGACATTATTTCTAAACGTTTTAATACTTTTTCTGATTGGTGTGAACAATGGAATATTTCAGTTGGACTGTTGTAGTTGGATAAAATGAATTTGAGGGTAGTAAACAGGATACAAATAATACAAACTAGGTGAAAGTAAATAGTGAAGTATGTAAGTATTCTGTTATTAAAACTTCTTTCCTTATCTATGAAGTTCTATTCGACATAAGTATTTATTTGCAAGTAGAAGAGGACGACATGAACCATAAATTAAACTCTACATTAAGGAAATTAGAACAGGAAATTACAGTTTAAGAGTCTTATTTTTTTTTTGTGTGTGTTTAGGGTCGCATCAACTACTTAGGTTATTAGCGACCACGGTTGGTGGTTTTATATTTCATGCGTGAGGTTCTGATGGCGTACGTATTCTATTGCTTTTTTCAGGTTCTCTTCGGTCTTGAATATTTTGCTAGCTTGGTTGGGGATTTGGAGTCGATTTCTTGTGTCTTCTGTATTCTTGCAATTTAATAAGATATGCTGGACGGTCAGATTTTGTTGGCACGATTCACAGATTGGTGGAGCTGTTCTGTTTAGGATGAAGTTGTGGGTTATTTTCGTATGTCCAGTAATTAACCTGTTGATTACTATTTGCTCTTTCCTATTAAACTTGGTTGTGTCGTGATTTGTGTAGAAGTCCTCCGTAAGGTCGCGTAGTTTGGATGGGATGTCGTTTTCCATTTTTCGTTCCATTTCCGTTTATACTGACTATTTAGGAACGCCAGGAAATCGGTGTGTTCAGCCAATAGTGTTTCAGTGGGTTGGAGTGACAGTGCTTCTTTAGCTGCTCTGTCCGCCCTCTCGTTGCCTGGGATTCCTTGATGGGACGGTACCCATATAACTGATACTGATACTCCTTGGCATATCAAATCGTTATATAGCTCGTGTATGTTCCTTATTATTCCGTTCGTAGTTGTAATGTTTTGTATAGCTTGTATAGCACTTAGAGAGTCACTGAGGACGATATATTTACTATATTGCATGTCTTTAATATGTTGCAGAGCTTTCAATATTGCGTGGCATTCGGCTGTAAATGCACTATACAGGGTGGGGCACGAACTATTGCCACCTAGAATAACTACGAAAGTACGATAGTAGGAAAAAAGTTTTCGAAGCAAAAGTTGCATGGGACAACGGGGGACGTAGTATGCCGTAAATCTTTTGTTGCTAGGTGGAGTCGCGTCGGAAATATGAAGGTCACCTTGGTTTTTTTAAATGGAAAGCTATGTTTTGATGCTTTTTTTCTGATTGTGCCTGTTGAGATATGTCAGATATAATCATAATTTAACGTTTTGCAGCAACACCTTGAACTTTGTTGTGTGTGATGTTTGCACGCCTTGTTCAGCGTATGTATGTATGTGTGCGAAATATGTAAACAATAAGGTCGTCGGCAGACACCCGTCAATCTGCCGTATTCGGATTAACGTTTAGTTCAAATACGTCGGTTGACTGTGACAAAACCTCTCCGCGTAGCGTTATAGTTTTCGAAATAATTTCCGCTCTCACAGGTTATGGGCCCAGATCCTTTATACGAAGCGTGAATAAATCAAGTAGAGTCGTGTTAAACCAAAAATCTCGAAGGTCCTGAGTGCTTCGTGTGAAATAGCGAGAAACGAAGAAGGCTTGAAGAGATTTCAAGATGTCGTCGTCAACGTTCAATATCAAGCCTCTCACAAAGGACAACTACGATAGTTGGGTGGTGCAGATGGAGGCCGTAGCCATAAAAAATGGTACTTGGAAATTTATTAGTGGCAAGGTGCCTAGGCCGTTAGCGAAAGCTGGCACAGCGGAAGAACAAATTGAGAGAGAGCAGGAGAGGTGGGACGATGAGGACGCCAAGACAAGGGCAGATCTAATAATCGCGATCGATCCGAGTTTATTGCGATTGATAAAAGGGTTGAATACGGCAGCGGAAGTTTGGTACAGGTTGAAGTCGGAATTTGCATCGACGGGACCTGTGAAGAAGGCAAGCTTGCTGAAGCGTATTTCAACGTTCAAGATGTCCGAAGGCGGCGATCTCCGCACGCAGATAATGGAGTTCTTCGACGTCACAGCGCAGTTGGAATCGATGGATATCCCTATAAATCCGGAATTGCTATCCTATATGTTGCTGAATAGTTTACCGCCGAGTTTCAGTGTACTGAAATGTACAATGGAGTCGCGCGATGTTGTACCGAGTGCTGAGATCATAAGACAGAAGGTTCTTGAAGAGCACGATTCAAGGATTCAGCAGCAGGACGACGAAAAGTCCGAAGCAATGTGGGTGCAGAAGGGTCGTGAAAAATTACAGGGAAGCCGAGGAGCTCGAAAGATAGACAATTCCCGCCAAATGACTGGAAGTACGGCATAGGAAAACAAAACTTTTCGGTTTAAATGTTTCAAATGCCATTGTGTTGGTCATAGGGCTGCCGAGTGTCCTTCAAGGGGTTCGCGTGAGAATACAAAGCACGAGTCGTCGTCAAAAGCCCAGGCAGTGGGAGACGCGTTTCAGACAGTGGTGCTGGAAGAGGTGCTGCGTGTCGAAAAAGGTATTGGTGCAAAACGCTGGTGTTTGGACAGTGGTTGTACGTCACACATGTGCAACGACGAAACTCTCCTTCGGGACGTTACGACGACTGCGGGGAAGGGGAAGTTGTTATTGGCCAGCAATGCCCAAATTAACGTAGACGCGCGCGGCACGGCGAATATTGTGACAACGGATGGTAAACAAACAAGATCCGTGAAGCTCAACGACGTGTTGTTGGTAAACGAGTTACGTACGAATCTACTGTCTGTCGCAAAAATCACGGACTACGGAAATACTGTTGTGTTTGAAAAGGAAAAAGCAATGGTATGCGGAAAGGACGGAGAAACGAAACTCTTAGCTAAGCGCGAAGGAAACTTGTACTATTTTCGTGAAAGTCCTGAGCAAGTGAATCTTGCAAGTAAAAATGACAGTTCTGTGAGTGTAGACGTGTGGCATCGTAGACTCGGACATTTAAATGTGCGTGATGTTCTCGAATTGTCGAGGAGAGGCCTCGTAACCGGCATGAGTGTAAAGGGTGAGAGGAAATCGCAGCCGTGCGACGTGTGTTTGCGTGGAAAAATGACAGTGTTACCGTTTCCAAGAGGTACCCAAAGAAGTTCGGAAGTGTTGAATATAGTGCACTCGGATGTGTGGGGGCCGTCGAGAACGGAGTCGTTCAAGTGCGCACGATATTTTGTCACCTTTATTGATGACTATAGTCGGTGGTGCGAAGTATTCTTCCTTCAAAATAAAAGCGACGTCTTACAAGCGTTCAAGGTGTATAAAGCGCGAGTTGAAAACCAGACTGGTGAAAGGGTGAAGTGTCTAATGACGGACAATGGGCGTGAATATTGTAACCGCGAGTTTGATGAGTTTTTAAAGAAAAACTGTATCCGTCGGCGTTTGACAGTGACCCACACACCGCAGCAAAATGGCGTTGCCGAACGGAAAAACCGAACCCTCGTGGAGATGGCGCGTTGTTTGCTAATGCAAACAGGACTAAGCTGTGCGTTTTGGGCGGAAGCAATTGCTGCATCAAATTATTTGCGGAATCGTTGCCCCACAACGAGCCTTGAAGGTCATACTCCGTACGAGTACTGGTACAAATGCATACCGGACTTAAGTAATTTGAGGGCGTATGGTGCCAAGGCATACGTTTTGCAAAAGGAACCCGGAAAAGGAAAATTCGAGCCCAGATCGAAGGAAGGCGTACTAGTTGGATATTCTGAGGAGTCCAAGGGGTATCGGGTGTACATTCCGGAAGATAAAAAGGTCGTCGTAACCAGGGACATAAAATTTCTCGAAGAAGAGTTGGCGGGAGCCGAAAAGGAGACCGAAGATGTCAACGAGTCGATGAAAAGGTTCGATGAAGAGGAAGAAAATCGGATTAGTTTACCTGTGAACCAACCGAGCGATCAAAATGGAGATGACGAACGACCTGTGACACAACCTATCCATCCGGTGCCGCAGATTGTCGTCGATCCACCTGCGAGGCAGTCAGTGCAGTCAAGTTCAGCTCGGGGAGTCGGGAGGCCAAGGTTAGAGCGTTCAGGGAGTCGTGGGAGACCGAGAAAAATATATCAAACCAAATCCGTCCCCGATGAACCCCAAGAAGCACGCGAAGAAGAGCCTGAAAACGCCGATGATGAACCAAGAGGAGCTGACTCCGATTTGGAAGATGACGTGTTCACGGATGCAGCGTACGATCCAGTTCAACCAATGGAAATGGCTAACCTGGTCGATCCATCGGTGAAAAGCGCAATGAGCGGCGATGAATCTAAAGAATGGTTAAGAGCGATCGCTGAAGAGATAAGAGCGCTAATAAAACATGATACATGGACCTTGGTCGAGCGTCCAAAGGATAAAAAGGTCATCACGTGCAGAATTGTTCTGCGGAACAAAATGAAACCAGACGGAAGCCTGGAACGCAGAAAAGCAAGAGTAGTAGCGCGAGGATTCACTCAACGTGAAGGCCTCGATTTTGTTGAATCATTCGCACCTGTAGCTCGTTTAGACTCAGTAAGATTGCTTATGGCCTTGGCAGCGAGAGAGAACCTAGAAGTTCACCAGCTAGATGTAGTTGCTGCGTATTTAAATGGGAAACTGGACGAAGAAATATTCATGGAGCTACCAGAATACATCGAAGAGTCGCTGCATGAAATAGTTCGTGAAGATAGTGCAGACAGTGAGTTGAGCGCGAAGGCTCGCGATATGTTGTGCGGTTTGCGTAAAGGTGACAGAGTGTGCCGTCTGAATAAAGCGCTATACGGTCTGCGTCAGGCTGGTCGTCGGTGGAATAAAAGACTGGATGGAGTGTTAAGAAACCTAGGACTGACACCAGCGGCGAACGATACGTGTTTCTACTTTGATGCGAATGAGAGAGAACACACGTTCTTGGTTGTGTATGTGGATGATATTTTGTACGCGTCAAAAAGTGCGAAAAGATTGCGAGATATTCGAGAGGGATTGAGTGAAGTTTTCAATATCAAGGATTTAGGCCCCGTGAGTTGTTGTCTCGGTGTAGAAATCAAACAGAGGGGGGGGGGGGGGGGGGTGAAATTCGGTTAAGTCAGGAAGGGTACGTGAGGGAACTATTAAAAAGGTTTAATATGGATGAATCGAAGCCTGTAAATACACCCAGTGAACCAAGAATGAATCTACCGATCGGAGCGCAACGTAAAAATGAAAATCAGGAAGAAAAGCCATACAGACAGTTGATAGGTTCGTTAATGTACCTAGCTGTTGCCACGCGACCAGATATTTCGTTTACCGTGAATAGATTGGCACAGTTTAACGCGAGGTACGGCGAGGAACATTGGTCAGCAGCGAAGCGAGTTTTGCGATACTTGCAAGGTACACAAGATCAGGGACTCGTGTATAAAAGGAGTGCGTCTGGAATACTCGGTTATTCGGACGCAGATCACGCGGCCGACGTAAGGGACAGAATATCGTATTTGGGATATGTTTTTGTATTGAGCGGTGCGGCGATAACGTGGCGATCGTGTAAGCAAAAATCCGTCGCGATTTCGACAACGGAGGCAGAGTATGTGGCGCTGTCGGAGGCGTCTAGAGAAGCGATCCATTTGCGGAATTTAATGCTCGAGATGAATATGCCTGAGTTATCACATATAACGATCGGAACGGATAATCGTGGGGCAAAAGCCATAGCTGAAAACGCAGTTTGCCATTCGCGCACAAAACATATTGCCACACGGTATCATTTTGTTCGTCACGCGCTTAAAAATAAAAGTCTCGAATTGGTGTACACACCAACAGAGAGTATGCCGGCGGACATGCTCACAAAGTCCTTACCGGGACCGACGCATTTTAAACACATGCGAAGCGTAGGGCTAAGAAATTGTTAAAAGACGAGAAAACGTTAAATTTGAGGAGGGCGTGTTAGATATAATCATAATTTAACGTTTTGCAGCAACACCTTGAACTTTGTTGTGTGTGATGTTTGCACGCCTTGTTCAGCGTATGTATGTATGTGTGCGAAATATGTAAACAATAAGGTCGTCGGCAGACACCCGTCAATCTGCCGTATTCGGATTAACGTTTAGTTCAAATACGTCGGTTGACTGTGACAAAACCTCTCCGCATAGCGTTATAGTTTTCGAAATAATTTCCGCTCTCACAAGATAAATCCAATGAGGTGCAACATTAAGGTCTTTGAAGGTCAACAAAGGTCATTTATGATAAAACAGACGAAATAAACTTACATTTACAGAAGATGTTCAAAGTGATTGCCATTGGCATCAATACAATACTGTAATCTTCTTATCACCGATTGAGTAGTATTTCTTATCACCTCAGAACTTATCGAATTACATGCTGTAATAATTCTCTCCCACATATTTTCTATCGTAGTTGGGACTTCTTTATAAACAATGTCTTTCAACAATCCCCACAAGCCAAAATCCAGAGGTGTCAAGTCTGGTGAACGAGCTGGCCACGATACAGACCCACCGCGTCCAATCCAACGATTTGGAAATCTTTTTTGCAATTCATCCCTAGCCATCAGCGAAAAATGTGCCGGACATCCATCGTGTTGATACCACATTCTGTTCCTTGTTTCTAAGGGTAGTTCTTCTAATAACGGACCCAATATTTCATGAAGAAATGTGGTGTACTTCCTGCCATTAAGATTTCCTTCGATGAAATAGGGGCCGATAATTCTACCTTCAATAATTCCACACCATACATTCACCGACCACGGTCTTTGGTGTGCGACTTGCCTCAGCCAATGTGGATTTTCAGTTGACCAAAAATGCATATTATGCAAATTAATATTACCGTGATTCGTGAATGTTGCCTCATCAGTAAATAAAATACAATTAATAAATGAATTATTTCTCTGAATCTGGAGTTGACCCCATCGACAGAATTCAACGCGATTCGTGAAATCTGTACCACTTAACTCTTGGTGAAGACTGATGTGGTAAGGATGATATTTATGGCGATGTAGAACGCGAAGAACACTTCTTCGGCTTACGCCAGATTCCCTTGCGATTTGACGCGAACTAACACAAGGATCTCGGACTATAGTGGCAAGAATGTCAATTTCCGTTCCTTCGTTAGTTACTTGATTTTTCCGGTCCTGTTTCTTGTGGGCCAAGGATCCAGTCGTTCTGAGTTTATTGTATACATATTTAAATGTACGGCGCGTAGGGTGAGAACGTTGAGGATATCTTTCAGCGTATAAATCTCCAGCTCTCACTGAATTTTGCTGGCATTCTCCGTAAATGAGAAGCATATCGGTTTGTTCTTCGAAAGAAAACATCGTTTACAATCACTTAATTCGATGAAACTGTTTACGCGTAAAGTTGGCTAGTGGAACGCTTACGTTTTCACTCTGTTCCCCCTCTCCTATTACCACACGCATTGTTGTTATTAGCTAAAACCGTGACAAGGAATGACCGGAAACATAGCGGGATAGAGGGAAATAGTCATGAAGCTTCGTCTGTTTTCTCATAAATGACCTTTGTTGACCTACAAAGACTTTAATGTTGCAGCTCATTGAATTCGTCTTAACAAGCGCAATCAGAAAACAAGTATCAAAACGTAGCTTTCCATTTAAAAGAATCAAGATGACCTTCATATCTCCGAAGAGACTCCACCTAACAACAAAGGATTTACACGGCATACTACGTCCCCCGTTGTCCCATGCAACTTTTGCTTCGAAAACTTTTTTCCTACTATCGTACTTTCGTAGTTATTCTAGGTGGCAATAGTTCGTGCCCCACCCTGTATATGTACAGGGTGTAGATCCGGATAGTGGTAGATGGTGTCACAATTGCTATGCCTGTTTTTTCCTCAGATTTGGATGCATCGGTGTATATTGGTATGTGGTCTGCATATTTCTCACACAGTTTATGGAATAGATGTCTGTATTCTGCTGGACTGGTTTGTGCTTTTTTGTATGTGGCGAGGTGTAGGTTGGTGGTTGGCGGTTCGATGGTCCATGGTGCTAGCGTGTGGGGTATTCGCTCCAGGAGTGGTGGTAGGTGGATATCCAGTTCGGAGCAGTGCTTCTGAATTCTTTGATAGAACGGGAGGGGATATTTTGGGTGTCTACTGTACAACGCAGTGTATCTTTTACTAAAGGTATTGTTGTATACAGGGTTAGTGGGTGTGGTTGCTGCTGAGGTTGCGTATCTTAAGCTGAGTAAGGTTCTTCTGTGGCGTAGTGGCATTTCTTTAGTTAAGTATGCTATGCTGTTTATGGGGGTAGTGCGGTGTGCGCCACAGATAATTCTGAGAGCTGTACTATGCACTGCGTCGAGTTTTTTAAGTGTCTGAGCTTTGGCTGAGTTGTAGGCAATGCATCCATAGTCGATGATTGGTCTTAGTATACCTTTATAGGTATTTAAAAGCGTGGTTTGGTCAGCTCCCCATTTTTGGTGTGCTAGTATTTTAATAACGTTCAGTCTTTTTGTGCATTTATTTTTGGTATTTTCGATGTGAGTTGTCCAATTGAGTTTCCGGTCGAAATGAATTCCTAGTAGTTTTATTTTGTTGACATATTTGAGTTCGCGGTTATCGATGTGTAGTTTAGGCAGTGGTTTCGGGTTACGTTTTCTTGTAAATAGGATACACTCTGTTTTTTCGGCAGATATTTTGAGACCTGATCTATCAGACCATTGCTGGATATTGTTCAGGGAGTTTTGTAGTAGCTCTTGGATAGTGGTTATGTTTTTACCCTTGCATACAAGTGTGAGATCGTCTGCGAAGATAAAAAACTTAACGGGGGGTTTAAGGTTTCTTATAATATCATTAATCTCAACCAAAAACAGCGTAACACTGATGACTGTTCCTTGTGGAATGCCATTGGTGATAGTGGTTGGGTCTGAGAGTTCGTTGTTGACTCTGACTTGTATTTTCCTTTCTTTTAGGAAGTTTTGGATAAAATGGAACATGCTACCATTGATTCCTATGGTATTGAGGGTGTTGAGCACTCTGGTTCGCCACACCATATCATAGGCTTTTTCAATGTCTATGCATACAGCTACTAGACTCTCGTTGTTGATCAATGCGTCACAGATGTTGGATTCCAAGTTTATGAGGTGGTCTATGGTACTATGATGATTTCTGAATCCGCTTTGGTACGGTGTTAGTATTTTATTCGATTCGAGGAACCAGCGCAGTCTACAGTTAATTATTTTCTCGAGAAGTTTGCACATGGTGCATGTTAATGAAATTGGTCTATAGCTTTCTGGTTTATTTTTATTTTTGTTCGGTTTGAGTATAGGGATAACAATGGCTTTTCTCCAGTTGTCCGGGAATACCTGGTATGTCCAAATTGCGTTGTATATTTTGAGGAGCAGTTCTTTCCCAATTTCCGGAAGGTTTTGGAGGAAGATATTTGGTATCCCGACTGGTCCTGGGGAGGTATTTTTTGTACGTTTAAGGGTTGTAACCAGTTCGTCGTATGTTATTTCTTTGTTGAGGATGTTGTGTTGGTGCTGTGCAGGTTCAATTGTATTCATGCAAGGGGTATATTTGTTTTTATATTCTAGAAAGGATGGCTTAAAGTTATTGTCGCTGGAATTTTGTTCATATTTATTGGCTAAAGCGTTAGCTATGTCTTTAGGATTTGAGATGGTGGTATTGTCTTCTCTAGTGAGAGACATGATTGGGCAGTGCTTATACCTTCCCGATATGCGTTTGAGTTTGTTCCATATTTCTGAGGAGGGAGTAGCGTGCGTCATTGTTGAGGTGAATGTGTTCCAAGATTGTTTTTTACTACTTTTAATTGTTCTCCGTGCGATTGCTCGCAGCTTTTTAAATTCGATGGCATTTTCAACGGTTGGGTGGTTTTTGTATCTGTTGAAAGCATGGTGACTGTTCTTAAGAGCAGTATGGCATTCTTCGTTCCACCATGGGACCGGGGTCCTTCTTGGTTTGTTGGATGTTTTACCAATTGCCTTCTCCGCGGCTTGTGTTATTATGTCTTTTAGCGTGTCGACTGCTTTATTGATATCTCTAGGATCCGGGAAATTTGGATCATTTATTTTTGAGATGGCATCAGAGATAATTTCTGTATAGTTTTTCCAATTTGCTGTTTTGATTTTCCACTTCAGTGTAAGTTGCGATTTTGTTATGGAAGTACCGTCATTGTACTCTATTTTAATCGGAAAGTGGTCACTATCATGGAGACTTGGAAGTGGGTCCCATTCAATTGAGCCCCTCAGTTGGGCGCTGCACAATGCTAGATCAATGGCACTAAGTGTGTGGTTCGCTAGATTGAGGTGAGCTGGTTTGTTCTTATTCAGAAGGGTTAGTTCAGGGTCTTCTAAGAGTTTTTCGATTATTCGTCCTCTAGCATCTGTTTTATTAGACCCCCATAGTTGGTGATGGCTATTAAAATCTCCTAATAGTATGAATGGTTTTGGAATTTGTGCTAGGAGGGTTTGTAGATCTGTAATATTTAGGGCATACGTGTTCGGTATGTATATGTTGCAAATGTGTAGAGTAAGGTTCTTATTTGGGATTGATAGAGCGATTAGAATTGCTGTTCACTATAATTGCCACTCCTCCGCTTGCGTGGTTCATGTTGTGTCTGATCTTAGAAAAAATGGTGTGGTTTCTTAATTGAACAATTTGGTTTGGTTTGAAGTTAACTTCCTGAAGGCAAATGAGGTCTGGTTCGTGTTCGTTTATAAGTAACTGTAGTTGTTCATAATGGGTGAAGTAGCCGTTTATGTTCCCACTGTAGTATGCTTTTCATGATTGGTTTTGTGTAAGGTTGTTCTGATCTATCGTCTTCGTTAATTTATCTCTTGGTGAATAATTGTTTAAGAATTCTATGGTGGTTTGTCTGAGTGTCTCGGCAGTTTTTAAACTTAGTTTAAGTTTCTTGGATAATCTGGTACACCTGTTTTTAATGCTACGATCTGTGAGGAAAGGGTAGATTTCAGAGATCATAGTTATTAGTTTGTCTATGTTGCTGGTGTATTCCAGTGCTATTTCGTAAGGGTTGGATGATCCGTAAGCATTTTCTATAAATGATTTGAACTGGGTGTAGCTTAGTACATAGTGGTTAGTTTCGTTTCAATTTCGTTTCTTGCCGGTTCTAAGAGACCTGCTGTAGGTACTGTATTAACTGTTTCACATGAGTTGCTGCGTTTAACCTTCTTTTTGGATTTTTTAATTCTTGCTGTGGGTTGCTCCTCGCCCATTTGTTTTTATCTGTGGCGTTATCATCTTCACTTGTTTCTTCATGTTCCGTATTTGAAGCACTGGTGCATTCTGGAACATGCACTAGACTTTTAGTGGAGTCCGTTTGGACCGATAACGGCCTTTTTCTGTTTGGCCTTTGTATTTCTATGTCCATTTGTTCTGTATTGGTATCCTGGAGGTTGCCCGTTGGTGAGCTATGGGGTTGCACTTCATCGCTTGGTTTTGCAATTTGCATTTCGTCACTTGTTAGGTGAGCTGTACTTTTGCAGTTTTGGGCTGTATGTCCTGTTTTTCTTAACCGACTTCGAAAAGGAGGAGGTTACTCAAGTCGATCAGTATATATATATATATTTTTTTTTTTATGTATGTCCGCCGATTACGCCGAGATGACTGGACCAATCGGGATGAAACCTTTTACATTTTGTAGGGTATGACTCCCAGTTGGTCCCGTAAGAAAACATTTTGCATTTTTTCATTCTTTACCCCTTTTTTATTGCAAAAACACAGTTTTGTACGTGCTAGGTTTGGTCACCGATTACGCCGAGATGGATGGATCAATCCGAACAAAACCTTTTTCATCTTGTAGGCTATGACCCCCACTAGAAACGGGATAAAATACATTTTTTATTTTAACATTGATTACCCTGTTTTATCATGTTTTATTATAAATTACTACAAATCAAAGAGTACCGTTTCGTCCGCGTCATGTATGTCCGGCGATTTCTCCGAGATGGATCGACCAATCGGAACGAAATTTTTCGTATCTTGTAGGGTGTGCCCCCCAGTTGGCCCCGTATAAAAAACATTTTGCATTTTATCATCGTATACCCCTTTTTTATTGCATAGAAGCGTACTGTTTCGTCCACGTCATGTGTGGTCTCCGATTACTACATGATGGATTGACCAATCGGATCGAAACTTGTTGGATCTTGTAGAGTATGACTTCCAGTTGGTCTAGCAACAAACATATTATGCATTTTATCGTCTTTTCCCACGTTTATTGCAAAAACCGTACTATTTCGCGTATAATCGGCCTAATATCGATGAAGCCTAGTATTACATTTTGCGACCGGAGATGTTTCCACGATGTTCCCATTTGCAACATTCCCTCCACTTTCCTACACTTCCCTTCGCACCCCTGCACCTCCCTTCGCTTCCCTGCACTTCCTTATCTTTCCCTTCCAAACCCAACTCCCCCTGCCCCTTCCTTTCCTCCTCTCCCTCCCCTTTCCTTTCATTTCAATCCCTTTCCTTTCCCTCTCTACCAACCCCTGCTGTTCCCTCCATTGCCAATTACTACTCTTATTGCAATAATTATGTTTCTAGAGTGACGGCGACATGGCAAGTGGGAAGTGCAAATCAAGCAATATCCTACTTTCCTATATGTTACATCAGACACAGTAAATCCCAGTTGTTACGTGAGATTTGAAAGAATTATGTATAATTTCGTAAATTTTGTGTGGTTTTACGTATTTTATATAATCGATTACTATTCATTCCAACACAATATGATTATTTAGGATTTCAGTAGAGGAGTTAGGTATATTGCAGCGTTAGTATCCATGTTCATGTCTGAAACAAAAGTACATACATGATTCTGTAGTATAATCGTAGTGAAAAGAAAGAAAAACGCAAGCACGCACGAAACTCACGCCCGCATGCCCGACCGCGGGTTGTGTGGTTTTACGTATTTTATATACGTACCTCAACCTGCGTGCGGGCGTGCGGGCGGGCGCGCGGGCGTGCGGGCAGGCGGGCGTGCGGGCGGGCGTGCGGGCGTGCGTGCCTGCGGGCGGGCGGGCGCGCGGACGGGCGGGCGGGCGTGCGTGCGTGCGGGCGGGCGGGCGGGCGTGCGGGCGTGCGGGCGGGCGTGCGTGCGTACGGGCGCGCGTGCGTGCGGGCGGGCGGGCGTGCGGGCGGGCGTGTGTGTGTTTTTTATTTTTTTTACTACGATTATACTACGGAGACATGTATGTACTTTTGTTTCAGAAATGAACATGAATACTTCCGCTGACAATCGCATGAATACCTTGATTTCGTAACGATGAGATATAATATATGAAGAGAGGAACACCGTTATACAGTATGTGGCTATTACTTCGCAGGGAATGCAAAGATCGCCACTAAAAAGAGTGAAATAAAATAATTTTTGGAAAAAAAATATAACCGACTTCGAAATGCACGAAAAAGAATGAAATAATATTTAATTCTTTTCGTGGGTTTCTCTCCAGCTATGTATAACATTGATGACAATATTACATTACATGTAAGATAAAATGCATATTTTTCGGAGGCGGGGAAGGATCAAAAATGCATTTTCTGTTTCGGACCGTTCAGTACCGAGTCCACCTTCAATCAAATCATAATGAGCAACATCTGTCATATAGAAAGTTTTGATTGAAAAACATTTTGTACGCCGAAACTGACCACTATACAGTTTCATTCTTCCACGTTGTCACGTATCAATGAGTTTTTCTTGACGCTCATCTGTTATCAAGCTCGCCATGCCCCAAACAAATTGCAATCAGCAACATGTTTCGTTTAGACAGTTTTCAATTAAATATTTCCTGTACTGAAAGTTACGAAAATTGTTTGATTCTGAGAAAATTTTTGACCCTGCCCGCCTCCGGAAAATATGCATTTTATCTAACATGTAATGTAATATTGTCATCAATGTTATACATAGCTGGAGAGAAACCCACGAAAAGAATTAAATATTATTTCATTCTTTTTCGTGCATTTCGAAGTCGGTTATATTTTTTTTCCAAAAATTATTTTATTTCACACTTTTTAGTGGCGATCTTTGCAATCCCTGCGTAATACAAGCCACATACTGTATAACGTTGTTCCTTTCTTCATATATTATATCTCGTCCTTATGAAATCAAGGTATACATACGATTGTCAGCGGTAGTATCCATGTTCATGTCCGAAACAAAAGTACATACATGTCTCTGTAGTATAATCGTAGGAAAACGATAAAAAACACACACACGCCCGCACGCACGCACGCCCGCCCGATCGACCGACCGCCCGCATGCACGCCCGCCCTCCCGACCGACCGCCCGGCCGCACGCCCTCCCGACCGCCCGCACCCCCGCACGCACGCGCGCATGACCGCACGCCCGCGCGCACGCCCACCCTCACGCGCGCTCGCCCGCCCGCCCGCACGCCCGAAAGCCCGCACGCGGGTGGAGGTACGTATATATAATACGTAAAACCACACAACCCGCGGTCGGGCATGCGGGCGTGAGTTCCGTGCGTGCTTGCGTTTTTTTTTCTTTTCACTACGATTATACTACAGAAACATGTATGTACTTTTGTTTCAGACATGAACATGGATACTAACGCTGCAATATACCCAACTCCTCTACTGAAATCCTTAATAATCATATTGTGTTGGAATAAATTGTAATCAATTATATAAAATACGTAAAACCACACAAAATTTACGAAATTATACATAAATCTTTCAAATCTCACGTAACAACTGGGATTTACTGTGTCTGATGTAACATATAGGAAAGTAGGTTATTGCTTGATTCGCACTTACCACTTGCCATGCCGCCGTCACGCTAGAAACATAATTATTGCAATAAGAGTCGTAATTTGCAATGGAGGGAACAGCAGGGGTAGGTAGAGAAGGGAAGGAAAGGGATTGAAATGCAAGGGAAGGGAAGGGATGGAGGTCAGGAAGAGGCAGGGGAGAGCTGGGTGTTGAAGGAAAAGGTAAGGAAGTGAAGGGAAGTGCAGGGATGCGAAGGGAGGTGCAGGAAAGTTAAGGGAATGTTGCAAACGGGATCATAGTGGCAACATCCCCGGTCGCAAAACGTAATTGCTATAATTATTGCAATAACAATTGTAATTAGCAACGGAGGGATCAGCAGGGGCGGGTAGAGAAGGGAGGGAAAGGGATTGAAGTGAAAGGGAAGGGGTGGGAGGGGAGGAAAGGAAGGGGCAGGGGGAGTTGGGTTCGGAAGGGAAAGATAAGGAAGTGAAGGGAAGTGCAGGGATGCGAAGGGAAGTGCACGAAAGTGAAGGGAATATTGCAAATGGGATCATCGTGGAAACATCTCCGGCCGCAAAATGTAATACTAGGTTTCATCGATATCAGACCGAGTACACGCGAAATAGCACGTTTTTTGCGATAACAGCGGAAAAAATGAAGAAATCCGAACTGGTTTTTTGTTGCATTTTTACGGGACCAACTGCTGGTTATACTCTACAAGATGCAAAAGGTTTCGGTCCGATTGGTCCATCCATCTCAGAGTAATCGATGACCATACACAACGCGGACGAAATCGGACGCTTTTTTGCAATGAAAAAGGGGCAAGCGATGGTGAAATGCAAAATTTTTTTTTACGGGACCAACTGGGAGTCATACCCTACAAGATGGAAAAGGTTTGGTTCCGATTGGTCCATCCATCTCGGCGTAATCGGCGAACATACATTAAAAAAAAAAAAAAAAAAATTAACATACATGTCGAATTGAGTAACCTCCTCCTTTTCGAAGTCGGTTAAAAACACAAGTCACTAACAGTACACGATACGAAAGTAGAAATGCGGCCTCTAATAAGTAAACACAAACGAATCATATTATCCAATGTGGAGTCGGTCTTGTGACGTCGAAGCGAGCAGACGTGTTTTGAAGCTCACGTCAACAAAGTTCGACATCGTGTCTCTGTATCGATATTTATTCGTTTGTGTATATTCCTTCTAAGCCAGCTATTCATAGTACAGTGTATTAATACCGTACTTTTCAAGCTGCATTTGCACTTTATACAGTTTCACTTTAATGAGTGGACTTCTGACATCAGGGGTCAACTCAAGCCAAAATGAGTAACACCAATCAACAACGTGTTTCCCAAACGTATGCCAACATTACCGCTCACCAATCTTTACCGAAGAAAGACCAAGCGATTATAATAGATTCAGTGGAGGGAGTGTCCAATGACGACTACATTGACGGTCTAGAAAAGTTAATAGAGGTGAGTAATATAAAATCTATCTCGAAGATATCAGGGGGAAGAGTCTGCGTGTTCCTATCGAACAAAGTATTTGTCGAGCAATTATCAAATGCATTGGTACATGTAAAAGAGCACGTCCTGAGTATCAAGCCACTAATAGAAAAGAATAAAAGAGTCGTGATCTCAAATGTACAATCACACATACCCAATGAAATAATAACAGAGGCATTAAAAAACAAAGGCATAACATTGGTATCTCAGATTCACAGTATTAGGGCAAGCTTAAGCAAACCCGGACGATCACATATTCAATCGTTTCGCAGACAAGTTTATATTAAAGAAGGTGATGAAAAACTTTTGCCTGAGTCTCTTCAAATAAATTTCGACAATACCGCGTATTGGATTTATCTAAGTACTGACTCGACTTGTTGCTTTGTTTGCAAACAAACTGGTCATATTGCCAAGTTATGTCCAAGTACCGCAATTGTCAGGACAACAGAAACTCGAACTACACAAGATAGTAGTGATTTGCCAGCAAATGGAACTGCTCAAATAATACCAAATACATCGGATATCTCTCTTGGAAAAGGACTCAAGCGACCATCACCTCCTTCTACAACATCCGATGGCACTTCAAACGAACTTCAAGCAAAACAAGTAGAACACGTACATAGGTAATAGGTCTGAAGAAAACGACATTCAAGCTTCGCCACCGGCCAAGCCCACGGACAAATTTATAAAACCTACACTTTGTAAAAAAAAGAAGATCGTTGAACAGACAGTCGATCAAGGAGAAACTATTATGGAAGAAAGTATTGTCCAAGATTTAGAAAAAGTTTTGGCTCCAATAAAGGATATCATCGAGAACAGTGGGGTAGATTTCACTTTAAACTTCAATCAGTTTAAACTATTTTTAGAAAAATCCAGAAATCAACATAATTTGTTGGATCTTACTCGAGAATTTATCAGTGATATAGAAGGACTGATTAAAATGATTGATGAAGTGCGTCCTCATTTAGATGATCGAAGTTTGAAAGCAAGATGTACAAGATTAAAATAGAAGCTGCTATTTCAAAGTGCTAGTGAGTTAGATCTAAGCTCGGACCAATCTACAAACTCGGACTTTTATTAATCGCATAATTAAGTTTACGGTTAAGATCACGTAAGTTACATTTAATCAGAAAAATCAAAATGGCTACTTTTCGCAACAAAGATTTAAAGATAATGTTTTGGAATCCTAGAAGTATTTTGAAAAGAAAAGATGATCTTCCCAGAATACTTATCAATTTAGATATATTTATATGCGTCGAGTCTTGGCTTTCTAATGAAAATTATCAGGAAAGCAATTTCCGGTTTCCAGGATTCAAAACATTTCGAAAGGATCGTGTCCACACAAGGGGAGGGGGTATACTCATGTTAATACGTAATAATTTAGCGTTTTATGAACTAACCAATCTCAAAAATTGTGACAGCGCATTGGAATTGGCTGGTATTAGGATTACTAATTTGAAACCCAATGTTGATTTGATGGTGTGTTATAGAGCTCCAGGTTCAAATTTGGCCCAGTCAAGATGGAATGAACTTTTTAGCAACATCGATAAGGAAAATCATACAATTCTGATGGGAGATTTTAACTCTCACCATACAAATTGGAATTGCAAAAATACTGATATTAACGGGGAAAGGCTCTTAGAGGGTTTTAATGAACAGAATTTATTTCTGCATAACACCCAGACTACCACCTATATCCAATCTAATGGTTATTCCTCTAATCTGGATTTAATTTTTTCCTCTATGAATATTGCTGACAGAATTAATGTAACAGTAAACGAAGAGACCTGGGGCTCTGATCATTTTCCGCTGTTTGTTGATTTGCACATAGAAAAGTGTATCTACCGTAGAAAAACTTTCAAACTTAAATCTAAACGGACAAACTGGGAAAACGTAAATCAGCACTTGGAGGCAAATTATTGTCAATTTCTGTCCAGCGAATTCGGGACCCTACCTGCGGATGAAAAATACTCAACTTTTGCTAAAATTTTGTCAAATGCTATAGAATTTAATACGCCAATGAAAAGGGTTGTTAACGGTGGTATGTATAGGAACCCCGTGCCCTGGTGGGACTCGGAGTGTGAGAAAATAAAAAGACTGCGAAAAGCAGCGTTTAAAAAATGGCGATTTTCGCAATCCCTTAATGACTATGTTGAATACAAAAAATCTTTAGCACAGGCTAAAAAAACCTTTAAAAAAAAAAAGAATGCTTTATTAAATTTGCCACAAGTATTAATTTTAAAACTAGTCAGACTTACGTATGGAACACCTGCAAAATCTTGAAGAACCAATGGATAAAAGTAATTCCTTCTCACACTTCTGAGCGTCATCAGGAGCGCGAAAAAATCATTGCCGCTCTAGACAGGGTCAGTCCCCCTTGGTGTCTGACTGACCCTGATTGGATGCCCATCTGTAGTGAAAATGGGTTCCTGGATGCACCGTTCGACTTTATCGAGTTTAACATTGCGCTTGACAGTAGAAATGCATGCTCTGCCTGTGGTATGGATGGTATAGACTATGGCATACTACAAAAACTACCGATCAAATACAGACTGATTCTGTTGGATATATACAACGAAATGTATGAAACGGGCACATATCCGGCACAGTGGACAAAAGTCTTCATGCATTTTATTAAAAAATCAGACGGTAAAAACGTAAGACCAATCTGCCTATCATCCTGCTTTTGCAAGCTTTTTGAAGCCTTAATTAAGAACAGGTTAGAGTGGTGGATCGAACACAACAATATTCTCCCTGCAAATCAGACAGGTTTTCGTAAAGGGCTCTCCACAATCAACAATCTAACCGGCCTAACTTTAAGCATTGAGGAAGCTTTCAGCCGCAAAAAAGATCTGTTAGCGGCATTTCTAGATGTCAACGGTGCTTTTGATAATGTGGATATTAATGTCCTGTTACAGCAGCTGTCAACAGTTGGGTGTCCCATCAGTTTGATAAAATTTATAAAATTTGTAACATTTGAAAGAAAGGTTTATAGCGATATAAGTAGTGATAATCACAGAGTTGTGGGCAAAGGTGTTCCTCAAGGAGGAGTGCTTAGCCCCCTTCTGTATAGTATTTATGTATTGAATATTTGTGATAATCTGCCTAAAAGTGTTACTGTATCCCAGTTTGCCGACGATATCAGTGTATTTTGCCAAAGGAATCCAGTTAGTAGTTGCAGAAACTTGTTAGAGAGATCAGTCAACATAATCAATAATAATTTATACAACATAGGTCTTGAACTCTCTCCCCATAAAACTGTCTTTGTTCACTTCAATAAACGCAGGATCCAACCGGGCCAAATGCACATTCAAATTAAAGACGTAATAATCAAATCCAGTGCAACTGCACGTTTTCTTGGTATAACATTTGATTATCGTATGACGTTTAAGGATCAAATAGATCACATTCATAAAAAGTGTTCAAGAGCGATTAATATTCTAAAATTCTTGAGAGGAACATGGTGGAGGTCACATCCACAAACCCTATTAATTCTCTATAAAAGTTTCGTACGTTCTATTCTTGATTACGGTTGCTTTATATATTTCCCAACGCAAAAGAGACAAGTAGAAAAACTTGAAAAAATTCAATACAATGCAATTAGATTGGCTCTTGGATATCGAAAAAGTACTCCCACCAATATTCTCTTAGCAGAGTCTAAATTACAGCTTATTCAAGAACGAGCTAAATTTTTGGGTAACTGTTACCTTAATAAAATTCATTCAAACAAGCAACTAATTGTTCACAAAATCGTTAAACGCTTTAAACAAAATATAGAAAATCAAGGAAACAATCGTAACCTTAGCAACCGATTACTTCAAAATTGCATAAAAGATTCTAATTATTTAAGCGATAAAATTTATTCGGAAAACCATTTCGATATTTACAAATATGATTACAATATTATAACACGTAAAATATATATTAATACGGAGTTTGGAAAATATCTAAGAAAGTATAATAGTCCTAATCTTATGATCAACAAATTAATTTCAATAGAAAATTCTTTTGCCATTTATACGGATGGGAGTAAGCCAAAATTATCCGTCGCTATTGGAAGTGCTTGTTATTGCTCTGATTTAAATATTAATATTGTAAAAAGCATAGATAAACGGGCATCTATATTTACGGCTGAATGTATTGCCTTAAGTGACGCTATAGATATTGCGCTTCATGAGCCTAATCGAACTTTTCTTGTGTTCTCTGACTCCCTGAGTGCGCTACTTTCTCTTCAAAGTCCCAAACTTAATATTAAAACAAATCCGTATATCTTTGAAATAAGGAAAAAAGTTTTCGAGTTTGAGACGAGAAGCTCAAATAAAAGTCAAATCAAGTTTTATTGGGTGCCGGCACATATTGGAATTGAGGGGAATGAGTATGTAGACACTTTGGCAAAAAATGCAGCAGAAATTGAACCAATTAATTCTCCAGTGATTCCTTTCACAGATCTAAAAGAACAGGCCAAATTAAAAGCAACTGAAAATACTGTAGATGTTATAATTAATCAAGGGTTGGTCAAGGGTGTTGAATATTTTAAGAATTATTATGATCAGACAACTAAGCCCTGGTACTCTAATAAAACTTTATCACGAGAAATCATCTCAACGATTAATAGGTGTAGGTCAGGACATTATAATCTTGCTTCGTCACTTTCACGTGTAGGATTAAAGGACAATACGCAATGTCAATGTGGCTACAAAATGCAGGATTTAAACCATATACTATGGCAATGCTCTGACTTTGAAGAACAGCGAAAAAAACTTCTCGGAAAACTGCGAGAACATGGTATCCTTCTTCCGTTATCGTGCACATGTCTCCTCTCGAAACCTACTACAAGAATATGTAAGCTTATATATTCATATACAAAAGACTGTAATCTATCGATTTAAAAAAGCGGAAAAAAAAAGTGCATGTACGTGTACATAAGCAGGTGTACATGTACATAAATCTTCTTGTTCTAGTCTTGTAACTTTGTATTTGATTCTGTAAATCTCTGTTTTGCAAAATAATCTCGACATAGAGATTAAAATTGCTTTAATAATAATAAAAAAAAAAAAAATTATCCAATGTGTGTCCCATTATTCCACATCTTATTATTGAGGAACATTTCAAAAGATTAAACATAACCCCTGCCTCCAAAATCTCATTTCTAAGAGCAGGAATACCCGACCCTGGCTTCTCCCACATCCTAAGTTTCAGGTGGCAAGTATACATCAATCCAGAAGACGAACAGCTCCTCCCTGACAAAATCCCAATAGAATTCGACGGTACACAGTATTGGATATACATATCATCGGATTCTATGACCTGTTTTCATTGTAAAAAATAATTTTTGGAAAAAAAAATATAACCGACTTCGAAATGGACTAAAAAGAATGAAATAATATTTAATTCTTTTCGTGGGTTTCTCTCCAGCTATGTATAACATTGATGACAATATTACATTACATGTTAGATAAAATGCATATTTTTCGGAGGCGGGTAGGGTCAAAAATTTTCTCAGAATCAAACAATTTTCGTAACTTTCAGTACAGGAAATGTTTAATTGAAAACTGTCTAACGAAACATGTTGCTGATTGCAATTTGTTTGGGGCATGGCGGGCTTGATAACAGATGAGCGTCAAGAAAAACTCATTGATACGTGACAACGTGGAAGAATGAAACTGTATAGAGGTCAGTTTGAAATGTTTTTGAAAACTTTCTGTGATATTCGGGATTACCGCAAGAAAACTACGACGGTTATTTTGTAACGTACTTTATTCGCCAGATACTTTCTTTGCCCACAATTAATTAATTGGTCTGCCTCGTACGGTGCGCGGCTCCCGACTGCCGCCAGGTAAACACGATACCATATACCGCACTCTCCCCTTCTTATTCGCTTGACAGATCTTTATTTCGAATACGCTCGGATCGCCGCACGACCATATCATTTGGGTAATTCAATATTGATTTATCAGCGGGTATATCTGCGTTAAATTCGGACAGGGTGTCGCTACATCCCCTCATTTGATTACTATGCCGCTTCCAAATGGTATTTGCATCAATTTCAACTAAATAAGTCACTCCCGGCACTAATTCTTGCGCAATCTTCCCCTGGACCCACGACTTCCTCCCCCCTCCCCGATTGTCCGTGACCATAACTGATTCACCCACTTCGAAATTGACTTGACGGGAACCTCGATAATTTCGTATTTGCCGATTCTGATGGGCATACATGGTTTGTTCGGTTCCGTTTGGTCGTAGGAGGGAGGACCGAGTTCTCAGTTCACGTCCTAACATTAACTTGGCTGGGGTTTGATTCGTAGCGCTATGCGGCGTGGTTCTATAATCGAATAGGAACTGTTTTGTTGCTTTATCTAAGCTGAAACCATTATTAATCATACACGTAATTTTACGCTTGAACGTGTCCACCAGGTTTTCGGCCGCCCCATTGGTAGCCGGACAATGCGGCGGCGTAGTGCTATGCCGAATACCCGCGTTTTTGAATATTCTTTGACACGCCTGCCCTTCAAAGGTCTTAAAATTATCGGTCACTACGTGTGCTGGAAATCCATAACACGCAAACACTTCCTGAAAAACTGTTATGGTTGCTTCTTCGCTCATACTTGACATGATAAACGCCTCCGGCCATTTGGAATGACTATCAATCATTAACAATATCATTTTGCCCGCGATTGGGCCCAGAAAATCCGCATGTACCCTGTGCCAAGGCGTGGTTGGCCACGCCCACGGAGTTAACGGGATTTTAGTTGGCATTTTCTTTGTTTCTAAGCATCTTTTGCAAGATCGCGTAATTTCTTCTAAATCTTTATCAAGTGACGGCCACCACACGAACGAGCGAGCCAGAGCTTTCATCTTACAGATTCCGAAGTGACTGAAATGGAGTTCGTTTAATACGATTTTTTGTAACTTATTGGGGATCACAACTCCGTGGCGCCACTGTAGAATATTGTTTTCCACCGACAAGGCCTCCCGCTTCCGCCAAAAGGTCAATAGTTCCGGCTCGCTTGGTGGTTTCTCGGGCCAGCCGTCTAAGCAGCAGCGTATGATTTTACAAAGTACTGGATCTTGTCTGCTCGCTAGCTGTACCTTCCTCCAATCGAGAGTTGCAAAATCGGATGCTTGCACGTTCTTTAAAAACGCATTGTTTACTTCTTCTAATATCGGTATATTTTCCCTTGGGCGGTCACTTATCGACAGCGGCATACGACTCAACCAATCCGCATAATTGTCCGAACTTTTAATGTGTTTAATTCTATATCGAAAAGCTGATAGAAAGATTGCCCATCGCTGTATGCGGGCTGCTGCGATTTCCGGAATAGATTTTTCAAGATGAAATATACGGGTGAGAGCAGCATTATCTGTTTGTAATAGAAACGTATGACCAAATAAATATTCAAAGAACGTTTTTACGCCAAAAATAATAGCGAGACCTTCGCGGTCAAGCTGTGAATAATTTTGTTCGCTTACTGTTAAGGTCCGACTGGCATACTGTATCGGATAATCAAAATTATTTAAACGGTGTGATAGTACTGCTGATACCCCCTCCGGCGAATCGTCGCACGTTAATATTAATTCCTTGGTTGGATCAAAATGTATCAAAAATTTATCTGACGTTAACTCTTTCTTAATATCCAAAAACGCTTTATCACATTCTGAAGTCCACTTAAATCCGTTTTTTTTTCTAGACACTGGTACAATGGTTTTAATTTTGTAGCGATGTTCGATATAAATCCCGCATAGTAATTTACTGATCCTAAAAAACTACGTAATTGAGATATGGTTGCGGGCTTTGGCGCTTTACGGACTGCCTCAATTTTCCCCTGAATGGGATGTACTCCCTTTTTATCAATTCGGTACCCTAGGTAAATTACTTCGTCTTGTAGGAATTTACATTTTTCAAATTTAATGCGCAACCCCGCGTCGTTTAATCTTTTCAAGACCTCCCGTAATCGTCTCACATGTTCATCCATATTAGCCGCCGTAATAATAACATCATCAATATAAACTACTACCCCCGGGATTCCTAATAACAATGACGTAAGAATTCTTTGAAAGGATCCCGGTCCCGTGGATACCCCGTATGGGAGTCGCTTGTATTTAAATAACCCTACGTGTGTGCTGATGACGACCATTTTTTGTGATTCCTCGTCTAACTCCAGTTGTTGATATGCTTCTGCTAAATCAAGTTTTGTGAACTTAGTACCTCCCCTCAATTCATAAAAAACGTTTTGTGGCCGCGGCAAAGGAAAATGATCAACTTGTAAAACTGGATTTAAAGTAACTTTGAAATCTCCGCATAGCCTCACCGACCTATCGTTTTTCAACACGGGCACTATCGGGGTTCCCCACTCACTAAATTCTTTGGATTCGATGATGTTGTTGTCAAGTAATCGCTGAATCTCCTTTTCGACTGCGGTACGCATTGCGAACGGCAACTTTCGCGGTTGGATGAATTTTGGCTGGGCGCCCGGTTTTAATTTTAGGCTCAATTTCCCCTTTTTAAATTTTCCAAAACCACCTTTGAATATGTCTGGAAATTCTGCACGTAAGAGGTCCACATTGAATTTACTTGTATTCTCGCAGTATTTTAAATCTTTTTCCGGGGTAGTATTCGAAAAATTTAATGGCCACATGCCTAATTTTTTTAGCCACGCGCGACCTACTATTGGATGACCCCCATCCTTAACAATATACAAAGTTTGGTATCCCCCCCTTTTTACCTCGCTCTATTGATACCGTGATTAATCCTATCGCAGGGATCGGTTGCTTATTGTAAGCTCGTAGCACAACGTCTGCTGGCTTTAACGGAATGTTTGAAAACGACCGGTCATAACATTCTAATGAAATAGCAGAAATCAAAGCGCCCGAATCCACTTCCATTTTTAACGGTATACCGTTAATATATATTATTTCAAATTTCGGCGGAACTTCCTGTATTATTTTAAATTGAGTCTCTACTCGTCCCACATCTACCGAAAAAAAATCACTCTCGAACCGCATGCTGTCAGTGTTCGTTTCAATATCATTAATCTCTTCGGTAGGCAAATCATTTAAATCCTCAACCTGTTCTGTGTCGATGAAATTTGTAACTCTATTCCTATTTTTGTTTCTGGGGCACATTTTAAAAATGTTGCCTTTCTGACCGCATTCGCTACAAAATTTGAAACGCAGCGAACATTGAAACTTTAAATGATTTGCCTTTCCGCAGCAAAAATACCCGTTTGTTGATCCACTGGTCTTCGTAGCCGGCTGCCGTCTTGTTGACGAGGCTCCATTACAGTTTGACCGCTACTCCCGTTTGGGGACGTTGGCTGTGATTATTCCGCTGCCGTCTCGTCGTTCGGTAAACCCACGTGCTCTGCTTGCTCTCTCCAGGTGTACGGTATGAAATGTAGTGTCTTGAGGGGCGTTTTCTTGTTTACTAACCGTTATTTGGCTATCCCAGCCTGGTGCTTTCAAATCTGCCATTTCCACGGTTTTTGATATCTCGATTATTTCCATTAATGATTTATTGGAAACTTTTAGCAATTCTTACCTCATCAGTTGGCTATGTACTCCGGATATTAGTTGATCTTTTAAATTTTTTTCGAGTTCTCCCGTAGAAAATTTACATTTTTGTGCTAAATTCCGTAGTGCGAACATATATTCTTGAATCGTTTCGGTTGATCTCTGTTTCCTTTCTCGAAAAGCGAATCTCAGCAAGCATTCATTTTTCTCTGGGTCGTATAACTCCCTTAACTTTTTCTTCAAATCTTCATATGAAACCGTTAACACTTCCTGTGCTTGATATGCCGCTCGTAATTCACTGAAAACTTCCGGCGATAATCTTGTGAGCAATAAAGCTGCCTTTTTATTTATTTCTATGTCGTTCAACAAAATAAACGCATCCAGTTGTTCCGAGAAGGACGGCCAATTATCCCCCTTCTTGTAGGGTTCAATTTGACCTATAATTGACATTTTCACGAATTGCTTTTTAACCACTGTTTTTGTGTCTGTTGCACTAGTTAACTCCGTATCACTTTTATTTCTATTACTAGCTACGTCGTATTCGCTTTTCGAATTCCACTCACTGTCACTTTCTTGAGATTTTACAAATACAATCAAAACTTTTCGTAACTGATCCACTGTAAAATTTTCTTCAATCTTAACCGACACGTGCTTGCACACTTCCACTAAGTCTGTTTTACATAACGTCTGTATCCACGAGGTTCGCTTTTGCGTGATTTCTGCTTTTATGAAGTCCCACGGTATTTTATCACTCATTGGTAACTTTTATCCTCGTCGCCATCTGTGATATTCGGGATTACCGCAAGAAAACTACGACGGTTATTTTGTAACGTACTTTATTCGCCAGATACTTTCTTTTCCCACAATTAATTAATTGGTCCGCCTCGTACGGTGCGCGGCTCCCGACTGCCGGCAGGTAAACACGGTACCATATACCGCACTTTCAAACATGTTTTTCAAAACTTTCTATCTGACAGATGTTGCTGATTGTGATTTGATTGAAGGTGGACTTGGTACTGAACGGTCCGAAACAGAAAATGCATTTTTGATCCTGCCCCGCCTCCGAAAAATATGCATTTTATCTAACATGTAATGTAATATTGTCATCAATGTTATACATAGCTGGAGAGAAACCCACGAAAAGAATTAAATATTATTTCATTCCTTTTCGTGCATTTCGACTCGTATAGAATCGCCGCTTTCGCTCAGTTTTGGCACAAAACGTACGTTTCGTGCATAGAATCGCCGCTTTTGCTCAGTTTTGGCATAAAACGTGCGTTTCACGCTCCGAATTGCTCCTTTTGGCACAAAACGGGCCTTTCGTGCACCGAATCGCCGCTTTTGCTCAGTTTTGGCATAAAACGTGCGCTTCACGCTCCGAATTGCTCCTTTTGGCACAAAACGGGCCTTTCGTGCACAGAATCGCCGCTTTTTCTCAGTTTTGGAACAAAACGTGCGTCTCGTGCACAGAATCGCCGCTTTTGCTAAGTTTTGGCACAGAGCGTGCGTTTCGTGCACAGAATCGCCGCTTTTGCTCAGTTTTAGCACAAAACGTGCGTTTCACGCTCCGAATTACTCCTTTTGGCACAAAACGTGTCATTCACGCTCCGAATTGTTCCTTTTGGCACAAAACAGGAGTTTCATGCACATAATCGCCGCTTTTGCTCAGTTTTAGCACAAAACGTGCATTTCACGCTCCGAATTGCTCCTTCTGGCACAAAACGAGCCTTTCGTGCACAGATTCGCCGCTTTTCCTCAGTTTTGGTACAAAACGTGCGTTTCACGCTCCGAATTGCTCCTTTTGGCACAAAACGGGCGTTTCGTGCACAGAATCGCCGCGTTTGCTCAGATTTGGCACATAACGTGCGTTTCGTGCACAGAATCGCTGCTTTTGCTCAGTTTTGGCACAAAACGTGCGTTTCGTGCACAGAAACGCCGCTTTTGCTCAGTTTTGGCATAAAACGTGCATTTCACGCTCCGAATTGCTCCTTTTGGCACAAAACGGGTCTTTCGCGCACAGAGTCGCCGCTTTTTCTCAGTTTTGGCACAAAACGTGCGTTTCACGCACCGAATTGCTCCTTTTGGCACAAAACGTGCGTTTCGTGCACAGAATCGCTGCCTTTGCGCAGTTTTGGCACATAACGTGCGTTTCGTGCACAGAATCGCTGCTTTTGCTCAGTTTTGGCACAAAACGTGCGTTTCGTGCACAGAAACGCCGCTTTTGCTCAGTTTTGGCATAAAACGTGCATTTCACGCTCCGAATTGCTCCTTTTGGCACAAAACGGGTCTTTCGTGCACAGAGTCGCCGCTTTTTCTCAGTTTTGGCACAAAACGTGCGTTTCACGCACCGAATTGCTCCTTTTGGCACAAAACGTGCGTTTCGTGCACAGAATCGCTGCCTTTGCGCAGTTTTGGCACAAAACGACCGTTCCACGCGCCGAGTTGCTCCTTTTGGCACAAAACCTTCGTTTCGTGCACAGAATCGCCGCTTTTCCACAGTTCTGTCACAAAACGTGCGTTTCACGCTCCGAATTGGTCCTTTTGGCACAAAACGGGCGTTTCGCGAACAGAATCGCCGCTTTTGCACAGTTTTGGCACAGAGCGTGCGTGTCGTGCACAGAATCGCCGCTTTTGCTCAGTTTTGGCACAAAACGTGCGTTTCGTGCACAGAATTGCCGCTTTTGCTCAGTCTTGGCACAAAACGTGCGTTTAGTGCACAGAATCGCCGCTTTTGCTCAGTTTTGGCACAAAACGTGCGTCTCGGGCACAGAATCGCCGCTTTTGATAAGTTTTGGCGCAGAGCGTGCGTTCCGTGCACAGAATCGCCGCTTTTGCTCAGTTTTGGCACAAAACGTGCGTTTCACGCTCCGAATTACTCCTTTTGGCACAAAACGTGCCATTCACGCTCCGAATTGTTCCTTTTGGCACAAAACAGGCGTTTCATGCACATAATCGCGGCTTTTGCGCAATTTTGGCACAAAACGTGCGTTCCACGCGCCGAGTTGCTCCTTTCGGCACAAAGCGGGCCTTTCGTGCACAGAATCGCCGCTTTTGCTCAGTTTTGGCATAAAACGTGCGTTTCACGCTCCGAATTGCTCCTTTTGGCACAAAACGGGCCTTTCGTGCACAGAATCGCCGCTTTTTCTCAGTTTTGGCGCAAAACGTGCGTTACACGCTCCGAATTGCTCCTTTTCGCACAAAACGGGCGTTTCGTACACAGAATCGCCGCTCTTGCTCAGTATTGGCACAAAACGTGCGTTTCGTGCACAGAATAGCCGAATTGCTCCTTTTGGAACAAAACGTGCGTTTTGTGCACAGAATCGCCGCTTTTGCACAGTTTTGGCACAAAACGTGCGTCTCGTGCACAGAATCGCCGCTTTTGCTAAGTTTTGGCACAGAGCGTGCGTTTCATGCACAGAATCGCCGCTTTTGCTCTGTTTTGGCACAAAACGTACGTTTCACGCTCCGAATTACACCTTTTGGCACAAAACGTGCCATTCACGCTCCGACTTGTTCCTTTTGGCACAAAACAGGCGTTTCATGCACATAATCGCTGCTTTTGCGCAATTTTGGCACGAAACGTGCGTTCCACGCGTCGAGTAGCTCCTTTTGGTACAACATGTGCGTTTCGTGCATAGAATCGCTGCTTTCGCTCAGTTTTGGCACGAAACGTGCGTTTCGTGCACAGAATCGCCGCTTTTGCTCAGTTTTGGCACAAAACGAGCGTTTCACGCTCCGAATTGCTCCTTTTGGCACAAAACGTGCGTTTCGTGCACAGAATCACCGCTTTTGCTCAGTTTTGGCACAGAACGTGCGTTTCGTGCACAGAATCGCCGCTTTTGCTCAGTTTTGGCACAAAACGAGCGTTTCACGCTCCGAATTGCTCCTTTTGGCACAAAACGGGCGTATCGTGCACAGAATCGCCGCTTTTGCTCAGTTTTGGCATAAAACGTGCATTTCACGCTCCGAATTGCTCCTTTTGGCACAAAACGGGCCTTTCGTGCACAGAATTGCTGCTTTTGCGCCGTTTTCGCACAAAGCGTGCGTTCCACGAGCCGAGTTGCTCCTTTTGTCACAAAACGTGCGTTTCGTGCACAGAATCGCCGCTTTTGCTCAGTTTTGGCACAAAACGTGCGTTTTGTGCACAGAATCGCCGCTTTTGCCCAGGTTTGGCACAAAACGTGCGTTTCACGCTCCGAATTACTCCTTTTGGCACAAAACGTGCCATTCACGCTCCGAATTGTTCCTTTTGGCACAAAACAGGCGTTTCATGCACATAATCGCTGCTTTTGCGCAATTTTGGCACAAAACGTGCGTTCCACGCGCCGAGTAGCTCCTTTTGGTACAACACGTGCGTTCCGTGCATAGAATCGCCGCTTTCACTCAGTTTTGGCACGAAACGTGCGTTTCGTGCACAGAATCGCCGCTTTTGCTCAGTTTTGGCACAAAACATGCGTTTCGTGCACAAAATCGCTGCTTTTGCTCAGTGTTGGCATAAAACGTGTTCTTCGTACACATAATCGCGGCCTTTGCTCAGATTTGGCACAACACGCGCGTTTCGTGCACAGAATCGCTGCTTTTTCTCAGTTTTGGCACAAAACGTGCGTTTGTCGCACCGATTTGCTCCTTTTGGAACAAAACGTGCGTTTCGTGCACAGAATCGCCGCTCTTGCTCAGTTTTGGCACAAAACGTGCGGTTTACGCTCCGAATTGCTCCTTTTGGCACAAAACGGGTCTTTCGCGCACAGAGTCGCCGCTTTTTCTCAGTTTTGGCACAAAACGTGCGTTTCACGCACCGAATTGCTCCTTTTGGCACAAAACGTGCGTTTCGCGAACAGAATCGCCGCTTTTGCACAGTTTTGGCACAGAGCGTGCGTGTCGTGCACAGAATCGCCGCTTTTGCTCAGTTTTGGCACAAAACGTGCGTTTCGTGCACAGAATTGCCGCTTTTGCTCTGTCTTGGCACAAAACGTGCGTTTAGTGCACAGAATCGCCGCTTTTGCTCAGTTTTGGCACAAAACGTGCGTCTCGGGCACAGAATCGCCGCTTTTGATAAGTTTTGGCGCAGAGCGTGCGTTCCGTGCACAGAATCGCCGCTTTTGCTCAGTTTTGGCACAAAACGTGCGTTTCACGCTCCGAATTACTCCTTTTGGCACAAAACGTGCCATTCACGCTCCGAATTGTTCCTTTTGGCACAAAACAGGCGTTTCATGCACATAATCGCGGCTTTTGCGCAATTTTGGCACAAAACGTGCGTTCCACGCGCCGAGTTGCTCCTTTCGGCACAAAGCGGGCCTTTCGTGCACAGAATCGCCGCTTTTGCTCAGTTTTGGCATAAAACGTGCGTTTCACGCTCCGAATTGCTCCTTTTGGCACAAAACGGGCCTTTCGTGCACAGAATCGCCGCTTTTTCTCAGTTTTGGCGCAAAACGTGCGTTACACGCTCCGAATTGCTCCTTTTCGCACAAAACGGGCGTTTCGTACACAGAATCGCCGCTCTTGCTCAGTATTGGCACAAAACGTGCGTTTCGTGCACAGAATAGCCGAATTGCTCCTTTTGGCACAAAACGTGCGTTTTGTGCACAGAATCGCCGCTTTTGCACAGTTTTGGCACAAAACGTGCGTCTCGTGCACAGAATCGCCGCTTTTGCTAAGTTTTGGCACAGAGCGTGCGTTTCATGCACAGAATCGCCGCTTTTGCTCTGTTTTGGCACAAAACGTACGTTTCACGCTCCGAATTACACCTTTTGGCACAAAACGTGCCATTCACGCTCCGACTTGTTCCTTTTGGCACAAAACAGGCGTTTCATGCACATAATCGCTGCTTTTGCGCAATTTTGGCACGAAACGTGCGTTCCACGCGTCGAGTAGCTCCTTTTGGTACAACATGTGCGTTTCGTGCATAGAATCGCTGCTTTCGCTCAGTTTTGGCACGAAACGTGCGTTTCGTGCACAGAATCGCCTCTTTTGCTCAGTTTTGGCACAAAACGAGCGTTTCACGCTGCGAATTACTCCTTTTGGCACAAAACGTGCCATTCACGCTCCGAATTGTTCCTTTTGGCACAAAACAGGCGTTTCATGCACATAATCGCTGCTTTTGCGCAATTTTGGCACAAAACGTGCGTTCCACGCGCCGAGTAGCTCCTTTTGGTACAACACGTGCGTTTCGTGCATAGAATCGCCGCTTTCACTCAGTTTTGGCACGAAACGTGCGTTTCGTGCACAGAATCGCCGCTTTTGCTCAGTTTTGGCACAAAACATGCGTTTCGTGCACAAAATCGCTGCTTTTGCTCAGTGTTGGCATAAAACGTGTTCTTCGTACACATAATCGCGGCCTTTGGTCAGATTTGGCACAACACGCGCGTTTCGTGCACAGAATCGCTGCTTTTTCTCAGTTTTGGCACAAAACGTGCGTTTGACGCACCGATTTGCTCCTTTTGGAACAAAACGTGCGTTTCGTGCACAGAATCGCCGCTCTTGCTCAGTTTTGGCACAAAACGTGCCGTTTACGCTCCGAATTGCTCCTTTTGGCACAAAACGGGCGTATCGTGCACAGAATCGCCGCTTTTGCTCAGTTTTGGCATAAAACGTGCGTTTGACGCACCGATTTGCTCCTTTTGGAACAAAACGTGCGTTTCGTGCACAGAAACGCCGCTTTTGCTAAGTTTCGGCACAGAGCGTGCGTTTCGTCCACAGAATTGCCGCTTTTGCTCAGTCTTGGCACAAAACGTGCGTTTCGTGCACAGAATCGCCGCTTTTGCTCAGGTTTGGCACATAACGTGCGTTTCGTGCACAGAATCGCTGCTTTTGCTCAGTTTTGGCAGAAAACGGGCCTTTCGTGCACAGAAACGCCGCTTTTGCTCAGTTTTGGCATAAAACGTGCGTTTCACGCTCCGAATTACTCCTTTTGGCACAAAACGTGCCATTCACGCTCCGAATTGTTCCTTTTGGCACAAAACAGGCGTTTCATGCACATAATCGCTGCTTTTGCGCAATTTTGGCACAAAACGTGCGTTCCACGCGCCGAGTAGCTCCTTTTGGTACAACACGTGCGTTTCGTGCATAGAATCGCCGCTTTCGCTCAGTTTTGGCACGAAACGTGCGTTTCGTGCACAGAATCGCCGCTTTTGCTCAGTTTTGGCATAAAACGTGCGTTTCACGCTCCGAATTGCTCCTTTTGGCGCAAAACGGGTCTTTCGAGCACAGAATCGCCGCTTTTTCTCAGTTTTGACACAAAACGTGCGTTTCACGCTCCGAATTGCTCCTTTTGGCACAAAACGGGCGTTTCGTGCACAGAATCGCCGCTTTTGCTCAGTTTTGGCACAAAACGTGCGTTTCGCAAACAGAATCGCCGCTTTTGCTCAGTTTTGGCACAGAGCGTGCGTTTCGTGCACAGAATCGCCGCTCTTCCTCAGTTTTGACACAAAACGTGCGTTTCGTGTACAGAATCGCCACTTTTGCTCAGTTTTGGCATAAAACGTGCGTTTCGTGCACAAAATCGCTGCTTTTGCTCAGTGTTGGCATAAAACGTGTACTTCGTACACATAATCGCGGCCTTTGGTCAGATTTGGCACAACACGTGCGTTTCGTGCACGGAATCGCCGCTTTTGCTCAGTTTTGGCACAAAACGGGCCTTTCGTGCACAGAATCGCCGCTCTTGCTCAGTTTTGGCACAAAACGTGCGTTTCACGCTCCGAATTGCTCCTTTTGGCACAAAACGGGCGTATCGTGCACAGAATCACCGCTTTTGCTCAGTTTTGGCATAAAACGTGCGTTTCACGCTCCGAATTGCTCCTTTTGGCACAAAACGGGCCTTTCGTGCACAGAATCGCCGCTCTTGCTCAGTATTGGCACAAAACGTGCGTTTCGTGCACAGAATCGCCGCTTTTCCTCAGTTTTGGCACAAAACGTACGTTTCACGCTCCGAATTGCACCTTTTGGCACAAAACGTGCCATTCACGCTCCGACTTGTTCCTTTTGGCACAAAACAGGCGTTTCATGCACATAATCGCTGCTTTTGCGCAATTTTGGCACGAAACGTGCGTTCCACGCGTCGAGTAGCTCCTTTTGGTACAACATGTGCGTTTCGTGCATAGAATCGCTGCTTTCGCTCAGATTTGGCACAACACGTGCGTTTCGTGCACAGAATCGCTGCTTTTTCTCAGTTTTGGCACAAAACGTGCGATTGACGCACCGATTTGCTCCTTTTGGAACAAAACGTGCGTTTCGTGCACAGAATCGCCGCTCTTGCTCAGTTTTGGCACAAAACGTGCAGTTTACGCTCCGGATTGCTCCTTTTGGCACAAAACGGGCGTTTCGTACACAGAATCGCCGCTCTTGCTCAGTTTTGGCATAAAACGTGCGTTTCGTGCACAAAATCGCTGCTTTTGCTCAGTGTTGGCATAAAACGTGTACTTCGTACACATAATCGCGGCCTTTGGTCAGATTTGGCACAACACGTGCGTTTCGTGCACGGAATCGCCGCTTTTGCTCAGTTTTGGCACAAAACGGGCCTTTCGTGCACAGAATCGCCGCTTTTGCTCAGTTTTGGCATAAAACGTGCGTTTGACGCACCGATTTGCTCCTTTTGGAACAAAACGTGCGTTTCGTGCACAGAAACGCCGCTTTTGCTAAGTTTCGGCACAGAGCGTGCGTTTCGTCCACAGAATTGCCGCTTTTGCTCAGTCTTGGCACAAAACGTGCGTTTCGTGCACAGAATCGCCGCTTTTGCTCAGGTTTGGCACATAACGTGCGTTTCGTGCACAGAATCGCTGCTTTTGCTCAGTTTTGGCAGAAAACGGGCCTTTCGTGCACAGAAACGCCGCTTTTGCTCAGTTTTGGCATAAAACGTGCGTTTCACGCTCCGAATTACTCCTTTTGGCACAAAACGTGCCATTCACGCTCCGAATTGTTCCTTTTGGCACAAAACAGGCGTTTCATGCACATAATCGCTGCTTTTGCGCAATTTTGGCACAAAACGTGCGTTCCACGCGCCGAGTAGCTCCTTTTGGTACAACACGTGCGTTTCGTGCATAGAATCGCCGCTTTCGCTCAGTTTTGGCACGAAACGTGCGTTTCGTGCACAGAATCGCCGCTTTTGCTCAGTTTTGGCATAAAACGTGCGTTTCACGCTCCGAATTGCTCCTTTTGGCGCAAAACGGGTCTTTCGAGCACAGAATCGCCGCTTTTTCTCAGTTTTGACACAAAACGTGCGTTTCACGCTCCGAATTGCTCCTTTTGGCACAAAACGGGCGTTTCGTGCACAGAATCGCCGCTTTTGCTCAGTTTTGGCACAAAACGTGCGTTTCGCAAACAGAATCGCCGCTTTTGCTCAGTTTTGGCACAGAGCGTGCGTTTCGTGCACAGAATCGCCGCTCTTCCTCAGTTTTGACACAAAACGTGCGTTTCGTGTACAGAATCGCCACTTTTGCTCAGTTTTGGCATAAAACGTGCGTTTCGTGCACAAAATCGCTGCTTTTGCTCAGTGTTGGCATAAAACGTGTACTTCGTACACATAATCGCGGCCTTTGGTCAGATTTGGCACAACACGTGCGTTTCGTGCACGGAATCGCCGCTTTTGCTCAGTTTTGGCACAAAACGGGCCTTTCGTGCACAGAATCGCCGCTCTTGCTCGGTTTTGGCACAAAACGTGCGTTTCACGCTCCGAATTGCTCCTTTTGGCACAAAACGGGCGTATCGTGCACAGAATCACCGCTTTTGCTCAGTTTTGGCATAAAACGTGCGTTTCACGCTCCGAATTGCTCCTTTTGGCACAAAACGGGCCTTTCGTGCACAGAATCGCCGCTCTTGCTCAGTATTGGCACAAAACGTGCGTTTCGTGCACAGAATCGCCGCTTTTCCTCAGTTTTGGCACAAAACGTACGTTTCACGCTCCGAATTGCACCTTTTGGCACAAAACGTGCCATTCACGCTCCGACTTGTTCCTTTTGGCACAAAACAGGCGTTTCATGCACATAATCGCTGCTTTTGCGCAATTTTGGCACGAAACGTGCGTTCCACGCGTCGAGTAGCTCCTTTTGGTACAACATGTGCGTTTCGTGCATAGAATCGCTGCTTTCGCTCAGATTTGGCACAACACGTGCGTTTCGTGCACAGAATCGCTGCTTTTTCTCAGTTTTGGCACAAAACGTGCGATTGACGCACCGATTTGCTCCTTTTGGAACAAAACGTGCGTTTCGTGCACAGAATCGCCGCTCTTGCTCAGTTTTGGCACAAAACGTGCAGTTTACGCTCCGGATTGCTCCTTTTGGCACAAAACGGGCGTTTCGTACACAGAATCGCCGCTCTTGCTCAGTTTTGGCATAAAACGTGCGTTTCGTGCACAAAATCGCTGCTTTTGCTCAGTGTTGGCATAAAACGTGTACTTCGTACACATAATCGCGGCCTTTGGTCAGATTTGGCACAACACGTGCGTTTCGTGCACGGAATCGCCGCTTTTGCTCAGTTTTGGCACAAAACGGGCCTTTCGTGCACAGAATCGCCGCTCTTGCTCAGTTTTGGCACAAAACGTGCGTTTCACGCTCCGAATTGCTCCTTTTGGCACACAACGGGCGTATCGTGCACAGAATCACCGCTTTTGCTCAGTTTTGGCATAAAACGTGCGTTTCACGCTCCGAATTGCTCCTTTTGGCACAAAACGGGCCTTTCGTGCACAGAATCGCCGCTTTTTCTCAGTTTTGGCGCAAAACGTGCGTTACACGCTCCGAATTGCTCCTTTTCGCACAAAACGGGCGTTTCGTACACAGAATCGCCGCTCTTGCTCAGTTTTGGCACAAAACGTGCGTTTCGTGCACAGAATAGCTGAATTGCTCCTTTTGGCACAAAACGTGTGTTTTGTGCACAGAATCGCCGCTTTTGCTCAGTTTTGGCACAAAACGTGCGTCTCGTGCACAGAATCGCCGCTTTTGCTAAGTTTTGGCACAGAGCGTGCGTTTCATGCACAGAATCGCCGCTTTTGCTCAGTTTTGGCATAAAACGTGCGTTTCACGCTCCGAATTGCTCCTTTTGGCACAAAACGGGCCTTTCGTGCACAGAATCGCTGTTTTTGCGCCGTTTTAGCACAAAGCGTGCGTTCCACGCGCCGAGTTGCTGCTTTAGTCTCAAAACGTGCGTTTCAGGCACAGAATCGCCGCTTTTGCTCAGTTTTGGCACAAAACGTGCGTTTTGTGCACAGAATCGCCGCTTTTCCTCAGTTTTGGCATAAAACGTGCGTTTCACGCTCCGAGTTGCTCCTTTTGGCACAAAACGTGCGCTTCGTGCACAGAATCGCCGCTTTTGCTCAGGTTTGGCACAAAACGTGCGTTTCGTGCACAGAATCGCTGCTTTTGCTCAGTTTTGGCAGAAAGCGGGCCTTTCGTGCACAGAAACGCCGCATTTGCTCGGTTTTGGCATAAAACGTGCATTTCACGCTCCGAATTGCTCCTGTTGGCACAAAACGGGCCTTTCGTGCACCGAATCGCCGCTTTTCCTCAGTTTTGGTACAAAACGTGCGTTTCACGCTCCGAATTGCTCCTTTTGGCACAAAACGGGCGTTTCGTGCACAGAATCGCCGCTTTTGCTCAGTTTTGGCACAAAACGTGCGGTTTACGCTCCGAATTGCTCCTTTTGGCACAAAACGGGCGTATCGTGCACAGAATCACCGCTTTTGCTCAGTTTTGGCACAAAACGTGCGTTTCGTGCACAGAATAGCCGAATTGCTCCTTTTGGCACAAAACAGGCGTTTCATGCACATAATCGCGGCTTTTGCGCAATTTTGGCACAAAACGTGCGTTCCACGCGCCGAGTTGCTCCTTTCGGCACAAAGCGGGCCTTTCGTGCACAGAATCGCCGCTTTTGCTCAGTTTTGGCATAAAACGTGCGTTTCACGCTCCGAATTGCTCCTTTTGGCACAAAACCGGCCTTTCGTGCACAGAATCGCCGCTTTTTCTCAGTTTTGGCGCAAAACGTGCGTTACACGCTCCGAATTGCTCCTTTTCGCACAAAACGGGCGTTTCGTACACAGAATCGCCGCTCTTGCTCAGTATTGGCACAAAACGTGCGTTTCGTGCACAGAATAGCCGAATTGCTCCTTTTGGCACAAAACGTGCGTTTTGTGCACAGAATCGCCGCTTTTGCGCAGTTTTGGCACAAAACGTGCGTCTCGTGCACAGAATCGCCGCTTTTGCTAAGTTTTGGCACAGAGCGTGCGTTTCATGCACAGAATCGCCGCTTTTGCTCTGTTTTGGCACAAAACGTACGTTTCACGCTCCGAATTACACCTATTGGCACAAAACGTGCCATTCACGCTCCGACTTGTTCCTTTTGGCACAAAACAGGCGTTTCGTGCACAAAATCGCTGCTTTTGCTCAGTGTTGGCATAAAACGTGTACTTCGTACACATAATCGCGGCCTTTGGTCAGATTTGGCACAACACGTGCGTTTCGTGCACGGAATCGCCGCTTTTGCTCAGTTTTGGCACAAAACGGGCCTTTCGTGCACAGAATCGCCGCTCTTGCTCAGTTTTGGCACAAAACGTGCGTTTCACGCTCCGAATTGCTCCTTTTGGCACAAAACGGGCGTTTCGTGCACAGAATCGCCGCTTTTGCTCAGTATTGGCACAAAACGTGCGTTTCGTGCACAGAATCGCCGCTTTTCCTCAGTTTTGGCACAAAACGTACGTTTCACGCTCCGAATTGCACCTTTTGCACAAAACGTGCCATTCACGCTCCGACTTGTTCCTTTTGGCACAAAACAGGCGTTTCATGCACATAATTGCTGCTTTTGCGCAATTTTGGCACGAAACGTGCGTTCCACGCGTCGAGTAGCTCCTTTTGGTACAACATGTGCGTTTCGTGCATAGAATCGCTGCTTTCGCTCAGATTTGGCACAACACGTGCGTTTCGTGCACAGAATCGCTGCTTTTTCTCAGTTTTGGCACAAAACGTGCGATTGACGCACCGATTTGCTCCTTTTGGAACAAAACGTGCGTTTCGTGCACAGAATCGCCGCTCTTGCTCAGTTTTGGCACAAAACGTGCAGTTTACGCTCCGGATTGCTCCTTTTGGCACAAAACGGGCGTTTCGTACACAGAATCGCCGCTCTTGCTCAGTTTTGGCATAAAACGTGCGTTACGTGCACAAAGTCGCTGCTTTTGCTCAGTGTTGGCATAAAACGTGTACTTCGTACACATAATCGCGGCCTTTGGTCAGATTTGGCACAACACGTGCGTTTCGTGCACGGAATCGCCGCTTTTGCTCAGTTTTGGCACAAAACGGGCCTTTCGTGCACAGAATCGCCGCTCTTGCTCAGTTTTGGCACAAAACGTGCGTTTCACGCTCCGAATTGCTCCTTTTGGCACACAACGGGCGTATCGTGCACAGATTCACCGCTTTTGCTCAGTTTTGGCATAAAACGTGCGTTTCACGCTCCGAATTGCTCCTTTTGGCACAAAACGGGCCTTTCGTGCACAGAATCGCCGCTTTTTCTCAGTTTTGGCGCAAAACGTGCGTTACACGCTCCGAATTGCTCCTTTTCGCACAAAACGGGCGTTTCGTACACAGAATCGCCGCTCTTGCTCAGTATTGGCACGAAACGTGCGTTTCGTGCACAGAATCGCCGCTTTTGCTCAGTTTTGGCACAAAACGTACGTTTCACGCTCCGAATTACACCTTTTGGCACAAAACGGGCGTTTCGTACACAGAATCGCCGCTCTTGCTCAGTTTTGGCACAAAACGTGCGTTTCGTGCACAGAATAGCTGAATTGCTCCTTTTGGCACAAAACGTGTGTTTTGTGCACAGAATCGCCGCTTTTGCTCAGTTTTGGCACAAAACGTGCGTCTCGTGCACAGAATCGCCGCTTTTGCTAAGTTTTGGCACAGAGCGTGCGTTTCATGCACAGAATCGCCGCTTTTGCTCAGTTTTGGCATAAAACGTGCGTTTCACGCTCCGAATTGCTCCTTTTGGCACAAAACGGGCCTTTCGTGCACAGAATCGCTGTTTTTGCGCCGTTTTAGCACAAAGCGTGCGTTCCACGCGCCGAGTTGCTGCTTTAGTCTCAAAACGTGCGTTTCAGGCACGGAATCGCCGCTTTTGCTCAGTTTTGGCACAAAACGTGCGTTTTGTGCACAGAATCGCCGCTTTTCCTCAGTTTTGGCATAAAACGTGCGTTTCACGCTCCGAGTTGCTCCTTTTGGCACAAAACGTGCGCTTCGTGCACAGAATCGCCGCTTTTGCTCAGGTTTGGCACAAAACGTGCGTTTCGTGCACAGAATCGCTGCTTTTGCTCAGTTTTGGCAGAAAGCGGGCCTTTCGTGCACAGAAACGCCGCATTTGCTCGGTTTTGGCATAAAACGTGCATTTCACGCTCCGAATTGCTCCTGTTGGCACAAAACGGGCCTTTCGTGCACCGAATCGCCGCTTTTCCTCAGTTTTGGTACAAAACGTGCGTTTCACGCTCCGAATTGCTCCTTTTGGCACAAAACGGGCGTTTCGTGCACAGAATCGCCGCTTTTGCTCAGGTTTGGCACAAAACGTGCGTTTCGTGCACTGAATCGCTGCTTTTTCTCAGTTTTGGCACAAAACGTGCGCTTGACGCACCGATTTGCTCCTTTTGGAACAAAACGTGCGTTTCGTGCACAGAATCGCCGCTCTTGCTCAGTTTTGGCACAAAACGTGCGGTTTACGCTCCGAATTGTACCTTTTGGCAGAAAACGGGCATGTCGTGCTCAGAATCGCAGGTTTTGCGCAGTTTTGGCACAAAGCGTGCGTTTAGTGCACAGAATCGCCGAATTGCTCCTTTTGGCACAAAACGTGCGTTTTGTGCACAGAATCGCCGCTTTTGCACAGTTTTGGCACAAAACGTGCGTCTCGTGCACAGAATCGCCGCTTTTGCTAAGTTTTGGCATAAAACGTGCGCTTCACGCTCCGAATTGCTCCTTTTGGCACAAAACGGGCCTTTCGTGCACAGAATCGCCGCTTTTTCTCAGTTTTGGCACAGAGCGTGCGTTTCGTGCACAGAATCGCCGCTTTTGCTCAGTTTTAGCACAAAACGTGCGTTTCACGCTCCGAATTACTCCTTTTGGCACAAAACGTGTCATTCACGCTCCGAATTGTTCCTTTTGGCACAAAACGGGCGTTTCGTGCACAGAATCGCTGCCTTTGCGCATTTTTGGCACAAAACGACCGTTCCACGAGCCGAGTTGCTCCTTTTGGCACAAAACCTTCGTTTCGTGCACAGAATCGCCGCGTTTCCCCAGTTCTGTCACAAAACGTGCGTTTCACGCTCCGAATTGGTCCTTTTGGCACAAAACGGGCGTTTCGCGAACAGAATCGCCGCTTTTGCACAGTTTTGGCACAGAGCGTGCGTGTCGTGCACAGAATCGCCGCTTTTGCTCAGTTTTGGCACAAAACGTGCGTTTCGTGCACAGAATTGCCGCTTTTGCTCAGTCTTGGCACAAAACGTGCGTTTCACGCTCCGAATTACACCTTTTGGCACAAAGCGTGCCATTCACGCTCCGAATTGTTCCTTTTGGCACAAAACAGGCGTTTCATGCACATAATCGCTGCTTTTGCGCAATTTTGGCACAAAACGTGCGTTCCACGCGTCGAGTAGCTCCTTTTGGTACAACACGTGCGTTTCGTGCATAGAATCGCTGCTTTCGCTCAGTTTTGGCACGAAACGTGCGTTTCGTGCACAGAATCGCCGCTTTTTCTCAGTTTTGGCACAAAACGTGCGTTTGACGCACCGATTTGCTCCTTTTGGAACAAAACGTGCGTTTCGTGCACAGAATCGCCGCTCTTGCTCAGTTTTGGCACAAAACGTGCGGTTTACGCTCCGAATGGCTCCTTTCGGCACAAAGCGTGCCATTCACGCTCCGAATTGTTCCTTTTGGCACAAAACAGGCGTTTCATGCACATAATCGCTGCTTTTGCGCAATTTTGGCATAAAACGTGCGTTTCACGCTCCGAGTTGCTCCTTTTGGCACAAAACGTGCGTTTCGTGCACAGAATCGCCGCTTTTGCTCAGGTTTGGCACAAAACGTGCGTTTCGTGCACAGAATCGCTGCTTTTGCTCAGTTTTGGCAGAAAGCGGGCCTTTCGTGCACAGAAACGCCGCATTTGCTCGGTTTTGGCATAAAACGTGCATTTCACGCTCCGAATTGCTCCTGTTGGCACAAAACGGGCCTTTCGTGCACCGAATCGCCGCTTTTCCTCAGTTTTGGTACAAAACGTGCGTTTCACGCTCCGAATTGCTCCTTTTGGCACAAAACGGGCGTTTCGTGCACAGAATCGCCGCTTTTGCTCAGGTTTGGCACAAAACGTGCGTTTCGTGCACTGAATCGCTGCTTTTTCTCAGTTTTGGCACAAAACGTGCGCTTGACGCACCGATTTGCTCCTTTTGGAACAAAACGTGCGTTTCGTGCACAGAATCGCCGCTCTTGCTCAGTTTTGGCACAAAACGTGCGGTTTACGCTCCGAATTGTACCTTTTGGCAGAAAACGGGCATGTCGTGCTCAGAATCGCAGGTTTTGCGCAGTTTTGGCACAAAGCGTGCGTTTAGTGCACAGAATCGCCGAATTGCTCCTTTTGGCACAAAACGTGCGTTTTGTGCACAGAATCGCCGCTTTTGCACAGTTTTGGCACAAAACGTGCGTCTCGTGCACAGAATCGCCGCTTTTGCTAAGTTTTGGCATAAAACGTGCGCTTCACGCTCCGAATTGCTCCTTTTGGCACAAAACGGGCCTTTCGTGCACAGAATCGCCGCTTTTTCTCAGTTTTGGCACAGAGCGTGCGTTTCGTGCACAGAATCGCCGCTTTTGCTCAGTTTTAGCACAAAACGTGCGTTTCACGCTCCGAATTACTCCTTTTAGCACAAAACGTGTCATTCACGCTCCGAATTGTTCCTTTTGGCACAAAACGGGCGTTTCGTGCACAGAATCGCTGCCTTTGCGCATTTTTGGCACAAAACGACCGTTCCACGAGCCGAGTTGCTCCTTTTGGCACAAAACCTTCGTTTCGTGCACAGAATCGCCGCGTTTCCCCAGTTCTGTCACAAAACGTGCGTTTCACGCTCCGAATTGGTCCTTTTGGCACAAAACGGGCGTTTCGCGAACAGAATCGCCGCTTTTGCACAGTTTTGGCACAGAGCGTGCGTGTCGTGCACAGAATCGCCGCTTTTGCTCAGTTTTGGCACAAAACGTGCGTTTCGTGCACAGAATTGCCGCTTTTGCTCAGTCTTGGCACAAAACGTGCGTTTCACGCTCCGAATTACACCTTTTGGCACAAAGCGTGCCATTCACGCTCCGAATTGTTCCTTTTGGCACAAAACAGGCGTTTCATGCACATAATCGCTGCTTTTGCGCAATTTTGGCACAAAACGTGCGTTCCACGCGTCGAGTAGCTCCTTTTGGTACAACACGTGCGTTTCGTGCATAGAATCGCTGCTTTCGCTCAGTTTTGGCACGAAACGTGCGTTTCGTGCACAGAATCGCCGCTTTTTCTCAGTTTTGGCACAAAACGTGCGTTTGACGCACCGATTTGCTCCTTTTGGAACAAAACGTGCGTTTCGTGCACAGAATCGCCGCTCTTGCTCAGTTTTGGCACAAAACGTGCGGTTTACGCTCCGAATGGCTCCTTTCGGCACAAAGCGTGCCATTCACGCTCCGAATTGTTCCTTTTGGCACAAAACAGGCGTTTCATGCACATAATCGCTGCTTTTGCGCAATTTTGGCATAAAACGTGCGTTTCACGCTCCGAGTTGCTCCTTTTGGCACAAAACGTGCGTTTCGTGCACAGAATCGCCGCTTTTGCTCAGGTTTGGCACAAAACGTGCGTTTCGTGCACAGAATCGCTGCTTTTGCTCAGTTTTGGCAGAAAGCGGGCCTTTCGTGCACAGAAACGCCGCTTTTGCTCAGTTTTGGCATAAAACGTGCATTTCACACTCCGAATTGCTCCTTTTGGCGCAAAGCGGACCTTTCGTGCACCGAATCGCCGCTTTTCCTCAGTTTTGGCACAAAACGTGCGTTTCACGCTCCGAATTGCTCCTTTTGGCACAAAACGGGCGTTTCGTGCACAGAATCGCCGCTTTCGCTCAGTTTTGGCACAAAACGTGCGTTTCGCGAACAGAATCGCCGCTTTTGCTAAGTTTTGGCACAGAGCGTGCGTTTCGTGCACAGAATCGCCGCTCTTGCTCAGTTTTGACACAAAACGTGCGTTTCGTGTACAGAATCGCCACTTTTGCTCAGTTTTGGCATAAAACGTGCGTTTCGTGCACAAAATCGCAGCTTTTGCTTAGTGTTGGCATAAAACGTGTTCTTCGTACACATAATCGCCGCCTTTGGTCAGATTTGGCACAACACGTGCGTTTCGTGCACTGAATCGCTGCTTTTTCTCAGTTTTGGCACAAAACGTGCGTTTGACGCACCGATTTGCTCCTTTTGGAACAAAACGTGCGTTTCGTGCACAGAATCGCCGCTCTTGCTCAGTTTTGGCACAAAACGGGCGTTTCGTGCTCAGAATCGCAGGTTTTGCGCAGTTTTGGCACAAAGCGTGCGTTTAGTGCACAGAATCGCCGCTTTTGCTCAGTTTTGGCACAAAACGTGCGTCTCGTGCACAGAATCGCCGCTTTTGCTAAGTTTTGGCACAGAGCATGCGTTTCATGCACAGAATCGCCGCTTTTGCTCAGTGTTGGCACAAAACGTGCGTTTCACGCTCCGAATTACACCTTTTGGCACAAAGCGTGCCATTCACGCTCCGAATTGTTCCTTTTGGCACAAAACAGGCGTTTCATGCACATAATCGCTGCTTTTGCGCAATTTTGGCACAAAACGTGCGTTCCACGCGTCGAGTAGCTCCTTTTGGTACAACACGTGCGTTTCGCGCATAGAATCGCTGCTTTCGCACAGTTTTGGCACGAAACGTGCGTTTCGTGCACAGAATCGCCGCTTTTGCTCAGTTTTAGCACAAAACGAGCGTTTCGTGCACAGAATCGCCGCTCTTGTTCAGGTTTGGCACAAAACGGGCCTTTCGTGCACAGAAACGCCGCTTTTGCTCAGTTTTGGCACAAAACGTGCGTTTCACGCTCCGAATTGCTCCTTTTGGCACAAAACGTGCGTTTCGTGCACAGAATCACCGCTTTTGCTCAGTTTTGGCACAGAACGTGCGTTTCGTGCACAGAATCGCCGCTTTTGCTCAGTTTTGGCACAAAACGTGCGTTTCGTGCACAGAATCGCTGCCTTTGCGCAGTTTTGGCACAAAACGAGCGTTCCACGCACCGAATTGCTCCTTTTGGCACAAAAGGTGCGTTTCGTGCACAAAATCGCTGCTTTTGCTCAGTGTTGGCATAAAACGTGTTCTTCGTACACATAATCGCCGCCTTTGGTCAGATTTGGCACAACACGTGCGTTTAGTGCACAGAATCGCCGCTTTTGCTCAGTTTTGGCACAAAACGTGCGTTTCGTGCACAGAATCGCCGCATTTGCTCCTTTTGACACAAAACGTGCGTTTCGTGCACAGAATCGCTGCTTTTGCGCCGTTTTCGCACAAAGCGTGCGTTCCACGCGCCGAGTTGCTCCTTTTGTCACAAAACGTGCCTTTCGTGCACAGAATCGCCGCTTTTTCTCAGTTTTGGCACAAAACGTGCCATTCTCGCTCCGAAATGTTCCTTTTGGCACAAAACAGGCGTTTCCTGCACATAATCGCTGCTTTTGCGCAATTTCGGCACAAAACGTGCGTTCCACGCGCCGAGTAGCTCCTTTTGGTACAACACGTGCGTTTCGTGCATAGAATCGCCGCTTTCGCTCAGTTTTGGCACGAAACGTGCGTTTCGTGCACAGAATCGCCGCTTTTGCTCAGTTTTGGTATAAAACGGGCGTTTCACGCTCCGAATTGCTCCTTTTTGTCACAAAGCGGGCCTTTCGTGCACCGAATCGCCGCCTTTGCTCAGTTTTGGCATAAAACGTGCGTTTCACGCTCCGAATTGCTCCTTTTGGCACAAAACGGGCCTTTCGTGCACAGAATCGCCGCTTTTCCTCAGTTTTGGCATAAAACGTGCGTTTCACGCTCCGAGTTGCTCCTTTTGGCACAAAACGTGCGTTTCGTGCACAGAATCACCGCTTTTGCTCAGTTTTGGCACAGAACGTGCGTTTCGTGCACAGAATCGCCGCTTTTGCTCAGTTATGGCACAAAACGTGCGTTTCGTGCACAGAATCGCTGCCTTTGCGCAGTTTTGGCACAAAACGAGCGTTCCACGCACCGAATTGCTCCTTTTGGCACAAAAGGTGCGTTTCGTGCACAAAATCGCTGCTTTTGCTCAGTGTTGGCATAAAACGTGTTCTTCGTACACATAATCGCCGCCTTTGGTCAGATTTGGCACAACACGTGCGTTTAGTGCACAGAATCGCCGCTTTTGCTCAGTTTTGGCACAAAACGTGCGTTTCGTGCACAGAATCGCCGCATTTGCTCCTTTTGACACAAAACGTGCGTTTCGTGCACAGAATCGCTGCTTTTGCGCCGTTTTCGCACAAAGCGTGCGTTCCACGCGCCGAGTTGCTCCTTTTGTCACAAAACGTGCCTTTCGTGCACAGAATCGCCGCTTTTTCTCAGTTTTGGCACAAAACGTGCCATTCTCGCTCCGAAATGTTCCTTTTGGCACAAAACAGGCGTTTCCTGCACATAATCGCTGCTTTTGCGCAATTTCGGCACAAAACGTGCGTTCCACGCGCCGAGTAGCTCCTTTTGGTACAACACGTGCGTTTCGTGCATAGAATCGCCGCTTTCGCTCAGTTTTGGCACGAAACGTGCGTTTCGTGCACAGAATCGCCGCTTTTGCTCAGTTTTGGTATAAAACGGGCGTTTCACGCTCCGAATTGCTCCTTTTTGTCACAAAGCGGGCCTTTCGTGCACCGAATCGCCGCCTTTGCTCAGTTTTGGCATAAAACGTGCGTTTCACGCTCCGAATTGCTCCTTTTGGCACAAAACGGGCCTTTCGTGCACAGAATCGCCGCTTTTCCTCAGTTTTGGCATAAAACGTGCGTTTCACGCTCCGAGTTGCTCCTTTTGGCACAAAACGGACCTTTCGTGCACAGAATCGCCGCTTTCGCTCAGTTTTGGCACAAAACGTGCGTTTCGCGAACAGAATCGCCGCTTTTGCTCAGTTTTGGCACAGAGCGTGCGTTTCGTGCACAGAATCGCCGCTCTTGCTCAGTTTTGACACAAAACGTGCGTTTCGTGTACAGAATCGCCACTTTTGCTCAGTTTTGGCATAAAACGTGCGTTTCGTGCACAAAATCGCAGCTTTTGCTTATTGTTGGCATAAAACGTGTTCTTCGTACACATAATCGCCGCCTTTGGTCAGATTTGGCACAACACGTGCGTTTCGTGCACTGAATCGCTGCTTTTTCTCAGTTTTGGCACAAAACGTGCGTTTCACGCTCCGAATTGCTCCTTTTGGCACAAAGCGGGCGTTTCGTGCACAGAATCGCCGCTTTCGCTCAGTTTTGGCACAAAACGTGCGTTTCGCGAACAGAATCGCCGCTTTTGCTCAGTTTTGGCACAGAGCGTGCGTTTCGTGCACAGAATCGCCGCTCTTGCTCAGTTTTGACACAAAACGTGCGTTTCGTGTACTGAATCGCCACTTTTGCTCAGTTTTGGCATAAAACGTGCGTTTCGTGCACAAAATCGCAGCTTTTGCTTAGTGTTGGCATAAAACGTGTTCTTCGTACACATAATCGCCGCCTTTGGTCAGATTTGGCACAACACGTGCGTTTCGTGCACTGAATCGCTGCTTTTTCTCAGTTTTGGCACAAAACGTGCGTTTCACGCTCCGAATTGCTCCTTTTGGCACAAAACGGGCCTTTCGTGCACAGAATCGCCGCTTTTCCTCAGTTTTGGCATAAAACGTGCGTTTCACGCTCCGAGTTGCTCCTTTTGGCACAAAACGTGCGTTTCGTGCACAGAATCGCCGCTTTTGCTCAGGTTTGGCACAAAACGTGCGTTTCGTGCACAGAATCGCTGCTTTTGCTCAGTTTTAGCAGAAAGCGGGCCTTTCGTGCACAGAAACGCCGCTTTTGCTCAGTTTTTGCATAAAACGTGCATTTCACGCTCCGAATTGCTCCTTTTGGCGCAAAACGGGCCTTTCGTGCATAGAATCGCCGCTTTTTCTCAGTTTTGACACAAAACGTGCGTTTGACGCTCCGAATTGCTCCTTTTGGCACAAAACGTGCCATTCACGCTCCGAATTGTTCCTTTTGGCACAAAACAGGCGTTTCATGCACATAATCGCTGCGTTTGCGCAATTTTGGCACAGAACGTGCGTTCCACGCGCCGAGTTGCTCCTTTTGGCACAACACGTGCGTTTCGTGCATAGAATCGCCGCTTTCGCACAGTTTTGGCCCGAAACGTGCATTTCGTGCACAGAATCGCCGCTTTTGCTGAGTTTTGCCATAAAACGTGCGTTTCATGCTCCGAATTGCTCCTTTTGGCACAAAACGGGCCTTTCGTGCACCGAATCGCCGCTTTTCCTCAGTTTTTGCACAAAACGTGCGTTTCACGCTCCGAATTGCTCCTTTTGGCACAAAACGGGCGTTTCGTGCACAGAATCGCCGCTTTCGCTCAGTTTTGGCATAAAACGTGCGCTTCACGCTCCGAATTGCTCCTTTTGGCACAAAACGGGCCTTTCATGCACAGAATCGCCGCTTTTCCTCAGTTTTGGCATAAAACGTGCGTTTCGTGCACAGAATCGCCGCTTTTGCTCAGTTTTGGCATAAAACGTGCGTTCCACGCGTCGAGTAGCTCCTTTTGGTACAACACGTGCGTTTCGCGCATAGAATCGCTGCTTTCGCTCAGTTTTGGCACGAAACGTGCGTTTCGTGCACAGAATCGCCGCTTTTGCTCAGTTTTAGCACAAAACGAGCGTTTCGTGCACAGAATCGCCGCTCTTGTTCAGGTTTGGCACAAAACGGGCCTTTCGTGCACAGAAACGCCGCTTTTGCTCAGTTTTGGCACAAAACGTGCGTTTCACGCTCCGAATTGCTCCTTTTGGCACAAAACGTGCGTTTCGTGCACAGAATCACCGCTTTTGCTCAGTTTTGGCACAGAACGTGCGTTTCGTGCACAGAATCGCCGCTTTTGCTCAGTTTTGGCACAAAACGTGCGTTTCGTGCACAGAATCGCTGCCTTTGCGCAGTTTTGGCACAAAACGAGCGTTCTACGCGCCGAATTGCTCCTTTTGGCACAAAAGGTGCGTTTCGTGCACAAAATCGCTGCTTTTGCTCAGTGTTGGCATAAAACGTGTTCTTCGTACACATAATCGCCGCCTTTGGTCAGATTTGGCACAACACGTGCGTTTCGTGCACAGAATCGCTGCTATTTCTCAGTTTTGGCACAAAACGTGCGTTTGACGCACCGATTTGCTCCTTTTGGAACAAAACGTGCCTTTCGTGCACCGAATCGCCGCTTTTCCTCAGTTTTGGCATAAAACGTGCGTTTCACGCTCCGAGTTGCTCCTTTTGGCACAAAACGTGCGTTTCGTGCACAGAATCGCCGCTTTTGCTCAGGCTTGGCACAAAACGTGCGTTTCGTGCACAGAATCGCTGCTTTTGCTCAGTTTTGGTAGAAAGCGGGCCTTTCGTGCACAGAAACGCCGCTTTTGCTCAGTTTTGGCATAAAACGTGCATTTCACGGTCCGAATAGCTCCCTTTGGCACAAAACGGGCCTTTCGTGCACCGAATCGCCGCTTTTCCTCAGTTTTGGCACAAAACGTGCGTTTCACGCTCCGAATTGCTCCTTTTGGCACAAAACGGGCCTTTCGTGCACCGAATCGCCGCTTTACCTCAGTTTTGGCACAAAACGTGCGTTTCACGCTCCGAATTGCTCCTTTTGGCACAAAACGGGCCTTTCGTGCACCGAATCGCCGCTTTTCCTCAGTTTTGGAACAAAACGTGCGTTTCACGCTCCGAATTGCTCCTTTTGGCACAAAACGAGCGTTTCGTGCACAGAATCGCCGCTTTCGCTCAGTTTTGGCACAAAACGTGCGTTTCGCGAACAGAATCGCCGCTTTTGCTCAGTTTTGGCACAGAGCGTGCGTTTCGTGCACAGAATCGCCGCTCTTGCTCAGTTTTGACACAAAACGTGCGTTTCGTGCACAGAATCGCCACTTTTGCTCAGTTTTGGCATAAAACGTGCGTTTCGTGCCCAAATCGCTGCTTTTGCTTAGTGTTGGCATAAAACGTGTTCTTCGTACACATAATCGCCGCCTTTGGTCAGATTTGGCACAACACGTGCGTGTCGTGCACTGAATCGCTGCTTTTTCTCAGTTTTGGCACAAAACGTGCGTTTGACGCACCGATTTGCTCCTTTTGGAACAAAACGTGCGTTTCGTGCACAGAATCGCCGCTCTTGCTCAGTATTGGTACAAAACGTGCGGTTTACGCTCCGAATTGTACCTTTTGGCACAAAACGGGCGCTTCGTGCTCAGAATCGCAGCTTTTGCGCAGTTTTGGCACAAAACGTGCGTTTCGTGCACAGAATCGCCGCTTTTGCTCAGGCTTGGCACAAAACGTGCGTTTCGTGCACAGAATCGCTGCTTTTGCTCAGTTTTGGTAGAAAGCCGGCCTTTCGTGCACAGAAACGCCGCTTTTGCTCAGTTTTGGAATAAAACGTGCATTTCACGCTCCGAATTGCTCCTTTTGGCACAAAACGGGCCTTTCGTGCACCGAATCGCCGCTTTACCTCAGTTTTGGTATAAAGCGTGCGTTTCACGCTCCGAATTGCTCCATTTTGGCACAAAGCGGGCCTTTCGTGCACCGAATCGCCGCTTTTGCTCATTTTTGGCATAAAACGTGCGTTTCACGCTCCGAATTGCTCCTTTTGGCACAAAACGTTCCTTTCGTGCACAGAATCGCCGCTTTTCCTCAGTTTTGGCATAAAACGTGCGTTTCACGCTCCGAGTTGCTCCTTTTGGCACAAAACGTGCGTTTCGTGCACAGAATCGCCGCTTTTGCTCAGGCTTGGCACAAAACGTGCGTTTCGTGCACAGAATCGCTGCTTTTGCTCAGTTTTGGTAGAAAGCGGGCCTTTCGTGCACAGAAACGCCGCTTTTGCTCAGTTTTGGCATAAAACGTGCATTTCACGCTCCGAATTGCTCCTTTTGGCACAAAACGGGCCTTTCGTGCACCGAATCGCCGCTTTACCTCAGTTTTGGCACGAAACGTGCGTTTCACGCTCCGAATTGCTCCTTTTGGCACAAAACGGGCCTTTCGTGCACCGAATCGCCGCTTTTCCTCAGTTTTGGCACAAAACGTGCGTTTCACGCTCCGAATTTCTCCTTTTGGCACAAAACGGGCGTTTCGTGCACAGAATCGCCGCTTTTGCTCAGGTTTGGCACAAAACGTGCGTTTCGTGCACAGAATCGCTGCTTTTGCTCAGTTTTGGCACAAAACGGGCCTTTCGTGCACAGAAACGCCGCTTTTGCTCAGTTTTGGAACAAAACGTGCGTTTCACGCTCCGAATTGCTCCTTTTGGCACAAAACGAGCGTTTCGTGCACAGAATCGCCGCTTTCGCTCAGTTTTGGCACAAAACGTGCGTTTCGCGAACAGAATCGCCGCTTTTGCTCAGTTTTGGCACAGAGCGTGCGTTTCGTGCACAGAATCGCCGCTCTTGCTCAGTTTTGACACAAAACGTGCGTTTCGTGCACAGAATCGCCACTTTTGCTAAGTTTTGGCATAAAACGTGCGTTTCGTGCCCAAATCGCTGCTTTTGCTTAGTGTTGGCATAAAACGTGTTCTTCGTACACATAATCGCCGCCTTTGGTCAGATTTGGCACAACACGTGCGTGTCGTGCACTGAATCGCTGCTTTTTCTCAGTTTTGGCACAAAACGTGCGTTTGACGCACCGATTTGCTCCTTTTGGAACAAAACGTGCGTTTCGTGCACAGAATCGCCGCTCTTGCTCAGTATTGGTACAAAACGTGCGGTTTACGCTCCGAATTGTACCTTTTGGCACAAAACGGGCGCTTCGTGCTCAGAATCGCAGCTTTTGCGCAGTTTTGGCACAAAACGTGCGTTTCGTGCACAGAATCGCCGCTTTTGCTCAGGCTTGGCACAAAACGTGCGTTTCGTGCACAGAATCGCTGCTTTTGCTCAGTTTTGGTAGAAAGCGGGCCTTTCGTGCGCAGAAACGCCGCTTTTGCTCAGTTTTGGCATAAAACGTGCATTTCACGCTCCGAATTGCTCCTTTTGGCACAAAACGGGCCTTTCGTGCACCGAATCGCCGCTTTACCTCAGTTTTGGTATAAAGCGTGCGTTTCACGCTCCGAATTGCTCCATTTTGGCACAAAGCGGGCCTTTCGTGCACCGAATCGCCGCTTTTGCTCATTTTTGGCATAAAACGTGCGTTTCACGCTCCGAATTGCTCCTTTTGGCACAAAACGTTCCTTTCGTGCACAGAATCGCCGCTTTTCCTCAGTTTTGGCATAAAACGTGCGTTTCACGCTCCGAGTTGCTCCTTTTGGCACAAAACGTGCGTTTCGTGCACAGAATCGCCGCTTTTGCTCAGGCTTGGCACAAAACGTGCGTTTCGTGCACAGAATCGCTGCTCTTGCTCAGTTTTGGTAGAAAGCGGGCCTTTCGTGCACAGAAACGCCGCTTTTGCTCAGTTTTGGCATAAAACGTGCATTTCACGCTCCGAATTGCTCCTTTTGGCACAAAACGGGCCTTTCGTGCACCGAATCGCCGCTTTACCTCAGTTTTGGCACAAAACGTGCGTTTCACGCTCCGAATTGCTCCTTTTGGCACAAAACGGGCCTTTCGTGCACCGAATCGCCGCTTTTCCTCAGTTTTGGAACAAAACGTGCGTTTCACGCTCCGAATTGCTCCTTTTGGCACAAAACAAGCGTTTCGTGCACAGAATCGCCGCTTTCGCTCAGTTTTGGCACAAAACGTGCGTTTCGCGAACAGAATCGCCGCTTTTGCTCAGTTTTGGCACAGAGCGTGCGTTTCGTGCACAGAATCGCCGCTCTTGCTCAGTTTTGACACAAAACGTGCGTTTCGTGCACAGAATCGCCACTTTTGCTCAGTTTTGGCATAAAACGTGCGTTTCGTGCCCAAATCGCTGCTTTTGCTTAGTGTTGGCATAAAACGTGTTCTTCGTACACATAATCGCCGCCTTTGGTCAGATTTGGCACAACACGTGCGTGTCGTGCACTGAATCGCTGCTTTTTCTCAGTTTTGGCACAAAACGTGCGTTTGACGCACCGATTTGCTCCTTTTGGCACAAAACGGGCCTTTCGTGCACCGAATCGCCGCTTTTCCTCAGTTTTGGCACAAAACGTGCGTTTCACGCTCCGAATTGCTCCTTTTGGCACAAAACGTGCGTTTCGTGCACAGAATCGCCGCTTTTGCTCAGGCTTGGCACAAAACGTGCGTTTCGTGCACAGAATCGCTGCTTTTGCTCAGTTTTGGTAGAAAGCGGGCCTTTCGTGCACAGAAACGCCGCTTTTGCTCAGTTTTGGCATAAAACGTGCATTTCACGCTCCGAATTGCTCCTTTTGGCACAAAACGGGCCTTTCGTGCACCGAATCGCCGCTTTACCTCAGTTTTGGCACAAAACGTGCGTTTCACGCTCCGAATTGCTCCTTTTGGCACAAAACGGGCCTTTCGTGCACCGAATCGCCGCTTTTCCTCAGTTTTGGAACAAAACGTGCGTTTCACGCTCCGAATTGCTCCTTTTGGCACAAAACGAGCGTTTCGTGCACAGAATCGCCGCTTTCGCTCAGTTTTGGCACAAAACGTGCGTTTCGCGAACAGAATCGCCGCTTTTGCTCGGTTTTGGCACAGAGCGTGCGTTTCTTGCACAGAATCGCCGCTCTTGCTCAGTTTTGACACAAAACGTGCGTTTCGTGCACAGAATCGCCACTTTTGCTAAGTTTTGGCATAAAACGTGCGTTTCGTGCCCAAATCGCTGCTTTTGCTTAGTGTTGGCATAAAACGTGTTCTTCGTACACATAATCGCCGCCTTTGGTCAGATTTGGCACAACACGTGCGTGTCGTGCACTGAATCGCTGCTTTTTCTCAGTTTTGGCACAAAACGTGCGTTTGACGCACCGATTTGCTCCTTTTGGAACAAAACGTGCGTTTCGTGCACAGAATCGCCGCTCTTGCTCAGTATTGGTACAAAACGTGCGGTTTACGCTCCGAATTGTACCTTTTGGCACAAAACGGGCGCTTCGTGCTCAGAATCGCAGCTTTTGCGCAGTTTTGGCACAAAACGTGCGTTTCGTGCACAGAATCGCCGCTTTTGCTCAGGCTTGGCACAAAACGTGCGTTTCGTGCACAGAATCGCTGCTTTTGCTCAGTTTTAGCAGAAAGCGGGCCTTTCGTGCACAGAAACGCCGCTTTTGCTCAGTTTTTGCATAAAACGTGCATTTCACGCTCCGAATTGCTCCTTTTGGCGCAAAACGGGCCTTTCGTGCATAGAATCGCCGCTTTTTCTCAGTTTTGACACAAAACGTGCGTTTGACGCTCCGAATTGCTCCTTTTGGCACAAAACGTGCCATTCACGCTCCGAATTGTTCCTTTTGGCACAAAACAGGCGTTTCATGCACATAATCGCTGCGTTTGCGCAATTTTGGCACAAAACGTGCGTTCCACGCGCCGAGTTGCTCCTTTTGGCACAACACGTGCGTTTCGTGCATAGAATCGCCGCTTTCGCACAGTTTTGGCCCGAAACGTGCATTTCGTGCACAGAATCGCCGCTTTTGCTGAGTTTTGCCATAAAACGTGCGTTTCATGCTCCGAATTGCTCCTTTTGGCACAAAACGGGCCTTTCGTGCACCGAATCGCCGCTTTTCCTCAGTTTTTGCACAAAACGTGCGTTTCACGCTCCGAATTGCTCCTTTTGGCACAAAACGGGCGTTTCGTGCACAGAATCGCCGCTTTCGCTCAGTTTTGGCATAAAACGTGCGCTTCACGCTCCGAATTGCTCCTTTTGGCACAAAACGGGCCTTTCATGCACAGAATCGCCGCTTTTCCTCAGTTTTGGCATAAAACGTGCGTTTCGTGCACAGAATCGCCGCTTTTGCTCAGTTTTGGCATAAAACGTGCGTTCCACGCGTCGAGTAGCTCCTTTTGGTACAACACGTGCGTTTCGCGCATAGAATCGCTGCTTTCGCTCAGTTTTGGCACGAAACGTGCGTTTCGTGCACAGAATCGCCGCTTTTGCTCAGTTTTAGCACAAAACGAGCGTTTCGTGCACAGAATCGCCGCTCTTGTTCAGGTTTGGCACAAAACGGGCCTTTCGTGCACAGAAACGCCGCTTTTGCTCAGTTTTGGCACAAAACGTGCGTTTCACGCTCCGAATTGCTCCTTTTGGCACAAAACGTGCGTTTCGTGCACAGAATCACCGCTTTTGCTCAGTTTTGGCACAGAACGTGCGTTTCGTGCACAGAATCGCCGCTTTTGCTCAGTTTTGGCACAAAACGTGCGTTTCGTGCACAGAATCGCTGCCTTTGCGCAGTTTTGGCACAAAACGAGCGTTCCACGCGCCGAATTGCTCCTTTTGGCACAAAAGGTGCGTTTCGTGCACAAAATCGCTGCTTTTGCTCAGTGTTGGCATAAAACGTGTTCTTCGTACACATAATCGCCGCCTTTGGTCAGATTTGGCACAACACGTGCGTTTCGTGCACAGAATCGCTGCTATTTCTCAGTTTTGGCACAAAACGTGCGTTTGACGCACCGATTTGCTCCTTTTGGAACAAAACGTGCCTTTCGTGCACCGAATCGCCGCTTTTCCTCAGTTTTGGCATAAAACGTGCGTTTCACGCTCCGAGTTGCTCCTTTTGGCACAAAACGTGCGTTTCGTGCACAGAATCGCCGCTTTTGCTCAGGCTTGGCACAAAACGTGCGTTTCGTGCACAGAATCGCTGCTTTTGCTCAGTTTTGGTAGAAAGCGGGCCTTTCGTGCACAGAAACGCCGCTTTTGCTCAGTTTTGGCATAAAACGTGCATTTCACGGTCCGAATAGCTCCCTTTGGCACAAAACGGGCCTTTCGTGCACCGAATCGCCGCTTTTCCTCAGTTTTGGCACAAAACGTGCGTTTCACGCTCCGAATTGCTCCTTTTGGCACAAAACGGGCCTTTCGTGCACCGAATCGCCGCTTTACCTCAGTTTTGGCACAAAACGTGCGTTTCACGCTCCGAATTGCTCCTTTTGGCACAAAACGGGCCTTTCGTGCACCGAATCGCCGCTTTTCCTCAGTTTTGGAACAAAACGTGCGTTTCACGCTCCGAATTGCTCCTTTTGGCACAAAACGAGCGTTTCGTGCACAGAATCGCCGCTTTCGCTCAGTTTTGGCACAAAACGTGCGTTTCGCGAACAGAATCGCCGCTTTTGCTCAGTTTTGGCACAGAGCGTGCGTTTCGTGCACAGAATCGCCGCTCTTGCTCAGTTTTGACACAAAACGTGCGTTTCGTGCACAGAATCGCCACTTTTGCTCAGTTTTGGCATAAAACGTGCGTTTCGTGCCCAAATCGCTGCTTTTGCTTAGTGTTGGCATAAAACGTGTTCTTCGTACACATAATCGCCGCCTTTGGTCAGATTTGGCACAACACGTGCGTGTCGTGCACTGAATCGCTGCTTTTTCTCAGTTTTGGCACAAAACGTGCGTTTGACGCACCGATTTGCTCCTTTTGGAACAAAACGTGCGTTTCGTGCACAGAATCGCCGCTCTTGCTCAGTATTGGTACAAAACGTGCGGTTTACGCTCCGAATTGTACCTTTTGGCACAAAACGGGCGCTTCGTGCTCAGAATCGCAGCTTTTGCGCAGTTTTGGCACAAAACGTGCGTTTCGTGCACAGAATCGCCGCTTTTGCTCAGGCTTGGCACAAAACGTGCGTTTCGTGCACAGAATCGCTGCTTTTGCTCAGTTTTGGTAGAAAGCCGGCCTTTCGTGCACAGAAACGCCGCTTTTGCTCAGTTTTGGAATAAAACGTGCATTTCACGCTCCGAATTGCTCCTTTTGGCACAAAACGGGCCTTTCGTGCACCGAATCGCCGCTTTACCTCAGTTTTGGTATAAAGCGTGCGTTTCACGCTCCGAATTGCTCCATTTTGGCACAAAGCGGGCCTTTCGTGCACCGAATCGCCGCTTTTGCTCATTTTTGGCATAAAACGTGCGTTTCACGCTCCGAATTGCTCCTTTTGGCACAAAACGTTCCTTTCGTGCACAGAATCGCCGCTTTTCCTCAGTTTTGGCATAAAACGTGCGTTTCACGCTCCGAGTTGCTCCTTTTGGCACAAAACGTGCGTTTCGTGCACAGAATCGCCGCTTTTGCTCAGGCTTGGCACAAAACGTGCGTTTCGTGCACAGAATCGCTGCTTTTGCTCAGTTTTGGTAGAAAGCGGGCCTTTCGTGCACAGAAACGCCGCTTTTGCTCAGTTTTGGCATAAAACGTGCATTTCACGCTCCGAATTGCTCCTTTTGGCACAAAACGGGCCTTTCGTGCACCGAATCGCCGCTTTACCTCAGTTTTGGCACAAAACGTGCGTTTCACGCTCCGAATTGCTCCTTTTGGCACAAAACGGGCCTTTCGTGCACCGAATCGCCGCTTTTCCTCAGTTTTGGCACAAAACGTGCGTTTCACGCTCCGAATTGCTCCTTTTGGCACAAAACGGGCGTTTCGTGCACAGAATCGCCGCTTTTGCTCAGGTTTGGCACAAAACGTGCGTTTCGTGCACAGAACCGCTGCTTTTGCTCAGTTTTGGCACAAAACGGGCCTTTCGTGCACAGAAACGCCGCTTTTGCTCAGTTTTGGAACAAAACGTGCGTTTCACGCTCCGAATTGCTCCTTTTGGCACAAAACGAGCGTTTCGTGCACAGAATCGCCGCTTTCGCTCAGTTTTGGCACAAAACGTGCGTTTCGCGAACAGAATCGCCGCTTTTGCTCAGTTTTGGCACAGAGCGTGCGTTTCGTGCACAGAATCGCCGCTCTTGCTCAGTTTTGACACAAAACGTGCGTTTCGTGCACAGAATCGCCACTTTTGCTAAGTTTTGGCATAAAACGTGCGTTTCGTGCCCAAATCGCTGCTTTTGCTTAGTGTTGGCATAAAACGTGTTCTTCGTACACATAATCGCCGCCTTTGGTCAGATTTGGCACAACACGTGCGTGTCGTGCACTGAATCGCTGCTTTTTCTCAGTTTTGGCACAAAACGTGCGTTTGACGCACCGATTTGCTCCTTTTGGAACAAAACGTGCGTTTCGTGCACAGAATCGCCGCTCTTGCTCAGTATTGGTACAAAACGTGCGGTTTACGCTCCGAATTGTACCTTTTGGCACAAAACGGGCGCTTCGTGCTCAGAATCGCAGCTTTTGCGCAGTTTTGGCACAAAACGTGCGTTTCGTGCACAGAATCGCCGCTTTTGCTCAGGCTTGGCACAAAACGTGCGTTTCGTGCACAGAATCGCTGCTTTTGCTCAGTTTTGGTAGAAAGCGGGCCTTTCGTGCGCAGAAACGCCGCTTTTGCTCAGTTTTGGCATAAAACGTGCATTTCACGCTCCGAATTGCTCCTTTTGGCACAAAACGGGCCTTTCGTGCACCGAATCGCCGCTTTACCTCAGTTTTGGTATAAAGCGTGCGTTTCACGCTCCGAATTGCTCCATTTTGGCACAAAGCGGGCCTTTCGTGCACCGAATCGCCGCTTTTGCTCATTTTTGGCATAAAACGTGCGTTTCACGCTCCGAATTGCTCCTTTTGGCACAAAACGTTCCTTTCGTGCACAGAATCGCCGCTTTTCCTCAGTTTTGGCATAAAACGTGCGTTTCACGCTCCGAGTTGCTCCTTTTGGCACAAAACGTGCGTTTCGCGAACAGAATCGCCGCTTTTGCTCAGTTTTGGCACAGAGCGTGCGTTTCGTGCACAGAATCGCCGCTCTTGCTCAGTTTTGACACAAAACGTGCGTTTCGTGCACAGAATCGCCACTTTTGCTCAGTTTTGGCATAAAACGTGCGTTTCGTGCCCAAATCGCTGCTTTTGCTTAGTGTTGGCATAAAACGTGTTCTTCGTACACATAATCGCCGCCTTTGGTCAGATTTGGCACAACACGTGCGTGTCGTGCACTGAATCGCTGCTTTTTCTCAGTTTTGGCACAAAACGTGCGTTTGACGCACCGATTTGCTCCTTTTGGCACAAAACGGGCCTTTCGTGCACCGAATCGCCGCTTTTCCTCAGTTTTGGCACAAAACGTGCGTTTCACGCTCCGAATTGCTCCTTTTGGCACAAAACGGGCGTTTCGTGCACAGAATCGCCGCTTTTGCTCAGGTTTGGCACAAAACGTGCGTTTCGTGCACAGAATCGCTGCTTTTGCTCAGTTTTGGCACAAAACGGGCCTTTCGTGCACAGAAACGCCGCTTTTGCTCAGTTTTGGAACAAAACGTGCGTTTCACGCTCCGAATTGCTCCTTTTGGCACAAAACGAGCGTTTCGTGCACAGAATCGCCGCTTTCGCTCAGTTTTGGCACAAAACGTGCGTTTCGCGAACAGAATCGCCGCTTTTGCTCAGTTTTGGCACAGAGCGTGCGTTTCGTGCACAGAATCGCCGCTCTTGCTCAGTTTTGACACAAAACGTGCGTTTCGTGCACAGAATCGCCACTTTTGCTAAGTTTTGGCATAAAACGTGCGTTTCGTGCCCAAATCGCTGCTTTTGCTTAGTGTTGGCATAAAACGTGTTCTTCGTACACATAATCGCCGCCTTTGGTCAGATTTGGCACAACACGTGCGTGTCGTGCACTGAATCGCTGCTTTTTCTCAGTTTTGGCACAAAACGTGCGTTTGACGCACCGATTTGCTCCTTTTGGAACAAAACGTGCGTTTCGTGCACAGAATCGCCGCTCTTGCTCAGTATTGGTACAAAACGTGCGGTTTACGCTCCGAATTGTACCTTTTGGCACAAAACGGGCGCTTCGTGCTCAGAATCGCAGCTTTTGCGCAGTTTTGGCACAAAACGTGCGTTTCGTGCACAGAATCGCCGCTTTTGCTCAGGCTTGGCACAAAACGTGCGTTTCGTGCACAGAATCGCTGCTTTTGCTCAGTTTTGGTAGAAAGCGGGCCTTTCGTGCGCAGAAACGCCGCTTTTGCTCAGTTTTGGCATAAAACGTGCATTTCACGCTCCGAATTGCTCCTTTTGGCACAAAACGGGCCTTTCGTGCACCGAATCGCCGCTTTACCTCAGTTTTGGTATAAAGCGTGCGTTTCACGCTCCGAATTGCTCCATTTTGGCACAAAGCGGGCCTTTCGTGCACCGAATCGCCGCTTTTGCTCATTTTAGGCATAAAACGTGCGTTTCACGCTCCGAATTGCTCCTTTTGGCACAAAACGTTCCTTTCGTGCACAGAATCGCCGCTTTTCCTCAGTTTTGGCATAAAACGTGCGTTTCACGCTCCGAGTTGCTCCTTTTGGCACAAAACGTGCGTTTCGTGCACAGAATCGCCGCTTTTGCTCAGGCTTGGCACAAAACGTGCGTTTCGTGCACAGAATCGCTGCTCTTGCTCAGTTTTGGTAGAAAGCGGGCCTTTCGTGCACAGAAACGCCGCTTTTGCTCAGTTTTGGCATAAAACGTGCATTTCACGCTCCGAATTGCTCCTTTTGGCACAAAACGGGCCTTTCGTGCACCGAATCGCCGCTTTACCTCAGTTTTGGCACAAAACGTGCGTTTCACGCTCCGAATTGCTCCTTTTGGCACAAAACGGGCCTTTCGTGCACCGAATCGCCGCTTTTCCTCAGTTTTGGAACAAAACGTGCGTTTCACGCTCCGAATTGCTCCTTTTGGCACAAAACGAGCGTTTCGTGCACAGAATCGCCGCTTTCGCTCAGTTTTGGCACAAAACGTGCGTTTCGCGAACAGAATCGCCGCTTTTGCTCAGTTTTGGCACAGAGCGTGCGTTTCGTGCACAGAATCGCCGCTCTTGCTCAGTTTTGACACAAAACGTGCGTTTCGTGCACAGAATCGCCACTTTTGCTCAGTTTTGGCATAAAACGTGCGTTTCGTGCCCAAATCGCTGCTTTTGCTTAGTGTTGGCATAAAACGTGTTCTTCGTACACATAATCGCCGCCTTTGGTCAGATTTGGCACAACACGTGCGTGTCGTGCACTGAATCGCTGCTTTTTCTCAGTTTTGGCACAAAACGTGCGTTTGACGCACCGATTTGCTCCTTTTGGAACAAAACGTGCGTTTCGTGCACAGAATCGCCGCTCTTGCTCAGTATTGGTACAAAACGTGCGGTTTACGCTCCGAATTGTACCTTTTGGCACAAAACGGGCGCTTCGTGCTCAGAATCGCAGCTTTTGCGCAGTTTTGGCACAAAACGTGCGTTTCGTGCACAGAATCGCCGCTTTTGCTGAGGCTTGGCACAAAACGTGCGTTTCGTGCACAGAATCGCTGCTTTTGCTCAGTTTTGGTAGAAAGCGGGCCTTTCGTGCACAGAAACGCCGCTTTTGCTCAGTTTTGGCATAAAACGTGCATTTCACGCTCCGAATTGCTCCTTTTGGCACAAAACGGGCCTTTCGTGCACCGAATCGCCGCTTTTCCTCAGTTTTGGAACAAAACGTGCGTTTCACGCTCCGAATTGCTCCTTTTGGCACAAAACGAGCGTTTCGTGCACAGAATCGCCGCTTTCGCTCAGTTTTGGCACAAAACGTGCGTTTCGCGAACAGAATCGCCGCTTTTGCTCAGTTTTGGCACAGAGCGTGCGTTTCGTGCACAGAATCGCCGCTCTTGCTCAGTATTGGTACAAAACGTGCGGTTTACGCTCCGAATTGTACCTTTTGGCACAAAACGGGCGCTTCGTGCTCAGAATCGCAGCTTTTGCGCAGTTTTGGCACAAAACGTGCGTTTCGTGCACAGAATCGCCGCTTTTGCTCAGGCTTGGCACAAAACGTGCGTTTCGTGCACAGAATCGCTGCTTTTGCTCAGTTTTGGTAGAAAGCCGGCCTTTCGTGCACAGAAACGCCGCTCTTGCTCAGTTTTGGAATAAAACGTGCATTTCACGCTCCGAATTGCTCCTTTTGGCACAAAACGGGCCTTTCGTGCACCGAATCGCCGCTTTACCTCAGTTTTGGTATAAAGCGTGCGTTTCACGCTCCGAATTGCTCCATTTTGGCACAAAGCGGGCCTTTCGTGCACCGAATCGCCGCTTTTGCTCATTTTTGGCATAAAACGTGCGTTTCACGCTCCGAATTGCTCCTTTTGGCACAAAACGTTCCTTTCGTGCACAGAATCGCCGCTTTTCCTCAGTTTTGGCATAAAACGTGCGTTTCACGCTCCGAGTTGCTCCTTTTGGCACAAAACGTGCGTTTCGTGCACAGAATCGCCGCTTTTGCTCAGGCTTGGCACAAAACGTGCGTTTCGTGCACAGAATCGCTGCTTTTGCTCAGTTTTGGTAGAAAGCGGGCCTTTCGTGCACAGAAACGCCGCTTTTGCTCAGTTTTGGCATAAAACGTGCATTTCACGCTCCGAATTGCTCCTTTTGGCACAAAACGGGCCTTTCGTGCACCGAATCGCCGCTTTACCTCAGTTTTGGCACAAAACGTGCGTTTCACGCTCCGAATTGCTCCTTTTGGCACAAAACGGGCCTTTCGTGCACCGAATCGCCGCTTTTCCTCAGTTTTGGCACAAAACGTGCGTTTCACGCTCCGAATTGCTCCTTTTGGCACAAAACGGGCGTTTCGTGCACAGAATCGCCGCTTTTGCTCAGGTTTGGCACAAAACGTGCGTTTCGTGCACAGAATCGCCGCTTTTGCTCAGTTTTAGCACAAAACGAGCGTTTCGTGCACAGAATCGCCGCTCTTGTTCAGGTTTGGCACAAAACGGGCCTTTCGTGCACAGAAACGCCGCTTTTGCTCAGTTTTGGCACAAAACGTGCGTTTCACGCTCCGAATTGCTCCTTTTGGCACAAAACGTGCGTTTCGTGCACAGAATCACCGCTTTTGCTCAGTTTTGGCACAGAACGTGCGTTTCGTGCACAGAATCGCCGCTTTTGCTCAGTTTTGGCACAAAACGTGCGTTTCGTGCACAGAATCGCTGCCTTTGCGCAGTTTTGGCACAAAACGAGCGTTCCACGCACCGAATTGCTCCTTTTGGCACAAAAGGTGCGTTTCGTGCACAAAATCGCTGCTTTTGCTCAGTGTTGGCATAAAACGTGTTCTTCGTACACATAATCGCCGCCTTTGGTCAGATTTGGCACAACACGTGCGTTTAGTGCACAGAATCGCCGCTTTTGCTCAGTTTTGGCACAAAACGTGCGTTTCGTGCACAGAATCGCCGCATTTGCTCCTTTTGACACAAAACGTGCGTTTCGTGCACAGAATCGCTGCTTTTGCGCCGTTTTCGCACAAAGCGTGCGTTCCACGCGCCGAGTTGCTCCTTTTGTCACAAAACGTGCCTTTCGTGCACAGAATCGCCGCTTTTTCTCAGTTTTGGCACAAAACGTGCCATTCTCGCTCCGAAATGTTCCTTTTGGCACAAAACAGGCGTTTCCTGCACATAATCGCTGCTTTTGCGCAATTTCGGCACAAAACGTGCGTTCCACGCGCCGAGTAGCTCCTTTTGGTACAACACGTGCGTTTCGTGCATAGAATCGCCGCTTTCGCTCAGTTTTGGCACGAAACGTGCGTTTCGTGCACAGAATCGCCGCTTTTGCTCAGTTTTGGTATAAAACGGGCGTTTCACGCTCCGAATTGCTCCTTTTTGTCACAAAGCGGGCCTTTCGTGCACCGAATCGCCGCTTTTCCTCAGTTTTGGCATAAAACGTGCGTTTCACGCTCCGAGTTGCTCCTTTTGGCACAAAACGTGCGTTTCGCGAACAGAATCGCCGCTTTTGCTCAGTTTTGGCACAGAGCGTGCGTTTCGTGCACAGAATCGCCGCTCTTGCTCAGTTTTGACACAAAACGTGCGTTTCGTGCACAGAATCGCCACTTTTGCTCAGTTTTGGCATAAAACGTGCGTTTCGTGCCCAAATCGCTGCTTTTGCTTAGTGTTGGCATAAAACGTGTTCTTCGTACACATAATCGCCGCCTTTGGTCAGATTTGGCACAACACGTGCGTGTCGTGCACTGAATCGCTGCTTTTTCTCAGTTTTGGCACAAAACGTGCGTTTGACGCACCGATTTGCTCCTTTTGGCACAAAACGGGCCTTTCGTGCACCGAATCGCCGCTTTTCCTCAGTTTTGGCACAAAACGTGCGTTTCACGCTCCGAATTGCTCCTTTTGGCACAAAACGGGCGTTTCGTGCACAGAATCGCCGCTTTTGCTCAGGTTTGGCACAAAACGTGCGTTTCGTGCACAGAATCGCTGCTTTTGCTCAGTTTTGGCACAAAACGGGCCTTTCGTGCACAGAAACGCCGCTTTTGCTCAGTTTTGGAACAAAACGTGCGTTTCACGCTCCGAATTGCTCCTTTTGGCACAAAACGAGCGTTTCGTGCACAGAATCGCCGCTTTCGCTCAGTTTTGGCACAAAACGTGCGTTTCGCGAACAGAATCGCCGCTTTTGCTCAGTTTTGGCACAGAGCGTGCGTTTCGTGCACAGAATCGCCGCTCTTGCTCAGTTTTGACACAAAACGTGCGTTTCGTGCACAGAATCGCCACTTTTGCTAAGTTTTGGCATAAAACGTGCGTTTCGTGCCCAAATCGCTGCTTTTGCTTAGTGTTGGCATAAAACGTGTTCTTCGTACACATAATCGCCGCCTTTGGTCAGATTTGGCACAACACGTGCGTGTCGTGCACTGAATCGCTGCTTTTTCTCAGTTTTGGCACAAAACGTGCGTTTGACGCACCGATTTGCTCCTTTTGGAACAAAACGTGCGTTTCGTGCACAGAATCGCCGCTCTTGCTCAGTATTGGTACAAAACGTGCGGTTTACGCTCCGAATTGTACCTTTTGGCACAAAACGGGCGCTTCGTGCTCAGAATCGCAGCTTTTGCGCAGTTTTGGCACAAAACGTGCGTTTCGTGCACAGAATCGCCGCTTTTGCTCAGGCTTGGCACAAAACGTGCGTTTCGTGCACAGAATCGCTGCTTTTGCTCAGTTTTGGTAGAAAGCGGGCCTTTCGTGCGCAGAAACGCCGCTTTTGCTCAGTTTTGGCATAAAACGTGCATTTCACGCTCCGAATTGCTCCTTTTGGCACAAAACGGGCCTTTCGTGCACCGAATCGCCGCTTTACCTCAGTTTTGGTATAAAGCGTGCGTTTCACGCTCCGAATTGCTCCATTTTGGCACAAAGCGGGCCTTTCGTGCACCGAATCGCCGCTTTTGCTCATTTTAGGCATAAAACGTGCGTTTCACGCTCCGAATTGCTCCTTTTGGCACAAAACGTTCCTTTCGTGCACAGAATCGCCGCTTTTCCTCAGTTTTGGCATAAAACGTGCGTTTCACGCTCCGAGTTGCTCCTTTTGGCACAAAACGTGCGTTTCGTGCACAGAATCGCCGCTTTTGCTCAGGCTTGGCACAAAACGTGCGTTTCGTGCACAGAATCGCTGCTCTTGCTCAGTTTTGGTAGAAAGCGGGCCTTTCGTGCACAGAAACGCCGCTTTTGCTCAGTTTTGGCATAAAACGTGCATTTCACGCTCCGAATTGCTCCTTTTGGCACAAAACGGGCCTTTCGTGCACCGAATCGCCGCTTTACCTCAGTTTTGGCACAAAACGTGCGTTTCACGCTCCGAATTGCTCCTTTTGGCACAAAACGGGCCTTTCGTGCACCGAATCGCCGCTTTTCCTCAGTTTTGGAACAAAACGTGCGTTTCACGCTCCGAATTGCTCCTTTTGGCACAAAACGAGCGTTTCGTGCACAGAATCGCCGCTTTCGCTCAGTTTTGGCACAAAACGTGCGTTTCGCGAACAGAATCGCCGCTTTTGCTCAGTTTTGGCACAGAGCGTGCGTTTCGTGCACAGAATCGCCGCTCTTGCTCAGTTTTGACACAAAACGTGCGTTTCGTGCACAGAATCGCCACTTTTGCTCAGTTTTGGCATAAAACGTGCGTTTCGTGCCCAAATCGCTGCTTTTGCTTAGTGTTGGCATAAAACGTGTTCTTCGTACACATAATCGCCGCCTTTGGTCAGATTTGGCACAACACGTGCGTGTCGTGCACTGAATCGCTGCTTTTTCTCAGTTTTGGCACAAAACGTGCGTTTGACGCACCGATTTGCTCCTTTTGGAACAAAACGTGCGTTTCGTGCACAGAATCGCCGCTCTTGCTCAGTATTGGTACAAAACGTGCGGTTTACGCTCCGAATTGTACCTTTTGGCACAAAACGGGCGCTTCGTGCTCAGAATCGCAGCTTTTGCGCAGTTTTGGCACAAAACGTGCGTTTCGTGCACAGAATCGCCGCTTTTGCTGAGGCTTGGCACAAAACGTGCGTTTCGTGCACAGAATCGCTGCTTTTGCTCAGTTTTGGTAGAAAGCGGGCCTTTCGTGCACAGAAACGCCGCTTTTGCTCAGTTTTGGCATAAAACGTGCATTTCACGCTCCGAATTGCTCCTTTTGGCACAAAACGGGCCTTTCGTGCACCGAATCGCCGCTTTTCCTCAGTTTTGGAACAAAACGTGCGTTTCACGCTCCGAATTGCTCCTTTTGGCACAAAACGAGCGTTTCGTGCACAGAATCGCCGCTTTCGCTCAGTTTTGGCACAAAACGTGCGTTTCGCGAACAGAATCGCCGCTTTTGCTCAGTTTTGGCACAGAGCGTGCGTTTCGTGCACAGAATCGCCGCTCTTGCTCAGTATTGGTACAAAACGTGCGGTTTACGCTCCGAATTGTACCTTTTGGCACAAAACGGGCGCTTCGTGCTCAGAATCGCAGCTTTTGCGCAGTTTTGGCACAAAACGTGCGTTTCGTGCACAGAATCGCCGCTTTTGCTCAGGCTTGGCACAAAACGTGCGTTTCGTGCACAGAATCGCTGCTTTTGCTCAGTTTTGGTAGAAAGCCGGCCTTTCGTGCACAGAAACGCCGCTCTTGCTCAGTTTTGGAATAAAACGTGCATTTCACGCTCCGAATTGCTCCTTTTGGCACAAAACGGGCCTTTCGTGCACCGAATCGCCGCTTTACCTCAGTTTTGGTATAAAGCGTGCGTTTCACGCTCCGAATTGCTCCATTTTGGCACAAAGCGGGCCTTTCGTGCACCGAATCGCCGCTTTTGCTCATTTTTGGCATAAAACGTGCGTTTCACGCTCCGAATTGCTCCTTTTGGCACAAAACGTTCCTTTCGTGCACAGAATCGCCGCTTTTCCTCAGTTTTGGCATAAAACGTGCGTTTCACGCTCCGAGTTGCTCCTTTTGGCACAAAACGTGCGTTTCGTGCACAGAATCGCCGCTTTTGCTCAGGCTTGGCACAAAACGTGCGTTTCGTGCACAGAATCGCTGCTTTTGCTCAGTTTTGGTAGAAAGCGGGCCTTTCGTGCACAGAAACGCCGCTTTTGCTCAGTTTTGGCATAAAACGTGCATTTCACGCTCCGAATTGCTCCTTTTGGCACAAAACGGGCCTTTCGTGCACCGAATCGCCGCTTTACCTCAGTTTTGGCACAAAACGTGCGTTTCACGCTCCGAATTGCTCCTTTTGGCACAAAACGGGCCTTTCGTGCACCGAATCGCCGCTTTTCCTCAGTTTTGGCACAAAACGTGCGTTTCACGCTCCGAATTGCTCCTTTTGGCACAAAACGGGCGTTTCGTGCACAGAATCGCCGCTTTTGCTCAGGTTTGGCACAAAACGTGCGTTTCGTGCACAGAATCGCCGCTTTTGCTCAGTTTTAGCACAAAACGAGCGTTTCGTGCACAGAATCGCCGCTCTTGTTCAGGTTTGGCACAAAACGGGCCTTTCGTGCACAGAAACGCCGCTTTTGCTCAGTTTTGGCACAAAACGTGCGTTTCACGCTCCGAATTGCTCCTTTTGGCACAAAACGTGCGTTTCGTGCACAGAATCACCGCTTTTGCTCAGTTTTGGCACAGAACGTGCGTTTCGTGCACAGAATCGCCGCTTTTGCTCAGTTTTGGCACAAAACGTGCGTTTCGTGCACAGAATCGCTGCCTTTGCGCAGTTTTGGCACAAAACGAGCGTTCCACGCACCGAATTGCTCCTTTTGGCACAAAAGGTGCGTTTCGTGCACAAAATCGCTGCTTTTGCTCAGTGTTGGCATAAAACGTGTTCTTCGTACACATAATCGCCGCCTTTGGTCAGATTTGGCACAACACGTGCGTTTAGTGCACAGAATCGCCGCTTTTGCTCAGTTTTGGCACAAAACGTGCGTTTCGTGCACAGAATCGCCGCATTTGCTCCTTTTGACACAAAACGTGCGTTTCGTGCACAGAATCGCTGCTTTTGCGCCGTTTTCGCACAAAGCGTGCGTTCCACGCGCCGAGTTGCTCCTTTTGTCACAAAACGTGCCTTTCGTGCACAGAATCGCCGCTTTTTCTCAGTTTTGGCACAAAACGTGCCATTCTCGCTCCGAAATGTTCCTTTTGGCACAAAACAGGCGTTTCCTGCACATAATCGCTGCTTTTGCGCAATTTCGGCACAAAACGTGCGTTCCACGCGCCGAGTAGCTCCTTTTGGTACAACACGTGCGTTTCGTGCATAGAATCGCCGCTTTCGCTCAGTTTTGGCACGAAACGTGCGTTTCGTGCACAGAATCGCCGCTTTTGCTCAGTTTTGGTATAAAACGGGCGTTTCACGCTCCGAATTGCTCCTTTTTGTCACAAAGCGGGCCTTTCGTGCACCGAATCGCCGCCTTTGCTCAGTTTTGGCATAAAACGTGCGTTTCACGCTCCGAATTGCTCCTTTTGGCACAAAACGGGCCTTTCGTGCACAGAATCGCCGCTTTTCCTCAGTTTTGGCATAAAACGTGCGTTTCACGCTCCGAGTTGCTCCTTTTGGCACAAAACGTGCGTTTCGTGCACAGAATCACCGCTTTTGCTCAGTTTTGGCACAGAACGTGCGTTTCGTGCACAGAATCGCCGCTTTTGCTCAGTTTTGGCACAAAACGTGCGTTTCGTGCACAGAATCGCTGCCTTTGCGCAGTTTTGGCACAAAACGAGCGTTCCACGCACCGAATTGCTCCTTTTGGCACAAAAGGTGCGTTTCGTGCACAAAATCGCTGCTTTTGCTCAGTGTTGGCATAAAACGTGTTCTTCGTACACATAATCGCCGCCTTTGGTCAGATTTGGCACAACACGTGCGTTTAGTGCACAGAATCGCCGCTTTTGCTCAGTTTTGGCACAAAACGTGCGTTTCGTGCACAGAATCGCCGCATTTGCTCCTTTTGACACAAAACGTGCGTTTCGTGCACAGAATCGCTGCTTTTGCGCCGTTTTCGCACAAAGCGTGCGTTCCACGCGCCGAGTTGCTCCTTTTGTCACAAAACGTGCCTTTCGTGCACAGAATCGCCGCTTTTTCTCAGTTTTGGCACAAAACGTGCCATTCTCGCTCCGAAATGTTCCTTTTGGCACAAAACAGGCGTTTCCTGCACATAATCGCTGCTTTTGCGCAATTTCGGCACAAAACGTGCGTTCCACGCGCCGAGTAGCTCCTTTTGGTACAACACGTGCGTTTCGTGCATAGAATCGCCGCTTTCGCTCAGTTTTGGCACGAAACGTGCGTTTCGTGCACAGAATCGCCGCTTTTGCTCAGTTTTGGTATAAAACGGGCGTTTCACGCTCCGAATTGCTCCTTTTTGTCACAAAGCGGGCCTTTCGTGCACCGAATCGCCGCCTTTGCTCAGTTTTGGCATAAAACGTGCGTTTCACGCTCCGAATTGCTCCTCTTGGCACAAAACGGGCCTTTCGTGCACAGAATCGCCGCTTTTCCTCAGTTTTGGCATAAAACGTGCGTTTCACGCTCCGAGTTGCTCCTTTTGGCACAAAACGGACCTTTCGTGCACAGAATCGCCGCTTTCGCTCAGTTTTGGCACAAAACGTGCGTTTCGCGAACAGAATCGCCGCTTTTGCTCAGTTTTGGCACAGAGCGTGCGTTTCGTGCACAGAATCGCCGCTCTTGCTCAGTTTTGACACAAAACGTGCGTTTCGTGTACAGAATCGCCACTTTTGCTCAGTTTTGGCATAAAACGTGCGTTTCGTGCACAAAATCGCAGCTTTTGCTTATTGTTGGCATAAAACGTGTTCTTCGTACACATAATCGCCGCCTTTGGTCAGATTTGGCACAACACGTGCGTTTCGTGCACTGAATCGCTGCTTTTTCTCAGTTTTGGCACAAAACGTGCGTTTCACGCTCCGAATTGCTCCTTTTGGCACAAAACGGGCGTTTCGTGCACAGAATCGCCGCTTTCGCTCAGTTTTGGCACAAAACGTGCGTTTCGCGAACAGAATCGCCGCTTTTGCTCAGTTTTGGCACAGAGCGTGCGTTTCGTGCACAGAATCGCCGCTCTTGCTCAGTTTTGACACAAAACGTGCGTTTCGTGTACTGAATCGCCACTTTTGCTCAGTTTTGGCATAAAACGTGCGTTTCGTGCACAAAATCGCAGCTTTTGCTTAGTGTTGGCATAAAACGTGTTCTTCGTACACATAATCGCCGCCTTTGGTCAGATTTGGCACAACACGTGCGTTTCGTGCACTGAATCGCTGCTTTTTCTCAGTTTTGGCACAAAACGTGCGTTTCACGCTCCGAATTGCACCTTTTGGCACAAAACGGGCCTTTCGTGCACAGAATCGCCGCTTTTCCTCAGTTTTGGCATAAAACGTGCGTTTCACGCTCCGAGTTGCTCCTTTTGGCACAAAACGTGCGTTTCGTGCACAGAATCGCCGCTTTTGCTCAGGTTTGGCACAAAACGTGCGTTTCGTGCACAGAATCGCTGCTTTTGCTCAGTTTTAGCAGAAAGCGGGCCTTTCGTGCACAGAAACGCCGCTTTTGCTCAGTTTTTGCATAAAACGTGCATTTCACGCTCCGAATTGCTCCTTTTGGCGCAAAACGGGCCTTTCGTGCATAGAATCGCCGCTTTTTCTCAGTTTTGACACAAAACGTGCGTTTGACGCTCCGAATTGCTCCTTTTAGCACAAAACGTGCCATTCACGCTCCGAATTGTTCCTTTTGGCACAAAACAGGCGTTTCATGCACATAATCGCTGCGTTTGCGCAATTTTGGCACAAAACGTGCGTTCCACGCGCCGAGTTGCTCCTTTTGGCACAACACGTGCGTTTCGTGCATAGAATCGCCGCTTTCGCACAGTTTTGGCCCGAAACGTGCATTTCGTGCACAGAATCGCCGCTTTTGCTGAGTTTTGCCATAAAACGTGCGTTTCATGCTCCGAATTGCTCCTTTTGGCACAAAACGGGCCTTTCGTGCACCGAATCGCAGCTTTTCCTCAGTTTTTGCACAAAACGTGCGTTTCACGCTCCGAATTGCTCCTTTTGGCACAAAACGGGCGTTTCGTGCACAGAATCGCCGCTTTCGCTCAGTTTTGGCATAAAACGTGCGCTTCACGCTCCGAATTGCTCCTTTTGGCACAAAACGGGCCTTTCATGCACAGAATCGCCGCTTTTCCTCAGTTTTGGCATAAAACGTGCGGTTTCACGCTCCGAAATGCTCCTTTTGGCACAAAACGGGCGTTTCATGCACAGAATCGCCGCTTTTGCTCAGTTTTGGCACAAAACGTGCGTTTCACGCTCCATATTGCTCCTTTTGGTACAACACGTGCGTTTCGTGCATAGAATCGCTGCTTTCGCTCAGTTTTGGCACGAAACGTGCGTTTCGTGCACAGAATCGCCGCTTTTGCTCAGTTTTAGCACAAAACGAGCGTTTCGTGCACAGAATCGCCGCTCTTGTTCAGGTTTGGCACAAAACGGGCCTTTCGTGCACAGAAACGCCGCTTTTGCTCAGTTTTGGCACAAAACGTGCGTTTCACGCTCCGAATTGCTCCTTTTGGCACAAAACGTGCGTTTCGTGCACAGAATCACCGCTTTTGCTCAGTTTTGGCACAGAACGTGCGTTTCGTGCACAGAATCGCCGCTTTTGCTCAGTTTTGGCACAAAACGTGCGTTTCGTGCACAGAATCGCTGCCTTTGCGCAGTTTTGGCACAAAACGAGCGTTCCACGCGCCGAATTGCTCCTTTTGGCACAAAAGGTGCGTTTCGTGCACAAAATCGCTGCTTTTGCTCAGTGTTGGCATAAAACGTGTTCTTCGTACACATAATCGCCGCCTTTGGTCAGATTTGGCACAACACGTGCGTTTCGTGCACAGAATCGCTGCTATTTCTCAGTTTTGGCACAAAACGTGCGTTTGACGCACCGATTTGCTCCTTTTGGAACAAAACGTGCCTTTCGTGCACCGAATCGCCGCTTTTCCTCAGTTTTGGCATAAAACGTGCGTTTCACGCTCCGAGTTGCTCCTTTTGGCACAAAACGTGCGTTTCGTGCACAGAATCGCCGCTTTTGCTCAGGCTTGGCACAAAACGTGCGTTTCGTGCACAGAATCGCTGCTTTTGCTCAGTTTTGGTAGAAAGCGGGCCTTTCGTGCACAGAAACGCCGCTTTTGCTCAGTTTTGGCATAAAACGTGCATTTCACGGTCCGAATTGCTCCCTTTGGCACAAAACGGGCCTTTCGTGCACCGAATCGCCGCTTTTCCTCAGTTTTGGCACAAAACGTGCGTTTCACGCTCCGAATTGCTCCTTTTGGCACAAAACGGGCCTTTCGGGCACAGAATCGCCGCTTTTGCACAGTTTTGGCACAAAACGTGCGTTTCGTGCACAGAATCGCCGCTTTTGCTCAGTGTTGGCATAAAACGTGTTCTTCGTACACATAATCGCCGCCTTTGGTCAGATTTGGCACAACACGTGCGTTTCGTGCACAGAATCGCTGCTTTTTCTCAGTTTTGGCACAAAACGTGCGTTTGACGCACCGATTTGCTCCTTTTGGAACAAAACGTGCGTTTCGTGCACAGAATCGCCGTTCTTGCTTAGTTTTGGCACAAAACGTGCGTTTCGTGCACAGAATTGCCGCTTTTGCTCCGTCTTGGCACAAAACGTGCGTTTAGTGCACAGAATCGCCGCTTTTGCTCAGTGTTGGCATAAAACGTGTTCTTCGTACACATAATCGCCACCTTTGGTCAGATTTGGCACAACACGTGCGTTTCGTGCACAGAATCGCTGCTTTTTCTCAGTTTTGGCACAAAACGTGCGTTTGACGCACCGATGTGCTCCTATTGGCACAAAACGGGCCTTTCGTGCACAGAATCGCCGCTTTTCCTCAGTTTTGGCATAAAACGTGCGTTTCACCCTCCGAGTTGCTCCTTTTGGCACAAAACGTGCGTTTCGTGCACAGAATCGCCGCTTTTACTCAGGTTTGGCACAAAACGTGCGTTTCGTGCACAGAATCGCTGCTTTTGCTCAGTTTTGGCACAAAACGGGCCATTCGTGCACAGAAACGCCGCTTTTGCTCAGTTTTGGCACAAAACGTGCGTTTCACGCTCCATATTGCTCCTTTTGGCACAAAACGTGCGTTTCGTGCACAGAATCACCGCTTTTGCTCAGTTTTGGCACAGAACGTGCGTTTCGTGCACAGAATCGCCGCTTTTGCTCAGTTTTGGCACAAAACGTGCGTTTCGTGCTCAGAATCGCTGCCTTTGGGCAGTTTTGGCACAAAACGAGCGTTCCACGCGCCGAATTGCTCCTTTTGGCACAAAAGGTGCGTTTCGTGCACAAAATCGCTGCTTTTGCTCAGTGTTGGCATAAAACGTGTTCTTCGTACACATAATCGCCGCCTTTGGTCAGACTTGGCACAACACGTGCGTTTAGTGCACAGAATCGCCGCTTTTGCTCAGTTTGGCACAAAACGTGCGTTTCGTGCACAGAATAGCCGAATTGCTCCTTTTGGCACAAAACGTGCGTATTGTGCACAGAATCGCCGCTTTTGCTCAGTTTTGGCACAAAACGTGCGTCTCGTGCACAGAACCGCCGCTTTTGCTAAGTTTTGGCACAAAACGTGCGTTTCACGCTCCGAATTACACCTTTTGGCATAAAACGTGCCATTCTCGCTCCGAATTGTTCCTTTTGGCACAAACAGGCGTTTCATGCACATAATTGCTGCTTTTGCGCAATTTTGGCACAAAACGTGCGTTCCACGCGCCGAGTAGCTCCTTTTGGTACAACACGTGCGTTTCGTGCATAGAATCGCCGCTTTCGCTCAGTTTTGGCACGAAACGTGCGTTTCGTGCACAGAATCGCCGCTTTTGCTCAGTTTTGGTATAAAGCGTGCGTTTCACGCTCCGAATTGCTCCATTTTGGCACAAAGCGGGCCTTTCGTGCACCGAATCGCCGCTTTTGCTCATTTTTGGCATAAAACGTGCGTTTCACGCTCCGAATTGCTCCTTTTGGCACAAAACGTTCCTTTCGTGCACAGAATCGCCGCTTTTCCTCAGTTTTGGCATAAAACGTGCGTTTCACGCTCCGAGTTGCTCCTTTTGGCACAAAACGTGCGTTTCGTGCACAGAATCGCCGCTTTTGCTCAGGCTTGGCACAAAACGTGCGTTTCGTGCACAGAATCGCTGCTTTTGCTCAGTTTTGGTAGAAAGCGGGCCTTTCGTGCACAGAAACGCCGCTTTTGCTCAGTTTTGGCATAAAACGTGCATTTCACGCTCCGAATTGCTCCTTTTGGCACAAAACGGGCCTTTCGTGCACCGAATCGCCGCTTTACCTCAGTTTTGGCACAAAACGTGCGTTTCACGCTCCGAATTGCTCCTTTTGGCACAAAACGGGCCTTTCGTGCACCGAATCGCCGCTTTTCCTCAGTTTTGGAACAAAACGTGCGTTTCACGCTCCGAATTGCTCCTTTTGGCACAAAACGAGCGTTTCGTGCACAGAATCGCCGCTTTCGCTCAGTTTTGGCACAAAACGTGCGTTTCGCGAACAGAATCGCCGCTTTTGCTCGGTTTTGGCACAGAGCGTGCGTTTCTTGCACAGAATCGCCGCTCTTGCTCAGTTTTGACACAAAACGTGCGTTTCGTGCACAGAATCGCCACTTTTGCTAAGTTTTGGCATAAAACGTGCGTTTCGTGCCCAAATCGCTGCTTTTGCTTAGTGTTGGCATAAAACGTGTTCTTCGTACACATAATCGCCGCCTTTGGTCAGATTTGGCACAACACGTGCGTGTCGTGCACTGAATCGCTGCTTTTTCTCAGTTTTGGCACAAAACGTGCGTTTGACGCACCGATTTGCTCCTTTTGGAACAAAACGTGCGTTTCGTGCACAGAATCGCCGCTCTTGCTCAGTATTGGTACAAAACGTGCGGTTTACGCTCCGAATTGTACCTTTTGGCACAAAACGGGCGCTTCGTGCTCAGAATCGCAGCTTTTGCGCAGTTTTGGCACAAAACGTGCGTTTCGTGCACAGAATCGCCGCTTTTGCTCAGGCTTGGCACAAAACGTGCGTTTCGTGCACAGAATCGCTGCTTTTGCTCAGTTTTAGGAGAAAGCGGGCCTTTCGTGCACAGAAACGCCGCTTTTGCTCAGTTTTTGCATAAAACGTGCATTTCACGCTCCGAATTGCTCCTTTTGGCGCAAAACGGGCCTTTCGTGCATAGAATCGCCGCTTTTTCTCAGTTTTGACACAAAACGTGCGTTTGACGCTCCGAATTGCTCCTTTTGGCACAAAACGTGCCATTCACGCTCCGAATTGTTCCTTTTGGCACAAAACAGGCGTTTCATGCACATAATCGCTGCGTTTGCGCAATTTTGGCACAAAACGTGCGTTCCACGCGCCGAGTTGCTCCTTTTGGCACAACACGTGCGTTTCGTGCATAGAATCGCCGCTTTCGCACAGTTTTGGCCCGAAACGTGCATTTCGTGCACAGAATCGCCGCTTTTGCTGAGTTTTGCCATAAAACGTGCGTTTCATGCTCCGAATTGCTCCTTTTGGCACAAAACGGGCCTTTCGTGCACCGAATCGCCGCTTTTCCTCAGTTTTTGCACAAAACGTGCGTTTCACGCTCCGAATTGCTCCTTTTGGCACAAAACGGGCGTTTCGTGCACAGAATCGCCGCTTTCGCTCAGTTTTGGCATAAAACGTGCGCTTCACGCTCCGAATTGCTCCTTTTGGCACAAAACGGGCCTTTCATGCACAGAATCGCCGCTTTTCCTCAGTTTTGGCATAAAACGTGCGTTTCGTGCACAGAATCGCCGCTTTTGCTCAGTTTTGGCATAAAACGTGCGTTCCACGCGTCGAGTAGCTCCTTTTGGTACAACACGTGCGTTTCGCGCATAGAATCGCTGCTTTCGCTCAGTTTTGGCACGAAACGTGCGTTTCGTGCACAGAATCGCCGCTTTTGCTCAGTTTTAGCACAAAACGAGCGTTTCGTGCACAGAATCGCCGCTCTTGTTCAGGTTTGGCACAAAACGGGCCTTTCGTGCACAGAAACGCCGCTTTTGCTCAGTTTTGGCACAAAACGTGCGTTTCACGCTCCGAATTGCTCCTTTTGGCACAAAACGTGCGTTTCGTGCACAGAATCACCGCTTTTGCTCAGTTTTGGCACAGAACGTGCGTTTCGTGCACAGAATCGCCGCTTTTGCTCAGTTTTGGCACAAAACGTGCGTTTCGTGCACAGAATCGCTGCCTTTGCGCAGTTTTGGCACAAAACGAGCGTTCTACGCGCCGAATTGCTCCTTTTGGCACAAAAGGTGCGTTTCGTGCACAAAATCGCTGCTTTTGCTCAGTGTTGGCATAAAACGTGTTCTTCGTACACATAATCGCCGCCTTTGGTCAGATTTGGCACAACACGTGCGTTTCGTGCACAGAATCGCTGCTATTTCTCAGTTTTGGCACAAAACGTGCGTTTGACGCACCGATTTGCTCCTTTTGGAACAAAACGTGCCTTTCGTGCACCGAATCGCCGCTTTTCCTCAGTTTTGGCATAAAACGTGCGTTTCACGCTCCGAGTTGCTCCTTTTGGCACAAAACGTGCGTTTCGTGCACAGAATCGCCGCTTTTGCTCAGGCTTGGCACAAAACGTGCGTTTCGTGCACAGAATCGCTGCTTTTGCTCAGTTTTGGTAGAAAGCGGGCCTTTCGTGCACAGAAACGCCGCTTTTGCTCAGTTTTGGCATAAAACGTGCATTTCACGGTCCGAATAGCTCCCTTTGGCACAAAACGGGCCTTTCGTGCACCGAATCGCCGCTTTTCCTCAGTTTTGGCACAAAACGTGCGTTTCACGCTCCGAATTGCTCCTTTTGGCACAAAACGGGCCTTTCGTGCACCGAATCGCCGCTTTACCTCAGTTTTGGCACAAAACGTGCGTTTCACGCTCCGAATTGCTCCTTTTGGCACAAAACGGGCCTTTCGTGCACCGAATCGCCGCTTTTCCTCAGTTTTGGAACAAAACGTGCGTTTCACGCTCCGAATTGCTCCTTTTGGCACAAAACGAGCGTTTCGTGCACAGAATCGCCGCTTTCGCTCAGTTTTGGCACAAAACGTGCGTTTCGCGAACAGAATCGCCGCTTTTGCTCAGTTTTGGCACAGAGCGTGCGTTTCGTGCACAGAATCGCCGCTCTTGCTCAGTTTTGACACAAAACGTGCGTTTCGTGCACAGAATCGCCACTTTTGCTCAGTTTTGGCATAAAACGTGCGTTTCGTGCCCAAATCGCTGCTTTTGCTTAGTGTTGGCATAAAACGTGTTCTTCGTACACATAATCGCCGCCTTTGGTCAGATTTGGCACAACACGTGCGTGTCGTGCACTGAATCGCTGCTTTTTCTCAGTTTTGGCACAAAACGTGCGTTTGACGCACCGATTTGCTCCTTTTGGAACAAAACGTGCGTTTCGTGCACAGAATCGCCGCTCTTGCTCAGTATTGGTACAAAACGTGCGGTTTACGCTCCGAATTGTACCTTTTGGCACAAAACGGGCGCTTCGTGCTCAGAATCGCAGCTTTTGCGCAGTTTTGGCACAAAACGTGCGTTTCGTGCACAGAATCGCCGCTTTTGCTCAGGCTTGGCACAAAACGTGCGTTTCGTGCACAGAATCGCTGCTTTTGCTCAGTTTTGGTAGAAAGCCGGCCTTTCGTGCACAGAAACGCCGCTTTTGCTCAGTTTTGGAATAAAACGTGCATTTCACGCTCCGAATTGCTCCTTTTGGCACAAAACGGGCCTTTCGTGCACCGAATCGCCGCTTTACCTCAGTTTTGGTATAAAGCGTGCGTTTCACGCTCCGAATTGCTCCATTTTGGCACAAAGCGGGCCTTTCGTGCACCGAATCGCCGCTTTTGCTCATTTTTGGCATAAAACGTGCGTTTCACGCTCCGAATTGCTCCTTTTGGCACAAAACGTTCCTTTCGTGCACAGAATCGCCGCTTTTCCTCAGTTTTGGCATAAAACGTGCGTTTCACGCTCCGAGTTGCTCCTTTTGGCACAAAACGTGCGTTTCGTGCACAGAATCGCCGCTTTTGCTCAGGCTTGGCACAAAACGTGCGTTTCGTGCACAGAATCGCTGCTTTTGCTCAGTTTTGGTAGAAAGCGGGCCTTTCGTGCACAGAAACGCCGCTTTTGCTCAGTTTTGGCATAAAACGTGCATTTCACGCTCCGAATTGCTCCTTTTGGCACAAAACGGGCCTTTCGTGCACCGAATCGCCGCTTTACCTCAGTTTTGGCACAAAACGTGCGTTTCACGCTCCGAATTGCTCCTTTTGGCACAAAACGGGCCTTTCGTGCACAGAATCACCGCTTTTGCTCAGTTTTGGCACAGAACGTGCGTTTCGTGCACAGAATCGCCGCTTTTGCTCAGTTTTGGCACAAAACGTGCGTTTCGTGCACAGAATCGCTGCCTTTGCGCAGTTTTGGCACAAAACGAGCGTTCTACGCGCCGAATTGCTCCTTTTGGCACAAAAGGTGCGTTTCGTGCACAAAATCGCTGCTTTTGCTCAGTGTTGGCATAAAACGTGTTCTTCGTACACATAATCGCCGCCTTTGGTCAGATTTGGCACAACACGTGCGTTTCGTGCACAGAATCGCTGCTATTTCTCAGTTTTGGCACAAAACGTGCGTTTGACGCACCGATTTGCTCCTTTTGGAACAAAACGTGCCTTTCGTGCACCGAATCGCCGCTTTTCCTCAGTTTTGGCATAAAACGTGCGTTTCACGCTCCGAGTTGCTCCTTTTGGCACAAAACGTGCGTTTCGTGCACAGAATCGCCGCTTTTGCTCAGGCTTGGCACAAAACGTGCGTTTCGTGCACAGAATCGCTGCTTTTGCTCAGTTTTGGTAGAAAGCGGGCCTTTCGTGCACAGAAACGCCGCTTTTGCTCAGTTTTGGCATAAAACGTGCATTTCACGGTCCGAATAGCTCCCTTTGGCACAAAACGGGCCTTTCGTGCACCGAATCGCCGCTTTTCCTCAGTTTTGGCACAAAACGTGCGTTTCACGCTCCGAATTGCTCCTTTTGGCACAAAACGGGCCTTTCGTGCACCGAATCGCCGCTTTACCTCAGTTTTGGCACAAAACGTGCGTTTCACGCTCCGAATTGCTCCTTTTGGCACAAAACGGGCCTTTCGTGCACCGAATCGCCGCTTTTCCTCAGTTTTGGAACAAAACGTGCGTTTCACGCTCCGAATTGCTCCTTTTGGCACAAAACGAGCGTTTCGTGCACAGAATCGCCGCTTTCGCTCAGTTTTGGCACAAAACGTGCGTTTCGCGAACAGAATCGCCGCTTTTGCTCAGTTTTGGCACAGAGCGTGCGTTTCGTGCACAGAATCGCCGCTCTTGCTCAGTTTTGACACAAAACGTGCGTTTCGTGCACAGAATCGCCACTTTTGCTCAGTTTTGGCATAAAACGTGCGTTTCGTGCCCAAATCGCTGCTTTTGCTTAGTGTTGGCATAAAACGTGTTCTTCGTACACATAATCGCCGCCTTTGGTCAGATTTGGCACAACACGTGCGTGTCGTGCACTGAATCGCTGCTTTTTCTCAGTTTTGGCACAAAACGTGCGTTTGACGCACCGATTTGCTCCTTTTGGAACAAAACGTGCGTTTCGTGCACAGAATCGCCGCTCTTGCTCAGTATTGGTACAAAACGTGCGGTTTACGCTCCGAATTGTACCTTTTGGCACAAAACGGGCGCTTCGTGCTCAGAATCGCAGCTTTTGCGCAGTTTTGGCACAAAACGTGCGTTTCGTGCACAGAATCGCCGCTTTTGCTCAGGCTTGGCACAAAACGTGCGTTTCGTGCACAGAATCGCTGCTTTTGCTCAGTTTTGGTAGAAAGCCGGCCTTTCGTGCACAGAAACGCCGCTTTTGCTCAGTTTTGGAATAAAACGTGCATTTCACGCTCCGAATTGCTCCTTTTGGCACAAAACGGGCCTTTCGTGCACCGAATCGCCGCTTTACCTCAGTTTTGGTATAAAGCGTGCGTTTCACGCTCCGAATTGCTCCATTTTGGCACAAAGCGGGCCTTTCGTGCACCGAATCGCCGCTTTTGCTCATTTTTGGCATAAAACGTGCGTTTCACGCTCCGAATTGCTCCTTTTGGCACAAAACGTTCCTTTCGTGCACAGAATCGCCGCTTTTCCTCAGTTTTGGCATAAAACGTGCGTTTCACGCTCCGAGTTGCTCCTTTTGGCACAAAACGTGCGTTTCGTGCACAGAATCGCCGCTTTTGCTCAGGCTTGGCACAAAACGTGCGTTTCGTGCACAGAATCGCTGCTTTTGCTCAGTTTTGGTAGAAAGCGGGCCTTTCGTGCACAGAAACGCCGCTTTTGCTCAGTTTTGGCATAAAACGTGCATTTCACGCTCCGAATTGCTCCTTTTGGCACAAAACGGGCCTTTCGTGCACCGAATCGCCGCTTTACCTCAGTTTTGGCACAAAACGTGCGTTTCACGCTCCGAATTGCTCCTTTTGGCACAAAACGGGCCTTTCGTGCACCGAATCGCCGCTTTTCCTCAGTTTTGGCACAAAACGTGCGTTTCACGCTCCGAATTGCTCCTTTTGGCACAAAACGGGCGTTTCGTGCACAGAATCGCCGCTTTTGCTCAGGTTTGGCACAAAACGTGCGTTTCGTGCACAGAATCGCTGCTTTTGCTCAGTTTTGGCACAAAACGGGCCTTTCGTGCACAGAAACGCCGCTTTTGCTCAGTTTTGGAACAAAACGTGCGTTTCACGCTCCGAATTGCTCCTTTTGGCACAAAACGAGCGTTTCGTGCACAGAATCGCCGCTTTCGCTCAGTTTTGGCACAAAACGTGCGTTTCGCGAACAGAATCGCCGCTTTTGCTCAGTTTTGGCACAGAGCGTGCGTTTCGTGCACAGAATCGCCGCTCTTGCTCAGTTTTGACACAAAACGTGCGTTTCGTGCACAGAATCGCCACTTTTGCTAAGTTTTGGCATAAAACGTGCGTTTCGTGCCCAAATCGCTGCTTTTGCTTAGTGTTGGCATAAAACGTGTTCTTCGTACACATAATCGCCGCCTTTGGTCAGATTTGGCACAACACGTGCGTGTCGTGCACTGAATCGCTGCTTTTTCTCAGTTTTGGCACAAAACGTGCGTTTGACGCACCGATTTGCTCCTTTTGGAACAAAACGTGCGTTTCGTGCACAGAATCGCCGCTCTTGCTCAGTATTGGTACAAAACGTGCGGTTTACGCTCCGAATTGTACCTTTTGGCACAAAACGGGCGCTTCGTGCTCAGAATCGCAGCTTTTGCGCAGTTTTGGCACAAAACGTGCGTTTCGTGCACAGAATCGCCGCTTTTGCTCAGGCTTGGCACAAAACGTGCGTTTCGTGCACAGAATCGCTGCTTTTGCTCAGTTTTGGTAGAAAGCGGGCCTTTCGTGCGCAGAAACGCCGCTTTTGCTCAGTTTTGGCATAAAACGTGCATTTCACGCTCCGAATTGCTCCTTTTGGCACAAAACGGGCCTTTCGTGCACCGAATCGCCGCTTTACCTCAGTTTTGGTATAAAGCGTGCGTTTCACGCTCCGAATTGCTCCATTTTGGCACAAAGCGGGCCTTTCGTGCACCGAATCGCCGCTTTTGCTCATTTTTGGCATAAAACGTGCGTTTCACGCTCCGAATTGCTCCTTTTGGCACAAAACGTTCCTTTCGTGCACAGAATCGCCGCTTTTCCTCAGTTTTGGCATAAAACGTGCGTTTCACGCTCCGAGTTGCTCCTTTTGGCACAAAACGTGCGTTTCGTGCACAGAATCGCCGCTTTTGCTCAGGCTTGGCACAAAACGTGCGTTTCGTGCACAGAATCGCTGCTCTTGCTCAGTTTTGGTAGAAAGCGGGCCTTTCGTGCACAGAAACGCCGCTTTTGCTCAGTTTTGGCATAAAACGTGCATTTCACGCTCCGAATTGCTCCTTTTGGCACAAAACGGGCCTTTCGTGCACCGAATCGCCGCTTTACCTCAGTTTTGGCACAAAACGTGCGTTTCACGCTCCGAATTGCTCCTTTTGGCACAAAACGGGCCTTTCGTGCACCGAATCGCCGCTTTTCCTCAGTTTTGGAACAAAACGTGCGTTTCACGCTCCGAATTGCTCCTTTTGGCACAAAACAAGCGTTTCGTGCACAGAATCGCCGCTTTCGCTCAGTTTTGGCACAAAACGTGCGTTTCGCGAACAGAATCGCCGCTTTTGCTCAGTTTTGGCACAGAGCGTGCGTTTCGTGCACAGAATCGCCGCTCTTGCTCAGTTTTGACACAAAACGTGCGTTTCGTGCACAGAATCGCCACTTTTGCTCAGTTTTGGCATAAAACGTGCGTTTCGTGCCCAAATCGCTGCTTTTGCTTAGTGTTGGCATAAAACGTGTTCTTCGTACACATAATCGCCGCCTTTGGTCAGATTTGGCACAACACGTGCGTGTCGTGCACTGAATCGCTGCTTTTTCTCAGTTTTGGCACAAAACGTGCGTTTGACGCACCGATTTGCTCCTTTTGGCACAAAACGGGCCTTTCGTGCACCGAATCGCCGCTTTTCCTCAGTTTTGGCACAAAACGTGCGTTTCACGCTCCGAATTGCTCCTTTTGGCACAAAACGTGCGTTTCGTGCACAGAATCGCCGCTTTTGCTCAGGCTTGGCACAAAACGTGCGTTTCGTGCACAGAATCGCTGCTTTTGCTCAGTTTTAGCAGAAAGCGGGCCTTTCGTGCACAGAAACGCCGCTTTTGCTCAGTTTTTGCATAAAACGTGCATTTCACGCTCCGAATTGCTCCTTTTGGCGCAAAACGGGCCTTTCGTGCATAGAATCGCCGCTTTTTCTCAGTTTTGACACAAAACGTGCGTTTGACGCTCCGAATTGCTCCTTTTGGCACAAAACGTGCCATTCACGCTCCGAATTGTTCCTTTTGGCACAAAACAGGCGCTTCATGCACATAATCGCTGCGTTTGCGCAATTTTGGCACAAAACGTGCGTTCCACGCGCCGAGTTGCTCCTTTTGGCACAACACGTGCGTTTCGTGCATAGAATCGCCGCTTTCGCACAGTTTTGGCCCGAAACGTGCATTTCGTGCACAGAATCGCCGCTTTTGCTGAGTTTTGCCATAAAACGTGCGTTTCATGCTCCGAATTACTCCTTTTGGCACAAAACGGGCCTTTCGTGCACCGAATCGCCGCTTTTCCTCAGTTTTTGCACAAAACGTGCGTTTCACGCTCCGAATTGCTCCTTTTGGCACAAAACGGGCGTTTCGTGCACAGAATCGCCGCTTTCGCTCAGTTTTGGCATAAAACGTGCGCTTCACGCTCCGAATTGCTCCTTTTGGCACAAAACGGGCCTTTCATGCACAGAATCGCCGCTTTTCCTCAGTTTTGGCATAAAACGTGCGTTTCGTGCACAGAATCGCCGCTTTTGCTCAGTTTTGGCATAAAACGTGCGTTCCACGCGTCGAGTAGCTCCTTTTGGTACAACACGTGCGTTTCGCGCATAGAATCGCTGCTTTCGCTCAGTTTTGGCACGAAACGTGCGTTTCGTGCACAGAATCGCCGCTTTTGCTCAGTTTTAGCACAAAACGAGCGTTTCGTGCACAGAATCGCCGCTCTTGTTCAGGTTTGGCACAAAACGGGCCTTTCGTGCACAGAAACGCCGCTTTTGCTCAGTTTTGGCACAAAACGTGCGTTTCACGCTCCGAATTGCTCCTTTTGGCACAAAACGTGCGTTTCGTGCACAGAATCACCGCTTTTGCTCAGTTTTGGCACAGAACGTGCGTTTCGTGCACAGAATCGCCGCTTTTGCTCAGTTTTGGCACAAAACGTGCGTTTCGTGCACAGAATCGCTGCCTTTGCGCAGTTTTGGCACAAAACGAGCGTTCCACGCGCCGAATTGCTCCTTTTGGCACAAAAGGTGCGTTTCGTGCACAAAATCGCTGCTTTTGCTCAGTGTTGGCATAAAACGTGTTCTTCGTACACATAATCGCCGCCTTTGGTCAGATTTGGCACAACACGTGCGTTTCGTGCACAGAATCGCTGCTATTTCTCAGTTTTGGCACAAAACGTGCGTTTGACGCACCGATTTGCTCCTTTTGGAACAAAACGTGCCTTTCGTGCACCGAATCGCCGCTTTTCCTCAGTTTTGGCATAAAACGTGCGTTTCACGCTCCGAGTTGCTCCTTTTGGCACAAAACGTGCGTTTCGTGCACAGAATCGCCGCTTTTGCTCAGGCTTGGCACAAAACGTGCGTTTCGTGCACAGAATCGCTGCTTTTGCTCAGTTTTGGTAGAAAGCGGGCCTTTCGTGCACAGAAACGCCGCTTTTGCTCAGTTTTGGCATAAAACGTGCATTTCACGGTCCGAATAGCTCCCTTTGGCACAAAACGGGCCTTTCGTGCACCGAATCGCCGCTTTTCCTCAGTTTTGGCACAAAACGTGCGTTTCACGCTCCGAATTGCTCCTTTTGGCACAAAACGGGCCTTTCGTGCACCGAATCGCCGCTTTACCTCAGTTTTGGCACAAAACGTGCGTTTCACGCTCCGAATTGCTCCTTTTGGCACAAAACGGGCCTTTCGTGCACCGAATCGCCGCTTTTCCTCAGTTTTGGAACAAAACGTGCGTTTCACGCTCCGAATTGCTCCTTTTGGCACAAAACGAGCGTTTCGTGCACAGAATCGCCGCTTTCGCTCAGTTTTGGCACAAAACGTGCGTTTCGCGAACAGACTCGCCGCTTTTGCTCAGTTTTGGCACAGAGCGTGCGTTTCGTGCACAGAATCGCCGCTCTTGCTCAGTTTTGACACAAAACGTGCGTTTCGTGCACAGAATCGCCACTTTTGCTCAGTTTTGGCATAAAACGTGCGTTTCGTGCCCAAATCGCTGCTTTTGCTTAGTGTTGGCATAAAACGTGTTCTTCGTACACATAATCGCCGCCTTTGGTCAGATTTGGCACAACACGTGCGTGTCGTGCACTGAATCGCTGCTTTTTCTCAGTTTTGGCACAAAACGTGCGTTTGACGCACCGATTTGCTCCTTTTGGAACAAAACGTGCGTTTCGTGCACAGAATCGCCGCTCTTGCTCAGTATTGGTACAAAACGTGCGGTTTACGCTCCGAATTGTACCTTTTGGCACAAAACGGGCGCTTCGTGCTCAGAATCGCAGCTTTTGCGCAGTTTTGGCACAAAACGTGCGTTTCGTGCACAGAATCGCCGCTTTTGCTCAGGCTTGGCACAAAACGTGCGTTTCGTGCACAGAATCGCTGCTTTTGCTCAGTTTTGGTAGAAAGCGGGCCTTTCGTGCACAGAAACGCCGCTTTTGCTCAGTTTTGGCATAAAACGTGCATTTCACGCTCCGAATTGCTCCTTTTGGCACAAAACGGGCCTTTCGTGCACCGAATCGCCGCTTTACCTCAGTTTTGGTATAAAGCGTGCGTTTCACGCTCCGAATTGCTCCATTTTGGCACAAAGCGGGCCTTTCGTGCACCGAATCGCCGCTTTTGCTCATTTTTGGCATAAAACGTGCGTTTCACGCTCCGAATTGCTCCTTTTGGCACAAAACGTTCCTTTCGTGCACAGAATCGCCGCTTTTCCTCAGTTTTGGCATAAAACGTGCGTTTCACGCTCCGAGTTGCTCCTTTTGGCACAAAACGTGCGTTTCGTGCACAGAATCGCCGCTTTTGCTCAGGCTTGGCACAAAACGTGCGTTTCGTGCACAGAATCGCTGCTTTTGCTCTGTTTTGGTAGAAAGCGGGCCTTTCGTGCACAGAAACGCCGCTTTTGCTCAGTTTTGGCATAAAACGTGCATTTCACGCTCCGAATTGCTCCTTTTGGCACAAAACGGGCCTTTCGTGCACCGAATCGCCGCTTTACCTCAGTTTTGGCACAAAACGTGCGTTTCACGCTCCGAATTGCTCCTTTTGGCACAAAACGGGCCTTTCGTGCACAGAATCGCCGCTCTTGCTCAGTTTTGACACAAAACGTGCGTTTCGTGCACAGAATCGCCACTTTTGCTCAGTTTTGGCATAAAACGTGCGTTTCGTGCCCAAATCGCTGCTTTTGCTTAGTGTTGGCATAAAACGTGTTCTTCGTACACATAATCGCCGCCTTTGGTCAGATTTGGCACAACACGTGCGTGTCGTGCACTGAATCGCTGCTTTTTCTCAGTTTTGGCACAAAACGTGCGTTTGACGCACCGATTTGCTCCTTTTGGAACAAAACGTGCGTTTCGTGCACAGAATCGCCGCTCTTGCTCAGTATTGGTACAAAACGTGCGGTTTACGCTCCGAATTGTACCTTTTGGCACAAAACGGGCGCTTCGTGCTCAGAATCGCAGCTTTTGCGCAGTTTTGGCACAAAACGTGCGTTTCGTGCACAGAATCGCCGCTTTTGCTCAGGCTTGGCACAAAACGTGCGTTTCGTGCACAGAATCGCTGCTTTTGCTCAGTTTTGGTAGAAAGCCGGCCTTTCGTGCACAGAAACGCCGCTTTTGCTCAGTTTTGGAATAAAACGTGCATTTCACGCTCCGAATTGCTCCTTTTGGCACAAAACGGGCCTTTCGTGCACCGAATCGCCGCTTTACCTCAGTTTTGGTATAAAGCGTGCGTTTCACGCTCCGAATTGCTCCATTTTGGCACAAAGCGGGCCTTTCGTGCACCGAATCGCCGCTTTTGCTCATTTTTGGCATAAAACGTGCGTTTCACGCTCCGAATTGCTCCTTTTGGCACAAAACGTTCCTTTCGTGCACAGAATCGCCGCTTTTCCTCAGTTTTGGCATAAAACGTGCGTTTCACGCTCCGAGTTGCTCCTTTTGGCACAAAACGTGCGTTTCGTGCACAGAATCGCCGCTTTTGCTCAGGCTTGGCACAAAACGTGCGTTTCGTGCACAGAATCGCTGCTTTTGCTCAGTTTTGGTAGAAAGCGGGCCTTTCGTGCACAGAAACGCCGCTTTTGCTCAGTTTTGGCATAAAACGTGCATTTCACGCTCCGAATTGCTCCTTTTGGCACAAAACGGGCCTTTCGTGCACCGAATCGCCGCTTTACCTCAGTTTTGGCACAAAACGTGCGTTTCACGCTCCGAATTGCTCCTTTTGGCACAAAACGGGCCTTTCGTGCACCGAATCGCCGCTTTTCCTCAGTTTTGGCACAAAACGTGCGTTTCACGCTCCGAATTGCTCCTTTTGGCACAAAACGGGCGTTTCGTGCACAGAATCGCCGCTTTTGCTCAGGTTTGGCACAAAACGTGCGTTTCGTGCACAGAATCGCTGCTTTTGCTCAGTTTTGGCACAAAACGGGCCTTTCGTGCACAGAAACGCCGCTTTTGCTCAGTTTTGGAACAAAACGTGCGTTTCACGCTCCGAATTGCTCCTTTTGGCACAAAACGAGCGTTTCGTGCACAGAATCGCCGCTTTCGCTCAGTTTTGGCACAAAACGTGCGTTTCGCGAACAGAATCGCCGCTTTTGCTCAGTTTTGGCACAGAGCGTGCGTTTCGTGCACAGAATCGCCGCTCTTGCTCAGTTTTGACACAAAACGTGCGTTTCGTGCACAGAATCGCCACTTTTGCTAAGTTTTGGCATAAAACGTGCGTTTCGTGCCCAAATCGCTGCTTTTGCTTAGTGTTGGCATAAAACGTGTTCTTCGTACACATAATCGCCGCCTTTGGTCAGATTTGGCACAACACGTGCGTGTCGTGCACTGAATCGCTGCTTTTTCTCAGTTTTGGCACAAAACGTGCGTTTGACGCACCGATTTGCTCCTTTTGGAACAAAACGTGCGTTTCGTGCACAGAATCGCCGCTCTTGCTCAGTATTGGTACAAAACGTGCGGTTTACGCTCCGAATTGTACCTTTTGGCACAAAACGGGCGCTTCGTGCTCAGAATCGCAGCTTTTGCGCAGTTTTGGCACAAAACGTGCGTTTCGTGCACAGAATCGCCGCTTTTTCTCAGGCTTGGCACAAAACGTGCGTTTCGTGCACAGAATCGCTGCTTTTGCTCAGTTTTGGTAGAAAGCGGGCCTTTCGTGCACAGAAACGCCGCTTTTGCTCAGTTTTGGCATAAAACGTGCATTTCACGCTCCGAATTGCTCCTTTTGGCACAAAACGGGCCTTTCGTGCACCGAATCGCCGCTTTACCTCAGTTTTGGTATAAAGCGTGCGTTTCACGCTCCGAATTGCTCCATTTTGGCACAAAGCGGGCCTTTCGTGCACCGAATCGCCGCTTTTGCTCATTTTTGGCATAAAACGTGCGTTTCACGCTCCGAATTGCTCCTTTTGGCACAAAACGTTCCTTTCGTGCACAGAATCGCCGCTTTTCCTCAGTTTTGGCATAAAACGTGCGTTTCACGCTCCGAGTTGCTCCTTTTGGCACAAAACGTGCGTTTCGTGCACAGAATCGCCGCTTTTGCTCAGGCTTGGCACAAAACGTGCGTTTCGTGCACAGAATCGCTGCTTTTGCTCAGTTTTGGTAGAAAGCGGGCCTTTCGTGCACAGAAACGCCGCTTTTGCTCAGTTTTGGCATAAAACGTGCATTTCACGCTCCGAATTGCTCCTTTTGGCACAAAACGGGCCTTTCGTGCACCGAATCGCCGCTTTACCTCAGTTTTGCCACAAAACGTGCGTTTCACGCTCCGAATTGCTCCTTTTGGCACAAAACGGGCCTTTCGTGCACCGAATCGCCGCTTTTCCTCAGTTTTGGAACAAAACGTGCGTTTCACGCTCCGAATTGCTCCTTTTGGCACAAAACGAGCGTTTCGTGCACAGAATCGCCGCTTTCGCTCAGTTTTGGCACAAAACGTGCGTTTCGCGAACAGAATCGCCGCTTTTGCTCAGTTTTGGCACAGAGCGTGCGTTTCGTGCACAGAATCGCCGCTCTTGCTCAGTTTTGACACAAAACGTGCGTTTCGTGCACAGAATCGCCACTTTTGCTAAGTTTTGGCATAAAACGTGCGTTTCGTGCCCAAATCGCTGCTTTTGCTTAGTGTTGGCATAAAACGTGTTCTTCGTACACATAATCGCCGCCTTTGGTCAGATTTGGCACAACACGTGCGTGTCGTGCACTGAATCGCTGCCTTTTCTCAGTTTTGGCACAAAACGTGCGTTTGACGCACCGATTTGCTCCTTTTGGAACAAAACGTGCGTTTCGTGCACAGAATCGCCGCTCTTGCTCAGTATTGGTACAAAACGTGCGGTTTACGCTCCGAATTGTACCTTTTGGCACAAAACGGGCGCTTCGTGCTCAGAATCGCAGCTTTTGCGCAGTTTTGGCACAAAACGTGCGTTTCGTGCACAGAATCGCCGCTTTTGCTCAGGCTTGGCACAAAACGTGCGTTTCGTGCACAGAATCGCTGCTTTTGCTCAGTTTTGGTAGAAAGCGGGCCTTTCGTGCACAGAAACGCCGCTTTTGCTCAGTTTTGGCATAAAACGTGCATTTCACGCTCCGAATTGCTCCTTTTGGCACAAAACGGGCCTTTCGTGCACCGAATCGCCGCTTTACCTCAGTTTTGGCACAAAACGTGCGTTTCACGCTCCGAATTGCTCCTTTTGGCACAAAACGGGCCTTTCGTGCATAGAATCGCCGCTTTAGCTCAGTTTTGGCACAAAACGTGCGTTTCACGCTCCGAATTGGTCCTTTTGGCACAAAACGGGCGTATCGTGCACAGAATCGCCGCTTCTGCTCAGTTTTGGCACAAAACGTGCGTTTCGTGCACAGAATCGCCGCATTTGCTTCTTTTGACACAAAACGTGCGTTTCGTGCACAGAATCGCCGCTTTTGCTCAGTTTTGCCACAAAACGTGCGTCTCGCGCACAAAATCGCCGCTTTTGATAAGTTTTGGCACAGAGCGTGCGTTTCGTGCACAGAATCGCCGCTTTTGCTCAGCTTTGGCACAAAATGTGCGTTTCACGCTCCGAATTACTCCTTTTGGCACAAAACGTGCCATTCACGCTCCGAATTGTTCCTTTTGGCACAAAACAGGCGTTTCATGCACATAATCGCTCCTTTTGCGCAATTTTGGCACAAAACGTGCGTTCCACGCGCCGAGTAGCTCCTTTTGGTACAACACGTGCGTTTCGTGCATAGAATCGCCGCTTTCGCTCAGTTTTGGCACGAAACGTGCGTTTCACGCTCCGAATTGCTCCTTTTGGCACAAAGCGGGCCTTTCGTGCACCGAATCGCCGCTTTTGCTCAGTTTTGGCATAAAACGTGCGTTGCGCGCTCCGAATTGCTCCGTTTGGCACAAAACGGGCCTTTCGTGCACAGAATCGCCGCTTTTCCTCAGTTTTGGCATAAAACGTGCGTTTGACGCTCCGAACTGCTCCTTTTGGCACAAAACGGGCCTTTCGTGCACCGAATCGCCGCTTTTGCTCAGTTTAGGCATAAAACGTGCGTTTCACGTTCCGAATTGCTCCTTTTGGCACAAAACGGGCGTTTCGTGCACAGAATCGCCGCTTTCGCTCAGTTTTGGCACAAAACATGCGTTTCGCGAACAGACTCGCCGCTTTTGCTCAGTTTTGGCACAGAGCGTGCGTTTCGTGCACAGAATCGCCGCTTTTGCTCCGTTTTGGCACAAAACGTGCGTCTCGTGCACAGAACCGCCGCTTTTGCTTAGTTTTGGCCCAGAGCATGCGTTTCGTGCACAGAATCGCCGCTTTTGCTCAGTTTTGGCACAAAACGTGCCATTCACGGTCCGAATTGTACCTTTTGGCACAAAACAGGCGTTTCATGCACATAATCGCTGCTTTTGCGCAATTTTGGCACAAAACGTGCGTTCCACGCGCCGAGTAGCTCCTTTTGGTACAACACGTGCGTTTCGTGCATAGAATCGCCGCTTTCCCTCAGTTTTGGCACAGAACGTGCGTTTCGTGCACAGAATCGCCGCTTTTGCTCAGTTTTGGAACAAAACGTGCGTTTCGTGCACAGAATCGCCGCTTTTGCTCAGTTTTGGCATAAAACGTGCATTTCACGCTCCGAATTGCTCCTTTTGGCACAAAACGGGCATTTCGTGCACAGAACCGCCGCTTTTCCTCAGTTTTGGCACAAAACGTGCGTTTCACGCTCCGAATTGCTCCTTTTGGCACAAAACGGGCGTTTCGTGCACAGAATCGCCGCTTTTGCTCAGTTTTGGCATTAAACGTGCATTTCACGCTCCGAATTGCTCCATTTGGCACAAAGCGGGCCTTTCGGGCACTGGATCGCCGCTTTTGCTCAGTTTTGGCACAAAACAGGCGTTTCATGCACATAATCGCTGCTTTTGCGCAATTTTGGCACAAAACGTACGTTCCACACGCCGAGTAGCTCCTTTTGGTACAACACGTGCGTTTCGTGCACAGAATCGCCGCTTTACTCAGTTTTGGCTGAAAACGTGTTCTTCGTACACAGACTCGCCGCTTTTGCGCAGTTTTGTCACAAAACGTGCGTTTGACGCACCGATTTGCTCCTTTTGGAACAAAACGTGCGTTTCGTGCACAGAATCGCCGCTCTTGCTCAGTATTGGCACAAAACGTGCGTTTCACGCTCCGAATTGCTCCTTTTGGCACAAAACGGGCCTTTCGAGCCCAGAATCGCCGCTTTTCCTCAGTTTCGGCGCAAAACGTGCGTTGCACGCTCCGAATTGCTCCTTTTGGCACAAAACGGGCGTTTCGTGCACAGAATCGCCGCTTTTGCTCAGTTTTGGCACAAAACGTGCGTCTCGTGCACAGAATCGCCGCTTTTGCTTAGTTTTGGCACAGAGCGAGCGTTTCGTGCACAGAATCGCCGCTTTTGCTGAGTTTTGGCACAAACGTGCGTTTCGTGCACAGAATCGCCGCTTTTGCTCAGTTTTGGCATAAAACGTGCGTTTCACGCACCGCATTGCTCCTTTTGGCGCAAAACGGGCCTTTCGTGCACAGAATCGCCGCTTTTTCTCAGTTTTGACACAAAACGTGCGTTTCACGCTCCGAATTGCTCCTTTTGGCACAAAACGGGCGTTTCGTGCACAGAATCGCCGCTTTTGCTCAGTTTTGGCACAAAACGTGCGTTTCGCGAACAGAATCGCCGCTTTTGCTCAGTTTTAGCACAAAACGAGCGCTTCGTGCACAGAATCGCCGCTTTTGCTCAGGTTTGGCACAAAACGTGCGTTTCTTGCACACAATTGCCGCTTTTGCTAAGTTTCGGCACAGAGCGTGCGTTTCGTTCACAGAATCGCCGCTTTTGCACAGTTTTGGCACAAAACGTGCGTTTCGTGCACAGAATCGCCGCTTTTGCTCAGTGTTGGCATAAAACGTGTTCTTCGTACACATAATCGCCGCCTTTGGTCAGATTTGGCACAACACGTGCGTTTCGTGCACAGAATCGCTGCTTTTTCTCAGTTTTGGCACAAAACGTGCGTTTGACGCACCGATTTGCACCTTTTGGAACAAAACGTGCGTTTCGTGCACAGAATCGCCGTTCTTGCTCAGTTTTGGCACAAAACGTGCGTTTCGTGTACAGAATTGCCGCTTTTGCTCCGTCTTGGCACAAAACGAGCGTTTAGTGCACAGAAACGCCGCTTTTGCTCAGTTTTGGCATAAAACGCGCGTTTCACGCTCCGAATTGCTCCTTTTGGCACAAAACGGGCCTTTCGTGCACAGAATCGCCGCTTTTTCTCAGTTTTGGCACAAAACGTGCGTTTCACGCTCCGAATTGCTCCTTTTGGCACAAAACGGGCGTTTCGTGCACAGAATCGCCGCTTTCGCTCAGTTTTGGCACAGAACGTGCGTTTCGTGCACAGAATCGCCTCTTTTGCTCAGTTTTGGCATAAAACGTGCCTTTCACGCTCCGAATTGCTCCTTTTGGCCCAAAACGGGCCTTTCGTGCTCAGAATCGCAGCTTTTGCGCAGTTTTATCACAAAACGTGCGTTCTACGCGCCGAATTGCTCCTTTTGGCACAAAACGTGCGTTTCGTGCACAGAATCGCCGCTTTACTCAGTTTTGGCTGTAAACGTGTTCTTCGTACACAGAACCGCCGCTTTTGCTCAGTTTTGTCACAAAACGTGCGTTTGACGCACCGATTTGCTCCTTTTGGATCAAAACGTGCGTTTCGTGCACAGAATCGATGCTCTTGCTCAGTATTGGCACAAAACCTGCGTTTCTTGCACAGAATCGCCGCTTTTGCTCAGTTTTGGCAGAAACCGTGTTCTTCGTACACATAATCGCCGCCTTTGGTCAGTTTTGACACAACACGCGCGTTTCGTGCACAGAATCGCTGCTTTTTCTCAGTTTTGGCGCAAAACGTGCGTTTCACGCACCGAATTGCTCCTTTTGGCACAAAACGTGCGTTTCGTGCACAGAATCGCCGCTCTTGCTCAGTTTTGGCACAAAACGTGTGTTTCGTGCACAGAATCGCCGCTTTTGCTCAGTTTTAGCACAAAACGAGCGTTTCGTGCACAGAAACGCCGCTTTTGCTCAGTTTTGGCATAAAACGCGCGTTTCACGCTCCGAATTGCTCCTTTTGGCACAAAACGGGCCTTTCGTGCACAGAATCGCCGCTTTTTCTCAGTTTTGGCACAAAACGTGCGTTTCACGCTCCGAATTGCTCCTTTTGGCACAAAACGGGCGTTTCGTGCACAGAATCGCCGCTCTTGCTCAGTTTAGGCACAAAACGTGCGTTTCGTGCACAGAATCGCCGCTTTTGCTCAGTTTTGGCATAAAACGTGCCTTTCACGCTCCGAATTGCTCCTTTTGGCACAATACGGGCCTTTCGTGCACAGAATCGCCGCTTTTGCTCAGTTTTGGCGCAAAACGTGCGTTTCACGCACCGAATTGCTCCTTTTGGCACAAAACGTGCGTTTCGTGCACAGAATCGCCGTGTTGCTCAGGTTTAGCACAAAACGGGCGTTTCGTGCACAGAATCGCCGCTTTTGCTCAGGTTTGGCACAAAACGTGCGTTTCGCGAACAGAATCGCCGCTTTTTCTCAGTTTTGGCACAAAACGTGCGTTTCACGCTCCGAATTGCTCCTTTTGGCACAAAACGGGCCTTTCGTGCACAGAATCGCCGCTTTTTCTCAGTTTTGGCACAAAACGTGCGTTTCACGCTCCGAATTGCTCCTTTTGGCACAAAACGTGCGTTTCGTGCACAGAATCGCCGCTCTTGCTCAGTTTTGGCACAAAACGTGCGTTTCGCGAACAGAATCGCCGCTTTTGCTCAGTTTTGGCATAAAACGTGCGTTTCACGCTCCGAGCTACTCCTTTTGGCACAAAACGTGCCATTCGCGCTCCGAATTGCTCCTTTTGGCACAAAACGGGCCTTTCGTGCACAGAATCGCCGCTTTTTCTCAGTTTTGGCACAAAACGTGCGTTTCACGCTCCGAATTGCTCCTTTTGGCGCAAAACGGGACTTTCGTGCACCAAATCGCCGCTTTTGCTCAGTTTTGGCATAAAACGTGCGTTTCAAGCTCCGAATCGCTCCTTTTGGCACAAAACCTGCGTTTCGTGAACAGAATCGCTGCTTTTGCTCAGTTTTGGAACAAAACGTGCGTTTCGTGCACAGAATCGCCGCTTTTGCTCAGTTTTGGCACAAAACGTGCGTCTCGTGCACAGAATCGCCGCTTTTGCTAAGTTTTGGCACAGAGCGTGCGTTTCGTGCGCAGCATCGCCGTTTTTGCTCAGCTTTGGCACAAAACGTGCGTTTCACGCTCCGAATTACTCCTTTTGGCACAAAACGTGCCATTCGCGCTCCGAATTGTTCCTTTTGGCACAAAAGAGGTGTTTCATGCACATAATCGCTGCTTTTGCGCAATTTTGGCACAAAACGTGCGTTCCACGCGCCGAGTAGCTCCTTTTGGCACAACACGTGCGTTTCGGGCATAGAATCGCCGCTTTCGCTCAGTTTTGGCACAAAACGGGCCTGTCGTGCACAGAATCGCCGCTTTTCCATAGTTTTGGCACAAAACGTGCATTTCACGCTCCGAATTGCTCCTTTTGGCACAAAACGGGCCTTTCGTGCACCGAATCGCCGCTTTCCCTCAGTTTTGGCATAAAACGTGCGTTTCAAGCTCCGAATCGCTCTTTTTGGCACAAAACCTGCGTTTCGTGAACAGAATCGCGGCTTTTGCTCAGTTTTGACACAGAGCGTGTGTTTCGTGCACAGAATCGCCGCTTTTGCTCAGTTTTGGCATAAAACGTGCGTTTCACGCTCCGAATTGCTCCTTTTGGCACAAAGCGGGCCTTTCGTGCACCGAGTCGCCGCTTTTGCTCAGTTTTGGCATATAACGTGCGTTTCACGCTCCGAATTGCTCCTTTTGGCACAAAACGTGCGTTTCGTGCACGGAATCGCTGCTTTTGCTCAGTTTTGGCACAAAACGTGCGTTTCGTGTACAGAATCGCCGCTTTTGCTAAGTTTTGGCACAAAACGTGGGTTTTACGCTCCGAATTACTCCTTTTGGCACAAAACGTGCCGTTCACGCTCCGAATTGTCCCTTTTGGCACAAAATCCGCGTTTCGTGCACATAATCGCAACTTTTGCTCAGTTTTGGCACAATACGTGCGTTTGACGCACCGAATTGCTCCTTTTGGAACAGAGCGTGCGTTTCGTGCACAGAATCGCCGCTCTTGCTCAGTTTTGACACAAAACGTGCGTTTCGTGTACAGAATCGCCGCTTTTGCTCAGGTTTGGCACAAAACGTGCGTTTCGCGAACAGAATCGCCGCTTTTTCTCAGTTTTGGCACAAAACGTGCGTTTCACGCTCCGAATTGCTCCTTTTGGCACAAAACGGGCCTTTCGTGCACAGAATCGCCGCTTTTTCTCAGTTTTGGCACAAAACGTGCGTTTCACGCTCCGAATTGCTCCTTTTGGCACAAAACGTGCGTTTCGTGCACAGAATCGCCGCTCTTGCTCAGTTTTGGCACAAAACGTGCGTTTCGCGAACAGAATCGCCGCTTTTGCTCAGTTTTGGCATAAAACGTGCGTTTCACGCTCCGAGCTACTCCTTTTGGCACAAAACGTGCCATTCGCGCTCCGAATTGCTCCTTTTGGCACAAAACGGGCCTTTCGTGCACAGAATCGCCGCTTTTTCTCAGTTTTGGCACAAAACGTGCGTTTCACGCTCCGAATTGCTCCTTTTGGCGCAAAACGGGCCTTTCGTGCACCAAATCGCCGCTTTTGCTCAGTTTTGGCATAAAACGTGCGTTTCAAGCTCCGAATCGCTCCTTTTGGCACAAAACCTGCGTTTCGTGAACAGAATCGCTGCTTTTGCTCAGTTTTGGAACAAAACGTGCGTTTCGTGCACAGAATCGCCGCTTTTGCTCAGTTTTGGCACAAAACGTGCGTCTCGTGCACAGAATCGCCGCTTTTGCTAAGTTTTGGCACAGAGCGTGCGTTTCGTGCACAGCATCGCCGTTTTTGCTCAGCTTTGGCACAAAACGTGCGTTTCACGCTCCGAATTACTCCTTTTGGCACAAAACGTGCCATTCGCGCTCCGAATTGTTCCTTTTGGCACAAAAGAGGTGTTTCATGCACATAATCGCTGCTTTTGCGCAATTTTGGCACAAAACGTGCGTTCCACGCGCCGAGTAGCTCCTTTTGGCACAACACGTGCGTTTCGGGCATAGAATCGCCGCTTTCGCTCAGTTTTGGCACAAAACGGGCCTGTCGTGCACAGAATCGCCGCTTTTCCATAGTTTTGGCACAAAACGTGCATTTCACGCTCCGAATTGCTCCTTTTGGCACAAAACGGGCCTTTCGTGCACCGAATCGCCGCTTTCCCTCAGTTTTGGCATAAAACGTGCGTTTCAAGCTCCGAATCGCTCTTTTTGGCACAAAACCTGCGTTTCGTGAACAGAATCGCGGCTTTTGCTCAGTTTTGACACAGAGCGTGTGTTTCGTGCACAGAATCGCCGCTTTTGCTCAGTTTTGGCATAAAACGTGCGTTTCACGCTCCGAATTGCTCCTTTTGGCACAAAGCGGGCCTTTCGTGCACCGAGTCGCCGCTTTTGCTCAGTTTTGGCATATAACGTGCGTTTCACGCTCCGAATTGCTCCTTTTGGCACAAAACGTGCGTTTCGTGCACGGAATCGCTGCTTTTGCTCAGTTTTGGCACAAAACGTGCGTTTCGTGTACAGAATCGCCGCTTTTGCTAAGTTTTGGCACAAAACGTGGGTTTTACGCTCCGAATTACTCCTTTTGGCACAAAACGTGCCGTTCACGCTCCGAATTGTCCCTTTTGGCACAAAATCCGCGTTTCGTGCACATAATCGCAACTTTTGCTCAGTTTTGGCACAATACGTGCGTTTGACGCACCGAATTGCTCCTTTTGGAACAGAGCGTGCGTTTCGTGCACAGAATCGCCGCTCTTGCTCAGTTTTGACACAAAACGTGCGTTTCGTGTACAGAATCGCCGCTTTTGCTCAGGTTTGGCACAAAACGTGCGTTTCGCGAACAGAATCGCCGCTTTTTCTCAGTTTTGGCACAAAACGTGCGTTTCACGCTCCGAATTGCTCCTTTTGGCACAAAACGGGCCTTTCGTGCACAGAATCGCCGCTTTTTCTCAGTTTTGGCACAAAACGTGCGTTTCACGCTCCGAATTGCTCCTTTTGGCACAAAACGTGCGTTTCGTGCACAGAATCGCCGCTCTTGCTCAGTTTTGGCACAAAACGTGCGTTTCGCGAACAGAATCGCCGCTTTTGCTCAGTTTTGGCATAAAACGTGCGTTTCACGCTCCGAGCTACTCCTTTTGGCACAAAACGTGCCATTCGCGCTCCGAATTGCTCCTTTTGGCACAAAACGGGCCTTTCGTGCACAGAATCGCCGCTTTTTCTCAGTTTTGGCACAAAACGTGCGTTTCACGCTCCGAATTGCTCCTTTTGGCGCAAAACGGGCCTTTCGTGCACCAAATCGCCGCTTTTGCTCAGTTTTGGCATAAAACGTGCGTTTCAAGCTCCGAATCGCTCCTTTTGGCACAAAACCTGCGTTTCGTGAACAGAATCGCTGCTTTTGCTCAGTTTTGGAACAAAACGTGCGTTTCGTGCACAGAATCGCCGCTTTTGCTCAGTTTTGGCACAAAACGTGCGTCTCGTGCACAGAATCGCCGCTTTTGCTAAGTTTTGGCACAGAGCGTGCGTTTCGTGCACAGCATCGCCGTTTTTGCTCAGCTTTGGCACAAAACGTGCGTTTCACGCTCCGAATTACTCCTTTTGGCACAAAACGTGCCATTCGCGCTCCGAATTGTTCCTTTTGGCACAAAAGAGGTGTTTCATGCACATAATCGCTGCTTTTGCGCAATTTTGGCACAAAACGTGCGTTCCACGCGCCGAGTAGCTCCTTTTGGCACAACACGTGCGTTTCGGGCATAGAATCGCCGCTTTCGCTCAGTTTTGGCACAAAACGGGCCTGTCGTGCACAGAATCGCCGCTTTTCCATAGTTTTGGCACAAAACGTGCATTTCACGCTCCGAATTGCTCCTTTTGGCACAAAACGGGCCTTTCGTGCACCGAATCGCCGCTTTCCCTCAGTTTTGGCATAAAACGTGCGTTTCAAGCTCCGAATCGCTCTTTTTGGCACAAAACCTGCGTTTCGTGAACAGAATCGCGGCTTTTGCTCAGTTTTGACACAGAGCGTGTGTTTCGTGCACAGAATCGCCGCTTTTGCTCAGTTTTGGCATAAAACGTGCGTTTCACGCTCCGAATTGCTCCTTTTGGCACAAAGCGGGCCTTTCGTGCACCGAGTCGCCGCTTTTGCTCAGTTTTGGCATATAACGTGCGTTTCACGCTCCGAATTGCTCCTTTTGGCACAAAACGTGCGTTTCGTGCACGGAATCGCTGCTTTTGCTCAGTTTTGGCACAAAACGTGCGTTTCGTGTACAGAATCGCCGCTTTTGCTAAGTTTTGGCACAAAACGTGGGTTTTACGCTCCGAATTACTCCTTTTGGCACAAAACGTGCCGTTCACGCTCCGAATTGTCCCTTTTGGCACAAAATCCGCGTTTCGTGCACATAATCGCAACTTTTGCTCAGTTTTGGCACAATACGTGCGTTTGACGCACCGAATTGCTCCTTTTGGAACAGAGCGTGCGTTTCGTGCACAGAATCGCCGCTCTTGCTCAGTTTTGACACAAAACGTGCGTTTCGTGTACAGAATCGCCGCTTTTGCTCAGTTTTGTCATAAAACGTGCGTTTCGTGAACAGAATCGTCGCTTTTGCTCAGTTTTGGCACAGAGCGTGCGTTTCGTGCACAGAATCGCCGCTTTTGCTCAGTTTTGGCACAAAGCGGGCCTTTCGTGCACCGAATCGCAGCTTTTGCTCAGTTTTGGCATAAAACGTGCGTTTCACGCTCCGAATTGCTCCTTTTGGCACAAAACGTGCGTTTCGTGCACAGAATCGCCGCTCTTGCTCAGTATTGGCACAAAACGGGCCTTTCGTGCACAGAATCGCCGCTTTTCCTCAGTTTTGGCACAAAACGTGCGTTTCACGCTCCGAATTGCTCCTTTTGGCACAAAACGGGCGTTTCGTGCACAGAATCGCCGCTTTCGCTCGGTTTTGGCACAAAACGTGCGTTTCGTGCACAGAATCGCCGCTTTTGCTCAGTTTTGGCATAAAACGTGCCTTTCACGCTCCGAATTGCTCCTTTTGGCACAAAACGGGCCTTTCGTGCACAGAAACGCCACTTTTGCTCAGTTTTGGCATAAAACGCGCGTTTCACGCTCCGAATTGCTCCTTTTGGCACAAAACGGGCGTTTCGTGCACAGAATCGCCGCTTTCGCTCAGTTTTGGCACAAAACGTGCGTTACGTGCACAGAATCGCCTCTTTTGCTCAGTTTTGGCATAAAACGTGCCTTTCACGCTCCGAATTGCTCCTTTTGGCCCAAAACGGGCCTTTCGTGCACAGAATCGCCGCTTTTGCTCAGGTTTGGCACAAAACGGGCCTTTCGTGCACAGAAACGCCGCTTTTGCTCAGTTTTGGCATAAAACGTGCATTTCACGCTCCGAATTGCTCCTTTTGGCACAAAACGTGCGTTTCGTGCACAAAATCGCCGCTTTTGCTCAGTTTTGGAACAAAACGTGCGTTTCGTGCACAGAATCGCCGCTTTTGCTCAGTTTTGGCATAAAACGTGCATTTCACGCTCCGAATTGCTCCTTTTGGCACAAAACGGGCATTTCGTGCACAGAACCGCCGCTTTTCCTCAGTTTTGGCACAAAACGTGCGTTTCACGCTCCGAATTGCTCCTTTTGGCACAAAACGGGCGTTTCGTGCACAGAATCGCCGCTTTTGCTCAGTTTTGGCACAAAACAGGCGTTTCATGCACATAATCGCTGCTTTTGCGCAATTTTGGCACAAAACGTACGTTCCACACGCCGAGTAGCTCCTTTTGGTACAACACGTGCGTTTCGTGCACAGAATCGCCGCTTTACTCAGTTTTGGCTGAAAACGTGTTCTTCGTACACAGACTCGCCGCTTTTGCGCAGTTTTGTCACAAAACGTGCGTTTGACGCACCGATTTGCTCCTTTTGGAACAAAACGTGCGTTTCGTGCACAGAATCGCCGCTCTTGCTCAGTATTGGCACAAAACGTGCGTTTCACGCTCCGAATTGCTCCTTTTGGCACAAAACGGGCCTTTCGAGCCCAGAATCGCCGCTTTTCCTCAGTTTCGGCGCAAAACGTGCGTTGCACGCTCCGAATTGCTCCTTTTGGCACAAAACGGGCGTTTCGTGCACAGAATCGCCGCTTTTGCTCAGTTTTGGCACAAAACGTGCGTCTCGTGCACAGAATCGCCGCTTTTGCTTAGTTTTGGCACAGAGCGAGCGTTTCGTGCACAGAATCGCCGCTTTTGCTGAGTTTTGGCACAAACGTGCGTTTCGTGCACAGAATCGCCGCTTTTGCTCAGTTTTGGCATAAAACGTGCGTTTCACGCACCGCATTGCTCCTTTTGGCGCAAAACGGGCCTTTCGTGCACAGAATCGCCGCTTTTTCTCAGTTTTGACACAAAACGTGCGTTTCACGCTCCGAATTGCTCCTTTTGGCACAAAACGGGCGTTTCGTGCACAGAATCGCCGCTTTTGCTCAGTTTTGGCACAAAACGTGCGTTTCGCGAACAGAATCGCCGCTTTTGCTCAGTTTTAGCACAAAACGAGCGCTTCGTGCACAGAATCGCCGCTTTTGCTCAGGTTTGGCACAAAACGTGCGTTTCTTGCACACAATTGCCGCTTTTGCTAAGTTTCGGCACAGAGCGTGCGTTTCGTGCACAGAATCGCCGCTCTTGCTCAGTTTAGGCACAAAACGTGCGTTTCGTGCACAGAATCGCCGCTTTTGCTCAGTTTTGGCATAAAACGTGCCTTTCACGCTCCGAATTGCTCCTTTTGGCACAATACGGGCCTTTCGTGCACAGAATCGCCGCTTTTGCTCAGTTTTGGCGCAAAACGTGCGTTTCACGCACCGAATTGCTCCTTTTGGCACAAAACGTGCGTTTCGTGCACAGAATCGCCGTGTTGCTCAGGTTTAGCACAAAACGGGCGTTTCGTGCACAGAATCGCCGCTTTTGCTCAGGTTTGGCACAAAACGTGCGTTTCGCGAACAGAATCGCCGCTTTTTCTCAGTTTTGGCACAAAACGTGCGTTTCACGCTCCGAATTGCTCCTTTTGGCACAAAACGGGCCTTTCGTGCACAGAATCGCCGCTTTTTCTCAGTTTTGGCACAAAACGTGCGTTTCACGCTCCGAATTGCTCCTTTTGGCACAAAACGTGCGTTTCGTGCACAGAATCGCCGCTCTTGCTCAGTTTTGGCACAAAACGTGCGTTTCGCGAACAGAATCGCCGCTTTTGCTCAGTTTTGGCATAAAACGTGCGTTTCACGCTCCGAGCTACTCCTTTTGGCACAAAACGTGCCATTCGCGCTCCGAATTGCTCCTTTTGGCACAAAACGGGCCTTTCGTGCACAGAATCGCCGCTTTTTCTCAGTTTTGGCACAAAACGTGCGTTTCACGCTCCGAATTGCTCCTTTTGGCGCAAAACGGGCCTTTCGTGCACCAAATCGCCGCTTTTGCTCAGTTTTGGCATAAAACGTGCGTTTCAAGCTCCGAATCGCTCCTTTTGGCACAAAACCTGCGTTTCGTGTACAGAATTGCCGCTTTTGCTCCGTCTTGGCACAAAACGAGCGTTTAGTGCACAGAAACGCCGCTTTTGCTCAGTTTTGGCATAAAACGCGCGTTTCACGCTCCGAATTGCTCCTTTTGGCACAAAACGGGCCTTTCGTGCACAGAATCGCCGCTTTTTCTCAGTTTTGGCACAAAACGTGCGTTTCACGCTCCGAATTGCTCCTTTTGGCACAAAACGGGCGTTTCGTGCACAGAATCGCCGCTTTCGCTCAGTTTTGGCACAAAACGTGCGTTTCGTGCACAGAATCGCCTCTTTTGCTCAGTTTTGGCATAAAACGTGCCTTTCACGCTCCGAATTGCTCCTTTTGGCCCAAAACGGGCCTTTCGTGCTCAGAATCGCAGCTTTTGCGCAGTTTTATCACAAAACGTGCGTTCTACGCGCCGAATTGCTCCTTTTGGCACAAAACGTGCGTTTCGTGCACAGAATCGCCGCTTTACTCAGTTTTGGCTGTAAACGTGTTCTTCGTACACAGAATCGCCGCTTTTGCTCAGTTTTGTCACAAAACGTGCGTTTGACGCACCGATTTGCTCCTTTTGGATCAAAACGTGCGTTTCGTGCACAGAATCGATGCTCTTGCTCAGTATTGGCACAAAACCTGCGTTTCTTGCACAGAATCGCCGCTTTTGCTCAGTTTTGGCAGAAACCGTGTTCTTCGTACACATAATCGCCGCCTTTGGTCAGTTTTGACACAACACGCGCGTTTCGTGCACAGAATCGCTGCTTTTTCTCAGTTTTGGCACAAAACGGGCGTTTGACGCACCGATTTGCTCCTTTTGGAACAAAACGTGCGTTTCGTGCACAGAATCGCCGCTCTTGCTCAGTTTTGGCACAAAACGTGTGTTTCGTGCACAGAATCGCCGCTTTTGCTCAGTTTTAGCACAAAACGAGCGTTTCGTGCACAGAAACGCCGCTTTTGCTCAGTTTTGGCATAAAACGCGCGTTTCACGCTCCGAATTGCTCCTTTTGGCACAAAACGGGCCTTTCGTGCACAGAATCGCCGCTTTTTCTCAGTTTTGGCACAAAACGTGCGTTTCACGCTCCGAATTGCTCCTTTTGGCACAAAACGGGCGTTTCGTGCACAGAATCGCCGCTCTTGCTCAGTTTAGGCACAAAACGTGCGTTTCGTGCACAGAATCGCCGCTTTTGCTCAGTTTTGGCATAAAACGTGCCTTTCACGCTCCGAATTGCTCCTTTTGGCACAATACGGGCCTTTCGTGCACAGAATCGCCGCTTTTGCTCAGTTTTGGCGCAAAACGTGCGTTTCACGCACCGAATTGCTCCTTTTGGCACAAAACGTGCGTTTCGTGCACAGAATCGCCGTGTTGCTCAGGTTTAGCACAAAACGGGCGTTTCGTGCACAGAATCGCCGCTTTTGCTCAGGTTTGGCACAAAACGTGCGTTTCGCGAACAGAATCGCCGCTTTTTCTCAGTTTTGGCACAAAACGTGCGTTTCACGCTCCGAATTGCTCCTTTTGGCACAAAACGGGCCTTTCGTGCACAGAATCGCCGCTTTTTCTCAGTTTTGGCACAAAACGTGCGTTTCACGCTCCGAATTGCTCCTTTTGGCACAAAACGTGCGTTTCGTGCACAGAATCGCCGCTCTTGCTCAGTTTTGGCACAAAACGTGCGTTTCGCGAACAGAATCGCCGCTTTTGCTCAGTTTTGGCATAAAACGTGCGTTTCACGCTCCGAGCTACTCCTTTTGGCACAAAACGTGCCATTCGCGCTCCGAATTGCTCCTTTTGGCACAAAACGGGCCTTTCGTGCACAGAATCGCCGCTTTTTCTCAGTTTTGGCACAAAACGTGCGTTTCACGCTCCGAATTGCTCCTTTTGGCGCAAAACGGGCCTTTCGTGCACCAAATCGCCGCTTTTGCTCAGTTTTGGCATAAAACGTGCGTTTCAAGCTCCGAATCGCTCCTTTTGGCACAAAACCTGCGTTTCGTGAACAGAATCGCTGCTTTTGCTCAGTTTTGGAACAAAACGTGCGTTTCGTGCACAGAATCGCCGCTTTTGCTCAGTTTTGGCACAAAACGTGCGTCTCGTGCACAGAATCGCCGCTTTTGCTAAGTTTTGGCACAGAGCGTGCGTTTCGTGCACAGCATCGCCGTTTTTGCTCAGCTTTGGCACAAAACGTGCGTTTCACGCTCCGAATTACTCCTTTTGGCACAAAACGTGCCATTCGCGCTCCGAATTGTTCCTTTTGGCACAAAAGAGGTGTTTCATGCACATAATCGCTGCTTTTGCGCAATTTTGGCACAAAACGTGCGTTCCACGCGCCGAGTAGCTCCTTTTGGCACAACACGTGCGTTTCGGGCATAGAATCGCCGCTTTCGCTCAGTTTTGGCACAAAACGGGCCTGTCGTGCACAGAATCGCCGCTTTTCCATAGTTTTGGCACAAAACGTGCATTTCACGCTCCGAATTGCTCCTTTTGGCACAAAACGTGCGTTTCGTGCACAGAATCGCCGCTCTTGCTCAGTTTTGGCACAAAACGTGCGTTTCGCGAACAGAATCGCCGCTTTTGCTCAGTTTTGGCATAAAACGTGCGTTTCACGCTCCGAGCTACTCCTTTTGGCACAAAACGTGCCATTCGCGCTCCGAATTGCTCCTTTTGGCACAAAACGGGCCTTTCGTGCACAGAATCGCCGCTTTTTCTCAGTTTTGGCACAAAACGTGCGTTTCACGCTCCGAATTGCTCCTTTTGGCACAAAGCGGGCCTTTCGTGCACCGAGTCGCCGCTTTTGCTCAGTTTTGGCATATAACGTGCGTTTCACGCTCCGAATTGCTCCTTTTGGCACAAAACCTGCGTTTCGTGAACAGAATCGCGGCTTTTGCTCAGTTTTGACACAGAGCGTGTGTTTCGTGCACAGAATCGCCGCTTTTGCTCAGTTTTGGCATAAAACGTGCGTTTCACGCTCCGAATTGCTCCTTTTGGCACAAAGTGGGCCTTTCGTGCACCGAGTCGCCGCTTTTGCTCAGTTTTGGCATATAACGTGCGTTTCACGCTCCGAATTGCTCCTTTTGGCACAAAACGTGCGTTTCGTGCACGGAATCGCTGCTTTTGCTCAGTTTTGGCACAAAACGTGCGTTTCGTGTACAGAATCGCCGCTTTTGCTAAGTTTTGGCACAAAACGTGGGTTTTACGCTCCGAATTACTCCTTTTGGCACAAAACGTGCCGTTCACGCTCCGAATTGTCCCTTTTGGCACAAAATCCGCGTTTCGTGCACATAATCGCAACTTTTGCTCAGTTTTGGCACAATACGTGCGTTTGACGCACCGAATTGCTCCTTTTGGAACAGAGCGTGCGTTTCGTGCACAGAATCGCCGCTCTTGCTCAGTTTTGACACAAAACGTGCGTTTCGTGTACAGAATCGCCGCTTTTGCTCAGTTTTGTCATAAAACGTGCGTTTCGTGAACAGAATCGTCGCTTTTGCTCAGTTTTGGCACAGAGCGTGCGTTTCGTGCACAGAATCGCCGCTTTTGCTCAGTTTTGGCACAAAGCGGGCCTTTCGTGCACCGAATCGCAGCTTTTGCTCAGTTTTGGCATAAAACGTGCGTTTCACGCTCCGAATTGCTCCTTTTGGCACAAAACGTGCGTTTCGTGCACAGAATCGCCGCTCTTGCTCAGTATTGGCACAAAACGGGCCTTTCGTGCACAGAATCGCCGCTTTTCCTCAGTTTTGGCACAAAACGTGCGTTTCACGCTCCGAATTGCTCCTTTTGGCACAAAACGGGCGTTTCGTGCACAGAATCGCCGCTTTCGCTCGGTTTTGGCACAAAACGTGCGTTTCGTGCACAGAATCGCCGCTTTTGCTCAGTTTTGGCATAAAACGTGCCTTTCACGCTCCGAATTGCTCCTTTTGGCACAAAACGGGCCTTTCGTGCACAGAAACGCCACTTTTGCTCAGTTTTGGCATAAAACGCGCGTTTCACGCTCCGAATTGCTCCTTTTGGCACAAAACGGGCGTTTCGTGCACAGAATCGCCGCTTTCGCTCAGTTTTGGCACAAAACGTGCGTTACGTGCACAGAATCGCCTCTTTTGCTCAGTTTTGGCATAAAACGTGCCTTTCACGCTCCGAATTGCTCCTTTTGGCCCAAAACGGGCCTTTCGTGCACAGAATCGCCGCTTTTGCTCAGGTTTGGCACAAAACGGGCCTTTCGTGCACAGAAACGCCGCTTTTGCTCAGTTTTGGCATAAAACGTGCATTTCACGCTCCGAATTGCTCCTTTTGGCACAAAACGTGCGTTTCGTGCACAAAATCGCCGCTCTTGCTCAGTTTTGGCACAAAACGTGCGTTTCGTGCACAGAATCGCCGCTTTTGCTCAGTTTTGGCATAAAACGTGCCTTTCACGCTCCGAATTGCTCCTTTTGGCACAATACGGGCCTTTCGTGCACAGAATCGCCGCTTTTGCTCAGTTTTGGCATAAAACGTGCGTTTCAAGCTCCGAATCGCGCCTTTTGGAACAAAACGGGCCTTCCGTGGTCAGAATCGCCGCTTTTGCTCAGTTTTGGCGCAAAACGTGCGTTTCACGCACCGAATTGCTCCTTTTGGCACAAAACGTGCGTTTCGTGCACAGAATCGCCGTTCTTGCTCAGTTTTGGCACAAAACGTGCGTTTCGTGTACAGAATCGCTGCTTTTTCTCAGTTTTGGCACAAAACGTGCGTTTGACGCACCGATGTGCTCCTTTTGGCAGAAAACGGGCCTTTCGTGCACAGAATCGCCGCTTTTGCTCAGGTTTGGCTCAAAACGTGCGTTTCGTGCACAGAATCGCTGCTTTTGCTCAGTTTTGGCACAAAACGGGCCTTTCGTGCACAGAAACGCCGCTTTTGATCAGTTTTGGAACAAAACGTGCGTTTCACGCTCCGAATTGCTCCTTTTGGCACAAAACGAGCGTTTCGTGCACAGAATCGCCGCTTTCGCTCAGTTTTGGCACAAAACGTGCGTTTCGCGAACAGAATCGCCGCTTTTGCTCAGTTTTGGCACAGAGCGTGCGTTTCGTGCACAGAATCGCCGCTCTTAGTCAGTTTTGACAAAAAACGTGCGTTTCGTGCACAGAATCGCCACTTTTGCTCAGTTTTGGCATAAAACGAGCGTTTCGTGCCCAAATCGCCTGTTTTGCTTAGTGTTGGCATAAAACGTGTTCTTCGTACACATAATCGCCGCCTTTGGTCAGATTTGGCACAACACGTGCGTGTCGTGCACTGAATCGCTGCTTTTTCTCAGTTTTGGCACAAAACGTGCGTTTGACGCACCGATTTGCTCCTTTTGGAACAAAACGTGCGTTTCGTGCACAGAATCGCCGCTCTTGCTCAGTATTGGTACAAAACGTGCGGTTTACGCTCCGAATTGTACCTTTTGGCACAAAACGGGCGCTTCGTGCTCAGAATCGCAGCTTTTGCGCAGTTTTGGCACAAAACGGGCGTTTCGTGCTCAGAATCGCAGCCTTTGCGCAGTTTTATCACAAAACGTGCGTTCTACGCGCCGAATTGCTCCTTTTTCCACAAAACGTGCGTTTCGTGCACAGAATCGCCGCTTTACTCAGTTTTGGCTGTAAACGTGTTCTTCGTACACAGAATCGCCGCTTTTGCTCAGTTTTGTCACAAAACGTGCGTTTGACGCACCGATTTGCTCCTTTTGGATCAAAACGTGCGTTTCGTGCACAGAATCGATGCTCTTGCTCAGTATTGGCACAAAACCTGCGTTTCTTGCACAGAATCGCCGCTTTTGCTCAGTTTTGGCAGAAACCGTGTTCTTCGTACACATAATCGCCGCCTTTGGTCAGTTTTGACACAACACGCGCGTTTCGTGCACAGAATCGCTGCTTTTTCTCAGTTTTGGCACAAAACGTGCGTTTGACGCACCGATTTGCTACTTTTGGAACAAAACGTGCGTTTCGTGCACAGAATCGCCGCTCTTGCTCACTTTTGGCACAAAACGTGTGTTTCGTGCACAGAATCGCCGCTTTTGCTCAGTTTTAGCACAAAACGAGCGTTTCGTGCACAGAAACGCCGCTTTTGCTCAGTTTTGGCATAAAACGCGCGTTTCACGCTCCGAATTGCTCCTTTTGGCACAAAACGGGCCTTTCGTGCACAGAATCGCCGCTTTTTCTCAGTTTTGGCACAAAACGTGCGTTTCACGCTCCGAGTTGCTCCTTTTGGCACAAAACGGGCGTTTCGTGCACAAAATCGCCGCTTTCGCTCAGTTTTGGCACAAAACGTGCGTTTCGAGCACAGAATCGCCTCTTTTGCTCAGTTTTGGCATAAAACGTGCCTTTCACGCTCCGAATTGCTCCTTTTGGCACAAAACGTGCGTTTCGTGCACAGAATCGCCGCTCTTGCTCAGTATTGGCACAAAACGGGCCTTTCGTGCACAGAATCGCCGCTTTTCCTCAGTTTTGGCACAAAACGTGCGTTTCACGCTCCGAATTGCTCCTTTTGGCACAAAACGGGCGTTTCGTGCACAGAATCGCCGCTTTCGCTCGGTTTTGGCACAAAACGTGCGTTTCGTGCACAGAATCGCCGCTTTTGCTCAGTTTTGGCATAAAACGTGCCTTTCACGCTCCGAATTGCTCCTTTTGGCACAAAACGGGCCTTTCGTGCACAGAAACGCCACTTTTGCTCAGTTTTGGCATAAAACGCGCGTTTCACGCTCCGAATTGCTCCTTTTGGCACAAAACGGGCGTTTCGTGCACAGAATCGCCGCTTTCGCTCAGTTTTGGCACAAAACGTGCGTTACGTGCACAGAATCGCCTCTTTTGCTCAGTTTTGGCATAAAACGTGCCTTTCACGCTCCGAATTGCTCCTTTTGGCCCAAAACGGGCCTTTCGTGCACAGAATCGCCGCTTTTGCTCAGGTTTGGCACAAAACGGGCCTTTCGTGCACAGAAACGCCGCTTTTGCTCAGTTTTGGCATAAAACGTGCATTTCACGCTCCGAATTGCTCCTTTTGGCACAAAACGTGCGTTTCGTGCACAAAATCGCCGCTTTTGCTCAGTTTTGGAACAAAACGTGCGTTTCGTGCACAGAATCGCCGCTTTTGCTCAGTTTTGGCATAAAACGTGCATTTCACGCTCCGAATTGCTCCTTTTGGCACAAAACGGGCATTTCGTGCACAGAACCGCCGCTTTTCCTCAGTTTTGGCACAAAACGTGCGTTTCACGCTCCGAATTGCTCCTTTTGGCACAAAACGGGCGTTTCGTGCACAGAATCGCCGCTTTTGCTCAGTTTTGGCACAAAACAGGCGTTTCATGCACATAATCGCTGCTTTTGCGCAATTTTGGCACAAAACGTACGTTCCACACGCCGAGTAGCTCCTTTTGGTACAACACGTGCGTTTCGTGCACAGAATCGCCGCTTTACTCAGTTTTGGCTGAAAACGTGTTCTTCGTACACAGACTCGCCGCTTTTGCGCAGTTTTGTCACAAAACGTGCGTTTGACGCACCGATTTGCTCCTTTTGGAACAAAACGTGCGTTTCGTGCACAGAATCGCCGCTCTTGCTCAGTATTGGCACAAAACGTGCGTTTCACGCTCCGAATTGCTCCTTTTGGCACAAAACGGGCCTTTCGAGCCCAGAATCGCCGCTTTTCCTCAGTTTCGGCGCAAAACGTGCGTTGCACGCTCCGAATTGCTCCTTTTGGCACAAAACGGGCGTTTCGTGCACAGAATCGCCGCTTTTGCTCAGTTTTGGCACAAAACGTGCGTCTCGTGCACAGAATCGCCGCTTTTGCTTAGTTTTGGCACAGAGCGAGCGTTTCGTGCACAGAATCGCCGCTTTTGCTGAGTTTTGGCACAAACGTGCGTTTCGTGCACAGAATCGCCGCTTTTGCTCAGTTTTGGCATAAAACGTGCGTTTCACGCACCGCATTGCTCCTTTTGGCGCAAAACGGGCCTTTCGTGCACAGAATCGCCGCTTTTTCTCAGTTTTGACACAAAACGTGCGTTTCACGCTCCGAATTGCTCCTTTTGGCACAAAACGGGCGTTTCGTGCACAGAATCGCCGCTTTTGCTCAGTTTTGGCACAAAACGTGCGTTTCGCGAACAGAATCGCCGCTTTTGCTCAGTTTTAGCACAAAACGAGCGCTTCGTGCACAGAATCGCCGCTTTTGCTCAGGTTTGGCACAAAACGTGCGTTTCTTGCACACAATTGCCGCTTTTGCTAAGTTTCGGCACAGAGCGTGCGTTTCGTTCACAGAATCGCCGCTTTTGCACAGTTTTGGCACAAAACGTGCGTTTCGTGCACAGAATCGCCGCTTTTGCTCAGTGTTGGCATAAAACGTGTTCTTCGTACACATAATCGCCGCCTTTGGTCAGATTTGGCACAACACGTGCGTTTCGTGCACAGAATCGCTGCTTTTTCTCAGTTTTGGCACAAAACGTGCGTTTGACGCACCGATTTGCACCTTTTGGAACAAAACGTGCGTTTCGTGCACAGAATCGCCGTTCTTGCTCAGTTTTGGCACAAAACGTGCGTTTCGTGTACAGAATTGCCGCTTTTGCTCCGTCTTGGCACAAAACGAGCGTTTAGTGCACAGAAACGCCGCTTTTGCTCAGTTTTGGCATAAAACGCGCGTTTCACGCTCCGAATTGCTCCTTTTGGCACAAAACGGGCCTTTCGTGCACAGAATCGCCGCTTTTTCTCAGTTTTGGCACAAAACGTGCGTTTCACGCTCCGAATTGCTCCTTTTGGCACAAAACGGGCGTTTCGTGCACAGAATCGCCGCTTTCGCTCAGTTTTGGCACAAAACGTGCGTTTCGTGCACAGAATCGCCTCTTTTGCTCAGTTTTGGCATAAAACGTGCCTTTCACGCTCCGAATTGCTCCTTTTGGCCCAAAACGGGCCTTTCGTGCTCAGAATCGCAGCTTTTGCGCAGTTTTATCACAAAACGTGCGTTCTACGCGCCGAATTGCTCCTTTTGGCACAAAACGTGCGTTTCGTGCACAGAATCGCCGCTTTACTCAGTTTTGGCTGTAAACGTGTTCTTCGTACACAGAATCGCCGCTTTTGCTCAGTTTTGTCACAAAACGTGCGTTTGACGCACCGATTTGCTCCTTTTGGATCAAAACGTGCGTTTCGTGCACAGAATCGATGCTCTTGCTCAGTATTGGCACAAAACCTGCGTTTCTTGCACAGAATCGCCGCTTTTGCTCAGTTTTGGCAGAAACCGTGTTCTTCGTACACATAATCGCCGCCTTTGGTCAGTTTTGACACAACACGCGCGTTTCGTGCACAGAATCGCTGCTTTTTCTCAGTTTTGGCACAAAACGGGCGTTTGACGCACCGATTTGCTCCTTTTGGAACAAAACGTGCGTTTCGTGCACAGAATCGCCGCTCTTGCTCAGTTTTGGCACAAAACGTGTGTTTCGTGCACAGAATCGCCGCTTTTGCTCAGTTTTAGCACAAAACGAGCGTTTCGTGCACAGAAACGCCGCTTTTGCTCAGTTTTGGCATAAAACGCGCGTTTCACGCTCCGAATTGCTCCTTTTGGCACAAAACGGGCCTTTCGTGCACAGAATCGCCGCTTTTTCTCAGTTTTGGCACAAAACGTGCGTTTCACGCTCCGAATTGCTCCTTTTGGCACAAAACGGGCGTTTCGTGCACAGAATCGCCGCTCTTGCTCAGTTTAGGCACAAAACGTGCGTTTCGTGCACAGAATCGCCGCTTTTGCTCAGTTTTGGCATAAAACGTGCCTTTCACGCTCCGAATTGCTCCTTTTGGCACAATACGGGCCTTTCGTGCACAGAATCGCCGCTTTTGCTCAGTTTTGGCGCAAAACGTGCGTTTCACGCACCGAATTGCTCCTTTTGGCACAAAACGTGCGTTTCGTGCACAGAATCGCCGTGTTGCTCAGGTTTAGCACAAAACGGGCGTTTCGTGCACAGAATCGCCGCTTTTGCTCAGGTTTGGCACAAAACGTGCGTTTCGCGAACAGAATCGCCGCTTTTTCTCAGTTTTGGCACAAAACGTGCGTTTCACGCTCCGAATTGCTCCTTTTGGCACAAAACGGGCCTTTCGTGCACAGAATCGCCGCTTTTTCTCAGTTTTGGCACAAAACGTGCGTTTCACGCTCCGAATTGCTCCTTTTGGCACAAAACGTGCGTTTCGTGCACAGAATCGCCGCTCTTGCTCAGTTTTGGCACAAAACGTGCGTTTCGCGAACAGAATCGCCGCTTTTGCTCAGTTTTGGCATAAAACGTGCGTTTCACGCTCCGAGCTACTCCTTTTGGCACAAAACGTGCCATTCGCGCTCCGAATTGCTCCTTTTGGCACAAAACGGGCCTTTCGTGCACAGAATCGCCGCTTTTTCTCAGTTTTGGCACAAAACGTGCGTTTCACGCTCCGAATTGCTCCTTTTGGCGCAAAACGGGCCTTTCGTGCACCAAATCGCCGCTTTTGCTCAGTTTTGGCATAAAACGTGCGTTTCAAGCTCCGAATCGCTCCTTTTGGCACAAAACCTGCGTTTCGTGAACAGAATCGCTGCTTTTGCTCAGTTTTGGAACAAAACGTGCGTTTCGTGCACAGAATCGCCGCTTTTGCTCAGTTTTGGCACAAAACGTGCGTCTCGTGCACAGAATCGCCGCTTTTGCTAAGTTTTGGCACAGAGCGTGCGTTTCGTGCACAGCATCGCCGTTTTTGCTCAGCTTTGGCACAAAACGTGCGTTTCACGCTCCGAATTACTCCTTTTGGCACAAAACGTGCCATTCGCGCTCCGAATTGTTCCTTTTGGCACAAAAGAGGTGTTTCATGCACATAATCGCTGCTTTTGCGCAATTTTGGCACAAAACGTGCGTTCCACGCGCCGAGTAGCTCCTTTTGGCACAACACGTGCGTTTCGGGCATAGAATCGCCGCTTTCGCTCAGTTTTGGCACAAAACGGGCCTGTCGTGCACAGAATCGCCGCTTTTCCATAGTTTTGGCACAAAACGTGCATTTCACGCTCCGAATTGCTCCTTTTGGCACAAAACGTGCGTTTCGTGCACAGAATCGCCGCTCTTGCTCAGTTTTGGCACAAAACGTGCGTTTCGCGAACAGAATCGCCGCTTTTGCTCAGTTTTGGCATAAAACGTGCGTTTCACGCTCCGAGCTACTCCTTTTGGCACAAAACGTGCCATTCGCGCTCCGAATTGCTCCTTTTGGCACAAAACGGGCCTTTCGTGCACAGAATCGCCGCTTTTTCTCAGTTTTGGCACAAAACGTGCGTTTCACGCTCCGAATTGCTCCTTTTGGCACAAAGCGGGCCTTTCGTGCACCGAGTCGCCGCTTTTGCTCAGTTTTGGCATATAACGTGCGTTTCACGCTCCGAATTGCTCCTTTTGGCACAAAACCTGCGTTTCGTGAACAGAATCGCGGCTTTTGCTCAGTTTTGACACAGAGCGTGTGTTTCGTGCACAGAATCGCCGCTTTTGCTCAGTTTTGGCATAAAACGTGCGTTTCACGCTCCGAATTGCTCCTTTTGGCACAAAGCGGGCCTTTCGTGCACCGAGTCGCCGCTTTTGCTCAGTTTTGGCATATAACGTGCGTTTCACGCTCCGAATTGCTCCTTTTGGCACAAAACGTGCGTTTCGTGCACGGAATCGCTGCTTTTGCTCAGTTTTGGCACAAAACGTGCGTTTCGTGTACAGAATCGCCGCTTTTGCTAAGTTTTGGCACAAAACGTGGGTTTTACGCTCCGAATTACTCCTTTTGGCACAAAACGTGCCGTTCACGCTCCGAATTGTCCCTTTTGGCACAAAATCCGCGTTTCGTGCACATAATCGCAACTTTTGCTCAGTTTTGGCACAATACGTGCGTTTGACGCACCGAATTGCTCCTTTTGGAACAGAGCGTGCGTTTCGTGCACAGAATCGCCGCTCTTGCTCAGTTTTGACACAAAACGTGCGTTTCGTGTACAGAATCGCCGCTTTTGCTCAGTTTTGTCATAAAACGTGCGTTTCGTGAACAGAATCGTCGCTTTTGCTCAGTTTTGGCACAGAGCGTGCGTTTCGTGCACAGAATCGCCGCTTTTGCTCAGTTTTGGCACAAAGCGGGCCTTTCGTGCACCGAATCGCAGCTTTTGCTCAGTTTTGGCATAAAACGTGCGTTTCACGCTCCGAATTGCTCCTTTTGGCACAAAACGTGCGTTTCGTGCACAGAATCGCCGCTCTTGCTCAGTATTGGCACAAAACGGGCCTTTCGTGCACAGAATCGCCGCTTTTCCTCAGTTTTGGCACAAAACGTGCGTTACACGCTCCGAATTGCTCCTTTTGGCACAAAACGGGCGTTTCGTGCACAGAATCGCCGCTTTCGCTCGGTTTTGGCACAAAACGTGCGTTTCGTGCACAGAATCGCCGCTTTTGCTCAGTTTTGGCATAAAACGTGCCTTTCACGCTCCGAATTGCTCCTTTTGGCACAAAACGGGCCTTTCGTGCACAGAAACGCCACTTTTGCTCAGTTTTGGCATAAAACGCGCGTTTCACGCTCCGAATTGCTCCTTTTGGCACAAAACGGGCGTTTCGTGCACAGAATCGCCGCTTTCGCTCAGTTTTGGCACAAAACGTGCGTTACGTGCACAGAATCGCCTCTTTTGCTCAGTTTTGGCATAAAACGTGCCTTTCACGCTCCGAATTGCTCCTTTTGGCCCAAAACGGGCCTTTCGTGCACAGAATCGCCGCTTTTGCTCAGGTTTGGCACAAAACGGGCCTTTCGTGCACAGAAACGCCGCTTTTGCTCAGTTTTGGCATAAAACGTGCATTTCACGCTCCGAATTGCTCCTTTTGGCACAAAACGTGCGTTTCGTGCACAAAATCGCCGCTCTTGCTCAGTTTTGGCACAAAACGTGCGTTTCGTGCACAGAATCGCCGCTTTTGCTCAGTTTTGGCATAAAACGTGCCTTTCACGCTCCGAATTGCTCCTTTTGGCACAATACGGGCCTTTCGTGCACAGAATCGCCGCTTTTGCTCAGTTTTGGCATAAAACGTGCGTTTCAAGCTCCGAATCGCGCCTTTTGGAACAAAACGGGCCTTCCGTGGTCAGAATCGCCGCTTTTGCTCAGTTTTGGCGCAAAACGTGCGTTTCACGCACCGAATTGCTCCTTTTGGCACAAAACGTGCGTTTCGTGCACAGAATCGCCGTTCTTGCTCAGTTTTGGCACAAAACGTGCGTTTCGTGTACAGAATCGCTGCTTTTTCTCAGTTTTGGCACAAAACGTGCGTTTGACGCACCGATGTGCTCCTTTTGGCAGAAAACGGGCCTTTCGTGCACAGAATCGCCGCTTTTGCTCAGGTTTGGCTCAAAACGTGCGTTTCGTGCACAGAATCGCTGCTTTTGCTCAGTTTTGGCACAAAACGGGCCTTTCGTGCACAGAAACGCCGCTTTTGATCAGTTTTGGAACAAAACGTGCGTTTCACGCTCCGAATTGCTCCTTTTGGCACAAAACGAGCGTTTCGTGCACAGAATCGCCGCTTTCGCTCAGTTTTGGCACAAAACGTGCGTTTCGCGAACAGAATCGCCGCTTTTGCTCAGTTTTGGCACAGAGCGTGCGTTTCGTGCACAGAATCGCCGCTCTTAGTCAGTTTTGACAAAAAACGTGCGTTTCGTGCACAGAATCGCCACTTTTGCTCAGTTTTGGCATAAAACGAGCGTTTCGTGCCCAAATCGCCTGTTTTGCTTAGTGTTGGCATAAAACGTGTTCTTCGTACACATAATCGCCGCCTTTGGTCAGATTTGGCACAACACGTGCGTGTCGTGCACTGAATCGCTGCTTTTTCTCAGTTTTGGCACAAAACGTGCGTTTGACGCACCGATTTGCTCCTTTTGGAACAAAACGTGCGTTTCGTGCACAGAATCGCCGCTCTTGCTCAGTATTGGTACAAAACGTGCGGTTTACGCTCCGAATTGTACCTTTTGGCACAAAACGGGCGCTTCGTGCTCAGAATCGCAGCTTTTGCGCAGTTTTGGCACAAAACGGGCGTTTCGTGCTCAGAATCGCAGCCTTTGCGCAGTTTTATCACAAAACGTGCGTTCTACGCGCCGAATTGCTCCTTTTTCCACAAAACGTGCGTTTCGTGCACAGAATCGCCGCTTTACTCAGTTTTGGCTGTAAACGTGTTCTTCGTACACAGAATCGCCGCTTTTGCTCAGTTTTGTCACAAAACGTGCGTTTGACGCACCGATTTGCTCCTTTTGGATCAAAACGTGCGTTTCGTGCACAGAATCGATGCTCTTGCTCAGTATTGGCACAAAACCTGCGTTTCTTGCACAGAATCGCCGCTTTTGCTCAGTTTTGGCAGAAACCGTGTTCTTCGTACACATAATCGCCGCCTTTGGTCAGTTTTGACACAACACGCGCGTTTCGTGCACAGAATCGCTGCTTTTTCTCAGTTTTGGCACAAAACGTGCGTTTGACGCACCGATTTGCTACTTTTGGAACAAAACGTGCGTTTCGTGCACAGAATCGCCGCTCTTGCTCACTTTTGGCACAAAACGTGTGTTTCGTGCACAGAATCGCCGCTTTTGCTCAGTTTTAGCACAAAACGAGCGTTTCGTGCACAGAAACGCCGCTTTTGCTCAGTTTTGGCATAAAACGCGCGTTTCACGCTCCGAATTGCTCCTTTTGGCACAAAACGGGCCTTTCGTGCACAGAATCGCCGCTTTTTCTCAGTTTTGGCACAAAACGTGCGTTTCACGCTCCGAGTTGCTCCTTTTGGCACAAAACGGGCGTTTCGTGCACAAAATCGCCGCTTTCGCTCAGTTTTGGCACAAAACGTGCGTTTCGAGCACAGAATCGCCTCTTTTGCTCAGTTTTGGCATAAAACGTGCCTTTCACGCTCCGAATTGCTCCTTTTGGCCCAAAACGGGCCTTTCGTGCACAGAATCGCGCTTTTGCTCAGGTTTGGCACAAAACGGGCCTTTCGTGCACATAAACGCCGCTTTTGCTCAGTTTTGGCATAAAACGTGCATTTCACGCTCCGAATTGCTCCTTTTTGCACAAAACGTGCGTTTCGTGCACAGAATCGCCGTGTTGCTCAGGTTAAGCACAAAACGGGCGTTTCGTGCACAGAATCGCCGCTTTTGCTCAGGTTTGGCACAAAACGTGCGTTTCGCGAACAGAATCGCCGCTTTTTCTCAGTTTTGGCACAAAACGTGCGTTTCACGCTCCGAATTGCTCCTTTTGGCACAAAACGGGCCTTTCGTGCACAGAATCGCCGCTTTTTCTCAGTTTTGGCACAAAACGTGCGTTTCACGCTCCGAATTGCTCCTTTTGGCACAAAACGTGCGTTTCGTGCACAGAATCGCCGCTCTTGCTCAGTTTTGGCACAAAACGTGCGTTTCGCGAACAGAATCGCCGCTTTTGCTCAGTTTTGGCATAAAACGTGCGCTTCACGCTCCGAGCTACTCCTTTTGGCACAAAACGTGCCATTCGCGCTCCGAATTGCTCCTTTTGGCACAAAACGGGCCTTTCGTGCACAGAATCGCCGCTTTTTCTCAGTTTTGGCACAAAACGTGCGTTTCACGCTCCGAATTGCTCCTTTTGGCGCAAAACGGGCCTTTCGTGCACCGAATCGCCGCTTTTGCTCAGTTTTGGCATAAAACGTGCGTTTCAAGCTCCGAATCGCTCCTTTTGGCACAAAACCTGCGTTTCGAGAACAGAATCGCTGCTTTTGCTCAGTTTTGGAACAAAATGGGCGTTTCGTGCACAGAATGCCGCTTTTGCTCAGCTTTGGCACAAAACGTGCGTTTCACGCTCCGAATTACTCCTTTTGGCACAAAACGTGCCATTCACGCTCCGAATTGTTCCTTTTGGCACAAAACAGGTGTTTCATGCACATAATCGCTGCTTTTGCGCAATTTTGGCACAAAACGTGCGTTCCACGCGCCGAGTAGCTCCTTTTGGCACAACACGTGCGTTTCGTGCATAGAATCGCCGCTTTCGCTCAGTTTTGGCACAAAACGTGCGTTTCGTGAACAGAATCGCCGCTTTTCCTCAGTTTTGGCACAAAACGTGCGTTTCACGCTCCGAATTGCTCCTTTTGGCACAAAACGTGCCATTCACGCTCCGAATTGTTCCTTTTGGCACAAAACAGGCGTTCAATGTACATAATCGCTGTTTTTGCGCAGTTTTGGCACAAAACGTGCGTTCTACGCGCCGAGTTGCTCCTTTTGGCACAACACGTCCGTTTCGTGCATAGATTCGCCGCTTTCGCTCAGTTTTGGCACAAAACGTGCGTTTCGTGAACAGAATCGCCGCTTTTGCTCAGTTTTGGCACAGAACGTGCGTTTCGTGCACAGAATTGCCGCTGTTGCTCAGTTTTGGCACAAAACGTGCGTTTCGTGCGCAGAATCGCCGCTTTTGCACAGTTTTTTCACAAAACTTGCGTTTCGTGCACAGAATCGCTGCTTTTGCTCAGTTTTGCCACAAAACGTGCGTTTAGTGCACAGAATCGCCGCTTTACTCAGTTTTGGCTGAAAACGTGTTCTTCGTACACAGAATTGCCGCTTTTGCTCAGTTTTGTCACAAAACGTGCGTTTCGTGCTCAGTATTGCCGCTCTTACTCCTTTTGGCACAAAACGGGCGTTTCGTGCACAGGATCGCCGCTTTCGCACAGTTTTGGCACAAAACGTGCGTTTCTTGAACAGAATCGCCGCTTTTGTTCAGTTTTGGCACACTGCGTGCGTTTCGTGCACAGAATCGCCACTCTTGCGTAGTTTTGACACAAAACGAGCGTTTCGCGTACAGAATCGCCGCTTTTGCTCAGTTTTGGCATAAAACGTGCGCTTCGTGCACAGAATCGCTGCTTTTGCTCAGCTTTGGCACAAAACGTGCGTTTCGTGCACAGAATCGCCGCTTTTGCACAGTTTTGGCACAAAACGGGCCTTTCGTGCACCGAATCGCCGCTTTTCCTCAGTTTTGGCACAAAACGTGCGTTTCACTCTCCGAATTGCTCCTTTTGGCTCAAAACGGGCGTTTCGTGCACAGAATCGCCGCTTTTGCTCAGGTCTGGCACAAAACGTGCGTTTCGTGCACAAAATCGCTACTTTTGCTCAGTTTTGGCACAAAACGTGCGTTTCGTGCACAGAATCGCCGCTTTTGCTCAGTTTTGGCTTAAAACGTGCGTTTTGTGCACAGAATCGCAGCTTTTGCTCAGTTTTGGCACAAAACGGGCGTTTCGTGCACAGAATCGCCGCTCTTGCTCAGTTTTGGCACAAAACGTGCGTTTCGTGCACAGAATAGCCGAATTGCTCCTTTTGGCACAAAACGTGCGTTTTGTGCACAGAATCGCCGCTTTTGCTCAGTTTTGGCACATAACGTGCGTCTCGTGCACAGAAACGCCGCTTTTGCTTAGTTTTGGCACAGAGCGTGCGTTTCGTGCACAGAATCGCAGCTTTTGCTCAGTTTTGGCACAAAACGTGCGTTTCGTGCACAGAATCGCCGCTTTTGCTCAGTTTTGGCATAAAACGTGCGTTTCACGCTGCGAACTGCTCCTTTTGGCACAAAACTGTACTTTCGTGCACAGAATCGCCGCTTTTTCTCAGTTTTGGCACAAAACGTGCGTGCACGCTCCGAATTGCTCCTTTTGGCACAAAACGTGCGTTTCGTGCACGGAATCGCTGCTTTTGCTCAGTTTTGGCACAAAACGTGCGTTTCGTGTACAGAATCGCCGCTTTTGCTAAGTTTTGGCACAAAACGTGGGTTTTACGCTCCGAATTACTCCTTTTGGCACAAAACGTGCCGTTCACGCTCCGAATTGTCCCTTTTGGCACAAAATCCGCGTTTCGTGCACATAATCGCAACTTTTGCTCAGTTTTGGCACAATACGTGCGTTTGACGCACCGAATTGCTCCTTTTGGAACAGAGCGTGCGTTTCGTGCACAGAATCGCCGCTCTTGCTCAGTTTTGACACAAAACGTGCGTTTCGTGTACAGAATCGCCGCTTTTGCTCAGTTTTGTCATAAAACGTGCGTTTCGTGAACAGAATCGTCGCTTTTGCTCAGTTTTGGCACAGAGCGTGCGTTTCGTGCACAGAATCGCCGCTTTTGCTCAGTTTTGGCACAAAGCGGGCCTTTCGTGCACCGAATCGCAGCTTTTGCTCAGTTTTGGCATAAAACGTGCGTTTCACGCTCCGAATTGCTCCTTTTGGCACAAAACGTGCGTTTCGTGCACAGAATCGCCGCTCTTGCTCAGTATTGGCACAAAACGGGCCTTTCGTGCACAGAATCGCCGCTTTTCCTCAGTTTTGGCACAAAACGTGCGTTTCACGCTCCGAATTGCTCCTTTTGGCACAAAACGGGCGTTTCGTGCACAGAATCGCCGCTTTCGCTCGGTTTTGGCACAAAACGTGCGTTTCGTGCACAGAATCGCCGCTTTTGCTCAGTTTTGGCATAAAACGTGCCTTTCACGCTCCGAATTGCTCCTTTTGGCACAAAACGGGCCTTTCGTGCACAGAAACGCCACTTTTGCTCAGTTTTGGCATAAAACGCGCGTTTCACGCTCCGAATTGCTCCTTTTGGCACAAAACGGGCGTTTCGTGCACAGAATCGCCGCTTTCGCTCAGTTTTGGCACAAAACGTGCGTTACGTGCACAGAATCGCCTCTTTTGCTCAGTTTTGGCATAAAACGTGCCTTTCACGCTCCGAATTGCTCCTTTTGGCCCAAAACGGGCCTTTCGTGCACAGAATCGCCGCTTTTGCTCAGGTTTGGCACAAAACGGGCCTTTCGTGCACAGAAACGCCGCTTTTGCTCAGTTTTGGCATAAAACGTGCATTTCACGCTCCGAATTGCTCCTTTTGGCACAAAACGTGCGTTTCGTGCACAAAATCGCCGCTCTTGCTCAGTTTTGGCACAAAACGTGCGTTTCGTGCACAGAATCGCCGCTTTTGCTCAGTTTTGGCATAAAACGTGCCTTTCACGCTCCGAATTGCTCCTTTTGGCACAATACGGGCCTTTCGTGCACAGAATCGCCGCTTTTGCTCAGTTTTGGCATAAAACGTGCGTTTCAAGCTCCGAATCGCGCCTTTTGGAACAAAACGGGCCTTCCGTGGTCAGAATCGCCGCTTTTGCTCAGTTTTGGCGCAAAACGTGCGTTTCACGCACCGAATTGCTCCTTTTGGCACAAAACGTGCGTTTCGTGCACAGAATCGCCGTTCTTGCTCAGTTTTGGCACAAAACGTGCGTTTCGTGTACAGAATCGCTGCTTTTTCTCAGTTTTGGCACAAAACGTGCGTTTGACGCACCGATGTGCTCCTTTTGGCAGAAAACGGGCCTTTCGTGCACAGAATCGCCGCTTTTGCTCAGGTTTGGCTCAAAACGTGCGTTTCGTGCACAGAATCGCTGCTTTTGCTCAGTTTTGGCACAAAACGGGCCTTTCGTGCACAGAAACGCCGCTTTTGATCAGTTTTGGAACAAAACGTGCGTTTCACGCTCCGAATTGCTCCTTTTGGCACAAAACGAGCGTTTCGTGCACAGAATCGCCGCTTTCGCTCAGTTTTGTCACAAAACGTGCGTTTCGCGAACAGAATCGCCGCTTTTGCTCAGTTTTGGCACAGAGCGTGCGTTTCGTGCACAGAATCGCCGCTCTTAGTCAGTTTTGACAAAAAACGTGCGTTTCGTGCACAGAATCGCCACTTTTGCTCAGTTTTGGCATAAAACGAGCGTTTCGTGCCCAAATCGCCTGTTTTGCTTAGTGTTGGCATAAAACGTGTTCTTCGTACACATAATCGCCGCCTTTGGTCAGATTTGGCACAACACGTGCGTGTCGTGCACTGAATCGCTGCTTTTTCTCAGTTTTGGCACAAAACGTGCGTTTGACGCACCGATTTGCTCCTTTTGGAACAAAACGTGCGTTTCGTGCACAGAATCGCCGCTCTTGCTCAGTATTGGTACAAAACGTGCGGTTTACGCTCCGAATTGTACCTTTTGGCACAAAACGGGCGCTTCGTGCTCAGAATCGCAGCTTTTGCGCAGTTTTGGCACAAAACGGGCGTTTCGTGCTCAGAATCGCAGCCTTTGCGCAGTTTTATCACAAAACGTGCGTTCTACGCGCCGAATTGCTCCTTTTTCCACAAAACGTGCGTTTCGTGCACAGAATCGCCGCTTTACTCAGTTTTGGCTGTAAACGTGTTCTTCGTACACAGAATCGCCGCTTTTGCTCAGTTTTGTCACAAAACGTGCGTTTGACGCACCGATTTGCTCCTTTTGGATCAAAACGTGCGTTTCGTGCACAGAATCGATGCTCTTGCTCAGTATTGGCACAAAACCTGCGTTTCTTGCACAGAATCGCCGCTTTTGCTCAGTTTTGGCAGAAACCGTGTTCTTCGTACACATAATCGCCGCCTTTGGTCAGTTTTGACACAACACGCGCGTTTCGTGCACAGAATCGCTGCTTTTTCTCAGTTTTGGCACAAAACGTGCGTTTGACGCACCGATTTGCTACTTTTGGAACAAAACGTGCGTTTCGTGCACAGAATCGCCGCTCTTGCTCACTTTTGGCACAAAACGTGTGTTTCGTGCACAGAATCGCCGCTTTTGCTCAGTTTTAGCACAAAACGAGCGTTTCGTGCACAGAAACGCCGCTTTTGCTCAGTTTTGGCATAAAACGCGCGTTTCACGCTCCGAATTGCTCCTTTTGGCACAAAACGGGCCTTTCGTGCACAGAATCGCCGCTTTTTCTCAGTTTTGGCACAAAACGTGCGTTTCACGCTCCGAGTTGCTCCTTTTGGCACAAAACGGGCGTTTCGTGCACAAAATCGCCGCTTTCGCTCAGTTTTGGCACAAAACGTGCGTTTCGAGCACAGAATCGCCTCTTTTGCTCAGTTTTGGCATAAAACGTGCCTTTCACGCTCCGAATTGCTCCTTTTGGCCCAAAACGGGCCTTTCGTGCACAGAATCGCGCTTTTGCTCAGGTTTGGCACAAAACGGGCCTTTCGTGCACATAAACGCCGCTTTTGCTCAGTTTTGGCATAAAACGTGCATTTCACGCTCCGAATTGCTCCTTTTTGCACAAAACGTGCGTTTCGTGCACAGAATCGCCGTGTTGCTCAGGTTAAGCACAAAACGGGCGTTTCGTGCACAGAATCGCCGCTTTTGCTCAGGTTTGGCACAAAACGTGCGTTTCGCGAACAGAATCGCCGCTTTTTCTCAGTTTTGGCACAAAACGTGCGTTTCACGCTCCGAATTGCTCCTTTTGGCACAAAACGGGCCTTTCGTGCACAGAATCGCCGCTTTTTCTCAGTTTTGGCACAAAACGTGCGTTTCACGCTCCGAATTGCTCCTTTTGGCACAAAACGTGCGTTTCGTGCACAGAATCGCCGCTCTTGCTCAGTTTTGGCACAAAACGTGCGTTTCGCGAACAGAATCGCCGCTTTTGCTCAGTTTTGGCATAAAACGTGCGCTTCACGCTCCGAGCTACTCCTTTTGGCACAAAACGTGCCATTCGCGCTCCGAATTGCTCCTTTTGGCACAAAACGGGCCTTTCGTGCACAGAATCGCCGCTTTTTCTCAGTTTTGGCACAAAACGTGCGTTTCACGCTCCGAATTGCTCCTTTTGGCGCAAAACGGGCCTTTCGTGCACCGAATCGCCGCTTTTGCTCAGTTTTGGCATAAAACGTGCGTTTCAAGCTCCGAATCGCTCCTTTTGGCACAAAACCTGCGTTTCGAGAACAGAATCGCTGCTTTTGCTCAGTTTTGGAACAAAACGTGCGTTTCGTGCACAGAATCGCCGCTTTTGCTCAGTTTTGGCACAAAACGTGCGTCTCGTGCACAGAATCGCCGCTTTTGCTCAGTTTTGGCACAGAGCGTGCGTTTCGTGCACAGCATCGCCGTTTTTGCTCAGCTTTGGCACAAAACGTGCGTTTCACGCTCCGAATTACTCCTTTTGGCACAAAACGTGCGTTCCACGCGCCGAGTAGCTCCTTTTGGCACAACACGTGCGTTTCGGGTATAGAATCGCCGCTTTCGCTCAGTTTTGGCACAAAACGGGCCTTTCGTGCACAGAATCGCCGCTTTTCCATAGTTTTGGCACAAAATGGGCGTTTCGTGTACAGAATGCCGCTTTTGCTCAGCTTTGGCACAAAACGTGCGTTTCACGCTCCGAATTACTCCTTTTGGCACAAAACGTGCCATTCACGCCCCGAATTGTTCCTTTTGGCACAAAACAGGTGTTTCATGCACATAATCGCTGCTTTTGCGCAATTTTGGCACAAAACGTGCGTTCCACGCGCCGAGTAGCTCCTTTTGGCACAACACGTGCGTTTCGGGCGTAGAATCGCCGCTTTCGCTCAGTTTTGGCACAAAACGTGCGTTTCGTGAACAGAATCGCCGCTTCTCCTCAGTTTTGGCACAAAACGTGCGTTTCACGCTCCGAATTGCTCCTTTAGGCACAAAACGGGCGTTTCGTGCACAGAATCGCCGCTTTCGCTCAGGTTTGGCGCAAAACGTGCGTTTCGTGCACAGAATCGCTGCTTTTGCTCAGTTTTGGCACAAAACGTGCGTTTCGTGTACAGAATCGCCGCTTTTGCTAAGTTTTGGCACAAAACGTGCGTTTCACGCTCCGAATTACTCCTTTTGGCACAAAGCGTGCCATTCACGCTCCGAATTGTTCCTTTTGGCACAAAACAGGCGTGCAATGCACATAATCGCTGTTTTTGCGCAATTTTGGCACAAAACGTGCGTTCCACGCGCCGAGTTGCTCCTTTTGGCACAACACGTCCGTTTCGTGCATAGATTCGCCGCTTTCGCTCAGTTTTGGCACTAAACGTGCGTTTCGTGAACAGAATCGCCGCTTTTGCTCAGTTTTGGCACAGAGCGTGCGTTTCGTGCACAGTATTGCCGCTCTTACTCCTTTTGGCACAAAACGGTCGTTTCGTGCACAGGATCGCCGCTTTTGCTCAGTTTTGGCACAAAACGTGCGTCTCGCGCACAGAATCGCCGCTTTTCCATAGTTTTGGCACAAAATGGGCGTTTCGTGCACAGAATGCCGCTTTTGCTCAGCTTTGGCACAAAACGTGCGTTTCACGCTCCGAATTACTCCTTTTGGCACAAAACGTGCCATTCACGCTCCGAATTGTTCCTTTTGGCACAAAACAGGTGTTTCATGCACATAATCGCTGCTTTTGCGCAATTTTGGCACAAAACGTGCGTTCCACGCGCCGAGTAGCTCCTTTTGGCACAACACGTGCGTTTCGTGCATAGAATCGCCGCTTTCGCTCAGTTTTGGCACAAAACGTGCGTTTCGTGAACAGAATCGCCGCTTTTCCTCAGTTTTGGCACAAAACGTGCGTTTCACGCTCCGAATTGCTCCTTTTGGCACAAAACGTGCCATTCACGCTCCGAATTGTTCCTTTTGGCACAAAACAGGCGTTCAATGTACATAATCGCTGTTTTTGCGCAGTTTTGGCACAAAACGTGCGTTCTACGCGCCGAGTTGCTCCTTTTGGCACAACACGTCCGTTTCGTGCATAGATTCGCCGCTTTCGCTCAGTTTTGGCACAAAACGTGCGTTTCGTGAACAGAATCGCCGCTTTTGCTCAGTTTTGGCACAGAACGTGCGTTTCGTGCACAGAATTGCCGCTGTTGCTCAGTTTTGGCACAAAACGTGCGTTTCGTGCGCAGAATCGCCGCTTTTGCACAGTTTTTTCACAAAACTTGCGTTTCGTGCACAGAATCGCTGCTTTTGCTCAGTTTTGCCACAAAACGTGCGTTTAGTGCACAGAATCGCCGCTTTACTCAGTTTTGGCTGAAAACGTGTTCTTCGTACACAGAATTGCCGCTTTTGCTCAGTTTTGTCACAAAACGTGCGTTTCGTGCTCAGTATTGCCGCTCTTACTCCTTTTGGCACAAAACGGGCGTTTCGTGCACAGGATCGCCGCTTTCGCACAGTTTTGGCACAAAACGTGCGTTTCTTGAACAGAATCGCCGCTTTTGTTCAGTTTTGGCACACTGCGTGCGTTTCGTGCACAGAATCGCCACTCTTGCGCAGTTTTGACACAAAACGAGCGTTTCGCGTACAGAATCGCCGCTTTTGCTCAGTTTTGGCATAAAACGTGCGCTTCGTGCACAGAATCGCTGCTTTTGCTCAGCTTTGGCACAAAACGTGCGTTTCGTGCACAGAATCGCCGCTTTTGCACAGTTTTGGCACAAAACGGGCCTTTCGTGCACCGAATCGCCGCTTTTCCTCAGTTTTGGCACAAAACGTGCGTTTCACTCTCCGAATTGCTCCTTTTGGCTCAAAACGGGCGTTTCGTGCACAGAATCGCCGCTTTTGCTCAGGTCTGGCACAAAACGTGCGTTTCGTGCACAAAATCGCTACTTTTGCTCAGTTTTGGCACAAAACGTGCGTTTCGTGCACAGAATCGCCGCTTTTGCTCAGTTTTGGCTTAAAACGTGCGTTTTGTGCACAGAATCGCAGCTTTTGCTCAGTTTTGGCACAAAACGGGCGTTTCGTGCACAGAATCGCCGCTCTTGCTCAGTTTTGGCACAAAACGTGCGTTTCGTGCACAGAATAGCCGAATTGCTCCTTTTGGCACAAAACGTGCGTTTTGTGCACAGAATCGCCGCTTTTGCTCAGTTTTGGCACATAACGTGCGTCTCGTGCACAGAAACGCCGCTTTTGCTTAGTTTTGGCACAGAGCGTGCGTTTCGTGCACAGAATCGCAGCTTTTGCTCAGTTTTGGCACAAAACGTGCGTTTCGTGCACAGAATCGCCGCTTTTGCTCAGTTTTGGCATAAAACGTGCGTTTCACGCTGCGAACTGCTCCTTTTGGCACAAAACTGTACTTTCGTGCACAGAATCGCCGCTTTTTCTCAGTTTTGGCACAAAACGTGCGTGCACGCTCCGAATTGCTCCTTTTGGTACAACACGTGCGTTTCGTGCATAGAATCGCCGCTTTCCCTCAGTTTTGGCACAAAACGTGCGTTTCGTGCACAGAATCGCCGCTTTTGCTAAGTTTCGGCACAGAGCGTTCGTTTCGTTCACAGAATCGCCACTTTTGCACAGTTTTGGCACAAAACGTGCGTTTCGTGCACAGAATCGCTGCTTTTGCTCAGTTTTGGAACAAAACGTGCATTTCACGCTCCGAATTGCGCCTTTTGGCACAAAACGGGCCTTTCGTGCACAGAATCGCCGCTTTTGCTCAGTTTTGGCAGAAAACGTGTTCTTCGTACACATAATCGCCGCCTTTGGTCAGTTTTGGCACAACACGCGCGTTTCGTGCACAGAATCGCCGCTTCACTCTGTTTTGGCTAAAAACGTCTTCTTCGTACACAGAATCGCCGCTTTTGCTCAGTTTTGGCTCAGAACGTGCGTTTCGTGCACAGAATCGCCGCTTTTGCTCAGTTTTGGCATAAAACGTGCGTTTCACGCTCCGAACTGCACCTTTTGGCACAAAACTGGCCTTTCGTGCACCGAATCGCCGCTTTTGCTCAGTTTTGGCACAAAACGTGCGTTTCGCGAACAGAATCGCCGCTTTTGCTCAGTTTTGGCATAAAACGTGCGTTTCACGCTCCGAGCTACTCCTTTTGGCACAAAACGTGCCATTCGCGCTCCGAATTGCTCCTTTTGGCACAAAACGGGCCTTTCGTGCACAGAATCGCCGCTTTTTCTCAGTTTTGGCACAAAACGTGCGTTTCACGCTCCGAATTGCTCCTTTTGGCGCAAAACGGGCCTTTCGTGCACCAAATCGCCGCTTTTGCTCAGTTTTGGCATAAAACGTGCGTTTCAAGCTCCGAATCGCTCCTTTTGGCACAAAACCTGCGTTTCGTGAACAGAATCGCTGCTTTTGCTCAGTTTTGGAACAAAACGTGCGTTTCGTGCACAGAATCGCCGCTTTTGCTCAGTTTTGGCACAAAACGTGCGTCTCGTGCACAGAATCGCCGCTTTTGCTAAGTTTTGGCACAGAGCGTGCGTTTCGTGCACAGCATCGCCGTTTTTGCTCAGCTTTGGCACAAAACGTGCGTTTCACGCTCCGAATTACTCCTTTTGGCACAAAACGTGCCATTCGCGCTCCGAATTGTTCCTTTTGGCACAAAAGAGGTGTTTCATGCACATAATCGCTGCTTTTGCGCAATTTTGGCACAAAACGTGCGTTCCACGCGCCGAGTAGCTCCTTTTGGCACAACACGTGCGTTTCGGGCATAGAATCGCCGCTTTCGCTCAGTTTTGGCACAAAACGGGCCTGTCGTGCACAGAATCGCCGCTTTTCCATAGTTTTGGCACAAAACGTGCATTTCACGCTCCGAATTGCTCCTTTTGGCACAAAACGGGCCTTTCGTGCACCGAATCGCCGCTTTCCCTCAGTTTTGGCATAAAACGTGCGTTTCAAGCTCCGAATCGCTCTTTTTGGCACAAAACCTGCGTTTCGTGAACAGAATCGCGGCTTTTGCTCAGTTTTGACACAGAGCGTGTGTTTCGTGCACAGAATCGCCGCTTTTGCTCAGTTTTGGCATAAAACGTGCGTTTCACGCTCCGAATTGCTCCTTTTGGCACAAAGCGGGCCTTTCGTGCACCGAGTCGCCGCTTTTGCTCAGTTTTGGCATATAACGTGCGTTTCACGCTCCGAATTGCTCCTTTTGGCACAAAACGTGCGTTTCGTGCACGGAATCGCTGCTTTTGCTCAGTTTTGGCACAAAACGTGCGTTTCGTGTACAGAATCGCCGCTTTTGCTAAGTTTTGGCACAAAACGTGGGTTTTACTCTCCGAATTACTCCTTTTGGCACAAAACGTGCCGTTCACGCTCCGAATTGTCCCTTTTGGCACAAAATCCGCGTTTCGTGCACATAATCGCAACTTTTGCTCAGTTTTGGCACAATACGTGCGTTTGACGCACCGAATTGCTCCTTTTGGAACAGAGCGTGCGTTTCGTGCACAGAATCGCCGCTCTTGCTCAGTTTTGACACAAAACGTGCGTTTCGTGTACAGAATCGCCGCTTTTGCTCAGGTTTGGCACAAAACGTGCGTTTCGCGAACAGAATCGCCGCTTTTTCTCAGTTTTGGCACAAAACGTGCGTTTCACGCTCCGAATTGCTCCTTTTGGCACAAAACGGGCCTTTCGTGCACAGAATCGCCGCTTTTTCTCAGTTTTGGCACAAAACGTGCGTTTCACGCTCCGAATTGCTCCTTTTGGCACAAAACGTGCGTTTCGTGCACAGAATCGCCGCTCTTGCTCAGTTTTGGCACAAAACGTGCGTTTCGCGAACAGAATCGCCGCTTTTGCTCAGTTTTGGCATAAAACGTGCGTTTCACGCTCCGAGCTACTCCTTTTGGCACAAAACGTGCCATTCGCGCTCCGAATTGCTCCTTTTGGCACAAAACGGGCCTTTCGTGCACAGAATCGCCGCTTTTTCTCAGTTTTGGCACAAAACGTGCGTTTCACGCTCCGAATTGCTCCTTTTGGCGCAAAACGGGCCTTTCGTGCACCAAATCGCCGCTTTTGCTCAGTTTTGGCATAAAACGTGCGTTTCAAGCTCCGAATCGCTCCTTTTGGCACAAAACCTGCGTTTCGTGAACAGAATCGCTGCTTTTGCTCAGTTTTGGAACAAAACGTGCGTTTCGTGCACAGAATCGCCGCTTTTGCTCAGTTTTGGCACAAAACGTGCGTCTCGTGCACAGAATCGCCGCTTTTGCTAAGTTTTGGCACAGAGCGTGCGTTTCGTGCACAGCATCGCCGTTTTTGCTCAGCTTTGGCACAAAACGTGCGTTTCACGCTCCGAATTACTCCTTTTGGCACAAAACGTGCCATTCGCGCTCCGAATTGTTCCTTTTGGCACAAAAGAGGTGTTTCATGCACATAATCGCTGCTTTTGCGCAATTTTGGCACAAAACGTGCGTTCCACGCGCCGAGTAGCTCCTTTTGGCACAACACGTGCGTTTCGGGCATAGAATCGCCGCTTTCGCTCAGTTTTGGCACAAAACGGGCCTGTCGTGCACAGAATCGCCGCTTTTCCATAGTTTTGGCACAAAACGTGCATTTCACGCTCCGAATTGCTCCTTTTGGCACAAAACGGGCCTTTCGTGCACCGAATCGCCGCTTTCCCTCAGTTTTGGCATAAAACGTGCGTTTCAAGCTCCGAATCGCTCTTTTTGGCACAAAACCTGCGTTTCGTGAACAGAATCGCGGCTTTTGCTCAGTTTTGACACAGAGCGTGTGTTTCGTGCACAGAATCGCCGCTTTTGCTCAGTTTTGGCATAAAACGTGCGTTTCACGCTCCGAATTGCTCCTTTTGGCACAAAGCGGGCCTTTCGTGCACCGAGTCGCCGCTTTTGCTCAGTTTTGGCATATAACGTGCGTTTCACGCTCCGAATTGCTCCTTTTGGCACAAAACGTGCGTTTCGTGCACGGAATCGCTGCTTTTGCTCAGTTTTGGCACAAAACGTGCGTTTCGTGTACAGAATCGCCGCTTTTGCTAAGTTTTGGCACAAAACGTGGGTTTTACGCTCCGAATTACTCCTTTTGGCACAAAACGTGCCGTTCACGCTCCGAATTGTCCCTTTTGGCACAAAATCCGCGTTTCGTGCACATAATCGCAACTTTTGCTCAGTTTTGGCACAATACGTGCGTTTGACGCACCGAATTGCTCCTTTTGGAACAGAGCGTGCGTTTCGTGCACAGAATCGCCGCTCTTGCTCAGTTTTGACACAAAACGTGCGTTTCGTGTACAGAATCGCCGCTTTTGCTCAGTTTTGTCATAAAACGTGCGTTTCGTGAACAGAATCGTCGCTTTTGCTCAGTTTTGGCACAGAGCGTGCGTTTCGTGCACAGAATCGCCGCTTTTGCTCAGTTTTGGCACAAAGCGGGCCTTTCGTGCACCGAATCGCAGCTTTTGCTCAGTTTTGGCATAAAACGTGCGTTTCACGCTCCGAATTGCTCCTTTTGGCACAAAACGTGCGTTTCGTGCACAGAATCGCCGCTCTTGCTCAGTATTGGCACAAAACGGGCCTTTCGTGCACAGAATCGCCGCTTTTCCTCAGTTTTGGCACAAAACGTGCGTTTCACGCTCCGAATTGCTCCTTTTGGCACAAAACGGGCGTTTCGTGCACAGAATCGCCGCTTTCGCTCGGTTTTGGCACAAAACGTGCGTTTCGTGCACAGAATCGCCGCTTTTGCTCAGTTTTGGCATAAAACGTGCCTTTCACGCTCCGAATTGCTCCTTTTGGCACAAAACGGGCCTTTCGTGCACAGAAACGCCACTTTTGCTCAGTTTTGGCATAAAACGCGCGTTTCACGCTCCGAATTGCTCCTTTTGGCACAAAACGGGCGTTTCGTGCACAGAATCGCCGCTTTCGCTCAGTTTTGGCACAAAACGTGCGTTACGTGCACAGAATCGCCTCTTTTGCTCAGTTTTGGCATAAAACGTGCCTTTCACGCTCCGAATTGCTCCTTTTGGCCCAAAACGGGCCTTTCGTGCACAGAATCGCCGCTTTTGCTCAGGTTTGGCACAAAACGGGCCTTTCGTGCACAGAAACGCCGCTTTTGCTCAGTTTTGGCATAAAACGTGCATTTCACGCTCCGAATTGCTCCTTTTGGCACAAAACGTGCGTTTCGTGCACAAAATCGCCGCTCTTGCTCAGTTTTGGCACAAAACGTGCGTTTCGTGCACAGAATCGCCGCTTTTGCTCAGTTTTGGCATAAAACGTGCCTTTCACGCTCCGAATTGCTCCTTTTGGCACAATACGGGCCTTTCGTGCACAGAATCGCCGCTTTTGCTCAGTTTTGGCATAAAACGTGCGTTTCAAGCTCCGAATCGCGCCTTTTGGAACAAAACGGGCCTTCCGTGGTCAGAATCGCCGCTTTTGCTCAGTTTTGGCGCAAAACGTGCGTTTCACGCACCGAATTGCTCCTTTTGGCACAAAACGTGCGTTTCGTGCACAGAATCGCCGTTCTTGCTCAGTTTTGGCACAAAACGTGCGTTTCGTGTACAGAATCGCTGCTTTTTCTCAGTTTTGGCACAAAACGTGCGTTTGACGCACCGATGTGCTCCTTTTGGCAGAAAACGGGCCTTTCGTGCACAGAATCGCCGCTTTTGCTCAGGTTTGGCTCAAAACGTGCGTTTCGTGCACAGAATCGCTGCTTTTGCTCAGTTTTGGCACAAAACGGGCCTTTCGTGCACAGAAACGCCGCTTTTGATCAGTTTTGGAACAAAACGTGCGTTTCACGCTCCGAATTGCTCCTTTTGGCACAAAACAAGCGTTTCGTGCACAGAATCGCCGCTTTCGCTCAGTTTTGGCACAAAACGTGCGTTTCGCGAACAGAATCGCCGCTTTTGCTCAGTTTTGGCACAGAGCGTGCGTTTCGTGCACAGAATCGCCGCTCTTAGTCAGTTTTGACAAAAAACGTGCGTTTCGTGCACAGAATCGCCACTTTTGCTCAGTTTTGGCATAAAACGAGCGTTTCGTGCCCAAATCGCCTGTTTTGCTTAGTGTTGGCATAAAACGTGTTCTTCGTACACATAATCGCCGCCTTTGGTCAGATTTGGCACAACACGTGCGTGTCGTGCACTGAATCGCTGCTTTTTCTCAGTTTTGGCACAAAACGTGCGTTTGACGCACCGATTTGCTCCTTTTGGAACAAAACGTGCGTTTCGTGCACAGAATCGCCGCTCTTGCTCAGTATTGGTACAAAACGTGCGGTTTACGCTCCGAATTGTACCTTTTGGCACAAAACGGGCGCTTCGTGCTCAGAATCGCAGCTTTTGCGCAGTTTTGGCACAAAACGGGCGTTTCGTGCTCAGAATCGCAGCCTTTGCGCAGTTTTATCACAAAACGTGCGTTCTACGCGCCGAATTGCTCCTTTTTCCACAAAACGTGCGTTTCGTGCACAGAATCGCCGCTTTACTCAGTTTTGGCTGTAAACGTGTTCTTCGTACACAGAATCGCCGCTTTTGCTCAGTTTTGTCACAAAACGTGCGTTTGACGCACCGAGTTGCTCCTTTTGGCACAAAACGGGCGTTTCGTGCACAAAATCGCCGCTTTCGCTCAGTTTTGGCACAAAACGTGCGTTTCGAGCACAGAATCGCCTCTCTTGCTCAGTTTTGGCATAAAACGTGCCTTTCACGCTCCGAATTGCTCCTTTTGGCCCAAAACGGGCCTTTCGTGCACAGAATCGCGCTTTTGCTCAGGTTTGGCACAAAACGGGCCTTTCGTGCACATAAACGCCGCTTTTGCTCAGTTTTGGCATAAAACGTGCATTTCACGCTCCGAATTGCTCCTTTTTGCACAAAACGTGCGTTTCGTGCACAGAATCGCCGTGTTGCTCAGGTTAAGCACAAAACGGGCGTTTCGTGCACAGAATCGCCGCTTTTGCTCAGGTTTGGCACAAAACGTGCGTTTCGCGAACAGAATCGCCGCTTTTTCTCAGTTTTGGCACAAAACGTGCGTTTCACGCTCCGAATTGCTCCTTTTGGCACAAAACGGGCCTTTCGTGCACAGAATCGCCGCTTTTTCTCAGTTTTGGCACAAAACGTGCGTTTCACGCTCCGAATTGCTCCTTTTGGCACAAAACGTGCGTTTCGTGCACAGAATCGCCGCTCTTGCTCAGTTTTGGCACAAAACGTGCGTTTCGCGAACAGAATCGCCGCTTTTGCTCAGTTTTGGCATAAAACGTGCGCTTCACGCTCCGAGCTACTCCTTTTGGCACAAAACGTGCCATTCGCGCTCCGAATTGCTCCTTTTGGCACAAAACGGGCCTTTCGTGCACAGAATCGCCGCTTTTTCTCAGTTTTGGCACAAAACGTGCGTTTCACGCTCCGAATTGCTCCTTTTGGCGCAAAACGGGCCTTTCGTGCACCGAATCGCCGCTTTTGCTCAGTTTTGGCATAAAACGTGCGTTTCAAGCTCCGAATCGCTCCTTTTGGCACAAAACCTGCGTTTCGAGAACAGAATCGCTGCTTTTGCTCAGTTTTGGAACAAAACGTGCGTTTCGTGCACAGAATCGCCGCTTTTGCTCAGTTTTGGCACAAAACGTGCGTCTCGTGCACAGAATCGCCGCTTTTGCTCAGTTTTGGCACAGAGCGTGCGTTTCGTGCACAGCATCGCCGTTTTTGCTCAGCTTTGGCACAAAACGTGCGTTTCACGCTCCGAATTACTCCTTTTGGCACAAAACGTGCGTTCCACGCGCCGAGTAGCTCCTTTTGGCACAACACGTGCGTTTCGGGTATAGAATCGCCGCTTTCGCTCAGTTTTGGCACAAAACGGGCCTTTCGTGCACAGAATCGCCGCTTTTCCATAGTTTTGGCACAAAATGGGCGTTTCGTGTACAGAATGCCGCTTTTGCTCAGCTTTGGCACAAAACGTGCGTTTCACGCTCCGAATTACTCCTTTTGGCACAAAACGTGCCATTCACGCCCCGAATTGTTCCTTTTGGCACAAAACAGGTGTTTCATGCACATAATCGCTGCTTTTGCGCAATTTTGGCACAAAACGTGCGTTCCACGCGCCGAGTAGCTCCTTTTGGCACAACACGTGCGTTTCGGGCGTAGAATCGCCGCTTTCGCTCAGTTTTGGCACAAAACGTGCGTTTCGTGAACAGAATCGCCGCTTCTCCTCAGTTTTGGCACAAAACGTGCGTTTCACGCTCCGAATTGCTCCTTTAGGCACAAAACGGGCGTTTCGTGCACAGAATCGCCGCTTTTGCTCAGGTTTGGCGCAAAACGTGCGTTTCGTGCACAGAATCGCTGCTTTTGCTCAGTTTTGGCACAAAACGTGCGTTTCGTGTACAGAATCGCCGCTTTTGCTAAGTTTTGGCACAAAACGTGCGTTTCACGCTCCGAATTACTCCTTTTGGCACAAAGCGTGCCATTCACGCTCCGAATTGTTCCTTTTGGCACAAAACAGGCGTGCAATGCACATAATCGCTGTTTTTGCGCAATTTTGGCACAAAACGTGCGTTCCACGCGCCGAGTTGCTCCTTTTGGCACAACACGTCCGTTTCGTGCATAGATTCGCCGCTTTCGCTCAGTTTTGGCACTAAACGTGCGTTTCGTGAACAGAATCGCCGCTTTTGCTCAGTTTTGGCACAGAGCGTGCGTTTCGTGCACAGTATTGCCGCTCTTACTCCTTTTGGCACAAAACGGTCGTTTCGTGCACAGGATCGCCGCTTTTGCTCAGTTTTGGCACAAAACGTGCGTCTCGCGCACAGAATCGCCGCTTTTCCATAGTTTTGGCACAAAATGGGCGTTTCGTGCACAGAATGCCGCTTTTGCTCAGCTTTGGCACAAAACGTGCGTTTCACGCTCCGAATTACTCCTTTTGGCACAAAACGTGCCATTCACGCTCCGAATTGTTCCTTTTGGCACAAAACAGGTGTTTCATGCACATAATCGCTGCTTTTGCGCAATTTTGGCACAAAACGTGCGTTCCACGCGCCGAGTAGCTCCTTTTGGCACAACACGTGCGTTTCGTGCATAGAATCGCCGCTTTCGCTCAGTTTTGGCACAAAACGTGCGTTTCGTGAACAGAATCGCCGCTTTTCCTCAGTTTTGGCACAAAACGTGCGTTTCACGCTCCGAATTGCTCCTTTTGGCACAAAACGTGCCATTCACGCTCCGAATTGTTCCTTTTGGCACAAAACAGGCGTTCAATGTACATAATCGCTGTTTTTGCGCAGTTTTGGCACAAAACGTGCGTTCTACGCGCCGAGTTGCTCCTTTTGGCACAACACGTCCGTTTCGTGCATAGATTCGCCGCTTTCGCTCAGTTTTGGCACAAAACGTGCGTTTCGTGAACAGAATCGCCGCTTTTGCTCAGTTTTGGCACAGAACGTGCGTTTCGTGCACAGAATTGCCGCTGTTGCTCAGTTTTGGCACAAAACGTGCGTTTCGTGCGCAGAATCGCCGCTTTTGCACAGTTTTTTCACAAAACTTGCGTTTCGTGCACAGAATCGCTGCTTTTGCTCAGTTTTGCCACAAAACGTGCGTTTAGTGCACAGAATCGCCGCTTTACTCAGTTTTGGCTGAAAACGTGTTCTTCGTACACAGAATTGCCGCTTTTGCTCAGTTTTGTCACAAAACGTGCGTTTCGTGCTCAGTATTGCCGCTCTTACTCCTTTTGGCACAAAACGGGCGTTTCGTGCACAGGATCGCCGCTTTCGCACAGTTTTGGCACAAAACGTGCGTTTCTTGAACAGAATCGCCGCTTTTGTTCAGTTTTGGCACACTGCGTGCGTTTCGTGCACAGAATCGCCACTCTTGCGCAGTTTTGACACAAAACGAGCGTTTCGCGTACAGAATCGCCGCTTTTGCTCAGTTTTGGCATAAAACGTGCGCTTCGTGCACAGAATCGCTGCTTTTGCTCAGCTTTGGCACAAAACGTGCGTTTCGTGCACAGAATCGCCGCTTTTGCACAGTTTTGGCACAAAACGGGCCTTTCGTGCACCGAATCGCCGCTTTTCCTCAGTTTTGGCACAAAACGTGCGTTTCACTCTCCGAATTGCTCCTTTTGGCTCAAAACGGGCGTTTCGTGCACAGAATCGCCGCTTTTGCTCAGGTCTGGCACAAAACGTGCGTTTCGTGCACAAAATCGCTACTTTTGCTCAGTTTTGGCACAAAACGTGCGTTTCGTGCACAGAATCGCCGCTTTTGCTCAGTTTTGGCTTAAAACGTGCGTTTTGTGCACAGAATCGCAGCTTTTGCTCAGTTTTGGCACAAAACGGGCGTTTCGTGCACAGAATCGCCGCTCTTGCTCAGTTTTGGCACAAAACGTGCGTTTCGTGCACAGAATAGCCGAATTGCTCCTTTTGGCACAAAACGTGCGTTTTGTGCACAGAATCGCCGCTTTTGCTCAGTTTTGGCACATAACGTGCGTCTCGTGCACAGAAACGCCGCTTTTGCTTAGTTTTGGCACAGAGCGTGCGTTTCGTGCACAGAATCGCAGCTTTTGCTCAGTTTTGGCACAAAACGTGCGTTTCGTGCACAGAATCGCCGCTTTTGCTCAGTTTTGGCATAAAACGTGCGTTTCACGCTGCGAACTGCTCCTTTTGGCACAAAACTGTACTTTCGTGCACAGAATCGCCGCTTTTTCTCAGTTTTGGCACAAAACGTGCGTGCACGCTCCGAATTGCTCCTTTTGGTACAACACGTGCGTTTCGTGCATAGAATCGCCGCTTTCCCTCAGTTTTGGCACAAAACGTGCGTTTCGTGCACAGAATCGCCGCTTTTGCTAAGTTTCGGCACAGAGCGTTCGTTTCGTTCACAGAATCGCCACTTTTGCACAGTTTTGGCACAAAACGTGCGTTTCGTGCACAGAATCGCTGCTTTTGCTCAGTTTTGGAACAAAACGTGCATTTCACGCTCCGAATTGCGCCTTTTGGCACAAAACGGGCCTTTCGTGCACAGAACCGCCGCTTTTGCTCAGTTTTGGCAGAAAACGTGTTCTTCGTACACATAATCGCCGCCTTTGGTCAGTTTTGGCACAACACGCGCGTTTCGTGCACAGAATCGCCGCTTCACTCTGTTTTGGCTAAAAACGTCTTCTTCGTACACAGAATCGCCGCTTTTGCTCAGTTTTGGCTCAGAACGTGCGTTTCGTGCACAGAATCGCCGCTTTTGCTCAGTTTTGGCATAAAACGTGCGTTTCACGCTCCGAACTGCACCTTTTGGCACAAAACTGGCCTTTCGTGCACCGAATCGCCGCTTTTGCTCAGTTTTGGCATAAAACGTGCGTTTCACGTTCCGAATTGCTCCTTTTGGCACAAAACGGGCCTTTCGTGCACAGAACCGCTGCTTTTCCTCAGTTTTGGCACAAAACGTGCGTTTCACGCTCCGAATTGCTCCTTTTGGCACAAAACGGGCGTTTCGTGCACAGAATCGCTGCTTTTGCTCAGTTTTGGCATTAAACGTGCATTTCACGCTCCGAATTGCTCCTTTTGGCACAAAACGGGCCTTTCGTGCACTGAATCGCCGCTTTTTCTCAGTTTTGGCACAAAACGTGCGTTGCACGCTCCGAATTGCTCCTTTTGGCACAAAACGGGCGTTTCGTGCACAGAATCGCCGCTCTTGCTCAGTTTTGGCACAAAACGTGCGTTTCGTGCACAGAATAGCCGAATTGCTCCTTTTGGCACAAAACGTGCGTTTTGTGCACAGAATCGCCGCTTTTGCTCAGTTTTGGCACATAACGTGCGTCTCGTGCACAGAAACGCCGCTTTTGCTTAGTTTTGGCACAGAGCGTGCGTTTCGTGCACAGAATCGCAGCTTTTGCTCAGTTTTGGCACAAAACGTGCGTTTCGTGCACAGAATCGCCGCTTTTGCTCAGTTTTGGCATAAAACGTGCGTTTCACGCTGCGAACTGCTCCTTTTGGCACAAAATTGTACTTTCGTGCACAGAATCGCCGCTTTTTCTCAGTTTTGGCACAAAACGTGCGTGCACGCTCCGAATTGCTCCTTTTGGTACAACACGTGCGTTTCGTGCATAGAATCGCCGCTTTCCCTCAGTTTTGGCACAGAACGTGCGTTTCGTGCACAGAATCGCCGCTTTTGCTCAGGTTTGGCACAAAACGTGCGTTTCGTGCACAGAATCGCTGCTTTTGCTCAGTTTTGGAACAAAACGTGCATTTCACGCTCCGAATTGCTCCTTTTGGCACAAAACGGGCCTTTCGTGCACAGAATCGCCGCTTTTGCTCAGTTTTGGCACAAAACGTGTGTTTCGTGCACAGAATCGCCGCTTCACTCTGTTTTGGCTAAAAACGTCTTCTTCGTACACAGAATCGCCGCTTTTGCTCAGTTTTGGCACAGAACGTGCGTTTCGTGCACAGAATCGCCGCTTTTGCTCAGTTTTGGCATAAAACGTGCGTTTCACGCTCCGAACTGCTCCTTTTGGCACAAAACTGGCCTTTCGTGCACAGAACCGCCGCTTTTCCTCAGTTTTGGCACAAAACGTGCGTTTCACGCTCCGAATTGCTCCTTTTGGCACAAAACGGGCCTTTCGTGCACAGAATCGCCGCTTTTGCTCAGTTTTGGCATTAAACGTGCATTTCACGCTCCGAATTGCTCCTTTTGGCACAAAACGGGCGTTTCGTGCACAGAATCGCCGCTCTTGCTCAGTTTTGGCACACAACGTGCGTTTCGTGCACAGAATAGCCGAATTGCTCCTTTTGGCACAAAACGTGAGTTTTGTGCACAGAATCGCCGCTTTTGCTCAGTTTTGGCACAAAACGTGCGTCTCGTGCACAGAAACGCCGCTTTTGCTTAGTTTTGGCACAGAGCGTGCGTTTCGTGCACAGAATCGCCGCTTTTGCTCAGTTTTGGCACAAAGCGTGCCATTCACGCTCCGAATTGTTCCTTTTGGCACAAAACAGGCGTTTCATGCACATAATCGCTGCTTTTGCGCAATTTCGCACAAAACGTACGTTCCACGCGCCGAGTAGCTCCTTTTGGTACAACACGTGCGTTTCGTGCACAGAATCGCCGCTTTCGCTCAGTTTTGGCACAAAACGTTCGTTTCGTGTACAGAATCGCCACTTTTGCTCAGTTTTGGCATAAGGCGTGCGTTTCGTGCACAAAATCGCAGCTTTTGCTCAGTTTTGGCACAAAACGTGCGTTTCGTGCACAGAATCGCCGCTTTTGCTCAGTTTTGGAAGAAAACGTGCATTTCACGCTCCGAATTGCTCCTTTTGGCACAAAACGGGCCTTTCCTGCACAGAATCGCCGCTTTTTCTCAGTTTTGGCACAAAACGTACGTTTCACGCTCCGAATTGCTCCTTTTGGCACAAAACGGGCGTTTCGTGCACAGAATCGCCGCTTTCGCTCAGTTTTGGCACAAAACGTGCGTCTCGTGAACAGAATCGCCGCTTTTGCTCAGTTTTGGCACAGAGCGTGCGTTTCGTGCACAGAATCGCCGCTCTTGCTCAGTTTTGACACAAAACGTGCGTCTCGTGTACAGAATCGCCACTTTTGCTCAGTTTTGGCATAAAGCGTGCGTTTCGTGCACAAAATCGCTGCTTTTGCTCAGTTTTAGCACAAAACGAGCGTTTCGTGCACAGAATCGCCGCTTCACTCTGTTTTGGCTGAAAACGTGTTCTTCGTACACAGAATCGCCGCTTTTGCTCAGTTTTGGCACAGAACGTGCGTTTCGTGCACAGAATCGCCGCTTTCGCACAGTTTTGGCACAAAATGTGCGTTTCGTGCACAGAATCGCCGTTTTTGCTCAGTTTTGGCATAAAACGTGTTCTTCGTACACATAATCGCCGCCTTTGGTCAGTTTTGGCACAACACGCGCGTTTCGTGCACAGAATCGCTGCTTTTTCTCAGTTTTGGCACAAAACGTGCGTTTGACGCACCGATTTGCTCCTTTTGGAACAAAACGTGCGTTTCGTGCACAGAATCGCTGCTTTTGCTCAGTTTTGGCATAAAACGTGCTTTTCCCGCTCCGAATTGCTCCTTTTGGCACAAAACGGGCGTTTCGTGCACAGAATCGCCGCTTTTGCTCAGGTTTGGCACAAAACGTGCGTTTCACGCTCCGAATTGTACCTTTTGGCACAAAACGGGCGTTTCGTGCTCAGAATCGCAGGTTTTGCGCAGTAGTGGCACAAAACGTGCGTTCTACGCGCCGAATTGCTCCTTTTGGCACAAAACGTGCCATTCACGCTCCGAATTGTTCCTTTTGGCACAAAACAGGCGTTTCATGCAAATAATCGCTGCTTTTGCGCAATTTTGGCACAAAACGTGCGTTCCACGCGCCGAATTGCTCCTTTTGGCACAACACGTGCGTTTCATGCATAGAATCGCCGCTTTCGCTCAGTTTTGGCACGAAACGTGCGTTTCGTGCACAGAATCGCCGCTTCTGCTCAGTTTTGGAATAAAACCTGCGTTTCGAGCACAGAATCGCCGTTCTTGCTCAGTTTAGGCACAAAACGTGCGGTTTACGCTCCGAATTGTACCTTTTGGCACAAAACGGGCGCTTCGCGCTCAGAATCGCAGGTTTTGCGCAGTAGTGGCACAAAACGTGCGTTCTACGCGCCGAATTGCTCCTTTTGGCACAAAACGTTCGTTTCGTGCACAGAATCGCCGCTTTACTCAGTTTTGGCTGAAAACGTGCTCTTCGTACACAGAATTGCCGCTTTTGCCCAGTTTTGTCACAAAACGTGCGTTTCGTGCTCAGTATTGCCGCTCTTACTCCCTTTGGCACAAAACGGGCGTTTCGTGCACAGGATCGCCGCTTTTGCTCAGTTTTGGCACAAAACGTGCGTCTCGCGCACAGAATCGCCGCCTTTGCTCAGTTTTGGCACAAAACGTGCGTCTCGCGCACAGAATCGCCGCTTTTGCTCAGTTTTGGCATAAAACGTGCGTTTCACGCTCCGAATTACTCCTTTTGGCACAAAACGTGCCATTCACGCTCCGAAATGCTCCTTTTGGCACAAAACAGGCGTTCAATGCACATAATCGCTGTTTTTGCGCAATTTTGGCACAAAACGTGCGTTCTACGCGCCGAGTTGCTCCTTTTGGCACAACACGTCCGTTTCGTGCATAGAATCGGCGCTTTCGCTTAGTTTTGGCACGAAACGTGCGTTTCGTGCACAGAATAGCCGAACTGCTCCTTTTGGCACAAAACGCACGTTTTGTGCACAGAATCGCCGTTCTTGCTCAGTTTTGGCACAAAACGTGCGTTTCGTGCACAGAATTGCCGCTTTTGCTCTGTTTTGGCACAAAACGTGCGTTTAGTGCACAGAATCGCCGCTTTTGCTCAGTGTTGGCATAAAACGTGTTCTTCGTACACATAATCGCCACCTTTGGTCAGATTTGGCACAACACGTGCGTTTCGTGCACAGAATCGCTGCTTTTTCTCAGTTTTGGCACAAAACGTGCGTTTCACGCTCCGAATTGCTCCTTTTGGCACAAAACGGGCCTTTCGTGCACAGAATCGCCGCTTTTTCTCAGTTTTGGCGCAAAACGTGCGTTACACGCTCCGAATTGCTCCTTTTCGCACAAAACGGGCGTTTCGTACACAGAATCGCCACTCTTGCTCAGTATTGGCACAAAACGTGCGTTTCGTGCACAGAATAGCCGAATTGCTCCTTTTGGCACAAAACGTGCGTTTTGTGCACAGAATCGCCGCTTTTGCACAGTTTTGGCACAAAACGTGCGTTTCGTGCACAGAATCGCCGCTTTTGCTCAGTTTTGGCACAAAACGAGCGTTTCACGCTCCGAATTGCTCCTTTTGGCACAAAACGTGCGTTTCGTGCACAGAATCACCGCTTTTGCTCAGTTTTGGCACAGAACGTGCGTTTCGTGCGCAGAATCGCCGCTTTTTCTCAGTTTTGGCACAAAACGTGCGTTTCGTGCACGGAATCGCCGCTTTTGCTCAGTTTTGGCACAAAACGGGCCTTTCGTGCACAGAATCGCCGCTCTTGCTCAGTTTTGGCACAAAACGAGCGTTTCACGCTCCGAATTGCTCCTTTTGGCACAAAACGGGCCTTGCGTGCACAGAATTGCTGCTTTTGCGCCGTTTTCGCACAAAGCGTGCGTTCCACGAGCCGAGTTGCTCCTTTTGTCACAAAACGTGCGTTTCGTGCACAGAATCGCCGCTTTTGCTCAGTTTTGGCACAAAACGTGCGTTTTGTGCACAGAATCGCCGCTTTCACTCAGTTTTGGCACGAAACGTGCGTTTCGTGCACAGAATCGCCGCTTTTGCTCAGTTTTGGCACAAAACATGCGTTTCGTGCACAAAATCGCTGCTTTTGCTCAGTGTTGGCATAAAACGTGTTCTTCGTTCACATAATCGCGGCCTTTGGTCAGATTTGGCACAACACGCGCGTTTCGTGCACAGAATCGCTGCTTTTTCTCAGTTTTGGCACAAAACGTGCGTTTTACGCACCGATTTGCTCCTTTTGGAACAAAACGTGCGTTTCGTGCACAGAATCGCCGCTCTTGCTCAGTTTTGGCACAAAACGTGCGGTTTACGCTCCGAATTGCTCCTTTTGGCACAAAACGGGCGTATCGTGCACAGAATCGCCGCTTTTGCTCAGTTTTGGCATAAAACGTGCGTTTGACGCACCGATTTGCTCCTTTTGGAACAAAACGTGCGTTTCGTGCACAGAAACGCCGCTTTTGCTAAGTTTCGGCACAGAGCGTGCGTTTCGTCCACAGAATTGCCGCTTTTGCTCAGTCTTGGCACAAAACGTTCGTTTCGTGCACAGAATCGCCGCTTTTGCTCAGGTTTGGCACATAACGTGCGTTTCGTGCACAGAATCGCTGCTTTTGCTCAGTTTTGGCAGAAAACGGGCCTTTCGTGCACAGAAACGCCGCTTTTGCTCAGTTTTGGCATAAAACGTGCGTTTCACGCTCCGAATTACTCCTTTTGGCACAAAACGTGCCATTCACGCTCCGAATTGTTCCTTTTGGCACAAAACAGGCGTTTCATGCACATAATCGCTGCTTTTGCGCAATTTTGGCACAAAACGTGCGTTCCACGCGCCGAGTAGCTCCTTTTGGTACAACACGTGCGTTTCGTGCATAGAATCGCCGCTTTCGCTCAGTTTTGGCACACAACGGGCGTATCGTGCACAGAATCACCGCTTTTGCTCAGTTTTGGCATAAAACGTGCGTTTCACGCTCCGAATTGCTCCTTTTGGCACAAAACGGGCCTTTCGTGCACAGAATCGCCGCTTTTTCTCAGTTTTGGCGCAAAACGTGCGTTACACGCTCCGAATTGCTCCTTTTCGCACAAAACGGGCGTTTCGTACACAGAATCGCCGCTCTTGCTCAGTATTGGCACAAAACGTGCGTTTCGTGCACAGAATCGCCGCTTTTGCTCAGTTTTGGCACAAAACGTGCGTTTTGTGCACAGAATCGCCGCTTTTCCTCAGTTTTGGCATAAAACGTGCGTTTCACGCTCCGAATTGCTCCTTTTGGCACAAAACGGGCGTTTCGTGCACAGAATCGCCGCTTTTGCTCAGTTTTGGCACAAAACGTGCGTTTCGCGAACAGAATCGCCGCTTTTGTTCAGTTTTGGCACAGAGCGTGCGTTTCGTGCACAGAATCGCCGCTCTTGCTCAGTTTTGACACAAAACGTGCGTTTCGTGTACAGAATCGCCACTTTTGCACAGTTTTGGCATAAAACGTGCGTTTCGTGCACAAAATCGCTGCTTTTGCTCAGTGTTGGCATAAAACGTGTTCTTCGTTCACATAATCGCGGCCTTTGGTCAGATTTGGCACAACACGCGCGTTTCGTGCACAGAATCGCTGCTTTTTCTCAGTTTTGGCACAAAACGTGCGTTTTACGCACCGATTTGCTCCTTTTGGAACAAAACGTGCGTTTCGTGCACAGAATCGCCGCTCTTGCTCAGTTTTGGCACAAAACGTGCGGTTTACGCTCCGAATTGCTCCTTTTGGCACAAAACGGGCGTATCGTGCACAGAATCGCCGCTTTTGCTCAGTTTTGGCATAAAACGTGCGTTTGACGCACCGATTTGCTCCTTTTGGAACAAAACGTGCGTTTCGTGCACAGAAACGCCGCTTTTGCTAAGTTTCGGCACAGAGCGTGCGTTTCGTCCACAGAATTGCCGCTTTTGCTCAGTCTTGGCACAAAACGTTCGTTTCGTGCACAGAATCGCCGCTTTTGCTCAGGTTTGGCACATAACGTGCGTTTCGTGCACAGAATCGCTGCTTTTGCTCAGTTTTGGCAGAAAACGGGCCTTTCGTGCACAGAAACGCCGCTTTTGCTCAGTTTTGGCATAAAACGTGCGTTTCACGCTCCGAATTACTCCTTTTGGCACAAAACGTGCCATTCACGCTCCGAATTGTTCCTTTTGGCACAAAACAGGCGTTTCATGCACATAATCGCTGCTTTTGCGCAATTTTGGCACAAAACGTGCGTTCCACGCGCCGAGTAGCTCCTTTTGGTACAACACGTGCGTTTCGTGCATAGAATCGCCGCTTTCGCTCAGTTTTGGCACACAACGGGCGTATCGTGCACAGAATCACCGCTTTTGCTCAGTTTTGGCATAAAACGTGCGTTTCACGCTCCGAATTGCTCCTTTTGGCACAAAACGGGCCTTTCGTGCACAGAATCGCCGCTTTTTCTCAGTTTTGGCGCAAAACGTGCGTTACACGCTCCGAATTGCTCCTTTTCGCACAAAACGGGCGTTTCGTACACAGAATCGCCGCTCTTGCTCAGTATTGGCACAAAACGTGCGTTTCGTGCACAGAATCGCCGCTTTTGCTCAGTTTTGGCACAAAACGTGCGTTTTGTGCACAGAATCGCCGCTTTTCCTCAGTTTTGGCATAAAACGTGCGTTTCACGCTCCGAATTGCTCCTTTTGGCACAAAACGGGCGTTTCGTGCACAGAATCGCCGCTTTTGCTCAGTTTTGGCACAAAACGTGCGTTTCGCGAACAGAATCGCCGCTTTTGTTCAGTTTTGGCACAGAGCGTGCGTTTCGTGCACAGAATCGCCGCTCTTGCTCAGTTTTGACACAAAACGTGCGTTTCGTGTACAGAATCGCCACTTTTGCACAGTTTTGGCATAAAACGTGCGTTTCGTGCACAAAATCGCTGCTTTTGCTCAGTGTTGGCATAAAACGTGTACTTCGTACACATAATCGCGGCCTTTGGTCAGATTTGGCACAACACGTGCGTTTCGTGCACGGAATCGCCGCTTTTGCTCAGTTTTGGCACAAAACGGGCCTTTCGTGCACAGAATCGCCGCTCTTGCTCAGTTTTGGCACAAAACGTGCGTTTCACGCTCCGAATTGCTCCTTTTGGCACAAAACGGGCGTATCGTGCACAGAATCACCGCTTTTGCTCAGTTTTGGCACAAAACGTGCGTTTCGTGCACAGAATAGCCGAATTGCTCCTTTTGGCACAAAACAGGCGTTTCATGCACATAATCGCGGCTTTTGCGCAATTTTGGCACAAAACGTGCGTTCCACGCGCCGAGTTGCTCCTTTCGGCACAAAGCGGGCCTTTCGTGCACAGAATCGCCGCTTTTTCTCAGTTTTGGCGCAAAACGTGCGTTACACGCTCCGAATTGCTCCTTTTGGCACAAAACGGGCCTTTCGTGCACAGAACCGCTGCTTTTCCTCAGTTTTGGCACAAAACGTGCGTTTCACGCTCCGAATTGCTCCTTTTGGCACAAAACGGGCGTTTCGTGCACAGAATCGCTGCTTTTGCTCAGTTTTGGCATTAAACGTGCATTTCACGCTCCGAATTGCTCCTTTTGGCACAAAACGGGCCTTTCGTGCACTGAATCGCCGCTTTTTCTCAGTTTTGGCACAAAACGTGCGTTGCACGCTCCGAATTGCTCCTTTTGGCACAAAACGGGCGTTTCGTGCACAGAATCGCCGCTCTTGCTCAGTTTTGGCACAAAACGTGCGTTTCGTGCACAGAATAGCCGAATTGCTCCTTTTGGCACAAAACGTGCGTTTTGTGCACAGAATCGCCGCTTTTGCTCAGTTTTGGCACATAACGTGCGTCTCGTGCACAGAAACGCCGCTTTTGCTTAGTTTTGGCACAGAGCGTGCGTTTCGTGCACAGAATCGCAGCTTTTGCTCAGTTTTGGCACAAAACGTGCGTTTCGTGCACAGAATCGCCGCTTTTGCTCAGTTTTGGCATAAAACGTGCGTTTCACGCTGCGAACTGCTCCTTTTGGCACAAAATTGTACTTTCGTGCACAGAATCGCCGCTTTTTCTCAGTTTTGGCACAAAACGTGCGTGCACGCTCCGAATTGCTCCTTTTGGTACAACACGTGCGTTTCGTGCATAGAATCGCCGCTTTCCCTCAGTTTTGGCACAGAACGTGCGTTTCGTGCACAGAATCGCCGCTTTTGCTCAGATTTGGCACAAAACGTGCGTTTCGTGCACAGAATCGCCGCTTTTGCTAAGTTTCGGCACAGAGCGTTCGTTTCGTTCACAGAATCGCCACTTTTGCACAGTTTTGGCACAAAACGTGCGTTTCGTGCACAGAATCGCTGCTTTTGCTCAGTTTTGGAACAAAACGTGCATTTCACGCTCCGAATTGCTCCTTTTGGCACAAAACGGGCCTTTCGTGCACAGAATCGCCGCTTTTGCTCAGTTTTGGCACAAAACGTGTGTTTCGTGCACAGAATCGCCGCTTCACTCTGTTTTGGCTAAAAACGTCTTCTTCGTACACAGAATCGCCGCTTTTGCTCAGTTTTGGCACAGAACGTGCGTTTCGTGCACAGAATCGCCGCTTTTGCTCAGTTTTGGCATAAAACGTGCGTTTCACGCTCCGAACTGCTCCTTTTGGCACAAAACTGGCCTTTCGTGCACAGAACCGCCGCTTTTCCTCAGTTTTGGCACAAAACGTGCGTTTCACGCTCCGAATTGCTCCTTTTGGCACAAAACGGGCCTTTCGTGCACAGAATCGCCGCTTTTGCTCAGTTTTGGCATTAAACGTGCATTTCACGCTCCGAATTGCTCCTTTTGGTAAAAACGGGCCTTTCGTGCACTGAATCGCCGCTTTTTCTCAGTTTTGGCACAAAACGTGCGTTGCACGCTCCGAATTGCTCCTTTTGGCACAAAACGGGCGTTTCGTGCACAGAATCGCCGCTCTTGCTCAGTTTTGGCACACAACGTGCGTTTCGTGCACAGAATAGCCGAATTGCTCCTTTTGGCACAAAACGTGAGTTTTGTGCACAGAATCGCCGCTTTTGCTCAGTTTTGGCACAAAGCGTGCGTTTCACGCTCCGAATTGTACCTTTTGGCACAAAACGGGCGTTTCGTGCTCAGAATCGCAGGTTTTGCGCAGTAGTGGCACAAAACGTGCGTTCTACGCGCCGAATTGCTCCTTTTGGCACAAAACGTGCCATTCACGCTCCGAATTGTTCCTTTTGGCACAAAACAGGCGTTTCATGCAAATAATCGCTGCTTTTGCGCAATTTTGGCACAAAACGTGCGTTCCACGCGCCGAATTGCTCCTTTTGGCACAACACGTGCGTTTCATGCATAGAATCGCCGCTTTCGCTCAGTTTTGGCACGAAACGTGCGTTTCGTGCACAGAATCGCCGCTTCTGCTCAGTTTTGGAATAAAACCTGCGTTTCGAGCACAGAATCGCCGTTCTTGCTCAGTTTAGGCACAAAACGTGCGGTTTACGCTCCGAATTGTACCTTTTGGCACAAAACGGGCGCTTCGCGCTCAGAATCGCAGGTTTTGCGCAGTAGTGGCACAAAACGTGCGTTCTACGCGCCGAATTGCTCCTTTTGGCACAAAACGTTCGTTTCGTGCACAGAATCGCCGCTTTACTCAGTTTTGGCTGAAAACGTGCTCTTCGTACACAGAATTGCCGCTTTTGCCCAGTTTTGTCACAAAACGTGCGTTTCGTGCTCAGTATTGCCGCTCTTACTCCCTTTGGCACAAAACGGGCGTTTCGTGCACAGGATCGCCGCTTTTGCTCAGTTTTGGCACAAAACGTGCGTCTCGCGCACAGAATCGCCGCCTTTGCTCAGTTTTGGCACAAAACGTGCGTCTCGCGCACAGAATCGCCGCTTTTGCTCAGTTTTGGCATAAAACGTGCGTTTCACGCTCCGAATTACTCCTTTTGGCACAAAACGTGCCATTCACGCTCCGAAATGCTCCTTTTGGCACAAAACAGGCGTTCAATGCACATAATCGCTGTTTTTGCGCAATTTTGGCACAAAACGTGCGTTCTACGCGCCGAGTTGCTCCTTTTGGCACAACACGTCCGTTTCGTGCATAGAATCGGCGCTTTCGCTTAGTTTTGGCACGAAACGTGCGTTTCGTGCACAGAATAGCCGAACTGCTCCTTTTGGCACAAAACGCACGTTTTGTGCACAGAATCGCCGTTCTTGCTCAGTTTTGGCACAAAACGTGCGTTTCGTGCACAGAATTGCCGCTTTTGCTCTGTTTTGGCACAAAACGTGCGTTTAGTGCACAGAATCGCCGCTTTTGCTCAGTGTTGGCATAAAACGTGTTCTTCGTACACATAATCGCCACCTTTGGTCAGATTTGGCACAACACGTGCGTTTCGTGCACAGAATCGCTGCTTTTTCTCAGTTTTGGCACAAAACGTGCGTTTCACGCTCCGAATTGCTCCTTTTGGCACAAAACGGGCCTTTCGTGCACAGAATCGCCGCTTTTTCTCAGTTTTGGCGCAAAACGTGCGTTACACGCTCCGAATTGCTCCTTTTCGCACAAAACGGGCGTTTCGTACACAGAATCGCCACTCTTGCTCAGTATTGGCACAAAACGTGCGTTTCGTGCACAGAATAGCCGAATTGCTCCTTTTGGCACAAAACGTGCGTTTTGTGCACAGAATCGCCGCTTTTGCACAGTTTTGGCACAAAACGTGCGTTTCGTGCACAGAATCGCCGCTTTTGCTCAGTTTTGGCACAAAACGAGCGTTTCACGCTCCGAATTGCTCCTTTTGGCACAAAACGTGCGTTTCGTGCACAGAATCACCGCTTTTGCTCAGTTTTGGCACAGAACGTGCGTTTCGTGCGCAGAATCGCCGCTTTTTCTCAGTTTTGGCACAAAACGTGCGTTTCGTGCACGGAATCGCCGCTTTTGCTCAGTTTTGGCACAAAACGGGCCTTTCGTGCACAGAATCGCCGCTCTTGCTCAGTTTTGGCACAAAACGAGCGTTTCACGCTCCGAATTGCTCCTTTTGGCACAAAACGGGCCTTGCGTGCACAGAATTGCTGCTTTTGCGCCGTTTTCGCACAAAGCGTGCGTTCCACGAGCCGAGTTGCTCCTTTTGTCACAAAACGTGCGTTTCGTGCACAGAATCGCCGCTTTTGCTCAGTTTTGGCACAAAACGTGCGTTTTGTGCACAGAATCGCCGCTTTCACTCAGTTTTGGCACGAAACGTGCGTTTCGTGCACAGAATCGCCGCTTTTGCTCAGTTTTGGCACAAAACATGCGTTTCGTGCACAAAATCGCTGCTTTTGCTCAGTGTTGGCATAAAACGTGTTCTTCGTTCACATAATCGCGGCCTTTGGTCAGATTTGGCACAACACGCGCGTTTCGTGCACAGAATCGCTGCTTTTTCTCAGTTTTGGCACAAAACGTGCGTTTTACGCACCGATTTGCTCCTTTTGGAACAAAACGTGCGTTTCGTGCACAGAATCGCCGCTCTTGCTCAGTTTTGGCACAAAACGTGCGGTTTACGCTCCGAATTGCTCCTTTTGGCACAAAACGGGCGTATCGTGCACAGAATCGCCGCTTTTGCTCAGTTTTGGCATAAAACGTGCGTTTGACGCACCGATTTGCTCCTTTTGGAACAAAACGTGCGTTTCGTGCACAGAAACGCCGCTTTTGCTAAGTTTCGGCACAGAGCGTGCGTTTCGTCCACAGAATTGCCGCTTTTGCTCAGTCTTGGCACAAAACGTTCGTTTCGTGCACAGAATCGCCGCTTTTGCTCAGGTTTGGCACATAACGTGCGTTTCGTGCACAGAATCGCTGCTTTTGCTCAGTTTTGGCAGAAAACGGGCCTTTCGTGCACAGAAACGCCGCTTTTGCTCAGTTTTGGCATAAAACGTGCGTTTCACGCTCCGAATTACTCCTTTTGGCACAAAACGTGCCATTCACGCTCCGAATTGTTCCTTTTGGCACAAAACAGGCGTTTCATGCACATAATCGCTGCTTTTGCGCAATTTTGGCACAAAACGTGCGTTCCACGCGCCGAGTAGCTCCTTTTGGTACAACACGTGCGTTTCGTGCATAGAATCGCCGCTTTCGCTCAGTTTTGGCACGAAACGTGCGTTTCGTGCACAGAATCGCCGCTTTTGCTCAGTTTTGACACAAAACGTGCGTTTCACGCTCCGAATTGCTCCTTTTGGCACAAAACGGGCGTTTCGTGCACAGAATCGCCGCTTTTGCTCAGTTTTGGCACAAAACGTGCGTTTCGCGAACAGAATCGCCGCTTTTGCTCAGTTTTGGCACAGAGCGTGCGTTTCGTGCACAGAATCGCCGCTCTTGCTCAGTTTTGACACAAAACGTGCGTTTCGTGTACAGAATCGCCACTTTTGCTCAGTTTTGGCATAAAACGTGCGTTTCGTGCACAAAATCGCTGCTTTTGCTCAGTGTTGGCATAAAACGTGTACTTCGTACACATAATCGCGGCCTATGGTCAGATTTGGCACAACACGTGCGTTTCGTGCACGGAATCGCCGCTTTTGCTCAGTTTTGGCACAAAACGGGCCTTTCGTGCACAGAATCGCCGCTCTTGCTCAGTTTTGGCACAAAACGTGCGTTTCACGCTCAGAATTGCTCCTTTTGGCACAAAACGGGCGTATCGTGCACAGAATCACCGCTTTTGCTCAGTTTTGGCACAAAACGTGCGTTTCGTGCACAGAATAGCCGAATTGCTCCTTTTGGCACAAAACAGGCGTTTCATGCACATAATCGCGGCTTTTGCGCAATTTTGGCACAAAACGTGCGTTCCACGCGCCGAGTTGCTCCTTTCGGCACAAAGCGGGCCTTTCGTGCACAGAATCGCCGCTTTTGCTCAGTTTTGGCATAAAACGTGCGTTTCACGCTCCGAATTGCTCCTTTTGGCACAAAACCGGCCTTTCGTGCACAGAATCGCCGCTTTTTCTCAGTTTTGGCGCAAAACGTGCGTTACACGCTCCGAATTGCTCCTTTTCGCACAAAACGGGCGTTTCGTACACAGAATCGCCGCTCTTGCTCAGTATTGGCACAAAACGTGCGTTTCGTGCACAGAATAGCCGAATAGCTCCTTTTGGCACAAAACGTGCGTTTTGTGCACAGAATCGCCGCTTTTGCACAGTTTTGGCACAAAACGTGCGTCTCGTGCACAGAATCGCCGCTTTTGCTAAGTTTTGGCACAGAGCGTGCGTTTCATGCACAGAATCGCCGCTTTTGCTCTGTTTTGGCACAAAACGTACGTTTCACGCTCCGAATTACACCTTTTGGCACAAAACGTGCCATTCACGCTCCGACTTGTTCCTTTTGGCACAAAACTGGCGTTTCATGCACATAATCGCTGCTTTTGCGCAATTTTGGCAGGAAACGTGCGTTCCACGCGTCGAGTAGCTCCTTTTGGTACAACATGTGCGTTTCGTGCATAGAATCGCTGCTTTCGCTCAGTTTTGGCACGAAACGTGCGTTTCGTGCACAGAATCGCCGCTTTTGCTCAGTTTTGGCACAAAACGAGCGATTGACGCACCGATTTGCTCCTTTTGGAACAAAACGTGCGTTTCGTGCACAGAATCGCCGCTCTTGCTCAGTTTTGGCACAAAACGTGCAGTTTACGCTCCGGATTGCTCCTTTTGGCACAAAACGGGCGTTTCGTACACAGAATCGCCGCTCTTGCTCAGTTTTGGCATAAAACGTGCGTTTCGTGCACAAAATCGCTGCTTTTGCTCAGTGTTGGCATAAAACGTGTACTTCGTACACATAATCGCGGCCTTTGGTCAGATTTGGCACAACACGTGCGTTTCGTGCACGGAATCGCCGCTTTTGCTCAGTTTTGGCACAAAACGGTCCTTTCGTGCACAGAATCGCCGCTCTTGCTCAGTTTTGGCACAAAACGTGCGTTTCACGCTCCGAATTGCTCCTTTTGGCACACAACGGGCGTATCGTGCACAGAATCACCGCTTTTGCTCAGTTTTGGCATAAAACGTGCGTTTCACGCTCCGAATTGCTCCTTTTGGCACAAAACGGGCCTTTCGTGCACAGAATCGCCGCTTTTTCTCAGTTTTGGCGCAAAACGTGCGTTACACGCTCCGAATTGCTCCTTTTCGCACAAAACGGGCGTTTCGTACACAGAATCGCCGCTCTTGCTCAGTATTGGCACAAAACGTGCGTTTCGTGCACAGAATCGCCGCTTTTGCTCAGTTTTGGCACAAAACGTGCGTTTTGTGCACAGAATCGCCGCTTTTCCTCAGTTTTGGCATAAAACGTGCGTTTCACGCTCCGAATTGCTCCTTTTGGCACAAAACGGGCGTTTCGTGCACAGAATCGCCGCTTTTGCTCAGTTTTGGCACAAAACGTGCGTTTCGCGAACAGAATCGCCGCTTTTGTTCAGTTTTGGCACAGAGCGTGCGTTTCGTGCACAGAATCGCCGCTCTTGCTCAGTTTTGACACAAAACGTGCGTTTCGTGTACAGAATCGCCACTTTTGCACAGTTTTGGCATAAAACGTGCGTTTCGTGCACAAAATCGCTGCTTTTGCTCAGTGTTGGCATAAAACGTGTACTTCGTACACATAATCGCGGCCTTTGGTCAGATTTGGCACAACACGTGCGTTTCGTGCACGGAATCGCCGCTTTTGCTCAGTTTTGGCACAAAACGGGCCTTTCGTGCACAGAATCGCCGCTCTTGCTCAGTTTTGGCACAAAACGTGCGTTTCACGCTCCGAATTGCTCCTTTTGGCACAAAACGGGCGTATCGTGCACAGAATCACCGCTTTTGCTCAGTTTTGGCACAAAACGTGCGTTTCGTGCACAGAATAGCCGAATTGCTCCTTTTGGCACAAAACAGGCGTTTCATGCACATAATCGCGGCTTTTGCGCAATTTTGGCACAAAACGTGCGTTCCACGCGCCGAGTTGCTCCTTTCGGCACAAAGCGGGCCTTTCGTGCACAGAATCGCCGCTTTTGCTCAGTTTTGGCATAAAACGTGCGTTTCACGCTCCGAATTGCTCCTTTTGGCACAAAACCGGCCTTTCGTGCACAGAATCGCCGCTTTTTCTCAGTTTTGGCGCAAAACGTGCGTTACACGCTCCGAATTGCTCCTTTTCGCACAAAACGGGCGTTTCGTACACAGAATCGCCGCTCTTGCTCAGTATTGGCACAAAACGTGCGTTTCGTGCACAGAATAGCCGAATTGCTCCTTTTGGCACAAAACGTGCGTTTTGTGCACAGAATCGCCGCTTTTGCACAGTTTTGGCACAAAACGTGCGTCTCGTGCACAGAATCGCCGCTTTTGCTAAGTTTTGGCACAGAGCGTGCGTTTCATGCACAGAATCGCCGCTTTTGCTCTGTTTTGGCACAAAACGTACGTTTCACGCTCCGAATTACACCTTTTGGCACAAAACGTGCCATTCACGCTCCGACTAGTTCCTTTTGGCACAAAACTGGCGTTTCATGCACATAATCGCTGCTTTTGCGCAATTTTGGCACGAAACGTGCGTTCCACGCGTCGAGTAGCTCCTTTTGGTACAACATGTGCGTTTCGTGCACAGAATCGCCGCTTTTGCTCAGTTTTGGCACAAAACGAGCGTTTCACGCTCCGAATTGCTCCTTTTGGCACAAAACGTGCGTTTCGTGCACAGAATCACCGCTTTTGCTCAGTTTTGGCACAGAACGTGCGTTTCGTGCGCAGAATCGCCGCTTTTTCTCAGTTTTGGCACAAAACGTGCGTTTCGTGCACGGAATCGCCGCTTTTGCTCAGTTTTGGCACAAAACGGGCCTTTCGTGCACAGAATCGCCGCTCTTGCTCAGTTTTGGCACAAAACGAGCGTTTCACGCTCCGAATTGCTCCTTTTGGCACAAAACGGGCGTATCGTGCACAGAATCGCCGCTTTTGCTCAGTTTTGGCACAAAACGTGCGTTTCACGCTCCGAATTACTCCTTTTGGCACAAAACGTGCCATTCACGCTCCGAATTGATCCTTTTGGCACAAAACAGGCGTTTCATGCACATAATCGCTGCTTTTGCGCAATTTTGGCACAAAACGTGCGTTCCACGCGCCGAGTAGCTCCTTTTGGTACAACACGTGCGTTTCGTGCATAGAATCGCCGCTTTCACTCAGTTTTGGCACGAAACGTGCGTTTCGTGCACAGAATCGCCGCTTTTGCTCAGTTTTGGCACAAAACATGCGTTTCGTGCACAAAATCGCTGCTTTTGCTCAGTGTTGGCATAAAACGTGTTCTTCGTACACATAATCGCGGCCTTTGGTCAGATTTGGCACAACACGCGCGTTTCGTGCACAGAATCGCTGCTTTTTCTCAGTTTTGGCACAAAACGTGCGTTTGACGCACCGATTTGCTCCTTTTGGAACAAAACGTGCGTTTCGTGCACAGAATCGCCGCTCTTGCTCAGTTTTGGCACAAAACCTGCGGTTTACGCTCCGAATTGCTCCTTTTGGCACAAAACGGGCGTATCGTGCACAGAATCGCCGCTTTTGCTCAGTTTTGGCATAAAACGTGCGTTTCACGCTCCGAATTACTCCTTTTGGCACAAAACGTGCCATTCACGCTCCGAATTGTTCCTTTTGGCACAAAACAGGCGTTTCATGCACATAATCGCTGCTTTTGCGCAATTTTGGCACAAAACGTGCGTTCCACGCGCCGAGTAGCTCCTTTTGGTACAACACGTGCGTTTCGTGCATAGAATCGCCGCTTTCGCTCAGTTTTGGCACGAAACGTGCGTTTCGTGCACAGAATCGCCGCTTTTGCTCAGTTTTGGCATAAAACGTGCGTTTCACGCTCCGAATTGCTCCTTTTGGCGCAAAACGGGTCTTTCGAGCACAGAATCGCCGCTTTTTCTCAGTTTTGACACAAAACGTGCGTTTCACGCTCCGAATTGCTCCTTTTGGCACAAAACGGGCGTTTCGTGCACGGAATCGCCGCTTTTGCTCAGTTTTGGCACAAAACGGGCCTTTCGTGCACAGAATCGCCGCTCTTGCTCAGTTTTGGCATAAAACGTGCGTCTCACGCTCCGAATTGCTCCTTTTGGCACAAAACGGGCCTTTCGTGCACAGAATCGCCGCTTTTTCTCAGTTTTGGCGCAAAACGTGCGTTACACGTTCCGAATTGCTCCTTTTCGCACAAAACGGGCGTTTCGTACACAGAATCGCCGCTCTTGCTCAGTATTGGCACAAAACGTGCGTTTCGTGCACAGAATAGCCGAATTGCTCCTTTTGGCACAAAACGTGCGTTTTGTGCACAGAATCGCCGCTTTTGCTCAGTTTTGGCACAAAACGTGCGTCTCGTGCACAGAATCGCCGCTTTTGCTCAGTTTTGGCACAGAGCGTGCGTTTCGTGCACAGAATCGCCGCTCTTGCTCAGTTTTGACACAAAACGTGCGTTTCGTGTACAGAATCGCCACTTTTGCACAGTTTTGTCATAAAACGTGCGTTTCGTGCACAAAATCGCTGCTTTTGCTCAGTGTTGGCATAAAACGTGTACTTCGTACACATAATCGCGGCCTTTGGTCAGATTTGGCACAACACGTGCGTTTCGTGCACGGAATCGCCGCTTTTGCTCAGTTTTGGCACAAAACGGGCCTTTCGTGCACAGAATCGCCGCTCTTGCTCAGTTTTGGCACAAAACGTGCGTTTCACGCTCCGAATTGCTCCTTTTTTCACAAAACGGGCGTATCGTGCACAGAATCACCGCTTTTGCTCAGTTTTGGCATAAAACGTGCGTCTCACGCTCCGAATTGCTCCTTTTGGCACAAAACGGGCCTTTCGTGCACAGAATCGCCGCTTTTTCTCAGTTTTGGCGCAAAACGTGCGTTACACGCTCCGAATTGCTCCTTTTCGCACAAAACGGGCGTTTCGTACACAGAATCGCCGCTCTTGCTCAGTATTGGCACAAAACGTGCGTTTCGTGCACAGAATCGCCGCTTTTCCTCAGTTTTGGCACAAAACGTACGTTTCACGCTCCGAATTGCACCTTTTGGCACAAAACGTGCCATTCACGCTCCGACTTGTTCCTTTTGGCACAAAACAGGCGTTTCATGCACATAATCGCTGCTTTTGCGCAATTTTGGCACGAAACGTGCGTTCCACGCGTCGAGTAGCTCCTTTTGGCACAAAACGTGCGTCTCGTGCACAGAATCGCCGCTTTTGCTAAGTTTTGGCACAGAGCGTGCGTTTCATGCACAGAATCGCCGCTTTTGCTCAGTTTTGGCATAAAACGTGCGTTTCACGCTCCGAATTGCTCCTTTTGGCACAAAACGGGCCTTTCGTGCACAGAATCGCTGCTTTTGCGCCGTTTTAGCACAAAGCGTGCGTTCCACGCGCCGAGTTGCTGCTTTTGTCTCAAAACGTGCGTTTCAGGCACAGAATCGCCGCTTTTGCTCAGTTTTGGCACAAAACGTGCGTTTTGTGCACAGAATCGCCGCTTTTCCTCAGTTTTGGCATAAAACGTGCGTTTCACGCTCCGAATTGCTCCTTTTGGCACAAAACGGGCGTTTCGTGCAAAGAATCGCCGCTTTTGCTCAGTTTTGGCACAAAACGGGCCTTTCGTGCACAGAATCGCCGCTCTTGCTCAGTTTTGGCATAAAACGTGCGTCTCACGCTCCGAATTGCTCCTTTTGGCACAAAACGGGCCTTTCGTGCACAGAATCGCCGCTTTTTCTCAGTTTTGGCGCAAAACGTGCGTTACACGCTCCGAATTGCTCCTTTTCGCACAAAACGGGCGTTTCGTACACAGAATCGCCGCTCTTGCTCAGTATTGGCACAAAACGTGCGTTTCGTGCACAGAATAGCCGAATTGCTCCTTTTGGCACAAAACGTGTGTTTTGTGCACAGAATCGCCGCTTTTGCTCAGTTTTGGCACAAAACGTGCGTCTCGTGCACAGAATCGCCGCTTTTGCTCAGTTTTGGCACAGAGCGTGCGTTTCGTGCACAGAATCGCCGCTCTTGCTCAGTTTTGACACAAAACGTGCGTTTCGTGTACAGAATCGCCACTTTTGCACAGTTTTGGCATAAAACGTGCGTTTCGTGCACAAAATCGCTGCTTTTGCTCAGTGTTGGCATAAAACGTGTACTTCGTACACATAATCGCGGCCTTTGGTCAGATTTGGCACAACACGTGCGTTTCGTGCACGGAATCGCCGCTTTTGCTCAGTTTTGGCACAAAACGGGCCTTTCGAGCACAGAATCGCCGCTCTTGCTCAGTTTTGGCACAAAACGTGCGTTTCACGCTCCGAATTGCTCCTTTTGGCACAAAACGGGCGTATCGTGCACAGAATCACCGCTTTTGCTCAGTTTTGGCATAAAACGTGCGTCTCACGCTCCGAATTGCTCCTTTTGGCACAAAACGGGCCTTTCGTGCACAGAATCGCCGCTTTTTCTCAGTTTTGGCGCAAAACGTGCGTTACACGCTCCGAATTGCTCCTTTTCGCACAAAACGGGCGTTTCGTACACAGAATCGCCGCTCTTGCTCAGTATTGGCACAAAACGTGCGTTTCGTGCACAGAATCGCCGCTTTTCCTCAGTTTTGGCACAAAACGTACGTTTCACGCTCCGAATTGCACCTTTTGGCACAAAACGTGCCATTCACGCTCCGACTTGTTCCTTTTGGCACAAAACAGGCGTTTCATGCACATAATCGCTGCTTTTGCGCAATTTTGGCACGAAACGTGCGTTCCACGCGTCGAGTAGCTCCTTTTGGTACAACATGTGCGTTTCGTGCATAGAATCGCTGCTTTCGCTCAGATTTGGCACAACACGTGCGTTTCGTGCACAGAATCGCTGCTTTTTCTCAGTTTTGGCACAAAACGTGCGATTGACGCACCGATTTGCTCCTTTTGGAACAAAACGTGCGTTTCGTGCACAGAATCGCCGCTCTTGCTCAGTTTTGGCTCAAAACGTGCAGTTTACGCTCCGGATTGCTCCTTTTGGCACAAAACGGGCGTTTCGTACACAGAATCGCCGCTCTTGCTCAGTTTTGGCATAAAACGTGCGTTTCGTGCACAAAATCGCTGCTTTTGCTCAGTGTTGGCATAAAACGTGTACTTCGTACACATAATCGCGGCCTTTGGTCAGATTTGGCACAACACGTGCGTTTCGTGCACGGAATCGCCGCTTTTGCTCAGTTTTGGCACAAAACGGGCCTTTCGTGCACAGAATCGCCGCTCTTGCTCAGTTTTGGCACAAAACGTGCGTTTCACGCTCCGAATTGCTCCTTTTGGCACACAACGGGCGTATCGTGCACAGAATCACCGCTTTTGCTCAGTTTTGGCATAAAACGTGCGTTTCACGCTCCGAATTGCTCCTTTTGGCACAAAACGGGCCTTTCGTGCACAGAATCGCCGCTTTTTCTCAGTTTTGGCGCAAAACGTGCGTTACACGCTCCGAATTGCTCCTTTTCGCACAAAACGGGCGTTTCGTACACAGAATCGCCGCTTTTGCTCAGTTTTGGCACAAAACATGCGTTTCGTGCACAAAATCGCTGCTTTTGCTCAGTGTTGGCATAAAACGTGTTCTTCGTACACATAATCGCGGCCTTTGGTCAGATTTGGCACAACACGCGCGTTTCGTGCACAGAATCGCTGCTTTTTCTCAGTTTTGGCACAAAACGTGCGTTTGACGCACCGATTTGCTCCTTTTGGAACAAAACGTGCGTTTCGTGCACAGAATCGCCGCTCTTGCTCAGTTTTGGCACAAAACGTGCGGTTTACGCTCCGAATTGCTCCTTTTGGCACAAAACGGGCGTTTTGTGCACAGAATCGCCGCTTTTGCACAGTTTTGGCACAAAACGTGCGTCTCGTGCACAGAATCGCCGCTTTTGCTAAGTTTTGGCATAAAACGTGCGCTTCACGCTCCGAATTGCTCCTTTTGGCACAAAACGGGCCTTTCGTGCACAGAATCGCCGCTTTTTCTCAGTTTTGGCACAAAACGTGCGTCTCGTGCACAGAATCGCCGCTTTTGCTAAGTTTTGGCACAGAGCGTGCGTTTCGTGCACAGAATCGCCGCTTTTGCTCAGTTTTAGCACAAAACGTGCGTTTCACGCTCCGAATTACTCCTTTTGGCACAAAACGTGTCATTCACGCTCCGAATTGTTCCTTTTGGCACAAAACTGGAGTTTCATGCACATAATCGCCGCTTTTGCTCAGTTTTAGCACAAAACGTGCATTTCACGCTCCGAATTGCTCCTTCTGGCACAAAACGAGCCTTTCGTGCACAGATTCGCCGCTTTTCCTCAGTTTTGGCACAAAACGTGCGTTTCACGCTCCGAATTGCTCCTTTTGGCACAAAACGGGCGTTTCGTGCACAGAATCGCCGCGTTTGCTCAGATTTGGCACATAACGTGCGTTTCGTGCACAGAATCGCTGCTTCTGCTCAGTTTTGGCACAAAACGTGCGGTTTACGCTCCGAATTGTACCTTTTGGCAGAAAACGGTCGTTTCGTGCTCAGAATCGCAGGTTTTGCGCAGTTTTGGCACAAAGCGTGCGTTTAGTGCACAGAATCGCCGAATTGCTCCTTTTGGCACAAAACGTGCGTTTTGTGCACAGAATCGCCGCTTTTGCACAGTTTTGGCACAAAACGTGCGTCTCGTGCACAGAATCGCCGCTTTTGCTAAGTTTTGGCATAAAACGTGCGCTTCACGCTCCGAATTGCTCCTTTTGGCACAAAACGGGCCTTTCGTGCACAGAATCGCCGCTTTTGCTAAGTTTTGGCATAAAACGTGCGTTTCACGCTCCGAGTTGCTCCTTTTGGCACAAAACGTGCGTTTCGTGCACAGAATCGCCGCTTTTGCTCAGGTTTGGCACGAAACGTGCGTTTCGTGCACAGAATCGCTGCTTTTGCTCAGTTATGGCAGAAAGCGGGCCTTTCGTGCACAGAAACGCCGCATTTGCTCGGTTTTGGCATAAAACGTGCATTTCACGCTCCGAATTGCTCCTGTTGGCACAAAACGGGCCTTTCGTGCACCGAATCGCCGGTCTTGCTCAGTTTTGGCACAAAACGTGCGTTTCACGCTCCGAATTGCTCCTTTTGGCAGAAAACGGGCGTTTCGTGCTCAGAATCGCAGGTTTTGCGCAGTTTTGGCACAAAACGTGCGTTTCGCGCACAGAATCGCCGTTCTTGCTCAGTTTTGGCACAAAACGTGCGTTTCGTGCACAGAATTGCCGCTTTTGCTCAGTCTTGGCACAAAACGTGCGTTTAGTGCACAGAATCGCCGCATTTGCTCAGTGTTGGCATAAAACGTGTTCGTCGTACACATAATCGCCGCCTTTGGTCAGATTTGGCACAACACGTGCGTTTCGTGCACAGAATCGCCGCTCTTGCTCAGTATTGGCACAAAACGTGCGGTTTACGCTCCGAATTGTACCTTTTGGCACAAAACGGGCACTTCGTGCTCAGAATCGCCGCTTTTGCGCAGTTTTGGCACAAAACGGGCGTTTCGTGCTCAGAATCGCCGCTTTTGCTAAGTTTTGTCACAGAGCGTGCGTTTCATGCACAGAATCGCCGCTTTTGCTCAGTGTTGGCACAAAACGTGCGTTTCACGCTCCGAATTACACCTTTTGGCACAAAGCGTGCCATTCACGCTCCGAATTGTTCCTTTTGGCACAAAACAGGCGTTTCATGCACATAATCGCTGCTTTTGCGCAATTTTGGCACAAAACGTGCGTTCCACGCGTCGAGTAGCTCCTTTTGGTACAACACGTGCGTTTCGTGCATAGAATCGCTGCTTTCGCTCAGTTTTGGCACGAAACGTGCGTTTCGTGCACAGAATCGCCGCTTTTTCTCAGTTTTGGCACAAAACGTGCGTTTGACGCACCGATTTGCTCCTTTTGGAACAAAACGTGCGTTTCGTGCACAGAATCGCCGCTCTTGCTCAGTTTTGGCACAAAACGTGCGGTTTACGCTCCGAATGGCTCCTTTCGGCACAAAGCGTGCCATTCACGCTCCGAATTGTTCCTTTTGGCACAAAACAGGCGTTTCATGCACATAATCGCTGCTTTTGCGCAATTTTGGCATAAAACGTGCGTTTCACGCTCCGAGTTGCTCCTTTTGGCACAAAACGTGCGTTTCGTGCACAGAATCGCCGCTTTTGCTCAGGTTTGGCACAAAACGTGCGTTTCGTGCACAGAATCGCTGCTTTTGCTCAGTTTTGGCAGAAAGCGGGCCTTTCGTGCACAGAAACGCCGCTTTTGCTCAGTTTTGGCATAAAACGTGCATTTCACACTCCGAATTGCTCCTTTTGGCGCAAAGCGGACCTTTCGTGCACCGAATCGCCGCTTTTCCTCAGTTTTGGCACAAAACGTGCGTTTCACGCTCCGAATTGCTCCTTTTGGCACAAAACGTGCCATTCACGCTCCGAATTGTTCCTTTTGGCACAAAACAGGCGTTTCATGCACATAATCGCTGCGTTTGCGCAATTTTGGCACAAAACGTGCGTTCCACGCGCCGAGTTGCTCCTTTTGGCACAACACGTGCGTTTCGTGCATAGAATCGCCGCTTTCGCACAGTTTTGGCCCGAAACGTGCATTTCGTGCACAGAATCGCCGCTTTTGCTGAGTTTTGCCATAAAACGTGCGTTTCATGCTCCGAATTGCTCCTTTTGGCACAAAACGGGCCTTTCGTGCACCGAATCGCCGCTTTTCCTCAGTTTTTGCACAAAACGTGCGTTTCACGCTCCGAATTGCTCCTTTTGGCACAAAACGGGCGTTTCGTTCACAGAATCGCCGCCTTTGCTCAGTTTTGGCACAAAACGTGCGTTTCGCGAACAGAATCGCCGCTTTTGCTCAGTTTTGGCACAGAGCGGGCGTTTCGTGCACAGAATCGCCGCTCTTTCTCAGTTTTGACACAAAACGTGCGTTTCGTGCACAGAATTGCCGCTTTTGCTCAGTCTTGGCACAAAACGTGCGTTTAGTGCACAGAATCGCCGCATTTGCTCCTTTTGACACAAAACGTGCGTTTCGTGCACAGAATCGCCGCTTTTGCTCAGTTTTGGCACAAAACGTGTGGTTCACGCTCCGAATTGTTCCTTTTGTCACAAAACGGGGGTTTCGTGCACAGAATCGCTGCTTTTGCGCCGTTTTCGCACAAAGCGTGCGTTCCACGCGCCGAGTTGCTCCTTTTGTCACAAAACGGGCCCTTCGTGCACCGAATCGCCGATTTTGCTCAGTTTTGGCATAAAACGTGCGCTTCACGCTCCGAATTGCTCCTCTTGGCACAAAACGGGCCTTTCATGCACAGAATCGCCGCTTTTCCTCAGTTTTGGCACAAAACGGGCGTTTCATGCACATAATCGCTGCTTTTGCGCAATTTTGGCACAAAACGTGCGTTCCACGCGTCGAGTAGCTCCTTTTGGTACAACGCGTGCGTTTCGTGCATAGAATCGCTGCTTTCGCTCAGTTTTGGCACGAAACGTGCGTTTCGTGCACAGAATCGCCGCTTTTGCTCAGTTTTGGCATAAAACGTGCGTTCCACGCGTCGAGTAGCTCCTTTTGGTACAACACGTGCGTTTCGCGCATAGAATCGCTGCTTTCGCTCAGTTTTGGCACGAAACGTGCGTTTCGTGCACAGAATCGCCGCTTTTGCTCAGTTTTAGCACAAAACGAGCGTTTCGTGCACAGAATCGCCGCTCTTGTTCAGGTTTGGCACAAAACGGGCCTTTCGTGCACAGAAACGCCGCTTTTGCTCAGTTTTGGCACAAAACGTGCGTTTCACGCTCCGAATTGCTCCTTTTGGCACAAAACGTGCGTTTCGTGCACAGAATCACCGCTTTTGCTCAGTTTTGGCACAGAACGTGCGTTTCGTGCACAGAATCGCCGCTTTTGCTCAGTTTTGGCACAAAACGTGCGTTTCGTGCACAGAATCGCTGCCTTTGCGCAGTTTTGGCACAAAACGAGCGTTCCACGCGCCGAATTGCTCCTTTTGGCACAAAAGGTGCGTTTCGTGCACAAAATCGCTGCTTTTGCTCAGTGTTGGCATAAAACGTGTTCTTCGTACACATAATCGCCGCCTTTGGTCAGATTTGGCACAACACGTGCGTTTCGTGCACAGAATCGCTGCTATTTCTCAGTTTTGGCACAAAACGTGCGTTTGACGCACCGATTTGCTCCTTTTGGAACAAAACGTGCCTTTCGTGCACCGAATCGCCGCTTTTCCTCAGTTTTGGCATAAAACGTGCGTTTCACGCTCCGAGTTGCTCCTTTTGGCACAAAACGTGCGTTTCGTGCACAGAATCGCCGCTTTTGCTCAGGTTTGGCACAAAACGTGCGTTTCGTGCTCAGAATCGCTGTTTTTGCTCGGTTTTGGCAGAAAGCGGGCCTTTCGTGCACAGAAACGCCGCTTTTGCTCAGTTTTGGCATAAAACGTGCATTTCACGCTCCGAATTGCTCCTTTTGGCACAAAACGGACCTTTCGTGCACCGAATCGCCGCTTTTCCTCAGTTTTGGCACAAAACGTGCGTTTCACGCTCCGAATTGCTCCTTTTGGCACAAAACGGGCGTTTCGTGCACAGAATCGCCGCTTTCGCTCAGTTTTGGCACAAAACGTGCGTTTCGCGAACAGAATCGCCGCTTTTGCTCAGTTTTGGCACAGAGCGTGCGTTTCGTGCACAGAATCGCCGCTCTTGCTCAGTTTTGACACAAAACGTGCGTTTCGTGCACAGAATCGGCGCTCTTGCTCAGTTTTGGCACAAAACGTGCGTTTCGTGCACAGAATCACCGCTTTTGCTCAGTTTTGGCATAAAACGTGCGTTTCACGCTCCGAATTGCTCCTTTTGGCACAAAAAGTGCGTTTCGTGCACAGAATCGCCGCTTCTGCTCAGTTTTGGCACAAAACGTGCGTTTCGTGCACAGAATCACCGCTTTTGCTCAGTTTTGGCACAGAACGTGCGCTTCGTGCACAGAATCGCCGCTTTTGCTCAGTTTTGGCACAAAACGTGCGTTTCGTGTACAGAATCGCCACTTTTGCTCAGTTTTTGCATAAAACGTGCGTTTCGTGCACAAAATCGCTGCTTTTGCTCAGTGTTGGCATAAAACGTGTTCTTCGTACACATAATCGCCGCCTTTGGTCAGATTTGGCACAACACGTGCGTTTCGTGCACAGAATCGCTGCTATTTCTCAGTTTTGGCACAAAACGTGCGTTTGACGCACCGATTTGCTCCTTTTGGAACAAAACGTGCCTTTCGTGCACCGAATCGCCGCTTTTCCTCAGTTTTGGCATAAAACGTGCGTTTCACGCTCCGAGTTGCTCCTTTTGGCACAAAACGTGCGTTTCGTGCACAGAATCGCCGCTTTTGCTCAGGTTTGGCACAAAACGTGCGTTTCGTGCTCAGAATCGCTGTTTTTGCTCGGTTTTGGCAGAAAGCGGGCCTTTCGTGCACAGAAACGCCGCTTTTGCTCAGTTTTGGCATAAAACGTGCATTTCACGCTCCGAATTGCTCCTTTTGGCACAAAACGGACCTTTCGTGCACCGAATCGCCGCTTTTCCTCAGTTTTGGCACAAAACGTGCGTTTCACGCTCCGAATTGCTCCTTTTGACACAAAACGGGCGTTTCGTGCACAGAATCGCCGCTTTCGCTCAGTTTTGGCACAAAACGTGCGTTTCGCGAACAGAATCGCCGCTTTTGCTCAGTTTTGGCACAGAGCGTGCGTTTCGTGCACAGAATCGCCGCTCTTGCTCAGTTTTGACACAAAACGTGCGTTTCGTGTACAGAATCGCCACTTTTGCTCAGTTTTGGCATAAAACGTGCGTTTCGTGCACAAAATCGCAGCTTTTGCTTAGTGTTGGCATAAAACGTGTTCTTCGTACACATAATCGCCGCCTTTGGTCAGATTTGGCACAACACGTGCGTTTCGTGCACTGAATCGCTGCTTTTTCACAGTTTTGGCACAAAACGTGCGTTTGACGCACCGATTTGCTCCTTTTGGAACAAAACGTGCGTTTCGTGCACAGAATCGCCGCTCTTGCTCAGTTTTGGCACAAAACGTGCGGTTTACGCTCCGAATTGTACCTTTTGGCAGAAAACGGGCGTTTCGTGCTCAGAATCGCAGGTTTTGCGCAGTTTTGGCACAAAGCGTGCGTTTAGTGCACAGAATCGCCGCTTTTGCTCAGGTTTGGCACAAAACGTGCGTTTCGTGCTCAGAATCGCTGTTTTTGCTCGGTTTTGGCACAGAGCGTGCGTTTCATGCACAGAATCGCCGCTTTTGCTCAGTGTTGGCACAAAACGTGCGTTTCACGCTCCGAATTACACCTTTTGCCACAAAGCGTGCCATTCACGCTCCGAATTGTTCCTTTTGGCACAAAACAGGCGTTTCATGCACATAATCGCTGCTTTTGCGCAATTTTGGCACAAAAAGTGCGTTCCACGCGTCGAGTAGCTCCTTTTGGTACAACACGTGCGTTTCGTGCATAGAATCGCTGCTTTCGCTCAGTTTTGGCACGAAACGTGCGTTTCGTGCACAGAATCGCCGCTTTTGCTCAGTTTTGGCATAAAACGTGCGTTTCACGCTCCGAATGGCTCCTTTCCGCACAAAGCGGGCCTTTCGTGCACAGAATCGCCGCTTTTCCTCAGTTTTGGCATAAAACGTGCGTTTCACGCTCCGAGTTGCTCCTTTTGGCACAAAACGTGCGTTTCGTGTTCAGAATCGCCACTTTTGCTCAGTTTTGTAGAGTGTGAATGGTTTTATTACGTGCGATTGGGTATGCTTGGAAACTTCGAACGACTGGATATTAAGAATGAAATAAACAGCGTGATTGCGTGCGACTGAATTTGAGAGGCTGAGGTGCGAAAGAAGAGTGTTTGGAACCGAACGACTGGACCATGTAGCGGGATCGTATGACTGAAGACGATAAGAGTGGCGTAAGCGTGACTGCGAGAATTCCGAGAATGGATGCGGGATGAATGAAGGGTGAACTTGGTGAATCTTCGGGGCGAATGAGTTAGTCTTAAGCGAACAGCGAAAGAGCGATGAGCGAATGAGCGTACCACTTGTAATCTTAGCAATAGTTAGTAATTTAATAAATACACATACATACATAAATATAACAGTGCCTGAACAATTTTAAACCATTTCCTACAAATTTGGGGGCTCGTCCGGGATAGAAAGAGCCAGTGAACTCAGCGTTAACACACAGTGACTGTTTAATGTGATAGTTAAGGAGACCGTAAATAAGTGAAACACTGCAAAGTTTGTGCGTGCCGATGAGTGAAGTGGATCTGAGCAAATTGAAAGTGACTCAGTTGAAGGAACAGCTTCGAAGGTTAGGTCTGTCCACTAGCGGATCTAAAGTGGATTTGATAGACAGGATAATGAACGCGGAAAAGAATTCGGAAACTCCGATAAGCGGAACCAGCGGTACCCAAGCCGAACCAGGGATGACGGCGAGAGAAGCCCAGTTGTTGAGAGAACTGGAAGAGATGCGTCGACAATTACAGCGCCAAACATTAGACGCTGCACCACTTCCCGCCTCACCTACCCCAGCGTTTAACCAAAATTTCATGGGCAATATAAGCATTGCCGCGATTGCGGACCTTCTTCCATTCTTCGACGGTGATGGTGAGAAGTTCGAGCGGTGGGAAAAACAGGTGCGTCTGCTGGCTATGACGTACAACTTGTCCGAAGAAATGTGCAAGGTGCTGATAGGTAGCAGACTGCGCGGAAAAGCCCTAGAATGGTTCCATTCTAGGCCTGAATTCCTAGAAATAGGCATGCACGAATTGATGAATAAACTGCGTGAAATGTTTTATCGACGGCCCAACAAGACCATCAGGCGAAGGAAGTTTGAAGAGCGCATGTGGCGACCAAACGAACCTTTCAGCGAATACCTGCACCATAAGGTAATACTGGGAAATAATGTGCCCATCGATGAAGACGAGTTAGTTGATCTCATCATCGAAGGAATTCCTGACGGAACGCTACGGAGTCAGGCATATATTCAAAGGTTTTCGTCGCCTGCAGCGTTAATGGAAGCGTTCGAAAAAGTAAAATTAAGAGGAGCGAGCTACAGCAATAGAAGTGCTGTAAACACAAGCGCCGTAAAGGATCCAGTAAAGGAGGAAAGCGGCAGAAGACCTCTGGTCAAAGAGGAAAAGAGATACCCGTCGCAAGGATATCTGCAGCCAAGTGCACCAGGAAGGAGGTGCCCAAGCTGCGGGTTAATGGGACACCAGCTACCTGATTGTCCGACGAGGGAAAAGGGCGTCAAGTGTTTTGAGTGTCGAGGATACGGACACATTTCAGCCCATTGTCCGACGAAACTACAACCACCAACCCGTAGTAGCTACAACGTAGAGCAGGCAGCGAAGTACGAGAAGGAGACAATAATTCACGGACAGAAGGTAACGGCTACAATCGACACGGGAAGTGACATTTGTTTAATGCGTGCGTCGGTACATGCGGAATTAGGCGCGCCGCGATTACAGCGAACGGGTTTACGATTTCGCGGAGTAGGTTCGGGCGACAACGAAACGTGGGGTGTGTTTAGCACAGAAATTTCCATAGACAAAGAATCGTACCCAATAACAGTGCATGTGGTTGCTGACCGGCTCATGCGACCCGCCCTAATTATAGGCGCCGACTTTTTGCAAAACGTAAACGTTTCGATTCAAAACAACCGCGTCTCGATATCTAAGGCGGATAAGAATGTTCCGACCATGGAAAATGTTCCCGAAGTTTACAATATTGTTGCGTGTGATTCTGCGGAAATAGACACTTCGTACATTGTGAATTGCGAGCATCGGCGGCGAATAGAGCAGCTTATTAACGATTATAAACCATGCGAAAGGGCGGAGACAGACGTGACGATGAAAATTATTCTTCGCGATGAGGAGCCGGTATATCAGCGTGCGAGACGTTTAGCACCCGCGGATAAAATTGAAGTAAACGCGCAAGTTAGTACATGGTTAGAAGAAGGTATCGTGCGGCCGTCGTTATCTGAATTTGCAAGCCCGGTAGTTTTGGTAAACAAGAAGGATGGGTCGAAAAGGCTATGCGTTGATTACAGGCTCTTAAACAAAAAAATAATCAAAAACCGCTATCCTTTGCCACTGATAGAAGATCAGCTGGACATGTTACAAGGAGCAAAAATATTTAGCACTCTCGATCTAAAGAACGGGTTTTTCCATGTAGTGGTAGATGAGAATAGTAGGAAGTACACTGCTTTTATTACGCCTGATGGACAATATGAATTTTGTAGGGTGCCTTTCGGATTGGCAAACTCTCCCGCGGTTTTCCAAAAGTTCATTAATACAGTTTTTAGAAAATTAATATCGGAAAACACAGTATTAGCGTACATGGATGATTTAATAATTCCATCAGCGAACGAAGATGCAGGGTTACAGAAATTGGAAATAGTTTTAGATACCGCAGCACGCTCAGGTCTAATCATCAATTGGAAAAAATGTCAATTCTTGCGATCGCGTGTAGAATTTTTAGGGCATATCGTGGAAAATGGGACAGTACGCCCTTCGGAAAACAAAACAGCCGCTGTTATGCATTTTTCCGAACCGCGAACCATAAAGCAGGTGCAGGCTTTCCTCGGGTTATCTGGGTATTTTCGGAAGTTCATACCACATTATTCTATTATCGCGAGACCGTTGACGAACTTATTAAAAGCAAACGTTACATTTTCATTTGGGGAGGAACAGTTAATTGCGTTCAATCAGTTAAAAACCATCTTAAGTAGTAAACCAGTCTTAAAATTATATAAAACTAGTGCAGAAACGCAGTTGCATACGGACGCGTCGAAATTCGGATTTGGGGCAGTATTAGTGCAGAAGGACAGCGCAGACGGTAAATTTCACCCAGTATACTATGCTAGTGGAAAAACGACGGATGCCGAATCAAAATATAGTAGCTATGAATTGGAAATATTGGCAGTGGTAAAGGCGTTAAAGAAGTTTCGAGTATATTTACTCGGAATACCGTTTAAGATCATTACTGATTGCAAGGCGTTTGCGCTCACAATGAACAAAAAAGAACTTTGCGTACGTGTAGCCAGATGGGCATTGTTATTGGAGGAATTTAACTATACTATAGAGCATAGGTCGGGTAGTAGTATGCGTCACGTTGATGCGCTAAGTCGCAATCCATTGATGAGCTGCATGTTTATATCTAGCGAAAACACGTTGACGATTAAATTGCGGAAAGCGCAACGCGAGGATGAAAATATTCGACGAATATTAGAGTACGCGGAACAACAGCAGGTTGCCGGTTATATGGTAAAAGCGGGTCTCTTGTTTAAAGAAGTCGATAAAGACTATTTGTTGGTAGTTCCAAAGTCCATGCAAAAGCAGATAATCAGACAGGCGCACGATAGAGGGCATTTTTCGGTGGCGAAGACACTTGACTTGCTTAAACGAGATTATTACATACCGAATGCGGCATCGAAAATCGAGAAAGTGATTACGAATTGTATTGCATGTTTATTAGCGGAGCGAAAGCACGGAAAGCAAGAAGGTTTGTTAAACCCGTTGGAGAAAGGGGTGATACCGCTAGATACTTATCATGTTGATTATTTGGGACCCCTTCCTTCGACCAAGAAAAATTATAAGCATGTTCTGGTTGTAATTGATGCGTTTTCCAAATTTACTTGGCTGTACGCGACGAAAGCGGCGAGTGCGAGTGAAGCGATAACTCGATTAAGCAAGCAATCAATCCTGTTTAGTAATCCGCGGCGTATTGTTACAGATCGAGGATCAGCGTTTACATCCGCAGAATTCGGCAAATATTGTGCAGACGAAGGAATCGAGCATAATTTAATCACTACGGGCATTCCCCGAGCGAATGGGCAAGTTGAACGCGTCAACCGTGTCCTAATCTCATTACTTACAAAATTGGCACATCCTAATCGGGAAGAATGGCACAAATATTTGGACGCGGCGCAAAAATGTATTAATACCACTACGCATCGAAGCGTGGGCACGACTCCGTTTCGCATATTGTTCGGAACCTATCCGCGTTTGCGTGAAAACCACGACATTAAAGAACTGCTAGAGAAAGAATGGATGTCAGAATTTCATCATGAGCGAGACGAGATTCGAGCTCACGCAAAAGAATCAATAGAAAAAATTCAGGCCGAAAATAGAAAAACATACAACCGTAACAGAATTGTAGCGCGAAAATATAGTCTAGGCGATCTTGTTGCGATCAAGCGAACTCAGCGGGGACCGGGGTTAAAGTTTGCCAATAAGTTTCTGGGGCCGTATAAAATAACAAAAATTTTGCGGAATGATAGATATGTAGTAGAGAAAGTAGGTGACTGCGAGGGTCCCATGATGACCTCTACTGCGGCGGATCACATGAAATGGTGGGCATGCGATGAAACGGACTCGTTCAGCGAAGACGATGATCCGGGAACCGATCAAGGATTCGATACCTGAGGTCAGGTATCGAGTCAGGACGGCCGAGTGTAGAGTGTGAATGGTTTTATTACGTGCGATTGGGTATGCTTGGAAACTTCGAACGACTGGATATTAAGAATGAAATAAACAGCGTGATTGCGTGCGACTGAATTTGAGAGGCTGAGGTGCGAAAGAAGAGTGTTTGGAACCGAACGACTGGACCATGTAGCGGGATCGTATGACTGAAGACGATAAGAGTGGCGTAAGCGTGACTGCGAGAATTCCGAGAATGGATGCGGGATGAATGTAGGGTGAACTTGGTGAATCTTCGGGGCGAATGAGTTAGACTTAAGCGAACAGCGAAAGAGCGATGAGCGAATGAGCGTACCACTTGTAATCTTAGCAATAGTTAGTAATTTAATAAATACACATACATACATAAATATAACAGTGCCTGAACAATTTTAAACCATTTCCTACAGTTTTTGCATAAAACCTGCGTTTCGTGCACAAAATCGCTGCTTTTGCTCAGTGTTGGCATAAAATGTGTTCTTCGTACACATAATCGCGGCCTTTGGTCAGATTTGGCACAACACGTGCGTTTCGTGCACAGAATCGCTGCTTTTTCTCAGTTTTGGCACAAAACGTGCGTTTGACGCGCCGAGTTGCTCCTTTTGTCACAAAACGTGCGTTTCGTGCATAGAATCGCCGCTTTCGATCAGTTTTGGCACGAAACGTGCGTTTCGTGCACAGAATCACCGCTTTTGCTCAGTTTTGGCACAGAACGTGCGCTTCGTGCACAGAATCGCCGCTTTTGCTCAGTTTTGGCACAAAACGTGCGTTTCGCGAACAGAATCGCCGCTTTTGCACAGTTTTGGCACAGAGCGTGCGTTTCGTGCACAGAATCGCCGCTCTTGCTCAGTTTTGGCATAAAACGTGTTCTTCGTACACATAATCGCCGCCTTTGGTCAGATTTGGCACAACACGTGCGTTTCGTGCACTGAATCGCTGCTTTTTCTCAGTTTTGGCACAAAACGTGCGTTTCACGCTCCGAATTGCTCCTTTTGGCACAAAACGGGCCTTTCGTGCACAGAATCGCCGCTTTTCCTCAGTTTTGGCATAAAACGTGCGTTTCACGCTCCGAGTTGCTCCTTTTGGCACAAAACGTGCGTTTCGTGTACAGAATCGCCACTTTTGCTCAGTTTTTGCATAAAACGTGCGTTTTGGTGCACAAAATCGCTGCTTTTGCTCAGTGTTGACATAAAATGTGTTCTTCGTACACATAATCGCGGCCTTTGGTCAGATTTGGCACAACACGTGCGTTTCGTGCACAGAATCGCTGCTATTTCTCAGTTTTGGCACAAAACGTGCGTTTGACGCACCGATTTGCTCCTTTTGGAACAAAACGTGCGTTTCGTGCACAGAATCGGCGCTCTTGCTCAGTTTTGGCACAAAACGTGCGTTTCGTGCACAGAATCGCCGCTTTTGCACAGTTTTGGCACAGAGCGTGCGTTTCGTGCACAGAACCGCCGCTCTTGCTCAGTTTTGACACAAAACGTGCGTTTCGTGTACCGAATCGCCACTTTTGCTCAGTTTTGGCATAAAACGTGCGTTTCGTGCACAAAATCGCTGCTTTTGCTCAGTGTTGGCATAAAACGTGTTCTTCGAACACATAATCGCCGCCTTTGGTCAGATTTGGCACAACACGTGCGTTTCGTGCACAGAATCGCTGCTTTTTCTCAGTTTTGGCACAAAACGTGCGGTTTACGCTCCGAATTGTACCTTTTGGCAGAAAACGGGCGTTTCGTGCTCAGAATCGCAGGTTTTGCGCAGTTTTGGCACAAAGCGTGCGTATAGTGCACAGAATCGCCGCTTTTGCTCAGTTTTGGCACATAACGTGCGTTTCGTGCACAGAATTGCCGCTTTTGCTCTGTCTTGGCACAAAACGTGCGTTTAGTGCACAGAATCGCCGCTTTTGCTCAGCGTTGGCATAAAACGTGTTCTTCGTACACATAATCGCCGCCTTTGGTCAGATTTGGCACGACACGTGCGTTTCGTGCACAGAATCGAAGCTTTTTCACAGTTTTGGCACAAAACGTGCGTTTGACGCACCGATTTGCTCCTTTTGGAACAAAACGTGCGTTTCGTGCACAGAATCGCCGCTCTTGCTCAGTTTTGGCACAAAAAGTGCGTTTCACGCTCGAATTACTCCTTTTGGCACAAAACGTGCATTTCACGCTCCGAATTGCTCCTTTTGGCACAAAACGGGCCTTTCGTGCACCGAATCGCCGCTTTTCCTCAGTTTTGGCACAAAACGTGCGTTTCACGCTCCGAATTGCTCCTTTTGACACAAAACGGGCGTTTCGTGCACAGAATCGCCGCTTTTGCTCAGGTTTGGCACAACACGTGCGTTTCGTGCACAGAATCGCTGCTTTTTCTCAGTTTTGGCACAAAACGTGCGTTTGACGCGCCGATTTGCTCCTTTTGGAACAAAACGTGCGTTTCGTGCACAGAATCGCCACTCTTGCTAAGTATTGGCACAAAACGTGCGGTTTACGCTCCGAATTGTACCTTTTGGCACAAAACGGGCGCTTCGTGCTCAGAATCGCAGCTTTTGCGCAGTTTTGGCACAAAACGGGCGTTTCGTGCTCAGTATCGCCGCTTTTGCTCAGTTTTGGCATAAAACGTGCGTTTCACGCTCCAAACTGCTCCTTTTTGCACAAAACGGGCCTTTCGAGCACCGAATCGCCGCTTTTGCTCAGTTTTGGCATAAAACGTGCGTTTCACGTTCCGAGGTGCTCCTTTTTGCAAAAAACGGGCCTTTCGTGATTAGAATCGCCGCTTTTCCTCAGTTCTGGCACAAAACGTGCGTTTCACGCTCCGAATTGCTCCTTTTGGCACAAAACGGGCGTATCGTGCACAGAATCGCCGCTTTTGCTCAGTTTTGGCATAAAACGTGCATTTCACGATCCGAATTGCTCCTATTGGCACAAAACGGGCCTTTCGGGCACGGAATCGCCGCTTTTCCTCAGTTTTGGCACAAAACGTGCGTTTCACGCTCCGAATTGCTCCTTTTGGCACAAAACGGGCCTTTCGGGCACAGAATCGCCGCTCTTGCTCAGTTTTGGCACAAAACGTGTGTTTCGTGCACAGAATCGCCGCTTTTGCTCAGTTTTTGAACAAAACGAGCGTTTCGTGCACAGAACCGCCGCTTTTGCTCAGGTTTGGCACAAAACGTGCGTTTCGTGCACAGAATTGCCGCTTTTGCTAAGTTTCGGCACAGAGCGTGCGTTTCGTCCACAGAATCGCCGCTTTTGCACAGTTTTGGCACAAAACGGGCGTTTCGTGCACAGAATCGCCGCTTTTGCTCAGTTTTGGCACAAAACGTGCGTTCTACGCGCCAAATTGCTCCTTTTGGCACAAAACGTGCGTTTCGTGCACAGAATCGCCGCTTTTGCTCAGGCTTGGCACAAAACGTGCGTTTCGTGCACAGAATCGCTGCTTTTGCTCAGTTTTGGTAGAAAGCGGGCCTTTCGTGCACAGAAACGCCGCTTTTGCTCAGTTTTGGCATAAAACGTGCATTTCACGGTCCGAATTGCTCCCTTTGGCACAAAACGGGCCTTTCGTGCACCGAATCGCCGCTTTTGCTCAGTTTTGGCACAAAACGTGCGTTCTACGAGCCAAATTGCTCCTTTTGGCACAAAACGTGCGTTTCGTGCACAGAATCGCCGCTTTTGCTCAGGCTTGGCACAAAACGTGCGTTTCGTGCACAGAATCGCTGCTTTTGCTCAGTTTTGGTAGAAAGCGGGCCTTTCGTGCACAGAAACGCCGCTTTTGCTCAGTTTTGGCATAAAACGTGCATTTCACGGTCCGAATTGCTCCCTTTGGCACAAAACGGGCCTTTCGTGCACCGAATCGCCGCTTTTCCTCAGTTTTGGCACAAAACGTGCGTTTCACGCTCCGAATTGCTCCTTTTGGCACAAAACGGGCCTTTCGGGCACAGAATCGCCGCTTTTGCACAGTTTTGGCACAAAACGTGCGTTTCGTGCACAGAATCGCCGCTTTTGCTCAGTGTTGGCATAAAACGTGTTCTTCGTACACATAATCGCCGCCTTTGGTCAGATTTGGCACAACACGTGCGTTTCGTGCACAGAATCGCTGCTTTTTCTCAGTTTTGGCACAAAACGTGCGTTTGACGCACCGATTTGCTCCTTTTGGAACAAAACGTGCGTTTCGTGCACAGAATCGCCGTTCTTGCTTAGTTTTGGCACAAAACGTGCGTTTCGTGCACAGAATTGCCGCTTTTGCTCCGTCTTGGCACAAAACGTGCGTTTCGTGCACAGAATCGCCGCTTTTGCTCAGTGTTGGCATAAAACGTGTTCTTCGTACACATAATCGCCGCCTTTGGTCAGATTTGGCACAACACGTGCGTTTCGTGCACAGAATCGCTGCTTTTTCTCAGTTTTGGCACAAAACGTGCGTTTGACGCACCGATGTGCTCCTATTGGCACAAAACGGGCCTTTCGTGCACAGAATCGCCGCTTTTCCTCAGTTTTGGCATAAAACGTGCGTTTCACCCTCCGAGTTGCTCCTTTTGGCACAAAACGTGCGTTTCGTGCACAGAATCGCCGCTTTTACTCAGGTTTGGCATAAAACGTGTTCTTCGTACACATAATCGCCGCCTTTGGTCAGACTTGGCACAACACGTGCGTTTAGTGCACAGAATCGCCGCTTTTGCTCAGTTTTGGCACAAAACGTGCGTTTCGTGCACAGAATAGCCGAATTGCTCCTTTTGGCACAAAACGTGCGTATTGTGCACAGAATCGCCGCTTTTGCTCAGTTTTGGCACAAAACGTGCGTCTCGTGCACAGAACCGCCGCTTTTGCTAAGTTTTGGCACAAAACGTGCGTTTCACGCTCCGAATTACACCTTTTGGCATAAAACGTGCCATTCTCGCTCCGAATTGTTCCTTTTGGCACAAACAGGCGTTTCATGCACATAATTGCTGCTTTTGCGCAATTTTGGCACAAAACGTGCGTTCCGCGCGCCGAGTAGCTCCTTTTGGTACAACACGTGCGTTTCGTGCATAGAATCGCCGCTTTCGCTCAGTTTTGGCACGAAACGTGCGTTTCGTGCACGGAATCGCCGCTTTTGCTCAGTTTTGGTATAAAGCGTGCGTTTCACGCTCCGAATTGCTCCATTTTGGCACAAAGCGGGCCTTTCGTGCACCGAATCGCCGCTTTTGCTCATTTTTGGCATAAAACGTGCGTTTCACGCTCCGAATTGCTCCTTTTGGCACAAAACGTTCCTTTCGTGCACAGAATCGCCGCTTTTCCTCAGTTTTGGCATAAAACGTGCGTTTCACGCTCCGAGTTGCTCCTTTTGGCACAAAACGTGCGTTTCGTGCACAGAATCGCCGCTTTTGCTCAGGCTTGGCACAAAACGTGCGTTTCGTGCACAGAATCGCTGCTTTTGCTCAGTTTTGGTAGAAAGCGGGCCTTTCGTGCACAGAAACGCCGCTTTTGCTCAGTTTTGGCATAAAACGTGCATTTCACGCTCCGAATTGCTCCTTTTGGCACAAAACGGGCCTTTCGTGCACCGAATCGCCGCTTTACCTCAGTTTTGGCACAAAACGTGCGTTTCACGCTCCGAATTGCTCCTTTTGGCACAAAACGGGCCTTTCGTGCACCGAATCGCCGCTTTTCCTCAGTTTTGGAACAAAACGTGCGTTTCACGCTCCGAATTGCTCCTTTTGGCACAAAACGAGCGTTTCGTGCACAGAATCGCCGCTTTCGCTCAGTTTTGGCACAAAACGTGCGTTTCGCGAACAGAATCGCCGCTTTTGCTCAGTTTTGGCACAGAGCGTGCGTTTCTTGCACAGAATCGCCGCTCTTGCTCAGTTTTGACACAAAACGTGCGTCTCGTGCACAGAATCGCCACTTTTGCTAAGTTTTGGCATAAAACGTGCGTTTCGTGCCCAAATCGCTGCTTTTGCTTAGTGTTGGCATAAAACGTGTTCTTCGTACACATAATCGCCGCCTTTGGTCAGATTTGGCACAACACGTGCGTGTCGTGCACTGAATCGCTGCTTTTTCTCAGTTTTGGCACAAAACGTGCGTTTGACGCACCGATTTGCTCCTTTTGGAACAAAACGTGCGTTTCGTGCACAGAATCGCCGCTCTTGCTCAGTATTGGTACAAAACGTGCGGTTTACGCTCCGAATTGTACCTTTTGGCACAAAACGGGCGCTTCGTGCTCAGAATCGCAGCTTTTGCGCAGTTTTGGCACAAAACGTGCGTTTCGTGCGCAGAATCGCCGCTTTTGCTCAGGCTTGGCACAAAACGTGCGTTTCGTGCACAGAATCGCTGCTTTTGCTCAGTTTTGGTAGAAAGCCGGCCTTTCGTGCACAGAAACGCCGCTTTTGCTCAGTTTTGGCATAAAACGTGCATTTCACGCTCCGAATTGCTCCTTTTGGCACAAAACGGGCCTTTCGTGCACCGAATCGCCGCTTTACCTCAGTTTTGGTATAAAGCGTGCGTTTCACGCTCCGAATTGCTCCATTTTGGCACAAAGCGGGCCTTTCGTGCACCGAATCGCCGCTTTTGCTCATTTTTGGCATAAAACGTGCGTTTCACGCTCCGAATTGCTCCTTTTGGCACAAAACGTTCCTTTCGTGCACAGAATCGCCGCTTTTCCTCAGTTTTGGCATAAAACGTGCGTTTCGCGCTCCGAGTTGCTCCTTTTGGCACAAAACGTGCGTTTCGTGCACAGAATCGCCGCTTTTGCTCAGGCTTGGCACAAAACGTGCGTTTCGTGCACAGAATCGCTGCTTTTGCTCAGTTTTGGTAGAAAGCGGGCCTTTCGTGCACAGAAACGCCGCTTTTGCTCAGTTTTGGCATAAAACGTGCATTTCACGCTCCGAATTGCTCCTTTTGGCACAAAACGGGCCTTTCGTGCACCGAATCGCCGCTTTACCTCAGTTTTGGCACAAAACGTGCGTTTCACGCTCCGAATTGCTCCTTTTGGCACAAAACGGGCCTTTCGTGCACCGAATCGCCGCTTTTCCTCAGTTTTGGCACAAAACGTGCGTTTCACGCTCCGAATTGCTCCTTTTGGCACAAAACGGGCGTTTCGTGCACAGAATCGCCGCTTTTGCTCAGGTTTGGCACAAAACGTGCGTTTCGTGCACAGAATCGCTGCTTTTGCTCAGTTTTGGCACAAAACGGGCCTTTCGTGCACAGAAACGCCGCTTTTGCTCAGTTTTGGAACAAAACGTGCGTTTCACGCTCCGAATTGCTCCTTTTGGCACAAAACGAGCGTTTCGTGCACAGAATCGCCGCTTTCGCTCAGTTTTGGCACAAAACGTGCGTTTCGCGAACAGAATCGCCGCTTTTGCTCAGTTTTGGCACAGAGCGTGCGTTTCTTGCACAGAATCGCCGCTCTTGCTCAGTTTTGACACAAAACGTGCGTTTCGTGCACAGAATCGCCACTTTTGCTAAGTTTTGGCATAAAACGTGCGTTTCGTGCCCAAATCGCTGCTTTTGCTTAGTGTTGGCATAAAACGTGTTCTTCGTACACATAATCGCCGCCTTTGGTCAGATTTGGCACAACACGTGCGTGTCGTGCACTGAATCGCTGCTTTTTCTCAGTTTTGGCACAAAACGTGCGTTTGACGCACCGATTTGCTCCTTTTGGAACAAAACGTGCGTTTCGTGCACAGAATCGCCGCTCTTGCTCAGTATTGGTACAAAACGTGCGGTTTACGCTCCGAATTGTACCTTTTGGCACAAAACGGGCGCTTCGTGCTCAGAATCGCAGCTTTTGCGCAGTTTTGGCACAAAACGTGCGTTTCGTGCACAGAATCGCCGCTTTTGCTCAGGCTTGGCACAAAACGTGCGTTTCGTGCACAGAATCGCTGCTTTTGCTCAGTTTTGGTAGAAAGCCGGCCTTTCGTGCACAGAAACGCCGCTTTTGCTCAGTTTTGGAATAAAACGTGCATTTCACGCTCCGAATTGCTCCTTTTGGCACAAAACGGGCCTTTCGTGCACCGAATCGCCGCTTTACCTCAGTTTTGGTATAAAGCGTGCGTTTCACGCTCCGAATTGCTCCATTTTGGCACAAAGCGGGCCTTTCGTGCACCGAATCGCCGCTTTTGCTCATTTTTGGCATAAAACGTGCGTTTCACGCTCCGAATTGCTCCTTTTGGCACAAAACGTTCCTTTCGTGCACAGAATCGCCGCTTTTCCTCAGTTTCGGCATAAAACGTGCGTTTCACGCTCCGAGTTGCTCCTTTTGGCACAAAACGTGCGTTTCGTGCACAGAATCGCCGCTTTTGCTCAGGCTTGGCACAAAACGTGCGTTTCGTGCACAGAATCGCTGCTTTTGCTCAGTTTTGGTAGAAAGCGGGCCTTTCGTGCACAGAAACGCCGCTTTTGCTCAGTTTTGGCATAAAACGTGCATTTCACGCTCCGAATTGCTCCTTTTGGCACAAAACGGGCGTTTCGTGCACAGAATCGCCGCTTTTGCTCAGGTTTGGCACAAAACGTGCGTTTCGTGCACAGAATCGCTGCTTTTGCTCAGTTTTGGCACAAAACGGGCCTTTCGTGCACAGAAACGCCGCTTTTGCTCAGTTTTGGAACAAAACGTGCGTTTCACGCTCCGAATTGCTCCTTTTGGCACAAAACGGGCCTTTCGTGCACCGAATCGCCGCTTTACCTCAGTTTTGGCACAAAACGTGCGTTTCACGCTCCGAATTGCTCCTTTTGGCACAAAACGGGCCTTTCGTGCACCGAATCGCCGCTTTTCCTCAGTTTTGGCACAAAACGTGCGTTTCACGCTCCGAATTGCTCCTTTTGGCACAAAACGGGCGTTTCGTGCACAGAATCGCCGCTTTTGCTCAGGTTTGGCACAAAACGTGCGTTTCGTGCACAGAATCGCTGCTTTTGCTCAGTTTTGGCACAAAACGGGCCTTTCGTGCACAGAAACGCCGCTTTTGCTCAGTTTTGGAACAAAACGTGCGTTTCACGCTCCGAATTGCTCCTTTTGGCACAAAACGAGCGTTTCGTGCACAGAATCGCCGCTTTCGCTCAGTTTTGGCACAAAACGTGCGTTTCGCGAACAGAATCGCCGCTTTTGCTCAGTTTTGGCACAGAGCGTGCGTTTCTTGCACAGAATCGCCGCTCTTGCTCAGTTTTGACACAAAACGTGCGTTTCGTGCACAGAATCGCCACTTTTGCTATGTTTTGGCATAAAACGTGCGTTTCGTGCCCAAATCGCTGCTTTTGCTTAGTGTTGGCATAAAACGTGTTCTTCGTACACATAATCGCCGCCTTTGGTCAGATTTGGCACAACACGTGCGTGTCGTGCACTGAATCGCTGCTTTTTCTCAGTTTTGGCACAAAACGTGCGTTTGACGCACCGATTTGCTCCTTTTGGAACAAAACGTGCGTTTCGTGCACAGAATCGCCGCTCTTGCTCAGTATTGGTACAAAACGTGCGGTTTACGCTCCGAATTGTACCTTTTGGCACAAAACGGGCGCTTCGTGCTCAGAATCGCAGCTTTTGCGCAGTTTTGGCACAAAACGTGCGTTTCGTGCACAGAATCGCTGCTTTTGCTCAGTTTTGGTAGAAAGCCGGCCTTTCGTGCACAGAAACGCCGCTTTTGCTCAGTTTTGGCATAAAACGTGCATTTCACGCTCCGAATTGCTCCTTTTGGCACAAAACGGGCCTTTCGTGCACCGAATCGCCGCTTTACCTCAGTTTTGGTATAAAGCGTGCGTTTCACGCTCCGAATTGCTCCATTTTGGCACAAAGCGGGCCTTTCGTGCACCGAATCGCCGCTTTTGCTCATTTTTGGCATAAAACGTGCGTTTCACGCTCCGAATTGCTCCTTTTGGCACAAAACGTTCCTTTCGTGCACAGAATCGCCGCTTTTCCTCAGTTTTGGCATAAAACGTGCGTTTCACGCTCCGAGTTGCTCCTTTTGCCACAAAACGTGCGTTTCGTGCACAGAATCGCCGCTTTTGCTCAGGCTTGGCACAAAACGTGCGTTTCGTGCACAGAATCGCTGCTTTTGCTCAGTTTTGGTAGAAAGCGGGCCTTTCGTGCACAGAAACGCCGCTTTTGCTCAGTTTTGGCATAAAACGTGCATTTCACGCTCCGAATTGCTCCTTTTGGCACAAAACGGGCCTTTCGTGCACCGAATCGCCGCTTTACCTCAGTTTTGGCACAAAACGTGCGTTTCACGCTCCGAATTGCTCCTTTTGGCACAAAACGGGCCTTTCGTGCACAGAATCGCCGCTCTTGCTCAGTTTTGACACAAAACGTGCGTTTCGTGCACAGAATCGCCACTTTTGCTCAGTTTTGGCATAAAACGTGCGTTTCGTGCCCAAATCGCTGCTTTTGCTTAGTGTTGGCATAAAACGTGTTCTTCGTACACATAATCGCCGCCTTTGGTCAGATTTGGCACAACACGTGCGTGTCGTGCACTGAATCGCTGCTTTTTCTCAGTTTTGGCACAAAACGTGCGTTTGACGCACCGATTTGCTCCTTTTGGAACAAAACGTGCGTTTCGTGCACAGAATCGCCGCTCTTGCTCAGTATTGGTACAAAACGTGCGGTTTACGCTCCGAATTGTACCTTTTGGCACAAAACGGGCGCTTCGTGCTCAGAATCGCAGCTTTTGCGCAGTTTTGGCACAAAACGTGCGTTTCGTGCACAGAATCGCCGCTTTTGCTCAGGCTTGGCACAAAACGTGCGTTTCGTGCACAGAATCGCTGCTTTTGCTCAGTTTTGGTAGAAAGCCGGCCTTTCGTGCACAGAAACGCCGCTTTTGCTCAGTTTTGGAATAAAACGTGCATTTCACGCTCCGAATTGCTCCTTTTGGCACAAAACGGGCCTTTCGTGCACCGAATCGCCGCTTTACCTCAGTTTTGGTATAAAGCGTGCGTTTCACGCTCCGAATTGCTCCATTTTGGCACAAAGCGGGCCTTTCGTGCACCGAATCGCCGCTTTTGCTCATTTTTGGCATAAAACGTGCGTTTCACGCTCCGAATTGCTCCTTTTGGCACAAAACGTTCCTTTCGTGCACAGAATCGCCGCTTTTCCTCAGTTTCGGCATAAAACGTGCGTTTCACGCTCCGAGTTGCTCCTTTTGGCACAAAACGTGCGTTTCGTGCACAGAATCGCCGCTTTTGCTCAGGCTTGGCACAAAACGTGCGTTTCGTGCACAGAATCGCTGCTTTTGCTCAGTTTTGGTAGAAAGCGGGCCTTTCGTGCACAGAAACGCCGCTTTTGCTCAGTTTTGGCATAAAACGTGCATTTCACGCTCCGAATTGCTCATTTTGGCACAAAACGGGCCTTTCGTGCTCCGAATCGCCGCTTTACCTCAGTTTTGGCACAAAACGTGCGTTTCACGCTCCGAATTGCTCCTTTTGGCACAAAACGGGCCTTTCGTGCACCGATTCGCCGCTTTTCCTCAGTTTTGGCACAAAACGTGCGTTTCACGCTCCGAATTGCTCCTTTTGGCACAAAACGGGCGTTTCGTGCACAGAATCGCCGCTTTTGCTCAGGTTTGGCACAAAACGTGCGTTTCGTGCACAGAATCGCTGCTTTTGCTCAGTTTTGGCACAAAACGGGCCTTTCGTGCACAGAAACGCCGCTTTTGCTCAGTTTTGGAACAAAACGTGCGTTTCACGCTCCGAATTGCTCCTTTTGGCACAAAACGGGCCTTTCGTGCACAGAATCGCCGCTCTTGCTCAGTTTTGACACAAAACGTGCGTTTCGTGCACAGAATCGCCACTTTTGCTCAGTTTTGGCATAAAACGTGCGTTTCGTGCCCAAATCGCTGCTTTTGCTTAGTGTTGGCATAAAACGTGTTCTTCGTACACATAATCGCCGCCTTTGGTCAGATTTGGCACAACACGTGCGTGTCGTGCACTGAATCGCTGCTTTTTCTCAGTTTTGGCACAAAACGTGCGTTTGACGCACCGATTTGCTCCTTTTGGAACAAAACGTGCGTTTCGTGCACAGAATCGCCGCTCTTGCTCAGTATTGGTACAAAACGTGCGGTTTACGCTCCGAATTGTACCTTTTGGCACAAAACGGGCGCTTCGTGCTCAGAATCGCAGCTTTTGCGCAGTTTTGGCACAAAACGTGCGTTTCGTGCACAGAATCGCCGCTTTTGCTCAGGCTTGGCACAAAACGTGCGTTTCGTGCACAGAATCGCTGCTTTTGCTCAGTTTTGGTAGAAAGCCGGCCTTTCGTGCACAGAAACGCCGCTTTTGCTCAGTTTTGGAATAAAACGTGCATTTCACGCTCCGAATTGCTCCTTTTGGCACAAAACGGGCCTTTCGTGCACCGAATCGCCGCTTTACCTCAGTTTTGGTATAAAGCGTGCGTTTCACGCTCCGAATTGCTCCATTTTGGCACAAAGCGGGCCTTTCGTGCACCGAATCGCCGCTTTTGCTCATTTTTGGCATAAAACGTGCGTTTCACGCTCCGAATTGCTCCTTTTGGCACAAAACGTTCCTTTCGTGCACAGAATCGCCGCTTTTCCTCAGTTTCGGCATAAAACGTGCGTTTCACGCTCCGAGTTGCTCCTTTTGGCACAAAACGTGCGTTTCGTGCACAGAATCGCCGCTTTTGCTCAGGCTTGGCACAAAACGTGCGTTTCGTGCACAGAATCGCTGCTTTTGCTCAGTTTTGGTAGAAAGCGGGCCTTTCGTGCACAGAAACGCCGCTTTTGCTCAGTTTTGGCATAAAACGTGCATTTCACGCTCCGAATTGCTCATTTTGGCACAAAACGGGCCTTTCGTGCTCCGAATCGCCGCTTTACCTCAGTTTTGGCACAAAACGTGCGTTTCACGCTCCGAATTGCTCCTTTTGGCACAAAACGGGCCTTTCGTGCACCGATTCGCCGCTTTTCCTCAGTTTTGGCACAAAACGTGCGTTTCACGCTCCGAATTGCTCCTTTTGGCACAAAACGGGCGTTTCGTGCACAGAATCGCCGCTTTTGCTCAGGTTTGGCACAAAACGTGCGTTTCGTGCACAGAATCGCTGCTTTTGCTCAGTTTTGGCACAAAACGGGCCTTTCGTGCACAGAAACGCCGCTTTTGCTCAGTTTTGGAACAAAACGTGCGTTTCACGCTCCGAATTGCTCCTTTTGGCACAAAACGGGCCTTTCGTGCACAGAATCGCCGCTCTTGCTCAGTTTTGACACAAAACGTGCGTTTCGTGCACAGAATCGCCACTTTTGCTCAGTTTTGGCATAAAACGTGCGTTTCGTGCCCAAATCGCTGCTTTTGCTTAGTGTTGGCATAAAACGTGTTCTTCGTACACATAATCGCCGCCTTTGGTCAGATTTGGCACAACACGTGCGTGTCGTGCACTGAATCGCTGCTTTTTCTCAGTTTTGGCACAAAACGTGCGTTTGACGCACCGATTTGCTCCTTTTGGAACAAAACGTGCGTTTCGTGCACAGAATCGCCGCTCTTGCTCAGTATTGGTACAAAACGTGCGGTTTACGCTCCGAATTGTACCTTTTGGCACAAAACGGGCGATTCGTGCTCAGAATCGCAGCTTTTGCGCAGTTTTGGCACAAAACGTGCGTTTCGTGCACAGAATCGCCGCTTTTGCTCAGGCTTGGCACAAAACGTGCGTTTCGTGCACAGAATCGCTGCTTTTGCTCAGTTTTGGTAGAAAGCGGGCCTTTCGTGCACAGAAACGCCGCTTTTGCTCAGTTTTGGCATAAAACGTGCATTTCACGCTCCGAATTGCTCCTTTTGGCACAAAACGGGCCTTTCGTGCACCGAATCGCCGCTTTACCTCAGTTTTGGCACAAAACGTGCGTTTCACGCTCCGAATTGCTCCTTTTGGCACAAAACGGGCCTTTCGTGCACCGAATCGCCGCTTTTCCTCAGTTTTGGAACAAAACGTGCGTTTCACGCTCCGAATTGCTCCTTTTGGCACAAAACGAGCGTTTCGTGCACAGAATCGCCGCTTTCGCTCAGTTTTGGCACAAAACGTGCGTTTCGCGAACAGAATCGCCGCTTTTGCTCAGTTTTGGCACAGAGCGTGCGTTTCGTGCACAGAATCGCCGCTCTTGCTCAGTTTTGACACAAAACGTGCGTTTCGTGCACAGAATCGCCACTTTTGCTCAGTTTTGGCATAAAACGTGCGTTTCGTGCCCAAATCGCTGCTTTTGCTTAGTGTTGGCATAAAACGTGTTCTTCGTACACATAATCGCCGCCTTTGGTCAGATTTGGCACAACACGTGCGTGTCGTGCACTGAATCGCTGCTTTTTCTCAGTTTTGGCACAAAACGTGCGTTTGACGCACCGATTTGCTCCTTTTGGAACAAGACGTGCGTTTCGTGCACAGAATCGCCGCTCTTGCTCAGTATTGGTACAAAACGTGCGGTTTACGCTCCGAATTGTACCTTTTGGCACAAAACGGGCGCTTCGTGCTCAGAATCGCAGCTTTTGCGCAGTTTTGGCACAAAACGTGCGTTTCGTGCACAGAATCGCCGCTTTTGCTCAGGCTTGGCACAAAACGTGCGTTTCGTGCACAGAATCGCTGCTTTTGCTCAGTTTTGGTAGAAAGCGGGCCTTTCGTGCACAGAAACGCCGCTTTTGCTCAGTTTTGGCATAAAACGTGCATTTCACGCTCCGAATTGCTCCTTTTGGCACAAAACGGGCCTTTCGTGCACCGAATCGCCGCTTTACCTCAGTTTTGGTATAAAGCGTGCGTTTCACGCTCCGAATTGCTCCATTTTGGCACAAAGCGGGCCTTTCGTGCACCGAATCGCCGCTTTTGCTCATTTTTGGCATAAAACGTGCGTTTCACGCTCCGAATTGCTCCTTTTGGCACAAAACGTTCCTTTCGTGCACAGAATCGCCGCTTTTCCTCAGTTTTGGCATAAAACGTGCGTTTCACGCTCCGAGTTGCTCCTTTTGGCACAAAACGTGCGTTTCGTGCACAGAATCGCCGCTTTTGCTCAGGCTTGGCACAAAACGTGCGTTTCGTGCACAGAATCGCTGCTTTTGCTCAGTTTTGGTAGAAAGCGGGCCTTTCGTGCACAGAAACGCCGCTTTTGCTCAGTTTTGGCATAAAACGTGCATTTCACGCTCCGAATTGCTCCTTTTGGCACAAAACGGGCCTTTCGTGCACCGAATCGCCGCTTTTCCTCAGTTTTGGAACAAAACGTGCGTTTCACGCACCGAATTGCTCCTTTTGGCACAAAACGAGCGTTTCGTGCACAGAATCGCCGCTTTCGCTCAGTTTTGGCACAAAACGTGCGTTTCGCGAACAGAATCGCCGCTTTTGCTCAGTTTTGGCACAGAGCGTGCGTTTCGTGCACAGAATCGCCGCTCTTGCTCAGTTTTGACACAAAACGTGCGTTTCGTGCACAGAATCGCCACTTTTGCTCAGTTTTGGCATAAAACGTGCGTTTCGTGCCCAAATTGCTGCTTTTGCTTAGTGTTGGCATAAAACGTGTTCTTCGTACACATAATCGCCGCCTTTGGTCAGATTTGGCACAACACGTGCGTGTCGTGCACTGAATCGCTGCTTTTTCTCAGTTTTGGCACAAAACGTGCGTTTGACGCACCGATTTGCTCCTTTTGGAACAAAACGTGCGTTTCGTGCACAGAATCGCCGCTCTTGCTCAGTATTGGTACAAAACGTGCGGTTTACGCTCCGAATTGTACCTTTTGGCACAAAACGGGCGCTTCGTGCTCAGAATCGCAGCTTTTGCGCAGTTTTGGCACAAAACGTGCGTTTCGTGCACAGAATCGCCGCTTTTGCTCAGGCTTGGCACAAAACGTGCGTTTCGTGCACAGAATCGCTGCTTTTGCTCAGTTTTGGTAGAAAGCGGGCCTTTCGTGCACAGAAACGCCGCTTTTGCTCAGTTTTGGCATAAAACGTGCATTTCACGCTCCGAATTGCTCCTTTTGGCACAAAACGGGCCTTTCGTGCACCGAATCGCCGCTTTACCTCAGTTTTGGTATAAAGCGTGCGTTTCACGCTCCGAATTGCTCCATTTTGGCACAAAGCGGGCGTTTCGTGCACCGAATCGCCGCTTTTGCTCATTTTTGGCATAAAACGTGCGTTTCACGCTCCGAATTGCTCCTTTTGGCACAAAACGTTCCTTTCGTGCACAGAATCGCCGCTTTTCCACAGTTTTGGCATAAAACGTGCGTTTCACGCTCCGAGTTGCTCCTTTTGGCACAAAACGTGCGTTTCGTGCACAGAATCGCCGCTTTTGCTCAGGCTTGGCACAAAACGTGCGTTTCGTGCACAGAATCGCTGCTTTTGCTCAGTTTTGGTAGAAAGCGGGCCTTTCGTGCACAGAAACGCCGCTTTTGCTCAGTTTTGGCATAAAACGTGCATTTCACGCTCCGAATTGCTCCTTTTGGCACAAAACGGGCCTTTCGTGCACCGAATCGCCGCTTTACCTCAGTTTTGGCACAAAACGTGCGTTTCACGCTCCGAATTGCTCCTTTTGGCACAAAACGGGCCTTTCGTGCACCGAATTGCCGCTTTTCCTCAGTTTTGGAACAAAACGTGCGTTTCACGCTCCGAATTGCTCCTTTTGGCACAAAACGAGCGTTTCGTGCACAGAATCGCCGCTTTCGCTCAGTTTTGGCACAAAACGTGCGTTTCGCGAACAGAATCGCCGCTTTTGCTCAGTTTTGGCACAGAGCGTGCGTTTCGTGCACAGAATCGCCGCTCTTGCTCAGTTTTGACACAAAACGTGCGTTTCGTGCACAGAATCGCCACTTTTGCTCAGTTTTGGCATAAAACGTGCGTTTCGTGCCCAAATCGCTGCTTTTGCTTAGTGTTGGCATAAAACGTGTTCTTCGTACACATAATCGCCGCCTTTGGTCAGATTTGGCACAACACGTGCGTGTCGTGCACTGAATCGCTGCTTTTTCTCAGTTTTGGCACAAAACGTGCGTTTGACGCACCGATTTGCTCCTTTTGGAACAAAACGTGCGTTTCGTGCACAGAATCGCCGCTCTTGCTCAGTATTGGTACAAAACGTGCGGTTTACGCTCCGAATTGTACCTTTTGGCACAAAACGGGCGCTTCGTGCTCAGAATCGCAGCTTTTGCGCAGTTTTGGCACAAAACGTGCGTTTCGTGCACAGAATCGCCGCTTTTGCTCAGGCTTGGCACAAAACGTGCGTTTCGTGCACAGAATCGCTGCTTTTGCTCAGTTTTGGTAGAAAGCGGGCCTTTCGTGCACAGAAACGCCGCTTTTGCTCAGTTTTGGCATAAAACGTGCATTTCACGCTCCGAATTGCTCCTTTTGGCACAAAACGGGCCTTTCGTGCACCGAATCGCCGCTTTACCTCAGTTTTGGCACAAAACGTGCGTTTCACGCTCCGAATTGCTCCTTTTGGCACAAAACGGGCCTTTCGTGCACCGAATCGCCGCTTTTCCTCAGTTTTGGAACAAAACGTGCGTTTCACGCTCCGAATTGCTCCTTTTGGCACAAAACGAGCGTTTCGTGCACAGAATCGCCGCTTTCGCTCAGTTTTGGCACAAAACGTGCGTTTCGCGAACAGAATCGCCGCTTTTGCTCAGTTTTGGCACAGAGCGTGCGTTTCGTGCACAGAATCGCCGCTCTTGCTCAGTTTTGACACAAAACGTGCGTTTCGTGCACAGAATCGCCACTTTTGCTCAGTTTTGGCATAAAACGTGCGTTTCGTGCCCAAATCGCTGCTTTTGCTTAGTGTTGGCATAAAACGTGTTCTTCGTACACATAATCGCCGCCTTTGGTCAGATTTGGCACAACACGTGCGTGTCGTGCACTGAATCGCTGCTTTTTCTCAGTTTTGGCACAAAACGTGCGTTTGACGCACCGATTTGCTCCTTTTGGAACAAGACGTGCGTTTCGTGCACAGAATCGCCGCTCTTGCTCAGTATTGGTACAAAACGTGCGGTTTACGCTCCGAATTGTACCTTTTGGCACAAAACGGGCGCTTCGTGCTCAGAATCGCAGCTTTTGCGCAGTTTTGGCACAAAACGTGCGTTTCGTGCACAGAATCGCCGCTTTTGCTCAGGCTTGGCACAAAACGTGCGTTTCGTGCACAGAATCGCTGCTTTTGCTCAGTTTTGGTAGAAAGCGGGCCTTTCGTGCACAGAAACGCCGCTTTTGCTCAGTTTTGGCATAAAACGTGCATTTCACGCTCCGAATTGCTCCTTTTGGCACAAAACGGGCCTTTCGTGCACCGAATCGCCGCTTTACCTCAGTTTTGGTATAAAGCGTGCGTTTCACGCTCCGAATTGCTCCATTTTGGCACAAAGCGGGCCTTTCGTGCACCGAATCGCCGCTTTTGCTCATTTTTGGCATAAAACGTGCGTTTCACGCTCCGAATTGCTCCTTTTGGCACAAAACGTTCCTTTCGTGCACAGAATCGCCGCTTTTCCTCAGTTTTGGCATAAAACGTGCGTTTCACGCTCCGAGTTGCTCCTTTTGGCACAAAACGTGCGTTTCGTGCACAGAATCGCCGCTTTTGCTCAGGCTTGGCACAAAACGTGCGTTTCGTGCACAGAATCGCTGCTTTTGCTCAGTTTTGGTAGAAAGCGGGCCTTTCGTGCACAGAAACGCCGCTTTTGCTCAGTTTTGGCATAAAACGTGCATTTCACGCTCCGAATTGCTCCTTTTGGCACAAAACGGGCCTTTCGTGCACCGAATCGCCGCTTTTCCTCAGTTTTGGAACAAAACGTGCGTTTCACGCACCGAATTGCTCCTTTTGGCACAAAACGAGCGTTTCGTGCACAGAATCGCCGCTTTCGCTCAGTTTTGGCACAAAACGTGCGTTTCGCGAACAGAATCGCCGCTTTTGCTCAGTTTTGGCACAGAGCGTGCGTTTCGTGCACAGAATCGCCGCTCTTGCTCAGTTTTGACACAAAACGTGCGTTTCGTGCACAGAATCGCCACTTTTGCTCAGTTTTGGCATAAAACGTGCGTTTCGTGCCCAAATTGCTGCTTTTGCTTAGTGTTGGCATAAAACGTGTTCTTCGTACACATAATCGCCGCCTTTGGTCAGATTTGGCACAACACGTGCGTGTCGTGCACTGAATCGCTGCTTTTTCTCAGTTTTGGCACAAAACGTGCGTTTGACGCACCGATTTGCTCCTTTTGGAACAAAACGTGCGTTTCGTGCACAGAATCGCCGCTCTTGCTCAGTATTGGTACAAAACGTGCGGTTTACGCTCCGAATTGTACCTTTTGGCACAAAACGGGCGCTTCGTGCTCAGAATCGCAGCTTTTGCGCAGTTTTGGCACAAAACGTGCGTTTCGTGCACAGAATCGCCGCTTTTGCTCAGGCTTGGCACAAAACGTGCGTTTCGTGCACAGAATCGCTGCTTTTGCTCAGTTTTGGTAGAAAGCGGGCCTTTCGTGCACAGAAACGCCGCTTTTGCTCAGTTTTGGCATAAAACGTGCATTTCACGCTCCGAATTGCTCCTTTTGGCACAAAACGGGCCTTTCGTGCACCGAATCGCCGCTTTACCTCAGTTTTGGTATAAAGCGTGCGTTTCACGCTCCGAATTGCTCCATTTTGGCACAAAGCGGGCGTTTCGTGCACCGAATCGCCGCTTTTGCTCATTTTTGGCATAAAACGTGCGTTTCACGCTCCGAATTGCTCCTTTTGGCACAAAACGTTCCTTTCGTGCACAGAATCGCCGCTTTTCCACAGTTTTGGCATAAAACGTGCGTTTCACGCTCCGAGTTGCTCCTTTTGGCACAAAACGTGCGTTTCGTGCACAGAATCGCCGCTTTTGCTCAGGCTTGGCACAAAACGTGCGTTTCGTGCACAGAATCGCTGCTTTTGCTCAGTTTTGGTAGAAAGCGGGCCTTTCGTGCACAGAAACGCCGCTTTTGCTCAGTTTTGGCATAAAACGTGCATTTCACGCTCCGAATTGCTCCTTTTGGCACAAAACGGGCCTTTCGTGCACCGAATCGCCGCTTTACCTCAGTTTTGGCACAAAACGTGCGTTTCACGCTCCGAATTGCTCCTTTTGGCACAAAACGGGCCTTTCGTGCACCGAATTGCCGCTTTTCCTCAGTTTTGGAACAAAACGTGCGTTTCACGCTCCGAATTGCTCCTTTTGGCACAAAACGAGCGTTTCGTGCACAGAATCGCCGCTTTCGCTCAGTTTTGGCACAAAACGTGCGTTTCGCGAACAGAATCGCCGCTTTTGCTCAGTTTTGGCACAGAGCGTGCGTTTCGTGCACAGAATCGCCGCTCTTGCTCAGTTTTGACACAAAACGTGCGTTTCGTGCACAGAATCGCCACTTTTGCTCAGTTTTGGCATAAAACGTGCGTTTCGTGCCCAAATCGCTGCTTTTGCTTAGTGTTGGCATAAAACGTGTTCTTCGTACACATAATCGCCGCCTTTGGTCAGATTTGGCACAACACGTGCGTGTCGTGCACTGAATCGCTGCTTTTTCTCAGTTTTGGCACAAAACGTGCGTTTGACGCACCGATTTGCTCCTTTTGGAACAAAACGTGCGTTTCGTGCACAGAATCGCCGCTCTTGCTCAGTATTGGTACAAAACGTGCGGTTTACGCTCCGAATTGTACCTTTTGGCACAAAACGGGCGCTTCGTGCTCAGAATCGCAGCTTTTGCGCAGTTTTGGCACAAAACGTGCGTTTCGTGCACAGAATCGCCGCTTTTGCTCAGGCTTGGCACAAAACGTGCGTTTCGTGCCCAAATCGCTGCTTTTGCTTAGTGTTGGCATAAAACGTGTTCTTCGTACACATAATCGCCGCCTTTGGTCAGATTTGGCACAACACGTGCGTGTCGTGCACTGAATCGCTGCTTTTTCTCAGTTTTGGCACAAAACGTGCGTTTGACGCACCGATTTGCTCCTTTTGGAACAAAACGTGCGTTTCGTGCACAGAATCGCCGCTCTTGCTCAGTATTGGTACAAAACGTGCGGTTTACGCTCCGAATTGTACCTTTTGGCACAAAACGGGCGCTTCGTGCACAGAATCGCTGCTTTTGCTCAGTTTTGGTAGAAAGCGGGCCTTTCGTGCAGAGAAACGCCACTTTTGCTCAGTTTTGGCATAAAACGTGCATTTCACGCTCCGAATTGCTCCTTTTGGCACAAAACGGGCCTTTCGTGCACCGAATCGCCGCTTTACCTCAGTTTTGGTATAAAGCGTGCGTTTCACGCTCCGAATTGCTCCATTTTGGCACAAAGCGGGCCTTTCGTGCACCGAATCGCCGCTTTTGCTCATTTTTGGCATAAAACGTGCGTTTCACGCTCCGAATTGCTCCTTTTGGCACAAAACGTTCCTTTCGTGCACAGAATCGCCGCTTTTCCTCAGTTTTGGCATAAAACGTGCGTTTCACGCTCCGAGTTGCTCCTTTTGGCACAAAACGTGCGTTTCGTGCACAGAATCGCTGCTTTTGCTCAGTTTTGGTAGAAAGCGGGCCTTTCGTGCACAGAAACGCCGCTTTTGCTCAGTTTTGGCATAAAACGTGCATTTCACGCTCCGAATTGCTCCTTTTGGCACAAAACGGGCCTTTCGTGCACCGAATCGCCGCTTTACCTCAGTTTTGGCACAAAACGTGCGTTTCACGCTCCGAATTGCTCCTTTTGGCACAAAACGGGCCTTTCGTGCACCGAATCGCCGCTTTTCCTCAGTTTTGGAACAAAACGTGCGCTTCACGCTCCGAATTGCTCCTTTTGGCACAAAACCAGCGTTTCGTGCACAGAATCGCCGCTTTCGCTCAGTTTTGGCACAAAACGTGCGTTTCGCGAACAGAATCGCCGCTTTTGCTCAGTTTTGGCACAGAGCGTGCGTTTCGTGCACAGAATCGCCGCTCTTGCTCAGTTTTGACACAAAACGTGCGTTTCGTGCACAGAATCGCCACTTTTGCTCAGTTTTGGCATAAAACGTGCGTTTCGTGCCCAAATCGCTGCTTTTGCTTAGTGTTGGCATAAAACGTGTTCTTCGTACACATAATCGCCGCCTTTGGTCAGATTTGGCACAACACGTGCGTGTCGTGCACTGAATCGCTGCTTTTTCTCAGTTTTGGCACAAAACGTGCGTTTGACGCACCGATTTGCTCCTTTTGGAACAAAACGTGCGTTTCGTGCACAGAATCGCCGCTCTTGCTCAGTATTGGTACAAAACGTGCGGTTTACGCTCCGAATTGTACCTTTTGGCACAAAACGGGCGCTTCGTGCTCAGAATCGCAGCTTTTGCGCAGTTTTGGCACAAAACGTGCGTTTCGTGCACAGAATCGCCGCTTTTGCTCAGGCTTGGCACAAAACGTGCGTTTCGTGCACAGAATCGCTGCTTTTGCTCAGTTTTGGTAGAAAGCGGGCCTTTCGTGCACAGAAACGCCGCTTTTGCTCAGTTTTGGCATAAAACGTGCATTTCACGCTCCGAATTGCTCCTTTTGGCACAAAACGGGCCTTTCGTGCACCGAATCGCCGCTTTACCTCAGTTTTGGCACAAAACGTGCGTTTCACGCTCCGAATTGCTCCTTTTGGCACAAAACGGGCCTTTCGTGCATAGAATCGCCGCTTTAGCTCAGTTTTGGCACAAAACGTGCGTTTCACGCTCCGAATTGCTCCTTTTGGCACAAAACGTTCCTTTCGTGCACAGAATCGCCGCTTTTCCTCAGTTTTGGCATAAAACGTGCGTTTCACGCTCCGAGTTGCTCCTTTTGGCACAAAACGTGCGTTTCGTGCTCAGAATCGCCGCTTTTGCTCAGGCTTGGCACAAAACGTGCGTTTCGTGCACAGAATCGCTGCTTTTGCTCAGTTTTGGTAGAAAGCGGGCCTTTCGTGCACAGAAACGCCGCTTTTGCTCAGTTTTGGCATAAAACGTGCATTTCACGCTCCGAATTGCTCCTTTTGGCACAAAACGGGCCTTTCGTGCACCGAATCGCCGCTTTACCTCAGTTTTGGCACAAAACGTGCGTTTCACGCTCCGAATTGGTCCTTTTGGCACAAAACGGGCCTTTCGTACACCGAATCGCCGCTTTTCCTCAGTTTTGGAACAAAACGTGCGTTTCACGCTCCGAATTGCTCCTTTTGGCACAAAACGAGCGTTTCGTGCACAGAATCGCCGCTTTCGCTCAGTTTTGGCACAAAACGTGCGTTTCGCGAACAGAATCGCCGCTTTTGCTCAGTTTTGGCACAGAGCGTGCGTTTCGTGCACAGAATCGCCGCTCTTGCTCAGTTTTGACACAAAACGTGCGTTTCGTGCACAGAATCGCCACTTTTGCTCAGTTTTGGCATAAAACGTGCGTTTCGTGCCCAAATCGCTGCTTTTGCTTAGTGTTGGCATAAAACGTGTTCTTCGTACACATAATCGCCGCCTTTGGTCAGATTTGGCACAACACGTGCGTGTCGTGCACTGAATCGCTGCTTTTTCTCAGTTTTGGCACAAAACGTGCGTTTGACGCACCGATTTGCTCCTTTTGGAACAAAACGTGCGTTTCGTGCACAGAATCGCCGCTCTTGCTCAGTATTGGTACAAAACGTGCGGTTTACGCTCCGAATTGTACCTTTTGGCACAAAACCGGCGCTTCGTGCTCAGAATCGCAGCTTTTGCGCAGTTTTGGCACAAAACGTGCGTTTCGTGCACAGAATCGCCGCTTTTGCTCAGGCTTGGCACAAAACGTGCGTTTCGTGCACAGAATCGCTGCTTTTGCTCAGTTTTGGTAGAAAGCGGGCCTTTCGTGCACAGAAACGCCGCTTTTGCTCAGTTTTGGCATAAAACGTGCATTTCACGCTCCGAATTGCTCCTTTTGGCACAAAACGGGCCTTTCGTGCACCGAATCGCCGCTTTACCTCAGTTTTGGTATAAAGCGTGCGTTTCACGCTCCGAATTGCTCCTTTTGGCACAAAACGTTCCTTTCGTGCACAGAATCGCCGCTTTTCCTCAGTTTTGGCATAAAACGTGCGTTTCACGCTCCGAGTTGCTCCTTTTGGCACAAAACGTGCGTTTCGTGCACAGAATCGCCGCTTTTGCTCAGGCTTGGCACAAAACGTGCGTTTCGTGCACAGAATCGCTGCTTTTGCTCAGTTTTGGTAGAAAGCGGGCCTTTCGTGCACAGAAACGCCGCTTTTGCTCAGTTTTGGCATAAAACGTGCATTTCACGCTCCGAATTGCTCCTTTTGGCACAAAACGGGCCTTTCGTGCACCGAATCGCCGCTTTACCTCAGTTTTGGCACAAAACGTGCGTTTCACGCTCCGAATTGCTCCTTTTGGCACAAAACGGGCCTTTCGTGCACCGAATCGCCGCTTTTCCTCAGTTTTGGAACAAAACGTGCGTTTCACGCTCCGAATTGCTCCTTTTGGCACAAAACGAGCGTTTCGTGCACAGAATCGCCGCTTTCGCTCAGTTTTGGCACAAAACGTGCGTTTCGCGAACAGAATCGCCGCTTTTGCTCAGTTTTGGCACAGAGCATGCGTTTCGTGCACAGAATCGCCGCTCTTGCTCAGTTTTGACACAAAACGTGCGTTTCGTGCACAGAATCGCCACTTTTGCTCAGTTTTGGCATAAAACGTGCGTTTCGTGCCCAAATCGCTGCTTTTGCTTAGTGTTGGCATAAAACGTGTTCTTCGTACACATAATCGCCGCCTTTGGTCAGATTTGGCACTACACGTGCGTGTCGTGCACTGAATCGCTGCTTTTTCTCAGTTTTGGCACAAAACGTGCGTTTGACGCACCGATTTGCTCCTTTTGGAACAAAACGTGCGTTTCGTGCACAGAATCACCGCTCTTGCTCAGTATTGGTACAAAACGTGCGGTTTACGCTCCGAATTGTACCTTTTGGCACAAAACGGGCGCTTCGTGCTCAGAATCGCAGCTTTTGCGCAGTTTTGGCACAAAACGTGCGTTTCGTGCACAGAATCGCCGCTTTTGCTCAGGCTTGGCACAAAACGTGCGTTTCTTGCACAGAATCGCTGCTTTTGCTCAGTTTTGGTAGAAAGCGGGCCTTTCGTGCACAGAAACGCCGCTTTTGCTCAGTTTTGGCATAAAACGTGCATTTCACGCTCCGAATTGCTCCTTTTGGCACAAAACGGGCCTTTCGTGCACCGAATCGCCGCTTTACCTCAGTTTTGGTATAAAGCGTGCGTTTCACGCTCCGAATTGCTCCATTTTGGCACAAAGCGGGCCTTTCGTGCACCGAATCGCCGCTTTTGCTCATTTTTGGCATAAAACGTGCGTTTCACGCTCCGAATTGCTCCTTTTGGCACAAAACGTTCCTTTCGTGCACAGAATCGCCGCTTTTCCTCAGTTTTGGCATAAAACGTGCGTTTCACGCTCCGAGTTGCTCCTTTTGGCACAAAACGGGCCTTTCGTGCACCGAATCGCCGCTTTACCTCAGTTTTGGCACAAAACGTGCGTTTCACGCTCCGAATTGCTCCTTTTGGCACAAAACGGGCCTTTCGTGCACCGAATCGCCGCTTTTCCTCAGTTTTGGAACAAAACGTGCGTTTCGCGAACAGAATCGCCGCTTTTGCTCAGTTTTGGCACAGAGCGTGCGTTTCGTGCACAGAATCGCCGCTCTTGCTCAGTTTTGACACAAAACGTGCGTTTCGTGCACAGAATCGCCACTTTTGCTCAGTTTTGGCATAAAACGTGCGTTTCGTGCCCAAATCGCTGCTTTTGCTTAGTGTTGGCATAAAACGTGTTCTTCGTACACATAATCGCCGCCTTTGGTCAGATTTGGCACAACACGTGCGTGTCGTGCACTGAATCGCTGCTTTTTCTCAGTTTTGGCACAAAACGTGCGTTTGACGCACCGATTTGCTCCTTTTGGAACAAAACGTGCGTTTCGTGCACAGAATCGCCGCTCTTGCTCAGTATTGGTACAAAACGTGCGGTTTACGCTCCGAATTGTACCTTTTGGCACAAAACGGGCGCTTCGTGCTCAGAATCGCAGCTTTTGCGCAGTTTTGGCACAAAACGTGCGTTTCGTGCACAGAATCGCCGCTTTTGCTCAGGCTTGGCACAAAACGTGCGTTTCGTGCACAGAATCGCTGCTTTTGCTCAGTTTTGGTAGAAAGCGGGCCTTTCGTGCACAGAAACGCCGCTTTTGCTCAGTTTTGGCATAAAACGTGCATTTCACGCTCCGAATTGCTCCTTTTGGCACAAAACGGGCCTTTCGTGCACCGAATCGCCGCTTTACCTCAGTTTTGGTATAAAGCGTGCGTTTCACGCTCCGAATTGCTCCATTTTGGCACAAAGCGGGCGTTTCGTGCACCGAATCGCCGCTTTTGCTCATTTTTGGCATAAAACGTGCGTTTCACGCTCCGAATTGCTCCTTTTGGCACAAAACGTTCCTTTCGTGCACAGAATCGCCGCTTTTCCACAGTTTTGGCATAAAACGTGCGTTTCACGCTCCGAGTTGCTCCTTTTGGCACAAAACGTGCGTTTCGTGCACAGAATCGCCGCTTTTGCTCAGGCTTGGCACAAAACGTGCGTTTCGTGCACAGAATCGCTGCTTTTGCTCAGTTTTGGTAGAAAGCGGGCCTTTCGTGCACAGAAACGCCGCTTTTGCTCAGTTTTGGCATAAAACGTGCATTTCACGCTCCGAATTGCTCCTTTTGGCACAAAACGGGCCTTTCGTGCACCGAATCGCCGCTTTACCTCAGTTTTGGCACAAAACGTGCGTTTCACGCTCCGAATTGCTCCTTTTGGCACAAAACGGGCCTTTCGTGCACCGAATTGCCGCTTTTCCTCAGTTTTGGAACAAAACGTGCGTTTCACGCTCCGAATTGCTCCTTTTGGCACAAAACGAGCGTTTCGTGCACAGAATCGCCGCTTTCGCTCAGTTTTGGCACAAAACGTGCGTTTCGCGAACAGAATCGCCGCTTTTGCTCAGTTTTGGCACAGAGCGTGCGTTTCGTGCACAGAATCGCCGCTCTTGCTCAGTTTTGACACAAAACGTGCGTTTCGTGCACAGAATCGCCACTTTTGCTCAGTTTTGGCATAAAACGTGCGTTTCGTGCCCAAATCGCTGCTTTTGCTTAGTGTTGGCATAAAACGTGTTCTTCGTACACATAATCGCCGCCTTTGGTCAGATTTGGCACAACACGTGCGTGTCGTGCACTGAATCGCTGCTTTTTCTCAGTTTTGGCACAAAACGTGCGTTTGACGCACCGATTTGCTCCTTTTGGAACAAAACGTGCGTTTCGTGCACAGAATCGCCGCTCTTGCTCAGTATTGGTACAAAACGTGCGGTTTACGCTCCGAATTGTACCTTTTGGCACAAAACGGGCGCTTCGTGCTCAGAATCGCAGCTTTTGCGCAGTTTTGGCACAAAACGTGCGTTTCGTGCACAGAATCGCCGCTTTTGCTCAGGCTTGGCACAAAACGTGCGTTTCGTGCCCAAATCGCTGCTTTTGCTTAGTGTTGGCATAAAACGTGTTCTTCGTACACATAATCGCCGCCTTTGGTCAGATTTGGCACAACACGTGCGTGTCGTGCACTGAATCGCTGCTTTTTCTCAGTTTTGGCACAAAACGTGCGTTTGACGCACCGATTTGCTCCTTTTGGAACAAAACGTGCGTTTCGTGCACAGAATCGCCGCTCTTGCTCAGTATTGGTACAAAACGTGCGGTTTACGCTCCGAATTGTACCTTTTGGCACAAAACGGGCGCTTCGTGCACAGAATCGCTGCTTTTGCTCAGTTTTGGTAGAAAGCGGGCCTTTCGTGCAGAGAAACGCCACTTTTGCTCAGTTTTGGCATAAAACGTGCATTTCACGCTCCGAATTGCTCCTTTTGGCACAAAACGGGCCTTTCGTGCACCGAATCGCCGCTTTACCTCAGTTTTGGTATAAAGCGTGCGTTTCACGCTCCGAATTGCTCCATTTTGGCACAAAGCGGGCCTTTCGTGCACCGAATCGCCGCTTTTGCTCATTTTTGGCATAAAACGTGCGTTTCACGCTCCGAATTGCTCCTTTTGGCACAAAACGTTCCTTTCGTGCACAGAATCGCCGCTTTTCCTCAGTTTTGGCATAAAACGTGCGTTTCACGCTCCGAGTTGCTCCTTTTGGCACAAAACGTGCGTTTCGTGCACAGAATCGCTGCTTTTGCTCAGTTTTGGTAGAAAGCGGGCCTTTCGTGCACAGAAACGCCGCTTTTGCTCAGTTTTGGCATAAAACGTGCATTTCACGCTCCGAATTGCTCCTTTTGGCACAAAACGGGCCTTTCGTGCACCGAATCGCCGCTTTACCTCAGTTTTGGCACAAAACGTGCGTTTCACGCTCCGAATTGCTCCTTTTGGCACAAAACGGGCCTTTCGTGCACCGAATCGCCGCTTTTCCTCAGTTTTGGAACAAAACGTGCGCTTCACGCTCCGAATTGCTCCTTTTGGCACAAAACCAGCGTTTCGTGCACAGAATCGCCGCTTTCGCTCAGTTTTGGCACAAAACGTGCGTTTCGCGAACAGAATCGCCGCTTTTGCTCAGTTTTGGCACAGAGCGTGCGTTTCGTGCACAGAATCGCCGCTCTTGCTCAGTTTTGACACAAAACGTGCGTTTCGTGCACAGAATCGCCACTTTTGCTCAGTTTTGGCATAAAACGTGCGTTTCGTGCCCAAATCGCTGCTTTTGCTTAGTGTTGGCATAAAACGTGTTCTTCGTACACATAATCGCCGCCTTTGGTCAGATTTGGCACAACACGTGCGTGTCGTGCACTGAATCGCTGCTTTTTCTCAGTTTTGGCACAAAACGTGCGTTTGACGCACCGATTTGCTCCTTTTGGAACAAAACGTGCGTTTCGTGCACAGAATCGCCGCTCTTGCTCAGTATTGGTACAAAACGTGCGGTTTACGCTCCGAATTGTACCTTTTGGCACAAAACGGGCGCTTCGTGCTCAGAATCGCAGCTTTTGCGCAGTTTTGGCACAAAACGTGCGTTTCGTGCACAGAATCGCCGCTTTTGCTCAGGCTTGGCACAAAACGTGCGTTTCGTGCACAGAATCGCTGCTTTTGCTCAGTTTTGGTAGAAAGCGGGCCTTTCGTGCACAGAAACGCCGCTTTTGCTCAGTTTTGGCATAAAACGTGCATTTCACGCTCCGAATTGCTCCTTTTGGCACAAAACGGGCCTTTCGTGCACCGAATCGCCGCTTTACCTCAGTTTTGGCACAAAACGTGCGTTTCACGCTCCGAATTGCTCCTTTTGGCACAAAACGGGCCTTTCGTGCATAGAATCGCCGCTTTAGCTCAGTTTTGGCACAAAACGTGCGTTTCACGCTCCGAATTGCTCCTTTTGGCACAAAACGTTCCTTTCGTGCACAGAATCGCCGCTTTTCCTCAGTTTTGGCATAAAACGTGCGTTTCACGCTCCGAGTTGCTCCTTTTGGCACAAAACGTGCGTTTCGTGCTCAGAATCGCCGCTTTTGCTCAGGCTTGGCACAAAACGTGCGTTTCGTGCACAGAATCGCTGCTTTTGCTCAGTTTTGGTAGAAAGCGGGCCTTTCGTGCACAGAAACGCCGCTTTTGCTCAGTTTTGGCATAAAACGTGCATTTCACGCTCCGAATTGCTCCTTTTGGCACAAAACGGGCCTTTCGTGCACCGAATCGCCGCTTTACCTCAGTTTTGGCACAAAACGTGCGTTTCACGCTCCGAATTGGTCCTTTTGGCACAAAACGGGCCTTTCGTACACCGAATCGCCGCTTTTCCTCAGTTTTGGAACAAAACGTGCGTTTCACGCTCCGAATTGCTCCTTTTGGCACAAAACGAGCGTTTCGTGCACAGAATCGCCGCTTTCGCTCAGTTTTGGCACAAAACGTGCGTTTCGCGAACAGAATCGCCGCTTTTGCTCAGTTTTGGCACAGAGCGTGCGTTTCGTGCACAGAATCGCCGCTCTTGCTCAGTTTTGACACAAAACGTGCGTTTCGTGCACAGAATCGCCACTTTTGCTCAGTTTTGGCATAAAACGTGCGTTTCGTGCCCAAATCGCTGCTTTTGCTTAGTGTTGGCATAAAACGTGTTCTTCGTACACATAATCGCCGCCTTTGGTCAGATTTGGCACAACACGTGCGTGTCGTGCACTGAATCGCTGGTTTTTCTCAGTTTTGGCACAAAACGTGCGTTTGACGCACCGATTTGCTCCTTTTGGAACAAAACGTGCGTTTCGTGCACAGAATCGCCGCTCTTGCTCAGTATTGGTACAAAACGTGCGGTTTACGCTCCGAATTGTACCTTTTGGCACAAAACCGGCGCTTCGTGCTCAGAATCGCAGCTTTTGCGCAGTTTTGGCACAAAACGTGCGTTTCGTGCACAGAATCGCCGCTTTTGCTCAGGCTTGGCACAAAACGTGCGTTTCGTGCACAGAATCGCTGCTTTTGCTCAGTTTTGGTAGAAAGCGGGCCTTTCGTGCACAGAAACGCCGCTTTTGCTCAGTTTTGGCATAAAACGTGCATTTCACGCTCCGAATTGCTCCTTTTGGCACAAAACGGGCCTTTCGTGCACCGAATCGCCGCTTTACCTCAGTTTTGGTATAAAGCGTGCGTTTCACGCTCCGAATTGCTCCTTTTGGCACAAAACGTTCCTTTCGTGCACAGAATCGCCGCTTTTCCTCAGTTTTGGCATAAAACGTGCGTTTCACGCTCCGAGTTGCTCCTTTTGGCACAAAACGTGCGTTTCGTGCACAGAATCGCCGCTTTTGCTCAGGCTTGGCACAAAACGTGCGTTTCGTGCACAGAATCGCTGCTTTTGCTCAGTTTTGGTAGAAAGCGGGCCTTTCGTGCACAGAAACGCCGCTTTTGCTCAGTTTTGGCATAAAACGTGCATTTCACGCTCCGAATTGCTCCTTTTGGCACAAAACGGGCCTTTCGTGCACCGAATCGCCGCTTTACCTCAGTTTTGGCACAAAACGTGCGTTTCACGCTCCGAATTGCTCCTTTTGGCACAAAACGGGCCTTTCGTGCACCGAATCGCCGCTTTTCCTCAGTTTTGGAACAAAACGTGCGTTTCACGCTCCGAATTGCTCCTTTTGGCACAAAACGAGCGTTTCGTGCACAGAATCGCCGCTTTCGCTCAGTTTTGGCACAAAACGTGCGTTTCGCGAACAGAATCGCCGCTTTTGCTCAGTTTTGGCACAGAGCATGCGTTTCGTGCACAGAATCGCCGCTCTTGCTCAGTTTTGACACAAAACGTGCGTTTCGTGCACAGAATCGCCACTTTTGCTCAGTTTTGGCATAAAACGTGCGTTTCGTGCCCAAATCGCTGCTTTTGCTTAGTGTTGGCATAAAACGTGTTCTTCGTACACATAATCGCCGCCTTTGGTCAGATTTGGCACTACACGTGCGTGTCGTGCACTGAATCGCTGCTTTTTCTCAGTTTTGGCACAAAACGTGCGTTTGACGCACCGATTTGCTCCTTTTGGAACAAAACGTGCGTTTCGTGCACAGAATCACCGCTCTTGCTCAGTATTGGTACAAAACGTGCGGTTTACGCTCCGAATTGTACCTTTTGGCACAAAACGGGCGCTTCGTGCTCAGAATCGCAGCTTTTGCGCAGTTTTGGCACAAAACGTGCGTTTCGTGCACAGAATCGCCGCTTTTGCTCAGGCTTGGCACAAAACGTGCGTTTCTTGCACAGAATCGCTGCTTTTGCTCAGTTTTGGTAGAAAGCGGGCCTTTCGTGCACAGAAACGCCGCTTTTGCTCAGTTTTGGCATAAAACGTGCATTTCACGCTCCGAATTGCTCCTTTTGGCACAAAACGGGCCTTTCGTGCACCGAATCGCCGCTTTACCTCAGTTTTGGTATAAAGCGTGCGTTTCACGCTCCGAATTGCTCCATTTTGGCACAAAGCGGGCCTTTCGTGCACCGAATCGCCGCTTTTGCTCATTTTTGGCATAAAACGTGCGTTTCACGCTCCGAATTGCTCCTTTTGGCACAAAACGTTCCTTTCGTGCACAGAATCGCCGCTTTTCCTCAGTTTTGGCATAAAACGTGCGTTTCACGCTCCGAGTTGCTCCTTTTGGCACAAAACGGGCCTTTCGTGCACCGAATCGCCGCTTTACCTCAGTTTTGGCACAAAACGTGCGTTTCACGCTCCGAATTGCTCCTTTTGGCACAAAACGGGCCTTTCGTGCACCGAATCGCCGCTTTTCCTCAGTTTTGGAACAAAACGTGCGTTTCGCGAACAGAATCGCCGCTTTTGCTCAGTTTTGGCACAGAGCGTGCGTTTCGTGCACAGAATCGCCGCTCTTGCTCAGTTTTGACACAAAACGTGCGTTTCGTGCACAGAATCGCCACTTTTGCTCAGTTTTGGCATAAAACGTGCGTTTCGTGCCCAAATCGCTGCTTTTGCTTAGTGTTGGCATAAAACGTGTTCTTCGTACACATAATCGCCGCCTTTGGTCAGATTTGGCACAACACGTGCGTGTCGTGCACTGAATCGCTGCTTTTTCTCAGTTTTGGCACAAAACGTGCGTTTGACGCACCGATTTGCTCCTTTTGGAACAAAACGTGCGTTTCGTGCACAGAATCGCCGCTCTTGCTCAGTATTGGTACAAAACGTGCGGTTTACGCTCCGAATTGTACCTTTTGGCACAAAACGGGCGCTTCGTGCTCAGAATCGCAGCTTTTGCGCAGTTTTGGCACAAAACGTGCGTTTCGTGCACAGAATCGCCGCTTTTGCTCAGGCTTGGCACAAAACGTGCGTTTCGTGCACAGAATCGCTGCTTTTGCTCAGTTTTGGTAGAAAGCGGGCCTTTCGTGCACAGAAACGCCGCTTTTGCTCAGTTTTGGCATAAAACGTGCATTTCACGCTCCGAATTGCTCCTTTTGGCACAAAACGGGCCTTTCGTGCACCGAATCGCCGCTTTACCTCAGTTTTGGCACAAAACGTGCGTTTCACGCTCCGAATTGCTCCTTTTGGCACAAAACGGGCCTTTCGTGCATAGAATCGCCGCTTTAGCTCAGTTTTGGCACAAAACGTGCGTTTCACGCTCCGAATTGGTCCTTTTGGCACAAAACGGGCGTATCGTGCACAGAATCGCCGCTTCTGCTCAGTTTTGGCACAAAACGTGCGTTTCGTGCACAGAATCGCCGCATTTGCTTCTTTTGACACAAAACGTGCGTTTCGTGCACAGAATCGCCGCTTTTGATAAGTTTTGGCACAGAGCGTGCGTTTCGTGCACAGAATCGCCGCTTTTGCTCAGCTTTGGCACAAAATGTGCGTTTCACGCTCCGAATTGTTCCTTTTGTCACAAAACGGGGGTTTCGTGCTCAGAATCGCTGCTTTTGCGCCGTTTTCGCACAAAGCGTGCGTTCCACGCGCCGAGTTGCTCCTTTTGTCACAAAACGTGCGTTTCGTGCACAGAATCGCAGCCTTTGCTCAGTTTTGGCACAAAACATGCGTTTTGTGCACAGAATCGCCGCTTTTGCTCAGTTTTGCCACAAAACGTGCGTCTCGCGCACAAAATCGCCGCTTTTGATAAGTTTTGGCACAGAGCGTGCGTTTCGTGCACAGAATCGCCGCTTTTGCTCAGCTTTGGCACAAAATGTGCGTTTCACGCTCCGAATTACTCCTTTTGGCACAAAACGTGCCATTCACGCTCCGAATTGTTCCTTTTGGCACAAAACAGGCGTTTCATGCACATAATCGCTCCTTTTGCGCAATTTTGGCACAAAACGTGCGTTCCACGCGCCGAGTAGCTCCTTTTGGTACAACACGTGCGTTTCGTGCATAGAATCGCCGCTTTCGCTCAGTTTTGGCACGAAACGTGCGTTTCACGCTCCGAATTGCTCCTTTTGGCACAAAGCGGGCCTTTCGTGCACCGAATCGCCGCTTTTGCTCAGTTTTGGCATAAAACGTGCGTTGCGCGCTCCGAATTGCTCCTTTTGGCACAAAACGGGCCTTTCGTGCACAGAATCGCCGCTTTTCCTCAGTTTTGGCATAAAACGTGCGTTTGACGCACCGATTTGCTCCTTTTGGAACAAAACGTGCGTTTCGTGCACAGAATCGCCGCTCTTGCTCAGTATTGGCGCAAAACGTGCGGTTTACGCTCCGAATTGTACCTTTTGGCACAAAACGGGCGTTTCGTGCTCAGCATCGCAGCGTTTGCGCAGTTTTCGCACAAAACGAGCGTTCTACGCACCGAATTGCTCCTTTTGGCACAAAACGTGCGTTTCGTGCACAGAATCGCCGCTTTACTCAGTTTTGGCTGAAAACGTGTTCTTCGTGCACAGAATCGCCGCTTTTGCTCAGTTTTGGCATAAAACGTGCGTTTGACGCTCCGAACTGCTCCTTTTGGCACAAAACGGGCCTTTCGTGCACCGAATCGCCGCTTTTGCTCAGTTTTGGCATAAAACGTGCGTTTCACGTTCCGAATTGCTCCTTTTGGCACAAAACGGGCGTTTCGTGCACAGAATCGCCGCTCTTGCTCAGTGTTGGCACAAAACGTGCGTTTCGTGCACAGAATAGCCGAATTGCTCCTTTTGGCACAAAACGTGCGTATTGTGCACAGAATCGCCGCTTTTGCTCAGTTTTGGCACAAAACGTGCGTCTCGTGCACAGAACCGCCGCTTTTGCTAAGTTTTGGCACAAAACGTGCGTTTCACGCTCCGAATTACACCTTTTGGCATAAAACGTGCCATTCTCGCTCCGAATTGTTCCTTTTGGCACAAACAGGCGTTTCATGCACATAATTGCTGCTTTTGCGCAATTTTGGCACAAAACGTGCGTTCCACGCGCCGAGTAGCTCCTTTTGGTACAACACGTGCGTTTCGTGCATAGAATCGCCGCTTTCGCTCAGTTTTGGCACGAAACGTGCGTTTCGTGCACAGAATCGCCGCTTTTGCTCAGTTTTGGCATAAAACGTGCGTTTCACGTTCCGAATTGCTCCTTTTGGCACAAAACGTGCGTTTCGTGCACAGAATCGCCGCTTTTGCTCAGTTTTGGCATAAAACGTGCGTTTCACGCTCCGAATTGCTCCTTTTGGCACAAAACGGGCCTTTCGTGCACTGAATCGCCGCTGTTTCTCAGTTTTGGCACAAAACGTGCGTTGCACGCTCCGAATTGCTCCTGTTGGCACAAAACGGGCGTTTCGTGCACAGAATCGCCGCTTTCGCTCAGTTTTGGCACAAAACATGCGTTTCGCGAACAGACTCGCCGCTTTTGCTCAGTTTTGGCACAGAGCGTGCGTTTCGTGCACAGAATCGCCGTTCTTGCTCAGTTTTGGCACAAAACGTGCGTTTCGTGCACAGAATTGCCGCTTTTGCTCAGTCTTGGCACAAAACGTGCGTTTAGTGCACAGAATTGCCGCTTTTGCTCAGTGTTGGCATAAAACGTGTTCTTCGTATACATAATCGCCGCCTTTGGTCAGATTTGGCACAACACGGGCGTTTCGTGCACAGAATCGCCACTTTTGCTCAGTTTTGGCATAAAACGTGCGTTTCGTGCCCAAATCGCTGCTTTTGCTTAGTGTTGGCATAAAACGTGTTCTTCGTACACATAATCGCCGCCTTTGGTCAGATTTGGCACAACACGTGCGTGTCGTGCACTGAATCGCTGCTTTTTCTCAGTTTTGGCACAAAACGTGCGTTTGACGCACCGATTTGCTCCTTTTGGAACAAAACGTGCGTTTCGTGCACAGAATCGCCGCTCTTGCTCAGTATTGGTACAAAACGTGCGGTTTACGCTCCGAATTGTACCTTTTGGCACAAAACGGGCGCTTCGTGCTCAGAATCGCAGCTTTTGCGCAGTTTTGGCACAAAACGTGCGTTTCGTGCACAGAATCGCCGCTTTTGCTCAGGCTTGGCACAAAACGTGCGTTTCGTGCACAGAATCGCTGCTTTTGCTCAGTTTTGGTAGAAAGCGGGCCTTTCGTGCACAGAAACGCCGCTTTTGCTCAGTTTTGGCATAAAACGTGCATTTAACGCTCCGAATTGCTCCTTTTGGCACAAAACGGGCCTTTCGTGCACCGAATCGCCGCTTTACCTCAGTTTTGGTATAAAGCGTGCGTTTCACGCTCCGAATTGCTCCATTTTGGCACAAAGCGGGCCTTTCGTGCACCGAATCGCCGCTTTTGCTCATTTTTGGCATAAAACGTGCGTTTCACGCTCCGAATTGCTCCTTTTGGCACAAAACGTTCCTTTCGTGCACAGAATCGCCGCTTTTCCTCAGTTTTGGCATAAAACGTGCGTTTCACGCTCCGAGTTGCTCCTTTTGGCACAAAACGTGCGTTTCGTGCACAGAATCGCCGCTTTTGCTCAGGCTTGGCACAAAACGTGCGTTTCGTGCACAGAATCGCTGCTTTTGCTCAGTTTTGGTAGAAAGCGGGCCTTTCGTGCACAGAAACGCCGCTTTTGCTCAGTTTTGGCATAAAACGTGCATTTCACGCTCCGAATTGCTCCTTTTGGCACAAAACGGGCCTTTCGTGCACCGAATCGCCGCTTTACCTCAGTTTTGGCACAAAACGTGCGTTTCACGCTCCGAATTGCTCCTTTTGGCACAAAACGGGCCTTTCGTGCACCGAATCGCCGCTTTTCCTCAGTTTTGGCACAAAACGTGCGTTTCACGCTCCGAATTGCTCCTTTTGGCACAAAACGGGCGTTTCGTGCACAGAATCGCCGCTTTTGCTCAGGTTTGGCACAAAACGTGCGTTTCGTGCACAGAATCGCTGCTTTTGCTCAGTTTTGGCACAAAACGGGCCTTTCGTGCACAGAAACGCCGCTTTTGCTCAGTTTTGGAACAAAACGTGCGTTTCACGCTCCGAATTGCTCCTTTTGGCACAAAACGAGCGTTTCGTGCACAGAATCGCCGCTTTCGCTCAGTTTTGGCACAAAACGTGCGTTTCGCGAACAGAATCGCCGCTTTTGCTCAGTTTTGGCACAGAGCGTGCGTTTCGTGCACAGAATCGCCGCTCTTGCTCAGTTTTGACACAAAACGTGCGTTTCGTGCACAGAATCGCCACTTTTGCTAAGTTTTGGCATAAAACGTGCGTTTCGTGCCCAAATCGCTGCTTTTGCTTAGTGTTGGCATAAAACGTGTTCTTCGTACACATAATCGCCGCCTTTGGTCAGATTTGGCACAACACGTGCGTGTCGTGCACTGAATCGCTGCTTTTTCTCAGTTTTGGCACAAAACGTGCGTTTGACGCACCGATTTGCTCCTTTTGGAACAAAACGTGCGTTTCGTGCACAGAATCGCCGCTCTTGCTCAGTATTGGTACAAAACGGGCGGTTTACGCTCCGAATTGTACCTTTTGGCACAAAACGGGCGCTTCGTGCTCAGAATCGCAGCTTTTGCGCAGTTTTGGCACAAAACGTGCGTTTCGTGCACAGAATCGCCGCTTTTGCTCAGGCTTGGCACAAAACGTGCGTTTCGTGCACAGAATCGCTGCTTTTGCTCAGTTTTGGTAGAAAGCGGGCCTTTCGTGCACAGAAACGCCGCTTTTGCTCAGTTTTGGCATAAAACGTGCATTTCACGCTCCGAATTGCTCCTTTTGGCACAAAACGGGCCTTTCGTGCACCGAATCGCCGCTTTACCTCAGTTTTGGCACAAAACGTGCGTTTCACGCTCCGAATTGCTCCTTTTGGCACAAAACGGGCCTTTCGTGCATAGAATCGCCGCTTTAGCTCAGTTTTGGCACAAAACGTGCGTTTCACGCTCCGAATTGGTCCTTTTGGCACAAAACGGGCGTATCGTGCACAGAATCGCCGCTTCTGCTCAGTTTTGGCACAAAACGTGCGTTTCGTGCACAGAATCGCCGCATTTGCTTCTTTTGACACAAAACGTGCGTTTCGTGCACAGAATCGCCGCTTTTGATAAGTTTTGGCACAGAGCGTGCGTTTCGTGCACAGAATCGCCGCTTTTGCTCAGCTTTGGCACAAAATGTGCGTTTCACGCTCCGAATTGTTCCTTTTGTCACAAAACGGGGGTTTCGTGCACAGAATCGCTGCTTTTGCGCCGTTTTCGCACAAAGCGTGCGTTCCACGCGCCGAGTTGCTCCTTTTGTCACAAAACGTGCGTTTCGTGCACAGAATCGCAGCCTTTGCTCAGTTTTGGCACAAAACATGCGTTTTGTGCACAGAATCGCCGCTTTTGCTCAGTTTTGCCACAAAACGTGCGTCTCGCGCACAAAATCGCCGCTTTTGATAAGTTTTGGCACAGAGCGTGCGTTTCGTGCACAGAATCGCCGCTTTTGCTCAGCTTTGGCACAAAATGTGCGTTTCACGCTCCGAATTACTCCTTTTGGCACAAAACGTGCCATTCACGCTCCGAATTGTTCCTTTTGGCACAAAACAGGCGTTTCATGCACATAATCGCTCCTTTTGCGCAATTTTGGCACAAAACGTGCGTTCCACGCGCCGAGTAGCTCCTTTTGGTACAACACGTGCGTTTCGTGCATAGAATCGCCGCTTTCGCTCAGTTTTGGCACGAAACGTGCGTTTCACGCTCCGAATTGCTCCTTTTGGCACAAAGCGGGCCTTTCGTGCACCGAATCGCCGCTTTTGCTCAGTTTTGGCATAAAACGTGCGTTGCGCGCTCCGAATTGCTCCTTTTGGCACAAAACGGGCCTTTCGTGCACAGAATCGCCGCTTTTCCTCAGTTTTGGCATAAAACGTGCGTTTGACGCACCGATTTGCTCCTTTTGGAACAAAACGTGCGTTTCGTGCACAGAATCGCCGCTCTTGCTCAGTATTGGCGCAAAACGTGCGGTTTACGCTCCGAATTGTACCTTTTGGCACAAAACGGGCGTTTCGTGCTCAGCATCGCAGCGTTTGCGCAGTTTTCGCACAAAACGAGCGTTCTACGCACCGAATTGCTCCTTTTGGCACAAAACGTGCGTTTCGTGCACAGAATCGCCGCTTTACTCAGTTTTGGCTGAAAACGTGTTCTTCGTGCACAGAATCGCCGCTTTTGCTCAGTTTTGGCATAAAACGTGCGTTTGACGCTCCGAACTGCTCCTTTTGGCACAAAACGGGCCTTTCGTGCACCGAATCGCCGCTTTTGCTCAGTTTTGGCATAAAACGTGCGTTTCACGTTCCGAATTGCTCCTTTTGGCACAAAACGGGCGTTTCGTGCACAGAATCGCCGCTCTTGCTCAGTGTTGGCACAAAACGTGCGTTTCGTGCACAGAATAGCCGAATTGCTCCTTTTGGCACAAAACGTGCGTATTGTGCACAGAATCGCCGCTTTTGCTCAGTTTTGGCACAAAACGTGCGTCTCGTGCACAGAACCGCCGCTTTTGCTAAGTTTTGGCACAAAACGTGCGTTTCACGCTCCGAATTACACCTTTTGGCATAAAACGTGCCATTCTCGCTCCGAATTGTTCCTTTTGGCACAAACAGGCGTTTCATGCACATAATTGCTGCTTTTGCGCAATTTTGGCACAAAACGTGCGTTCCACGCGCCGAGTAGCTCCTTTTGGTACAACACGTGCGTTTCGTGCATAGAATCGCCGCTTTCGCTCAGTTTTGGCACGAAACGTGCGTTTCGTGCACAGAATCGCCGCTTTTGCTCAGTTTTGGCATAAAACGTGCGTTTCACGTTCCGAATTGCTCCTTTTGGCACAAAACGTGCGTTTCGTGCACAGAATCGCCGCTTTTGCTCAGTTTTGGCATAAAACGTGCGTTTCACGCTCCGAATTGCTCCTTTTGGCACAAAACGGGCCTTTCGTGCACTGAATCGCCGCTGTTTCTCAGTTTTGGCACAAAACGTGCGTTGCACGCTCCGAATTGCTCCTGTTGGCACAAAACGGGCGTTTCGTGCACAGAATCGCCGCTTTCGCTCAGTTTTGGCACAAAACATGCGTTTCGCGAACAGACTCGCCGCTTTTGCTCAGTTTTGGCACAGAGCGTGCGTTTCGTGCACAGAATCGCCGTTCTTGCTCAGTTTTGGCACAAAACGTGCGTTTCGTGCACAGAATTGCCGCTTTTGCTCAGTCTTGGCACAAAACGTGCGTTTAGTGCACAGAATTGCCGCTTTTGCTCAGTGTTGGCATAAAACGTGTTCTTCGTATACATAATCGCCGCCTTTGGTCAGATTTGGCACAACACGGGCGTTTCGTGCACAGAATCGCCACTTTTGCTCAGTTTTGGCATAAAACGTGCGTTTCGTGCCCAAATCGCTGCTTTTGCTTAGTGTTGGCATAAAACGTGTTCTTCGTACACATAATCGCCGCCGTTGGTCAGATTTGGCACAACACGTGCGTGTCGGGCACTGAATCGCTGCTTTTTCTCAGTTTTGGCACAAAACGTGCGTTTGACGCACCGATTTGCTCCTTTTGGAACAAAACGTGCGTTTCGTGCACAGAATCGCCGCTCTTGCTCAGTATTGGTACAAAACGTGCGGTTTACGCTCCGAATTGTACCTTTTGGCACAAAACGGGCGCTTCGTGCTCAGAATCGCAGCTTTTGCGCAGTTTTGGCACAAAACGTGCGTTTCGTGCACAGAATCGCCGCTTTTGCTCAGGCTTGGCACAAAACGTGCGTTTCGTGCACAGAATCGCTGCTTTTGCTCAGTTTTGGTAGAAAGCGGGCCTTTCGTGCACAGAAACGCCGCTTTTGCTCAGTTTTGGCATAAAACGTGCATTTCACGCTCCGAATTGCTCCTTTTGGCACAAAACGGGCCTTTCGTGCACCGAATCGCCGCTTTACCTCAGTTTTGGCACAAAACGTGCGTTTCACGCTCCGAATTGCTCCTTTTGGCACAAAACGGGCCTTTCGTGCATAGAATCGCCGCTTTAGCTCAGTTTTGGCACAAAACGTGCGTTTCACGCTCGGAATTGGTCCTTTTGGCACAAAACGGGCGTATCGTGCACAGAATCGCCGCTTCTGCTCAGTTTTGGCACAAAACGTGCGTTTCGTGCACAGAATCGCCGCATTTGCTCCTTTTGACACAAAACGTGCGTTTCGTGCACAGAATCGCCGCTTTTGCACAGTTTTGGCACAAAACGTGCGGTTTACGCTCCGAACTGTTCCTTTTGGCACAAAACGTGCCGTTCACGCTCCGAATTGTTCCTTTTGTCACAAAACGGGGGTTTCGTGCACAGAATCGCTGCTTTTGCGCCGTTTTCGCACAAAGCGTGCGTTCCACGCGCCGAGTTGCTCCTTTTGTCACAAAACGTGCGTTTCGTGCACAGAATCGCCGCCTTTGCTCAGTTTTGGCACAAAACATGCGTTTTGTGCACAGAATCGCCGCTTTTGCTCAGTTTTGCCACAAAACGTGCGTCTCGCGCACAAAATCGCCGCTTTTGATAAGTTTTGGCACAGAGCGTGCGTTTCGTGCACAGAATCGCCGCTTTTGCTCAGCTTTGGCACAAAATGTGCGTTTCACGCTCCGAATTACTCCTTTTGGCACAAAACGTGACATTCACGCTCCGAATTGTTCCTTTTGGCACAAAACAGGCGTTTCATGCACATAATCGCTCCTTTTGCGCAATTTTGGCACAAAACGTGCGTTCCACGCGCCGAGTAGCTCCTTTTGGTTCAACACGTGCGTTTCGTGCATAGAATCGTCGCTTTCGCTCAGTTTTGGCACGAAACGTGCGTTTCACGCTCCGAATTGCTCCTTTTGGCACAAAGCGGGCCTTTCGTGCACCGAATCGCCGCTTTTGCTCAGTTTTGGCATAAAACGTGCGTTGCGCGCTCCGAATTGCTCCTTTTGGCACAAAACGGGCCTTTCGTGCACAGAATCGCCGCTTTTCCTCAGTTTTGGCATAAAACGTGCGTTTGACGCACCGATTTGCTCCTTTTGGAACAAAGCGTGCGTTTCGTGCACAGAATCGCCGCTCTTGCTCAGTATTGGCGCAAAACGAGCGTTCTACGCACCGAATTGCTCCTTTTGGCACAAAACGTGCGTTTCGTGCACAGAATCGCCGCTTTACTCAGTTTTGGCTGAAAACGTGTTCTTCGTGCACAGAATCGCCGCTTTTGCTCAGTTTTGGCATAAAACGTGCGTTTGACGCTCCGAACTGCTCCTTTTGGCACAAAACGGGCCTTTCGTGCACCGAATCGCCGCTTTTGCTCAGTTTTGGCATAAAACGTGCGTTTCACGTTCCGAATTGCTCCTTTTGGCACAAAACGTGCGTTTCGTGCACAGAATCGCCGCTTTTGCTCAGTTTTGGCATAAAACGTGCGTTTCACGCTCCGAATTGCTCCTTTTGGCACAAAACGGGCCTTTCGTGCACTGAATCGCCGCTGTTTCTCAGTTTTGGCACAAAACGTGCGTTGCACGCTCCGAATTGCTCCTTTTGGCACAAAACGGGCGTTTCGTGCACAGAATCGCCGCTTTCGCTCAGTTTTGGCACAAAACATGCGTTTCGCGAACAGACTCGCCGCTTTTGCTCAGTTTTGGCACAGAGCGTGCGTTTCGTGCACAGAATCGCCGTTCTTGCTCAGTTTTGGCACAAAACGTGCGTTTCGTGCACAGAATTGCCGCTTTTGCTCAGTCTTGGCACAAAACGTGCGTTTAGTGCACAGAATTGCCGCTTTTGCTCAGTGTTGGCATAAAACGTGTTCTTCGTACACATAATCGCCGCCTTTGGTCAGATTTGGCACAACACGTGCGTTTCGTGCACAGAATCGCCACTTTTGCTCAGTTTTGGCATAAAACGTGCGTTTCGTGCCCAAATCGCTGCTTTTGCTTAGTGTTGGCATAAAACGTGTTCTTCGTACACATAATCGCCGCCTTTGGTCAGATTTGGCACAACACGTGCGTGTCGTGCACTGAATCGCTGCTTTTTCTCAGTTTTGGCACAAAACGTGCGTTTGACGCACCGATTTGCTCCTTTTGGAACAAAACGTGCGTTTCGTGCACAGAATCGCCGCTCTTGCTCAGTATTGGTACAAAACGTGCGGTTTACGCTCCGAATTGTACCTTTTGGCACAAAACGGGCGCTTCGTGCTCAGAATCGCAGCTTTTGCGCAGTTTTGGCACAAAACGTGCGTTTCGTGCACAGAATCGCCGCTTTTGCTCAGGCTTGGCACAAAACGTGCGTTTCGTGCACAGAATCGCTGCTTTTGCTCAGTTTTGGTAGAAAGCGGGCCTTTCGTGCACAGAAACGCCGCTTTTGCTCAGTTTTGGCATAAAACGTGCATTTCACGCTCCGAATTGCTCCTTTTGGCACAAAACGGGCCTTTCGTGCACCGAATCGCCGCTTTACCTCAGTTTTGGCACAAAACGTGCGTTTCACGCTCCGAATTGCTCCTTTTGGCACAAAACGGGCCTTTCGTGCATAGAATCGCCGCTTTAGCTCAGTTTTGGCACAAAACGTGCGTTTCACGCTCCGAATTGGTCCTTTTGGCACAAAACGGGCGTATCGTGCACAGAATCGCCGCTTCTGCTCAGTTTTGGCACAAAAGGTGCGTTTCGTGCACAGAATCGCCGCATTTGCTTCTTTTGACACAAAACGTGCGTTTCGTGCACAGAATCGCCGCTTTTGCACGGTTTTGGCACAAAACGTGCGGTTTACGCTCCGAACTGTTCCTTTTGGCACAAAACGTGCCGTTCACGCTCCGAATTGTTCCTTTTGTCACAAAACGGGGGTTTCGTGCACAGAATCGCTGCTTTTGCGCCGTTTTCGCACAAAGCGTGCGTTCCACGCGCCGAGTTGCTCCTTTTGTCACAAAACGTGCGTTTCGTGCACAGAATCGCCGCCTTTGCTCAGTTTTGGCACAAAACATGCGTTTTGTGCACAGAATCGCCGCTTTTGCTCAGTTTTGCCACAAAACGTGCGTCTCGCGCACAAAATCGCCGCTTTTGATAAGTTTTGGCACAGAGCGTGCGTTTCGTGCACAGAATCGCCGCTTTTGCTCAGCTTTGGCACAAAATGTGCGTTTCACGCTCCGAATTACTCCTTTTGGCACAAAACGTGCCATTCACGCTCCGAATTGTTCCTTTTGGCACAAAACAGGCGTTTCATGCACATAATCGCTCCTTTTGCGCAATTTTGGCACAAAACGTGCGTTCCACGCGCCGAGTAGCTCCTTTTGGTACAACACGTGCGTTTCGTGCATAGAATCGCCGCTTTCGCTCAGTTTTGGCACGAAACGTGCGTTTCACGCTCCGAATTGCTCCTTTTGGCACAAAGCGGGCCTTTCGTGCACCGAATCGCCGCTTTTGCTCAGTTTTGGCATAAAACGTGCGTTGCGCGCTCCGAATTGCTCCTTTTGGCACAAAACGGGCCTTTCGTGCACAGAATCGCCGCTTTTCCTCAGTTTTGGCATAAAACGTGCGTTTGACGCACCGATTTGCTCCTTTTGGAACAAAACGGGCATTTCGTGCACAGAATCGCCGCTCTTGCTCAGTATTGGCACAAAACGTGCGTTTCACGCTCCGAATTGCTCCTTTTGGCACAAAACGGGCCTTTCGAGCCCAGAATCGCCGCTTTTCCTCAGTTTCGGCGCAAAACGTGCGTTGCACGCTCCGAATTGCTCCTTTTGGCACAAAGCGGGCCTTTCGTGCACCGAGTCGCAGCTTTTGCTCAGTTTTGGCATAAAACGTGCGTTTCACGCTCCGAATTGCTCCTTTTGGCACAAAACGTGCGTTTCGTGCCCAGAATCGCTGCTTTTGCTCAGTTTTGGCAGTAAACGTGCGTTTCGTGTACAGAATCGCCGCTTTTTCTAAGTTTTGGCACAAAACGTGCGTTTTACTCTCCGAATTACTCCTTTTGGCACAAAACGTGCCGTTCACGCTCCGAATTGTTCCTTTTGGCACAAAATCCGCGTTTCGTGCACATAATCGCAACTTTTGCTCAGTTTTGGCACAAAACGTGCGTTTGACGCACCGAATTGCTCCTTTTGGCACAAAACGTGCGTTTCGTGCACAGAATCGCCGCTCTTGCTCAGTATTGGCACAAAACGGGCCTTTCGTGCACAGAATCGCCGCTTTTCCTCAGTTTTGGCACAAAACGTGCGTTTCACGCTCCGAATTGCTCCTTTTGGCACAAAACGGGCGTTTCGTGTACAGAATCGCCGCTTTCGCTCGGTTTTGGCACAAAACGTGCGTTTCGTGCACAGAATCGCCGCTTTTGCTCAGTTTTGGCATAAAACGTGCCTTTCACGCTCCGAATTGCTCCTTTTGGCACAAAACGGGCCTTTCGTGCACAGAAACGCCACTTTTGCTCAGTTTTGGCATAAAACGCGCGTTTCACGCTCCGAATTGCTCCTTTTGGCACAAAACGGGCGTTTCGTGCACAGAATCGCCGCTTTCCCTCAGTTTTGGCACAAAACGTGCGTTACGTGCACAGAATCGCCTCTTTTGCTCAGTTTTGGCATAAAACGTGCCTTTCACGCTCCGAATTGCTCCTTTTGGCCCAAAACGGGCCTTTCGTGCACAGAATCGCCGCTTTTGCTCAGGTTTGGCACAAAACGGGCCTTTCGTGCACAGAAACGCCGCTTTTGCTCAGTTTTGGCATAAAACGTGCATTTCACGCTCCGAATTGCTCCTTTTGGCACAAAACGTGCGTTTCGTGCACAGAATCGCCGCTCTTGCTCAGTTTTGGCACAAAACGTGCGTTTCGTGCACAGAATCGCCGCTTTTGCTCAGTTTTGGCATAAAACGTGCCTTTCACGCTCCGAATTGCTCCTTTTGGCACAATACGGGCCTTTCGTGCACAGAATCGCCGCTTTTGCTCAGTTTTGGCATAAAACGTGCGTTTCAAGCTCCGAATCGCGCCTTTTGGAACAAAACGGGCCTTCCGTGGACAGAATCGCCGCTTTTGCTCAGTTTTGGCGCAAAACGTGCGTTTCACGCACCGAATTTCTCCTTTTGGCACAAAACGTGCGTTTCGTGCACAGAATCGCCGTGTTGCTCAGGTTTGGCACAAAACGGGAGTTTCGTGCACAGAATCGCCGCTTTTGCTCAGGTTTGGCACAAAACGTGCGTTTCGCGAACAGAATCGCCGCTTTTTCTCAGTTTTGGCACAAAACGTGCGTTTCACGCTCCGAATTGCTCCTTTTGGCACAAAACGGGCCTTTCGTGCACAGAATCGCCGCTTTTGCTCAGTTTTGGCATAAAACGTGCGTTTCAAGCTCCGAATCGCGCCTTTTGGAACAAAACGGGCCTTCCGTGGACAGAATCGCCGCTTTTGCTCAGTTTTGGCGCAAAACGTGCGTTTCACGCACCGAATTGCTCCTTTTGGCACAAAACGTGCGTTTCGTGCACAGAATCGCCGTGTTGCTCAGGTTTGGCACAAAACGGGCGTTTCGTGCACAGAATCGCCGCTTTTGCTCAGGTTTGGCACAAAACGTGCGTTTCGCGAACAGAATCGCCGCTTTTTCTCAGTTTTGGCACAAAACGTGCGTTTCACGCTCCGAATTGCTCCTTTTGACACAAAACGGGCCTTTCGTGCACAGAATCCCCGCTTTTTCTCAGTTTTGGCACAAAACGTGCGTTTCACGCTCCGAATTGCTCCTTTTGGCACAAAACGTGCGTTTCGTGCACAGAATCGCCGTGTTGCTCAGGTTTGGCACAAAACGGGCGTTTCGTGCACAGAATCGCCGCTCTTGCTCAGTTTTGGCACAAAACGTGCGTTTCGCGAACAGAATCGCCGCTTTTGCTCAGTTTTGGCATAAAACGTGCGTTTCACGCTCCGAGCTACTCCTTTTGGCACAAAACGTGCCATTCGCGCTCCGAATTGCTCCTTTTGGCACAAAACGGGCCTTTCGTGCACAGAATCCCCGCTTTTTCTCAGTTTTGGCACAAAACGTGCGTTTTACGCTCCGAATTGCTCCTTTTGGCGCAAAACGGGCCTTTCGTGCACCAAATCGCCGCTTTTGCTCAGTTTTGGCATAAAACGTGCGTTTCAAGCTCCGAATCGCTCCTTTTGGCACAAAACCTGCGTTTCGTGAACAGAATCGCTGCTTTTGCTCAGTTTTGGAACAAAACGTGCGTTTCGTGCACAGAATCGCCGCTTTTGCTCAGTTTTGGCACAAAACGTGCGTCTCGTGCACAGAATCGCCGCTTTTGCTAAGTTTTGGCACAGAGCGTGCGTTTCGTGCACAGCATCGCCGTTTTTGCTCAGCTTTGGCACAAAACGTGCGTTTCACGCTCCGAATTACTCCTTTTGGCACAAAACGTGCCATTCGCGCTCCGAATTGTTCCTTTTGGCACAAAAGAGGTGTTTCATGCACATAATCGCTGCTTTTGCGCAATTTTGGCACAAAACGTGCGTTTCACGCTCCGAATTGCTCCTTTTGGCACAAAACGTGCGTTTCGTGCACAGAATCGCCGTGTTGCTCAGGTTTGGCACAAAACGGGCGTTTCGTGCACAGAATCGCCGCTCTTGCTCAGTTTTGGCACAAAACGTGCGTTTCGCGAACAGAATCGCCGCTTTTGCACAGTTTTGGCACAAAACGTGCGTTTCGTGCACAGAATCGCCGCTTTTGCTCAGTGTTGGCATAAAACGTGTTCTTCGTACACATAATCGCCGCCTTTGGTCAGATCTGGCACAACACGTGCGTTTCGTGCACAGAATCGCTGCTTTTTCTCAGTTTTGGCACAAAACGTGCGTTTGACGCACCGATTTGCTCCTTTTGGAACAAAACGTGCGTTTCGTTCACAGAATCGCCGTTCTTGCTCAGTTTTGGCACAAAACGTGCGTTTCGTGTACAGAATTGCCGCTTTTGCTCCGTCTTGGCACAAAACGTGCGTTTAGTGCACAGAATCGCCGCTTTTGCTCAGTGTTGGCATAAAACGTGTTCTTCGTACACATAATCGCCGCCTTTGGTCAGATTTGGCACAACACGTGCGTTTCGTGCACAGAATCGCTGCTTTTTCTCAGTTTTGGCACAAAACGTGCGTTTGACGCACCGATGTGCTCCTTTTGGCAGAAAACGGGCCTTTCGTGCACAGAATCGCCGCTTTTGCTCAGGTTTGGCTCAAAACGTGCGTTTCGTGCACAGAATCGCTGCCTTTGCTCAGTTGTGGCACAAAACGGGCCTTTCGTGCACAGAAACGCCGCTTTTGATCAGTATTGGAACAAAACGTGCGTTTCACGCTCCGAATTGCTCCTTTTGGCACAAAACGAGCGTTTCGTGCACAGAATCGCCGCTTTCGCTCAGTTTTGGCACAAAACGTGCGTTTCGCGAACAGAATCGCCGCTTTTGCTCAGTTTTGGCACAGAGCGTGCGTTTCGTGCACAGAATCGCCGCTCTTAGTCAGTTTTGACAAAAAACGTGCGTTTCGTGCACAGAATCGCCACTTTTGCTCAGTTTTGGCATAAAACGAGCGTTTCGTGCCCAAATCGCCTGTTTTGCTTAGTGTTGGCATAAAACGTGTTCTTCGTACACATAATCGCCGCCTTTGGTCAGATTTGGCACAACGCGTGCGTGTCGTGCACTGAATCGCTGCTTTTTCTCAGTTTTGGCACAAAACGTGCGTTTGACGCACCGATTTGCTCCTTTTGGAACAAAACGTGCGTTTCGTGCACAGAATCGCCGCTCTTGCTCAGTATTGGTACAAAACGTGCGGTTTACGCTCCGAATTGTACCTTTTGGCACAAAACGGGCGCTTCGTGCTCAGAATCGCAGCTTTTGCGCAGTTTTGGCACAAAACGGGCGTTTCGTGCTCAGAATCGCAGCCTTTGCGCAGTTTTATCACAAAACGTGCGTTCTACGCGCCGAATTGCTCCTTTTTCCACAAAACGTGCGTTTCGTGCACAGAATCGCCGCTTTACTCAGTTTTGGCTGTAAACGTGTTCTTCGTACACAGAATCGCCGCTTTTGCTCAGTTTTGTCACAAAACGTGCGTTTGACGCACCGATTTGCTCCTTTTGGATCAAAACGTGCGTTTCGTGCACAGAATCGATGCTCTTGCTCAGTATTGGCACAAAACCTGCGTTTCTTGCACAGAATCGCCGCTTTTGCTCAGTTTTGGCAGAAACCGTGTTCTTCGTACACATAATCGCCGCCTTTGGTCAGTTTTGACACAACACGCGCGTTTCGTGCACAGAATCGCTGCTTTTTCTCAGTTTTGGCACAAAACGTGCGTTTGACGCACCGATTTGCTACTTTTGGAACAAAACGTGCGTTTCGTGCACAGAATCGCCGCTCTTGCTCAGTTTTGGCACAAAACGTGTGTTTCGTGCACAGAATCGCCGCTTTTGCTCAGTTTTAGCACAAAACGAGCGTTTCGTGCACAGAAACGCCGCTTTTGCTCAGTTTTGGCATAAAACGCGCGTTTCACGCTCCGAATTGCTCCTTTTGGCACAAAACGGGCCTTTCGTGCACAGAATCGCCGCTTTTTCTCAGTTTTGGCACAAAACGTGCGTTTCACGCTCCGAGTTGCTCCTTTTGGCACAAAACGGGCGTTTCGTGCACAGAATCGCCGCTTTCGCTCAGTTTTGGCACAAAACGTGCGTTTCGAGCACAGAATCGCCTCTTTTGCTCAGTTTTGGCATAAAACGTGCCTTTCACGCTCCGAATTGCTCCTTTTGGCCCAAAACGGGCCTTTCGTGCACAGAATCGCGCTTTTGCTCAGGTTTGGCACAAAACGGGCCTTTCGTGCACATAAACGCCGCTTTTGCTCAGTTTTGGCATAAAACGTGCATTTCACGCTCCGAATTGCTCCTTTTTGCACAAAACGTGCGTTTCGTGCACAGAATCGCCGCTCTTGCTCAGTTTTGGCACAAAACGTGCGTTTCGTGCACAGAATCGCCGCTTTTGCTCAGTTTTGGCATAAAACGTGCCTTTCACGCTCCGAATTGCTCCTTTTGGCACAATACGGGCCTTTCGTGCACAGAATCGCCGCTTTTGCTCAGTTTTGGCATAAAACGTGCGTTTCAAGCTCCGAATCGCGCCTTTTGGAACAAAACGGGCCTTCCGTGGACAGAATCGCCGCTTTTGCTTAGTTTTGGTGCAAAACGTGCGTTTCACGCACCGAATTGCTCCTTTTGGCACAAAACGTGCGTTTCGTGCACAGAATCGCCGTGTTGCTCAGGTTTAGCACAAAACGGGCGTTTCGTGCACAGAATCGCCGCTTTTGCTCAGGTTTGGCACAAAACGTGCGTTTCGCGAACAGAATCGCCGCTTTTTCTCAGTTTTGGCACAAAACGTGCGTTTCACGCTCCGAATTGCTCCTTTTGGCACAAAACGGGCCTTTCGTGCACAGAATCGCCGCTTTTTCTCAGTTTTGGCACAAAACGTGCGTTTCACGCTCCGAATTGCTCCTTTTGGCACAAAACGTACGTTTCGTGCACAGAATCGCCGCTCTTGCTCAGTTTTGGCACAAAACGTGCGTTTCGCGAACAGAATCGCCGCTTTTGCTCAGTTTTGGCATAAAACGTGCGCTTCACGCTCCGAATTACTCCTTTTGGCACAAAACGTGCCATTCGCGCTCCGAATTGTTCCTTTTGGCACAAAAGAGGTGTTTCATGCACATAATCGCTGCTTTTGCTCAGTTTTGGCATAAAACGTGCGCTTCACGCTCCGAGCTACTCCTTTTGGCACAAAACGTGCCATTCGCGCTCCGAATTGCTCCTTTTGGCACAAAACGGGCCTTTCGTGCACAGAATCGCCGCTTTTGCTCAGTTTTGGCATAAAACGTGCGCTTCACGCTCCGAGCTACTCCTTTTGGCACAAAACGTGCCATTCGCGCTCCGAATTGCTCCTTTTGGCACAAAACGGGCCTTTCGTGCACAGAATCGCCGCTTTTTCTCAGTTTTGGCACAAAACGTGCGTTCCACGCGCCGAGTAGCTCCTTTTGGCACAACACGTGCGTTTCGGGCATAGAATCGCCGCTTTCGCTCAGTTTTGGCACAAAACGGGCCTTTCGTGCACAGAATCGCCGCTTTTCCATAGTTTTGGCACAAAACGTGCATTTCACGCTCCGAATTGCTCCTTTTGGCACAAAACGGGCCTTTCCTGCACCGAATCGCCGCTTTCCCTCAGTTTTGGCATAAAACGTGCGTTTCAAGCTCCGAATCGCTCTTTTGGCACAAAACCTGCGTTTCGTGAACAGAATCGCGGCTTTTGCTCAGTTTTGACACAGAGTGTGTGTTTCGTGCACAGAATCGCCGCTTTTGCTCAGTTTTGGCATAAAACGTGCGTTTCACGCTCCGAATTGCTCCTTTTGGCACAAAGCGGGCCTTTCGTGCACCGAGTCGCCGTTTTTGCTCAGTTTTGGCATATAACGTGCGTTTCACGCTCCGAATTGCTCCTTTTGGCACAAAACGTGCGTTTCGTGCACAGAATCGCTGCTTTTGCTCAGTTTTGGCACAAAACGTGCGTTTCGTGTACAGAATCGCCGCTTTTGCTAAGTTTTGGCACAAAACGTGGGTTTTACGCTCCGAATTACTCCTTTTGGCACAAAACGTGCCGTTCACGCTCCGAATTGTCCCTTTTGGCACAAAACCCGCGTTTCGTGCACATAATCGCAACTTTTGCTCAGTTTTGGCACAAAACGTGCGTTTGACGCACCGAATTGCTCCTTTTGGCACAAAACGTGCGTTTCGTGCACAGAATCGCCGCTCTTGCTCAGTATTGGCACAAAACGGGCCTTTCGTGCACAGAATCGCCGCTTTTCCTCAGTTTTGGCACAAAACGTGCGTTTCACGCTCCGAATTGCTCCTTTTGGCACAAAACGGGCGTTTCGTGCACAGAATCGCCGCTCTTGCTCAGTTTTGGCACAAAACGTGCGTTTCGTGCACAGAATCGCCGCTTTTGCTCAGTTTTGGCATAAAACGTGCCTTTCACGCTCCGAATTGCTCCTTTTGGCACAATACGGGCCTTTCGTGCACAGAATCGCCGCTTTTGCTCAGTTTTGGCATAAAACGTGCGTTTCAAGCTCCGAATCGCGCCTTTTGGAACAAAACGGGCCTTCCGTGGACAGAATCGCCGCTTTTGCTCAGTTTTGGCGCAAAACGTGCGTTTCACGCACCGAATTGCTCCTTTTGGCACAAAACGTGCGTTTCGTGCACAGAATCGCCGTGTTGCTCAGGTTTGGCACAAAACGGGCGTTTCGTGCACAGAATCGCTGCTTTTGCTCAGGTTTGGCACAAAACGTGCGTTTCGCGAACAGAATCGCCGCTTTTTCTCAGTTTTGGCACAAAACGTGCGTTTCACGCTCCGAATTGCTCCTTTTGGCACAAAACGGGCCTTTCGTGCACAGAATCGCCGCTTTTTCTCAGTTTTGGCACAAAACGTGCGTTTCACGCTCCGAATTGCTCCTTTTGGCACAAAACGTGCGTTTCGTGCACAGAATCGCCGTGTTGCTCAGGTTTGGCACAAAACGGGCGTTTCGTGCACAGAATCGCCGCTCTTGCTCAGTTTTGGCACAAAACGTGCGTTTCGCGAACAGAATCGCCGCTTTTGCTCAGTTTTGGCATAAAACGTGCGTTTCACGCTCCGAGCTACTCCTTTTGGCACAAAACGTGCCATTCGCGCTCCGAATTGCTCCTTTTGGCACAAGACGGGCCTTTCGTGCACAGAATCGCCGCTTTTTCTCAGTTTTGGCACAAAACGTGCGTTTTACGCTCCGAATTGCTCCTTTTGGCGCAAAACGGGCCTTTCGTGCACCAAATCGCCGCTTTTGCTCAGTTTTGGCATAAAACGTGCGTTTCAAGCTCCGAATCGCTCCTTTTGGCACAAAACCTGCGTTTCGTGAACAGAATCGCTGCTTTTGCTCAGTTTTGGAACAAAACGTGCGTTTCGTGCACAGAATCGCCGCTTTTGCTCAGTTTTGGCACAAAACGTGCGTCTCGTGCACAGAATCGCCGCTTTTGCTAAGTTTTGGCACAGAGCGTGCGTTTCGTGCACAGCATCGCCGTTTTTGCTCAGCTTTGGCACAAAACGTGCGTTTCACGCTCCGAATTACTCCTTTTGGCACAACACGTGCCATTCGCGCTCCGAATTGTTCCTTTTGGCACAAAAGAGGTGTTTCATGCACATAATCGCTGCTTTTGCGCAATTTTGGCACAAAACGTGCGTTTCACGCTCCGAATTGCTCCTTTTGACACAACACGTGCGTTTCGGGCATAGAATCGCCGCTTTTCCTCAGTTTTGGCACAAAACGTGCGTTTCACGCTCCGAATTGCTCCTTTAGGCACAAAACGGGCGTTTCGTGCACAGAATCGCCGCTTTTGCTCAGGTTTGGCGCAAAACGTGCGTTTCGTGCACAGAATCGCCGCTTTTGCTCAGGTTTGGCACAAAACGTGCGTTTCGCGAACAGAATCGCCGCTTTTTCTCAGTTTTGGCACAAAACGTGCGTTTCACGCTCCGAATTGCTCCTTTTGGCACAAAACGGGCCTTTCGTGCACAGAATCGCCGCTTTTTCTCAGTTTTGGCACAAAACGTGCGTTTCACGCTCCGAATTGCTCCTTTTGGCACAAAACGTACGTTTCGTGCACAGAATCGCCGCTCTTGCTCAGTTTTGGCACAAAACGTGCGTTTCGCGAACAGAATCGCCGCTTTTGCTCAGTTTTGGCATAAAACGTGCGCTTCACGCTCCGAGCTACTCCTTTTGGCACAAAACGTGCCATTCGCGCTCCGAATTGCTCCTTTTGGCACAAAACGGGCCTTTCGTGCACAGAATCGCCGCTTTTTCTCAGTTTTGGCACAAAACGTGCGTTTCACGCTCCGAATTGCTCCTTTTGGCGCAAAACGGGCCTTTCGTGCACCAAATCGCCGCTTTTGCTCAGTTTTGGCATAAAACGTGCGTTTCAAGCTCCGAATCGCTCCTTTTGGCACAAAACCTGCGTTTCGTGAACAGAATCGCTGCTTTTGCTCAGTTTTGGAACAAAACGTGCGTTTCGTGCACAGAATCGCCGCTTTTGCTCAGTTTTGGCACAAAACGTGCGTTTCGTGCTCAGTATTGCCGCTCTTACTCCCTTTGGCACAAAACGGGCGTTTCGTGCACAGGATCGCCGCTTTTGCTCAGTTTTGGCACAAAACGTGCGTCTCGCGCACAGAATCGCCGCCTTTGCTCTGTTTTGGCACAAAACGTGCGTCTCGTGCACAGAATCGCCGCTTTTGCTAAGTTTTGGCACAGAGCGTGCGTTTCGTGCACAGCATCGCCGTTTTTGCTCAGCTTTGGCACAAAACGTGCGTTTCACGCTCCGAATTACTCCTTTTGGCACAAAACGTGCCATTCGCGCTCCGAATTGTTCCTTTTGGCACAAAAGAGGTGTTTCATGCACATAATCGCTGCTTTTGCGCAATTTTGGCACAAAACGTGCGTTTCACGCTCCGAATTGCTCCTTTTGGCACAACACGTGCGTTTCGGGCATAGAATCGCCGCTTTCGCTCAGTTTTGGCACAAAACGGGCCTTTCGTGCACAGAATCGCCGCTTTTCCATAGTTTTGGCACAAAACGTGCGTTTCACGCTCCGAATTGCTCCTTTTGGCACAAAATGGGCGTTTCGAGCACAGAATCGCCGCTTTTGCTCAGTTTTGGCATAAAACGTGCATTTCACGCTCCGAATTGCTCCTTTTGGCACAAAACGGGCCTTTCGTGCACAGAATCGCCGCTTTTTCTCAGTTTTGGCACAAAACGTGCGTTTCACGCTCCGAATTGCTCCTTTTGGCGCAAAACGGGCCTTTCGTGCACCGAATCGCCGCTTTTGCTCAGTTTTGGCATAAAACGTGCGTTTCAAGCTCCGAATCGCTCCTTTTGGCACAAAACCTGCGTTTCGTGAACAGAATCGCTGCTTTTGCTCAGTTTTGGAACAAAACGTGCGTTTCGTGCACAGAATCGCCGCTTTTGCTCAGTTTTGGCACAAAACGTGCGTCTCGTGCACAGAATCGCCGCTTTTGCTCAGTTTTGGCACAGAGCGTGCGTTTCGTGCACAGCATCGCCGTTTTTGCTCAGCTTTGGCACAAAACGTGCGTTTCACGCTCCGAATTACTCCTTTTGGCACAAAACGTGCCATTCACGCCCCGAATTGTTCCTTTTGGCACAAAACAGGTGTTTCATGCACATAATCGCTGCTTTTGCGCAATTTTGGCACAAAACGTGCGTTCCACGCGCCGAGTAGCTCCTTTTGGCACAACACGTGCGTTTCGGGCGTAGAATCGCCGCTTTCGCTCAGTTTTGGCACAAAACGTGCGTTTCGTGAACAGAATCGCCGCTTTTCCTCAGTTTTGGCACAAAACGTGCGTTTCACGCTCCGAATTGCTCCTTTAGGCACAAAACGGGCGTTTCGTGCACAGAATCGCCGCTTTTGCTCAGTTTTGGCACAAAGCGTGCCATTCACGCTCCGAATTGTTCCTTCTGGCATAAAACAGGCGTTTCATGCACATAATCGCTGCTTTTGCGCAATTTCGCACAAAACGTACGTTCCACGCGCCGAGTAGCTCCTTTTGGTCCAACACGTGCGTTTCGTGCACAGAATCGCCGCTTTCGCTCAGTTTTGGCACAAAACGTTCGTTTCGTGTACAGAATCGCCACTTTTGCTCAGTTTTGGCATAAAGCGTGCGTATCGTGCACAAAATCGCAGCTTTTGCTCAGTTTTGGCACAACACACGCGTTTCGTGCACAAAATCGCCGCTTTTGCTCAGTTTTGGCACAAAACGTGCGTCTCGAGCACAGAAACGCCGCTTTTGCTTAGTTTTGGCCCAGAGCGTGCGTTTCGTGCACAGAATCGCCGCTTTTGCTCAGTTTTGGCATAAAACGTGCGTTTCACGCTCCGAACTGCCCTTTTTGGCACAAAACTGGCCTTTCGTGCACCGAATCGCCGCTTTTGCTCAGTTCTGGCATAAAACGTGCGATTCACGTTCCGAATTGCTCCTTTTGGCACAAAACGGGCCTTTCGTGCACCGAATCGCCGCTTTCGCTCAGTTTTGGCATAAAACGTGCGTTTCACGTTCCGAATTGCTCCTTTTGGCACAAAACGGGCCTTTCGTGCACAGAACCGCCGCTTCTTCTCAGTTTTGGCACAAAACGTGCGTTTCACGCTCCGAATTGTTCCTTTTGGCACAAAACAGGCGTTTCATGCACATAATCGCTGCTTTTGCGCAATTTTGGAACAAAACGTGCGTTCCACGCGCCGAGTAGCTCCTTTTGGTACAACACGTGCGTTTCGTGCACAGAATCGCCGCTTTCGCTCAGTTTTGGAACAAAACGTGCGTCTCGTGCACAGAATCGCCGCTTTTGCTCAGTTTTGGCACAAAACGTGCGTCTCGTGCACAGAAACGCCGCTTTTGCTTAGTTTTGGCACAGAGCGTGCGTTTCGTGCACAGAATCGCCGCTTTTGCTCAGTTTTGGCACAAAGCGTGCCATTCACGCTCCGAATTGTTCCTTTTGGCACAAAACAGGCGTTTCATGCACATAATCGCTGCTTTTGCGCAATTTCGCACAAAACGTACGTTCCACGCGCCGAGTAGCTCCTTTTGGTCCAACACGTGCGTTTCGTGCACAGAATCGCCGCTTTCGCTCAGTTTTGGCACAAAACGTTCGTTTCGTGTACAAAATCGCCACTTTTGCTCAGTTTTGGCATAAAGCGTGCGTTTCGTGCACAAAATCGCAGCTTTTGCTCAGTTTTGGCACAACACACGCGTTTCGTGCACAAAATCGCCGCTTTTGCTCAGTTTTGGCACAAAACGTGCGTCTCGAGCACAGAAACGCCGCTTTTGCTTAGTTTTGGCCCAGAGCGTGCGTTTCGTGCACAGAATCGCCGCTTTTGCTCAGTTTTGGCACAAAACGGGCCATTCACGCTCCGAATTGTTCCTTTTGGCACAAAACAGTCGTTTCATGCACATAATCGCTGCTATTGCGCAATTTCGGCACAAAACGTGCGTTCCACGCGCCGAGTAGCTCATTTTGGTACAACACGTGCGTTTCGTGCATAGAATCGCCGCTTTCCCTCAGTTTTGGCACAGAACGTGCGTTTCGTGCACAGAATCGCCGCTTTTGCTCAGTTTTGGCATAAAACGTGCGTTTCACGCTCCGAACTGCTCCTTTTGGCACAAAACTGGCCTTTCGTGCACAGAATCGCCGCTTTTGCTCAGTTTTGGCACAAAACGTGCGTTTCATGCACAGAATAGCCGAATTGCTCCTTTTGGCACAAAACGTGCGTTTTGTGCACAGAATCGCCGCTTTTGCTCAGTTTTGGCACAAAACGTGCGTCTCGTGCACAGAAACGCCGCTTTTGCTTAGTTTTGGCACAGAGCGTGCTTTTCGTGCACAGAATCGCCGCTTTTGCTCAGTTTTGGCACAAAACGGGCCTTTCGTGCACAGAACCGCCGCTTCTTCTCAGTTTTGGCACAAAACGTGCGTTTCACGCTCCGAATTGCTCCTTTTGGCACAAAACGGGCGTTTCGTGCACAGAATCGCCGCTTTTGCTCAGTTTTGGCATAAAACGTGCGTTTCACGCTCCGAACTGCTCCTTTTGGCACAAAACTGGCCTTTCGTGCACCGAATCGCCGCTTTCGCTCAGTTTTGGCATAAAACGTGCGTTTCACGTTCCGAATTGCTCCTTTTGGCACAAAACGGGCCTTTCGTGCACAGAACCGCCGCTTCTTCTCAGTTTTGGCACAAAACGTGCGTTTCACGCTCCGAATTGTTCCTTTTGGCACAAAACAGGCGTTTCATGCACATAATCGCTGCTTTTGCGCAATTTTGGCACAAAACGTGCGTTCCACGCGCCGAGTAGCTCCATTTGGTACAACACGTGCGTTTCGTGCACAGAATCGCCGCTTTCGCTCAGTTTTGGCACAAAACGTGCGTCTCGTGCACAGAATCGCCGCTTTTGCTCAGTTTTGGCACAAAACGTGCGTCTCGTGCACAGAAACGCCGCTTTTGCTTAGTTTTGGCACAGAGCGTGCGTTTCGTGCACAGAATCGCCGCTTTTGCTCAGTTTTGGCACAAAGCGTGCCATTCACGCTCCGAATTGTTCCTTTTGGCACAAAACAGGCGTTTCATGCACATAATCGCTGCTTTTGCGCAATTTCGCACAAAACGTACGTTCCACGCGCCGAGTAGCTCCTTTTGGTCCAACACGTGCGTTTCGTGCACAGAATCGCCGCTTTCGCTCAGTTTTGGCACAAAACGTTCGTTTCGTGTACAGAATCGCCACTTTTGCTCAGTTTTGGCATAAAGCGTGCGTTTCGTGCACAAAATCGCAGCTTTTGCTCAGTTTTGGCACAACACACGCGTTTCGTGCACAAAATCGCCGCTTTTGCTCAGTTTTGGCACAAAACGTGCGTCTCGAGCACAGAAACGCCGCTTTTGCTTAGTTTTGGCCCAGAGCGTGCGTTTCGTGCACAGAATCGCCGCTTTTGCTCAGTTTTGGCACAAAACGGGCCATTCACGCTCCGAATTGTTCCTTTTGGCACAAAACAGTCGTTTCATGCACATAATCGCTGCTATTGCGCAATTTCGGCACAAAACGTGCGTTCCACGCGCCGAGTAGCTCATTTTGGTACAACACGTGCGTTTCGTGCATAGAATCGCCGCTTTCCCTCAGTTTTGGCACAGAACGTGCGTTTCGTGCACAGAATCGCCGCTTTTGCTCAGTTTTGGCATAAAACGTGCGTTTCACGCTCCGAACTGCTCCTTTTGGCACAAAACTGGCCTTTCGTGCACAGAACCGCCGCTTTTCCTCAGTTTTGGCACAAAACGTGCGTTTCACGCTCCGAATTGCTCCTTTTGGCACAAAACGTGCGTTTCGTGCACAGAATCGCCGCTTTTGCTCAGTTTTGGCATTAAACGTGCATTTCACGCTCCGAATTGCTCCTTTTGGCACAAAACGGGCCTTTCGTGCACTGAATCGCCGCTTTTTCTCAGTTTTGGCACAAAACGTGCGTTTCAGGCTCCGAATTGCTCCTTTTGGCACAAAGCGGGCCTTTCGTGCAGCGAGTCGCCGCTTTTGCTCAGTTTTGGCATAAAACGGATGTTTCACGCTCTGAATTGCTCCTTTTGGCACAAAACGGGCCTTGCGTGCACAGAATCGCCGCTTTTGTTCAGGTTTGGCACAAAACGTGCGTTTCGTGCACAGAATCGCTGCTTTTGCTCAGTTTTGGCACAAAACGGGCATTTCGTGCACAGAATCGCCGCTTTTGCTCAGTTTTGGCATAAAACGTGCATTTCACGCTCCGAATTGCTCCTTTTGGCACAAAACGGGCCTTTCGTGCACAGAATCGCCGCTTTTTCTCAGTTTTGGCACAAAACGTGCGTTTCACGCTCCGAATTGCTCCTTTTGGCACAAAACGGGCGTTTCGTGCTCAGAATCGCCGCTTTTGCTCAGGTTTGGCACAAAACGTGCGTTTCGTGCACAGAATCGCTGCTTTTGCTCAGGTTTGGCACAAAACGTGCGTTTCGTGCATAGAATCGCCGCTTTCGCTCAGTTTTGGCTCAAAACGTGCGTTTCGTGAACAGAATCGCCGCTTTTCCTCAGTTTTGGCACAAAACGTGCGTTTCACGCTCCGAATTGCTCCTTTTGGCACAAAACGGGCGTTTCGTGCACAGAATCGCCGCTTTTGCTCAGGTTTGGCACAAAACGTGCGTTTCACGCTCCGAATTGCTCCGTTTGGCACAAAACGGGCGTTTCGTGCACAGAATCGCCGCTCTTGCTCAGTTTTGGCACAAAACGTGCGTTTCGTGCACAGATTAGCCGAATTGCTCCTTTTGGCACAAAACGTGCGTTTTGTGCACAGAATCGCCGCTTTTGCTCAGTTTTGGCACATAACGTGCGTCTCGTGCACAGAAACGCCGCTTTTGCTTAGTTTTGGCACAGAGCGTGCGTTTCGTGCACAGAATCGCCGCTTTTGCTCAGTTTTGGCATAAAACGTGCATTTCACGCTCCGAATTGCTCCTTTTGGCACAAAACGGGCCTTTCGTGCACAGAATCGCCGCTTTTGCTCAGTTTTGGCATAAAACGTGCGTTTCACGTTCCGAATTGCTCCTTTTGGCACAAAACGGGCCTTTCGTGCACAGAATCGCCGCTTTTGCTAAGTTTCGGCACAGAGCGTGCCTTTCGTTCACAGAATCGCCGCTTTTGTACAGTTTTGGCACAAAACGTGCGTTTCGTGCACAGAATCGCCGCTTTTGCTCAGTTTTGGCATAAAACGTGCGTTTCACGCTCCGAACTGCTCCTTTTGGCACAAAACTGGCCTTTCGTGCACAGAATCGCCGCTTTTTCTCAGTTTTGGCACAAAACGTGCGTGCACGCTCCGAATTGCTCCTTTTGGTACAACACGTGCGTTTCGTGCATAGAATCGCCGCTTTCCCTCAGTTTTGGCACAGAACGTGCGTTTCGTGCACAGAATCGCCGCTTTTGCTCAGGTTTGGCACAAAACGTGCGTTTCGTGCACAGAATCGCCGCTTTTGCTAAGTTTCGGCACAGAGCGTTCGTTTCGTTCACAGAATCGCCACTTTTGCACAGTTTTGGCACAAAACGTGCGTTTCGTTCACAGAATCGCCGCTTTTGTACAGTTTTGGCACAAAACGTGCGTTTCGTGCACAGAATCGCCGCTTTTGCTCAGTTTTGGCATAAAACGTGCGTTTCACGCTCCGAACTGCTCCTTTTGGCACAAAACTGGCCTTTCGTGCACAGAATCGCCGCTTTTTCTCAGTTTTGGCACAAAACGTGCGTGCACGCTCCGAATTGCTCCTTTTGGTACAACACGTGCGTTTCGTGCATAGAATCGCCGCTTTTGCTCAGTTTTGGCACAAAACGTGCGTCTCGTGCACAGAAACGCCGCTTTTGCTTAGTTTTGGCACAGAGCGTGCGTTTCGTGCACAGAATCGCCGCTTTTGCTCAGGTTTGGCACACAACGTGCGTTTCGTGCACAGAATCGCCGCTTTTGCTAAGTTTCGGCACAGAGCGTGCGTTTCGTTCACAGAATCGCCGCTTTTGTACAGTTTTGGCACAAAACGTGCGTTTCGTGCACAGAATCGCCGCTTTTGCTCAGTTTTGGCATAAAACGTGCGTTTCACGCTCCGAACTGCTCCTTTTGGCACAAAACTGGCCTTTCGTGCACAGAATCGCCGCTTTTTCTCAGTTTTGGCGCAAAACGTGCGTGCACGCTCCGAATTGCTAGTTTTGGTACAACACGTGCGTTTCGTGCATAGAATCGCCGCTTTCCCTCAGTTTTGGCACAGAACGTGCGTTTCGTGCACAGAATCGCCGCTTTTGCTCAGGTTTGGCACAAAACGTGCGTTTCGTGCACAGAATCGCCGATTTTGCTAAGTTTCGGCACAGAGCGTTCGTTTCGTTCACAGAATCGCCACTTTTGCACAGTTTTGGCACAAAACGTGCGTTTCGTGCACAGAATCGCTGCTTTTGCTCAGTTTTGGAACAAAACGTGCATTTCACGCTCCGAATTGCTCCTTTTGGCACAAAACGGGCCTTTCGTGCACAGAATCGCCGCTTTTGCTCAGTTTTGGCAGAAAACGTGTTCTTCGTACACATAATCGCCGCCTTTGGTCAGTTTTGGCACAACACGCGCGTTTCGTGCACAAAATCGCTGCTTTCTCTCAGTTTTGGCACAAAACGTGCGTTTGACGAACCGATTTGCTCCTTTTGGAACAAAACGTGCGATTCGTGCACAGAATCGCCGCTCTTGCTCAGTTTTAGCACAAAACGTGTGTTTCGTGCACAGAATCGCCGCTTCACTCTGTTTTGGCTAAAAACGTCTTCTTCGTACACAGAATCGCCGCTTTTGCTCAGTTTTGGCACAGAACGTGCGTTTCGTGCACAGAATCGCCGCTTTTGCTCAGTTTTGGCATAAAACGTGCGTTTCACGCTCCGAACTGCTCCTTTTGGCACAAAACTGGCCTTTCGTGCACAGAACCGCCGCTTTTCCTCAGTTTTGGCACAAAACGTGCGTTTCACGCTCCGAATTGCTCCTTTTGGCACAAAACGGGCCTTTCGTGCACTGAATCGCCGCTTTTTCTCAGTTTTGGCACAAAACGTGCGTTGCACGCTCCGAATTGCTCCTTTTGGCACAAAACGGGCGTTTCGTGCACAGAATCGCCGCTCTTGCTCAGTTTTGGCACACAACGTGCGTTTCGTGCACAGAATAGCCGAATTGCTCCTTTTGGCACAAAACGTGCGTTTTGTGCACAGAATCGCCGCTTTTGCTCAGTTTTGGCACAAAACGTGCGTCTCGTGCACAGAAACGCCGCTTTTGCTTAGTTTTGGCACAGAGCGTGCGTTTCGTGCGCAGAATCGCCGCTTTTGCTCAGTTTTGGCACAAAACGTGCGTTTCACGCTCCGAACTGCCCTTTTTGGCACAAAACTGGCCTTTCGTGCACCGAATCGCCGCTTTTGCTCAGTTCTGGCATAAAACGTGCGATTCACGTTCCGAATTGCTCCTTTTGGCACAAAACGGGCCTTTCGTGCACAGAACCGCCGCTTTTCCTTAGTTTTGGCACAAAACGTGCCATTCACGCTCCGAATTGTTCCTTTTGGCACAAAACAGGCGTTTCATGCACATAATCGCTGCTTTTGCGCAATTTTGGCACAAAACGTACGTTCCACGCGCCGAGTAGCTCCTTTTGGTACAACACGTGCGTTTCGTGCACAGAATCGCCGCTTTCGCTCAGTTTTGGCACAAAACGTGCGTCTCGTGCACAGAATCGCCGCTTTTGCTCAGTTTTGGCACAAAACGTGCGTCTCGTGCACAGAAACGCCGCTTTTGCTTAGTTTTGGCACAGAGCGTGCGTTTCGTGCACAGAATCGCCGCTTTTGCTCAGTTTTGGCACAAAGCGTGCCATTCACGTTCCGAATTGTTCCTTTTGGCACAAAACAGGCGTTTCATGCACATAATCGCTGCTTTTGCGCAATTTCGCACAAAACGTACGTTCCACGCGCCGAGTAGCTCCTTTTGGTCCAACACGTGCGTTTCGTGCACAAAATCGCAGCTTTTGCTCAGTTTTGGCACAACACACGCGTTTCGTGCACAAAATCGCCGCTTTTGCTCAGTTTTGGCACAAAACGTGCGTCTCGAACACAGAAACGCCGCTTTTGCTTAGTTTTGGCCCAGAGCGTGCGTTTCGTGCACAGAATCGCCGCTTTTGCTCAGTTTTGGCACAAAACGGGCCTTTCGTGCACAGAATCGCCGCACTTGCTCAGTTTTGGCACAAAACGTGCGTTTCACGCTCCGAATTGCTCCTTTTGGCACAAAACGGGCGTATCGTGCACAGAATCACCGCTTTTGCTCAGTTTTGGCATAAAACGTGCGTCTCACGCTCCGAATTGCTCCTTTTGGCACAAAACGGGCCTTTCGTGCACAGAATCGCCGCTTTTTCTCAGTTTTGGCGCAAAACGTGCGTTACACGCTCCGAATTGCTCCTTTTCGCACAAAACGGGCGTTTCGTACACAGAATCGCCGCTCTTGCTCAGTATTGGCACAAAACGTGCGTTTCGTGCACAGAATCGCCGCTTTTCCTCAGTTTTGGCACAAAACGTACGTTTCACGCTCCGAATTGCACCTTTTGGCACAAAACGTGCCATTCACGCTCCGACTTGTTCCTTTTGGCACAAAACAGGCGTTTCATGCACATAATCGCTGCTTTTGCGCAATTTTGGCACGAAACGTGCGTTCCACGCGTCGAGTAGCTCCTTTTGGTACAACATGTGCGTTTCGTGCATAGAATCGCTGCTTTCGCTCAGATTTGGCACAACACGTGCGTTTCGTGCACAGAATCGCTGCTTTTTCTCAGTTTTGGCACAAAACGTGCGATTGACGCACCGATTTGCTCCTTTTGGAACAAAACGTGCGTTTCGTGCACAGAATCGCCGCTTTTGCTCAGTTTTGGCATAAAACGTGCGCTTCGTGCACAGAATCGCTGCTTTTGCTCAGCTTTGGCACAAAACGTGCGTTTCGTGCACAGAATCGCCGCTTTTGCACAGTTTTGGCACAAAACGGGCCTTTCGTGCACCGAATCGCCGCTTTTCCTCAGTTTTGGCACAAAACGTGCGTTTCACGCTCCGAATTGCTCCTTTTGGCTCAAAACGGGCGTTTCGTGCACAGAATCGCCGCTTTTGCTCAGGTCTGGCACAAAACGTGCGTTTCGTGCACAAAATCGCTACTTTTTCTCAGTTTTGGCACAAAACGTGCGTTTCGGGCACAGAATCGCCGCTTTTGCTCAGTTTTGGCTTAAAACGTGCGTTTTGTGCACAGAATCGCAGCTTTTGCTCAGTTTTGGCACAAAACGTGCGTCTCGCACACAGAATCGCCGCTTTTGCTCAGTTTTGGCACAAAATGTGCGTTTCACGCTCCGAATTACTCCTTTTGGCACAAAACGTGCCATTCACGCTCCGAAATGCACCTTTTGGCACAAAACAGGCGTTCAATGCACATAATCGCTGTTTTTGCGCAATTTTGGAACAAAACGTGCGTTCTACACGCCGAGTTGCTCCTTTTGGCACAACACGTCCGTTTCGTGCATAGATTCGCCGCTTTCGCTCAGTTTTGGCACAAAACGTGCGTTTCGTGAACAGAATCGCCGCTTTTGCTCAGTTTTGGCACAGAGCGTGCGTTTCGTGCACAGAATCGCCGCTTTTGCTCAGGTTTGGCACAAAACGTGCGTTTCACGCTCCGAATTGTACCTTTTGGCACAAAACGGGCGTTTCGTGCTCAGAATCGCAGGTTTTGCGCAGTAGTGGCACAAAACGTGCGTTCTACGCGCCGAATTGCTCCTTTTGGCACAAAACGTGCCATTCACGCTCCGAATTGTTCCTTTTGGCACAAAACAGGCGTTTCATGCAAATAATCGCTGCTTTTGCGCAATTTTGGCACAAAACGTGCGTTTCACGCGCCGAATTGCTCCTTTTGGCACAACACGTGCGTTTCATGCACAGAATCGCCGCTTCTGCTCAGTTTTGGAATAAAACCTGCGTTTCGTGCACAGAATCGCCGTTCTTGCTCAGTTTAGGCACAAAACGTGCGGTTTACGCTCCGAATTGTACCTTTTGACACAAAACGGGCGCTTCGCGCTCAGAATCGCAGGTTTTGCGCAGTAGTGGCACAAAACGTGCGTTCTACGCGCCGAATTGCTCCTTTTGGCACAAAACGTTCGTTTCGTGCACAGAATCGCCGCTTTACTCAGTTTTGGCTGAAAACGTGCTCTTCGTACACAGAATTGCCGCTTTTGCCCAGTTTTGTCACAAAACGTGCGTTTCGTGCACAGTATTGCCGCTCTTACTCCTTTTGGCACAAAACGGGCGTTTCGTGCACAGGATCGCCGCTTTTGCTCAGTTTTGGCACAAAACGTGCGTCTCGCGCACAGAATCGCCGCCTTTGCTCAGTTTTGGCACAAAACGTGCGTCTCGCGCACAGAATCGCCGCTTTTGCTCAGTTTTGGCATAAAACGTGCGTTTCACGCTCCGAATTACTCCTTTTGGCACAAAACGTGACATTCACGCTCCGAAATGCTCCTTTTGGCACAAAACAGGCGTGCAATGCACATAATCGCTGTTTTTGCGCAATTTTGGCACAAAACGTGCGTTCTACGCGCCGAGTTGCTCCTTTTGGCACAACACGTCCGTTTCGTGCATAGAATCGGCGCTTTCGCTTAGTTTTGGCACGAAACGTGCGTTTCGTGCACAGAATAGCCGAACTGCTCCTTTTGGCACAAAACGCACGTTTTGTGCACAGAATCGCCGTTCTTGCTCAGTTTTGGCACAAAACGTGCGTTTCGTGCACAGAATTGCCGCTTTTGCTCTGTTTTGGCACAAAACGTGCGTTTAGTGCACAGAATCGCCGCTTTTGCTCAGTGTTGGCATAAAACGTGTTCTTCGTACACATAATCGCCACCTTTGGTCAGATTTGGCACAACACGTGCGTTTCGTGCACAGAATCGCTGCTTTTTCTCAGTTTTGGCACAAAACGTGCGTTTGACGCACCGATTTGCTCCTTTTGGCACGAAACGTGCGTTTCGTGCACAGAATCGCCGCTTTTGCTCAGTTTTGGCATAAAACGTGCGTTTCAGGCTCCGAATTGCTCCTTTTGGCACAAAGCGGGCCTTTCGTGCAGCGAGTCGCCGCTTTTGCTCAGTTTTGGCATAAAACGGATGTTTCACGCTCTGAATTGCTCCTTTTGGCACAAAACGGGCCTTGCGTGCACAGAATCGCCGCTTTTGTTCAGGTTTGGCACGGAGCGTGCGTTTCGAGCACAGAATCCCCGCTCTTGCTCAGTTTTGACACAAAACGTGTGTTTCGTGTACAGACTCGCCACTTTTGCTCAGTTTTGGCATAAAACATGCGTTTCGTGCACAAAATCGCTGCTTTTGCTTAGTGTTGGCATAAAACGTGTTCTTCGTACACATAAGCGCCGCCTTTGGTCAGATTTCGCACAACACGTGCGTTTCGTGCACAGAATCGCCGCTCTTGCTCAGTATTGGCGCAAAACGTGCGGTTTACGCTCCGAATTGTACCTTTTGGCACAAAACGGGCGTTTCGTGCTCAGAATCGCAGCGTTTGCGCAGTTTTGGCACAAAACGTGCGTTCTACGCACCGAATTGCTCCTTTTGGCACAAAACGTGTGTTTCGTGCACAGAATCGCCGCTTTACTCAGTTTTGGCTGAAAACGTGTTCTTCGTACACAGAATCGCCGCTTTTGCTCAGTTTTGTCACAAAACGTGCGTTTGACGCACCGATTTGCTCCATTTGCAACAAAACGTGCGTTTGGTGCACAGAATCGCCACTCTTGCTCAGTATTAGCACAAAACCTGTGTTTCGTGCACAGAATCGCCGCTTTTGCTAAGTTTTGGCAGAAAACGTGTTCTTCGTACACACAATCGCCGCCTTTGGTCAGTTTTGTCACAACATGCGCGTTTCGTGCACAAAATCGCTGCTTTTTCTCAGTTTTGGCACAAAACGTGCGTTTGACGCACCGGTTTGCTCCTTTTGGAACAAAACGTGCGTTTCGTGCACAGAATCGCCGCTTTTGCTCAGTTTTGGCACAAAACGTGCCATTCGCGCTCCGAATTGTTCCTTTTGGCACAAAACAGGCGTTTCATGCACATAATCGCTGCTTTTGCGCAATTTTGGCACAAAACGTGCGTTCCACGCGCCGAGTAGCTCCTTTTGGTACAACACGTGCGTTTCGTGCATAGAATCGCCGCTTTTGCTCAGTTTTGGCACAAAACGTGCGTCCCGTGCACAGAAACGCCGCTTTTGCTTAGTTTTGGCACAGAGCGTGCGTTTCGTGCACAGAATCGCCGCTTTTGTTCAGGTTTGGCACAAAACGTGCGTTTCGTGCACAGAATCGCCGCTTTTGCTAAGTTTCGGCACAGAGCGTGCGTTTCGTTCACAGAATCGCCGCTTTTGTACAGTTTTGGCACAAAACGTGCGTTTCGTGCACAGAATCGCCGCTTTTGCTCAGTTTTGGCATAAAACGTGCGTTTCACGCTCCGAACTGCTCCTTTTGGCACAAAACTGGCCTTTCGTGCACAGAATCGCCGCTTTTTCTCAGTTTTGGCACAAAACGTGCGTGCACGCTCCGAATTGCTCCTTTTGGTACAACACGTGCGTTTCGTGCATAGAATCGCCGCTTTCCCTCAGTTTTGGCACAGAACGTGCGTTTCGTGCACAGAATCGCCGCTTTTGCTCAGGTTTGGCACAAAACGTGCGTTTCGTGCACAGAATCGCCGCTTTTGCTAAGTTTCGGCACAGAGCGTTCGTTTCGTTCACAGAATCGCCACTTTTGCACAGTTTTGGCACAAAACGTGCGTTTCGTTCACAGAATCGCCGCTTTTGTACAGTTTTGGCACAAAACGTGCGTTTCGTGCACAGAATCGCCGCTTTTGCTAAGTTTCGGCACAGAGCGTTCGTTTCGTTCACAGAATCGCCACTTTTGCACAGTTTTGGCACAAAACGTGCGTTTCGTGCACAGAATCGCTGCTTTTGCTCAGTTTTGGAACGAAACGTGCATTTCACGCTCCGAATTGCTCCTTTTGGCACAAAACGGGCCTTTCGTGCACAGAATCGCCGCTTTTGCTCAGTTTTGGCAGAAAACGTGTTCTTCGTACACATAATCGCCGCCTTTGGTCAGTTTTGGCACAACACGCGCGTTTCGTGCACAGAATCGCCGCTTCACTCTGTTTTGGCTAAAAACGTCTTCTTCGTACACAGAATCGCCGCTTTTGCTCAGTTTTGGCTCAGAACGTGCGTTTCGTGCACAGAATCGCCGCTTTTGCTCAGTTTTGGCATAAAACGTGCGTTTCACGCTCCGAACTGCTCCTTTTGGCACAAAACTGGCCTTTCGTGCACCGAATCGCCGCTTTTGCTCAGTTTTGGCATAAAACGTGCGTTTCACGTTCCGAATTGCTCCTTTTGGTACAACACGTGCGTTTCGTGCATAGAATCGCCGCTTTCCCTCAGTTTTGGCACAAAACGTGCGTTTCGTGCACAGAATCGCCGCTTTTGCTAAGTTTCGGCACAGAGCGTTCGTTTCGTTCACAGAATCGCCACTTTTGCACAGTTTTGGCACAAAACGTGCGTTTCGTGCACAGAATCGCTGCTTTTGCTCAGTTTTGGAACAAAACGTGCATTTCACGCTCCGAATTGCGCCTTTTGGCACAAAACTGGCCTTTCGTGCACCGAATCGCCGCTTTTGCTCAGTTTTGGCATAAAACGTGCGTTTCACGTTCCGAATTGCTCCTTTTGGCACAAAACGGGCCTTTCGTGCACAGAACCGCTGCTTTTCCTCAGTTTTGGCACAAAACGTGCGTTTCACGCTCCGAATTGCTCCTTTTGGCACAAAACGGGCGTTTCGTGCACAGAATCGCTGCTTTTGCTCAGTTTTGGCATTAAACGTGCATTTCACGCTCCGAATTGCTCCTTTTGGCACAAAACGGGCCTTTCGTGCACTGAATCGCCGCTTTTTCTCAGTTTTGGCACAAAACGTGAGTTGCACGCTCCGAATTGCTCCTTTTGGCACAAAACGGGCGTTTCGTGCACAGAATCGCCGCTCTTGCTCAGTTTTGGCACAAAACGTGCGTTTCGTGCACAGAATAGCCGAATTGCTCCTTTTGGCACAAAACGTGCGTTTTGTGCACAGAATCGCCGCTTTTGCTCAGTTTTGGCACATAACGTGCGTCTCGTGCACAGAAACGCCGCTTTTGCTTAGTTTTGGCACAGAGCGTGCGTTTCGTGCACAGAATCGCAGCTTTTGCTCAGTTTTGGCACAAAACGTGCGTTTCGTGCACAGAATCGCCGCTTTTGCTCAGTTTTGGCATAAAACGTGCGTTTCACGCTGCGAACTGCTCCTTTTGGCACAAAACTGTACTTTCGTGCACAGAAACGCCGCTTTTTCTCAGTTTTGGCACAAAACGTGCGTGCACGCTCCGAATTGCTCCTTTTGGTACAACACGTGCGTTTCGTGCATAGAATCGCCGCTTTCCCTCAGTTTTGGCACAGAACGTGCGTTTCGTGCACAGAATCGCCGCTTTTGCTCAGGTTTGGCACAAAACGTGCGTTTCGTGCACAGAATCGCCGCTTTTGCTAAGTTTCGGCACAGAGCGTTCGTTTCGTTCACAGAATCGCCACTTTTGCACAGTTTTGGCACAAAACGTGCGTTTCGTGCACAGAATCGCTGCTTTTGCTCAGTTTTGGAACAAAACGTGCATTTCACGCTCCGAATTGCTCCTTTTGGCACAAAACGGGCCTTTCGTGCACAGAATCGCCGCTTTTGCTCAGTTTTGGCACAAAACGTGTGTTTCGTGCACAGAATCGCCGCTTCACTCTGTTTTGGCTAAAAACGTCTTCTTCGTACACAGAATCGCCGCTTTTGCTCAGTTTTGGCACAGAACGTGCGTTTCGTGCACAGAATCGCCGCTTTTGCTCAGTTTTGGCATAAAACGTGCGTTTCACGCTCCGAACTGCTCCTTTTGGCACAAAACTGGCCTTTCGTGCACAGAACCGCCGCTTTTCCTCAGTTTTGGCACAAAACGTGCGTTTCACGCTCCGAATTGCTCCTTTTGGCACAAAACGGGCGTTTCGTGCACAGAATCGCCGCTTTTGCTCAGTTTTGGCATAAAACGTGCGTTTCACGCTCCGAACTGCTCCTTTTGGCACAAAACTGGCCTTTCGTGCACTGAACCGCCGCTTTTCCTCAGTTTTGGCACAAAACGTGCGTTTCACGCTCCGAATTGCTCCTTTTGGCACCAAACGGGCGTTTCGTGCACAGAATCGCCGCTTTTGCTCAGTTTTGGCATAAAACGTGCGTTTCACGCTCCGAACTGCTCCTTTTGGCACAAAACTGGCCTTTCGTGCACAGAACCGCCGCTTCTTCTCAGTTTTGGCACAAAACGTGCGTTTCACGCTCCGAATTGCTCCTTTTGGCACAAAACGGGCGTTTCGTGCACAGAACCGCCGCTTCTTCTCAGTTTTGGCACAAAACGTGCGTTTCACGCTCCGAATTGCTCCTTTTGGCACAAAACGGGCGTTTCGTGCACAGAATCGCCGCTTTTGCTCAGTTTTGGCATTAAACGTGCATTTCGCGCTCCGAATTGCTCCCTTTGGCACAAAGCGGGCCTTTCGTGCACTGAATCGCCGCTTTTGCTCAGTTTTGGCACAAAACGTGCGTCTCGTGCACAGAAACGCCGCTTTTGCTTAGTTTTGGCACAGAGCGTGCGTTTCGTGCACACAATCGCCGCTTTTGCTCAGGTTTGGCACAAAACGTGCGTTTCGTGCACAGAATCGCCGCTTTTGCTAAGTTTCGGCACAGAGCGTGCGTTTCGTTCACAGAATCGCCGCTTTTGTACAGTTTTGGCACAAAACGTGCGTTTCGTGCACAGAATCGCCGCTTTTGCTCAGTTTTGGCATAAAACGTGCGTTTCACGCTCCGAACTGCTCCTTTTGGCACAAAACTGGCCTTTCGTGCACAGAATCGCCGCTTTTTCTCAGTTTTGGCGCAAAACGTGCGTGCACGCTCCGAATTGCTCCTTTTGGTACAACACGTGCGTTTCGTGCATAGAATCGCCGCTTTCCCTCAGTTTTGGCACAGAACGTGCGTTTCGTGCACAGAATCGCCGCTTTTGCTCAGGTTTGGCACAAAACGTGCGTTTCGTGCACAGAATCGCCGCTTTTGCTAAGTTTCGGCACAGAGCGTTCGTTTCGTTCACAGAATCGCCACTTTTGCACAGTTTTGGCACAAAACGTGCGTTTCGTGCACAGAATCGCTGCTTTTGCTCAGTTTTGGAACAAAACGTGCATTTCACGCTCCGAATTGCTCCTTTTGGCACAAAACGGGCCTTTCGTGCACAGAATCGCCGCTTTTGCTCAGTTTTGGCAGAAAACGTGTTCTTCGTACACATAATCGCCGCCTTTGGTCAGTTTTGGCACAACACGCGCGTTTCGTGCACAAAATCGCTGCTTTTTCTCAGTTTTGGCACAAAACGTGCGTTTGACGAACCGATTTGCTCCTTTTGGAACAAAACGTGCGATTCGTGCACAGAATCGCCGCTCTTGCTCAGTTTTAGCACAAAACGTGTGTTTCGTGCACAGAATCGCCGCTTCACTCTGTTTTGGCTAAAAACGTCTTCTTCGTACACAGAATCGCCGCTTTTGCTCAGTTTTGGCACAGAACGTGCGTTTCGTGCACAGAATCGCCGCTTTTGCTCAGTTTTGGCATAAAACGTGCGTTTCACGCTCCGAACTGCTCCTTTTGGCACAAAACTGGCCTTTCGTGCACAGAACCGCCGCTTTTCCTCAGTTTTGGCACAAAACGTGCGTTTCACGCTCCGAATTGCTCCTTTTGGCACAAAACGGGCCTCTCGTGCACTGAATCGCCGCTTTTTCTCAGTTTTGGCACAAAACGTGCGTTGCACGCTCCGAATTGCTCCTTTTGGCACAAAACGGGCGTTTCGTGCACAGAATCGCCGCTCTTGCTCAGTTTTGGCACACAACGTGCGTTTCGTGCACAGAATAGCCGAATTGCTCCTTTTGGCACAAAACGTGCGTTTTGTGCACAGAATCGCCGCTTTTGCTCAGTTTTGGCACAAAACGTGTTCTTCGTACACATAATCGCCGCCTTTGGTCAGTTTTGGCACAACACGCGCGTTTCGTGCACAAAATCGCTGCTTTTTCTCAGTTTTGGCACAAAACGTGCGTTTGACGAACCGATTTGCTCCTTTTGGAACAAAACGTGCGATTCGTGCACAGAATCGCCGCTCTTGCTCAGTTTTAGCACAAAACGTGTGTTTCGTGCACAGAATCGCCGCTTCACTCTGTTTTGGCTAAAAACGTCTTCTTCGTACACAGAATCGCCGCTTTTGCTCAGTTTTGGCACAGAACGTGCGTTTCGTGCACAGAATCGCCGCTTTTGCTCAGTTTTGGCATAAAACGTGCGTTTCACGCTCCGAACTGCTCCTTTTGGCACAAAACTGGCCTTTCGTGCACAGAACCGCCGCTTTTCCTCAGTTTTGGCACAAAACGTGCGTTTCACGCTCCGAATTGCTCCTTTTGGCACAAAACGGGCCTTTCGTGCACTGAATCGCCGCTTTTTCTCAGTTTTGGCACAAAACGTGCGTTGCACGCTCCGAATTGCTCCTTTTGGCACAAAACGGGCGTTTCGTGCACAGAATCGCCGCTCTTGCTCAGTTTTGGCACACAACGTGCGTTTCGTGCACAGAATAGCCGAATTGCTCCTTTTGGCACAAAACGTGCGTTTTGTGCACAGAATCGCCGCTTTTGCTCAGTTTTGGCACAAAACGTGCGTCTCGAGCACAGAAACGCCGCTTTTGCTTAGTTTTGGCCCAGAGCGTGCGTTTCGTGCACAGAATCGCCGCTTTTGCTCAGTTTTGGCACAAAACGTGCGTATCGTGCACAGAAACGCCGCTTTTGCTTAGTTTTGGCACAGAGCGTGCGTTTCGTGCACAGAATCGCCGCTTTTGCTCAGTTTTGGCATAAAACGTGCGTTTCACGCTCCGAACTGCCCTTTTTGGCACAAAACTGGCCTTTCGTGCACCGAATCGCCGCTTTTGCTCAGTTCTGGCATAAAACGTGCGATTCACGTTCCGAATTGCTCCTTTTGGCACAAAACGGGCCTTTCGTGCACCGAATCGCCGCTTTCGCTCAGTTTTGGCATAAAACGTGCGTTTCACGTTCCGAATTGCTCCTTTTGGCACAAAACGGGCCTTTCGTGCACAGAACCGCCGCTTCTTCTCAGTTTTGGCACAAAACGTGCGTTTCACGCTCCGAATTGTTCCTTTTGGCACAAAACAGGCGTTTCATGCACATAATCGCTGCTTTTGCGCAATTTTGGCACAAAACGTGCGTTCCACGCGCCGAGTAGCTCCTTTTGGTACAACACGTGCGTTTCGTGCACAGAATCGCCGCTTTCGCTCAGTTTTGGAACAAAACGTGCGTCTCGTGCACAGAATCGCCGCTTTTGCTCAGTTTTGGCACAAAGCGTGCCATTCACGCTCCGAATTGTTCCTTTTGGCACAAAACAGGCGTTTCATGCACATAATCGCTGCTTTTGCGCAATTTCGCACAAAACGTACGTTCCACGCGCCGAGTAGCTCCTTTTGGTCCAACACGTGCGTTTCGTGCACAGAATCGCCGCTTTCGCTCAGTTTTGGCACAAAACGTTCGTTTCGTGTACAGAATCGCCACTTTTGCTCAGTTTTGGCATAAAGCGTGCGTTTCGTGCACAAAATCGCAGCTTTTGCTCAGTTTTGGCACAACACACGCGTTTCGTGCACAAAATCGCCGCTTTTGCTCAGTTTTGGCACAAAACGTGCGTCTCGAGCACAGAAACGCCGCTTTTGCTTAGTTTTGGCCCAGAGCGTGCGTTTCGTGCACAGAATCGCCGCTTTTGCTCAGTTTTGGCACAAAACGGGCCATTCACGCTCCGAATTGTTCCTTTTGGCACAAAACAGTCGTTTCATGCACATAATCGCTGCTATTGCGCAATTTCGGCACAAAACGTGCGTTCCACGCGCCGAGTAGCTCATTTTGGTACAACACGTGCGTTTCGTGCATAGAATCGCCGCTTTCCCTCAGTTTTGGCACAGAACGTGCGTTTCGTGCACAGAATCGCCGCTTTTGCTCAGTTTTGGCATAAAACGTGCGTTTCACGCTCCGAACTGCTCCTTTTGGCACAAAACTGGCCTTTCGTGCACAGAATCGCCGCTTTTGCTCAGTTTTGGCACAAAACGTGCGTTTCATGCACAGAATAGCCGAATTGCTCCTTTTGGCACAAAACGTGCGTTTTGTGCACAGAATCGCCGCTTTTGCTCAGTTTTGGCACAAAACGTGCGTCTCGTGCACAGAAACGCCGCTTTTGCTTAGTTTTGGCACAGAGCGTGCGTTTCGTGCACAGAATCGCCGCTTTTGCTCAGTTTTGGCACAAAGCGTGCCACTCACGCTCCGAATTGCTCCTTTTGGCACAAAACGGGCCTTTCGTGCACAGAACCGCCGCTTCTTCTCAGTTTTGGCACAAAACGTGCGTTTCACGCTCCGAATTGCTCCTTTTGGCACAAAACGGGCGTTTCGTGCACAGAATCGCCGCTTTTGCTCAGTTTTGGCATAAAACGTGCGTTTCACGCTCCGAACTGCTCCTTTTGGCACAAAACTGCCCTTTCGTGCACCGAATCGCCGCTTTCCCTCAGTTTTGGCATAAAACGTGCGTTTCACGTTCCGAATTGCTCCTTTTGGCACAAAACGGGCCTTTCGTGCACAGAACCGCCGCTTCTTCTCAGTTTTGGCACAAAACGTGCGTTTCACGCTCCGAATTGTTCCTTTTGGCACAAAACAGGCGTTTCATGCACATAATCGCTGCTTTTGCGCAATTTTGGCACAAAACGTGCGTTCCACGCGCCGAGTAGCTCCTTTTGGTACAACACGTGCGTTTCGTGCACAGAATCGCCGCTTTCGCTCAGTTTTGGAACAAAACGTGCGTCTCGTGCACAGAATCGCCGCTTTTGCTCAGTTTTGGCACAAAACGTGCGTCTCGTGCACAGAAACGCCGCTTTTGCTTAGTTTTGGCACAGAGCGTGCGTTTCGTGCACAGAATCGCCGCTTTTGCTCAGTTTTGGCACAAAGCGTGCCATTCACGCTCCGAATTGTTCCTTCTGGCACAAAACAGGCGTTTCATGCACATAATCGCTGCTTTTGCGCAATTTCGCACAAAACGTACGTTCCACGCGCCGAGTAGCTCCTTTTGGTCCAACACGTGCGTTTCGTGCACAGAATCGCCGCTTTCGCTCAGTTTTGGCACAAAACGTTCGTTTCGTGTACAGAATCGCCACTTTTGCTCAGTTTTGGCATAAAGCGTGCGTATCGTGCACAAAATCGCAGCTTTTGCTCAGTTTTGGCACAACACACGCGTTTCGTGCACAAAATCGCCGCTTTTGCTCAGTTTTGGCACAAAACGTGCGTCTCGAGCACAGAAACGCCGCTTTTGCTTAGTTTTGGCCCAGAGCGTGCGTTTCGTGCACAGAATCGCCGCTTTTGCTCAGTTTTGGCATAAAACGTGCGTTTCACGCTCCGAACTGCCCTTTTTGGCACAAAACTGGCCTTTCGTGCACCGAATCGCCGCTTTTGCTCAGTTCTGGCATAAAACGTGCGATTCACGTTCCGAATTGCTCCTTTTGGCACAAAACGGGCCTTTCGTGCACCGAATCGCCGCTTTCGCTCAGTTTTGGCATAAAACGTGCGTTTCACGTTCCGAATTGCTCCTTTTGGCACAAAACGGGCCTTTCGTGCACAGAACCGCCGCTTCTTCTCAGTTTTGGCACAAAACGTGCGTTTCACGCTCCGAATTGTTCCTTTTGGCACAAAACAGGCGTTTCATGCACATAATCGCTGCTTTTGCGCAATTTTGGCACAAAACGTGCGTTCCACGCGCCGAGTAGCTCCATTTGGTACAACACGTGCGTTTCGTGCACAGAATCGCCGCTTTCGCTCAGTTTTGGCACAAAACGTGCGTCTCGTGCACAGAATCGCCGCTTTTGCTCAGTTTTGGCACAAAACGTGCGTCTCGTGCACAGAAACGCCGCTTTTGCTTAGTTTTGGCACAGAGCGTGCGTTTCGTGCACAGAATCGCCGCTTTTGCTCAGTTTTGGCACAAAGCGTGCCATTCACGCTCCGAATTGTTCCTTTTGGCACAAAACAGGCGTTTCATGCACATAATCGCTGCTTTTGCGCAATTTCGCACAAAACGTACGTTCCACGCGCCGAGTAGCTCCTTTTGGTCCAACACGTGCGTTTCGTGCACAGAATCGCCGCTTTCGCTCAGTTTTGGCACAAAACGTTCGTTTCGTGTACAGAATCGCCACTTTTGCTCAGTTTTGGCATAAAGCGTGCGTTTCGTGCACAAAATCGCAGCTTTTGCTCAGTTTTGGCACAACACACGCGTTTCGTGCACAAAATCGCCGCTTTTGCTCAGTTTTGGCACAAAACGTGCGTTTCGAGCACAGAAACGCCGCTTTTGCTTAGTTTTGGCCCAGAGCGTGCGTTTCGTGCACAGAATCGCCGCTTTTGCTCAGTTTTGGCACAAAACGGGCCATTCACGCTCCGAATTGTTCCTTTTGGCACAAAACAGTCGTTTCATGCACATAATCGCTGCTATTGCGCAATTTCGGCACAAAACGTGCGTTCCACGCGCCGAGTAGCTCATTTTGGTACAACACGTGCGTTTCGTGCATAGAATCGCCGCTTTCCCTCAGTTTTGGCACAGAACGTGCGTTTCGTGCACAGAATCGCCGCTTTTGCTCAGTTTTGGCATTAAACGTGCATTTCACGCTCCGAATTGCTCCTTTTGGCACAAAACGGGCCTTTCGTGCACTGAATCGCCGCTTTTTCTCAGTTTTGGCACAAAACGTGCGTTTCAGGCTCCGAATCGCTCCTTTTGGCACAAAGCGGGCCTTTCGTGCAGCGAGTCGCCGCTTTTGCTCAGTTTTGGCATAAAACGGATGTTTCACGCTCTGAATTGCTCCTTTTGGCACAAAACGGGCCTTGCGTGCACAGAATCGCCGCTTTTGTTCAGGTTTGGCACAAAACGTGCGTTTCGTGCACAGAATCGCTGCTTTTGCTCAGTTTTGGCACAAAACGGGCATTTCGTGCACAGAATCGCCGCTTTTGCTCAGTTTTGGCATAAAACGTGCATTTCACGCTCCGAATTGCTCCTTTTGGCACAAAACGGGCCTTTCGTGCACAGAATCGCCGCTTTTTCTCAGTTTTGGCACAAAACGTGCGTTTCACGCTCCGAATTGCTCCTTTTGGCACAAAACGGGCGTTTCGTGCTCAGAATCGCCGCTTTTGCTCAGGTTTGGCACAAAACGTGCGTTTCGTGCACAGAATCGCTGCTTTTGCTCAGGTTTGGCACAAAACGTGCGTTTCGTGCATAGAATCGCCGCTTTCGCTCAGTTTTGGCTCAAAACGTGCGTTTCGTGAACAGAATCGCCGCTTTTCCTTAGTTTTGGCACAAAACGTGCGTTTCACGCTCCGAATTGCTCCTTTTGGCACAAAACGGGCGTTTCGTGCACAGAATCGCCGCTTTTGCTCAGGTTTGGCACAAAACGTGCGTTTCACGCTCCGAATTGCTCCGTTTGGCACAAAACGGGCGTTTCGTGCACAGAATCGCCGCTCTTGCTCAGTTTTGGCACAAAACGTGCGTTTCGTGCACAGATTAGCCGAATTGCTCCTTTTGGCACAAAACGTGCGTTTTGTGCACAGAATCGCCGCTTTTGCTCAGTTTTGGCACATAACGTGCGTCTCGTGCACAGAAACGCCGCTTTTGCTTAGTTTTGGCACAGAGCGTGCGTTTCGTGCACAGAATCGCCGCTTTTGCTCAGTTTTGGCATAAAACGTGCATTTCACGCTCCGAATTGCTCCTTTTGGCACAAAACGGGCCTTTCGTGCACAGAATCGCCGCTTTTGCTCAGTTTTGGCATAAAACGTGCGTTTCACGTTCCGAATTGCTCCTTTTGGCACAAAACGGGCCTTTCGTGCACAGAATCGCCGCTTTTGCTAAGTTTCGGCACAGAGCGTGCCTTTCGTTCACAGAATCGCCGCTTTTGTACAGTTTTGGCACAAAACGTGCGTTTCGTGCACAGAATCGCCGCTTTTGCTCAGTTTTGGCATAAAACGTGCGTTTCACGCTCCGAACTGCTCCTTTTGGCACAAAACTGGCCTTTCGTGCACAGAATCGCCGCTTTTTCTCAGTTTTGGCACAAAACGTGCGTGCAGGCTCCGAATTGCTCCTTTCGGTACAACACGTGCGTTTCGTGCATAGAATCGCCGCTTTCCCTCAGTTTTGGCACAGAACGTGCGTTTCGTGCACAGAATCGCCGCTTTTGCTCAGGTTTGGCACAAAACGTGCGTTTCGTGCACAGAATCGCCGCTTTTGCTAAGTTTCGGCACAGAGCGTTCGTTTCGTTCACAGAATCGCCACTTTTGCACAGTTTTGGCACAAAACGTGCGTTTCGTTCACAGAATCGCCGCTTTTGTACAGTTTTGGCACAAAACGTGCGTTTCGTGCACAGAATCGCCGCTTTTGCTCAGTTTTGGCATAAAACGTGCGTTTCACGCTCCGAACTGCTCCTTTTGGCACAAAACTGGCCTTTCGTGCACAGAATCGCCGCTTTTTCTCAGTTTAGGCACAAAACGTGCGTGCACGCTCCGAATTGCTCCTTTTGGTACAACACGTGCGTTTCGTGCATAGAATCGCCGCTTTTGCTCAGTTTTGGCACAAAACGTGCGTCTCGTGCACAGAAACGCCGCTTTTGTACAGTTTTGGCACAAAACGTGCCTTTCGTGCACAGAATCGCCGCTTTTTCTCAGTTTTGGCACAAAACGTGCGTGCACGCTCCGAATTGCTCCTTTTGGTACAACACGTGCGTTTCGTGCATAGAATCGCCGCTTTCCCTCAGTTTTGGCACAGAACGTGCGTTTCGTGCACAGAATCGCCGCTTTCCCTCAGTTTTGGCACAGAACGTGCGTTTCGTGCACAGAATCGCCGCTTTTGCTCAGGTTTGGCACAAAACGTGCGTTTCGTGCACAGAATCGCCGCTTTTGCTAAGTTTCGGCACAGAGCGTTCGTTTCGTTCACAGAATCGCCACTTTTGCACAGTTTTGGCACAAAACGTGCGTTTCGTGCACAGAATCGCTGCTTTTGCTCAGTTTTGGAACAAAACGTGCATTTCACGCTCTGAATTGCTCCTTTTGGCACAAAACGGGCCTTTCGTGCACAGAATCGCCGCTTTTGCTCAGTTTTGGCAGAAAACGTGTTCTTCGTACACATAATCGCCGCCTTTGGTCAGTTTTGGCACAACACGCGCGTTTCGTGCACAGAATCGCCGCTTCACTCTGTTTTGGCTAAAAACGTCTTCTTCGTACACAGAATCGCCGCTTTTGCTCAGTTTTGGCTCAGAACGTGCGTTTCGTGCACAGAATCGCCGCTTTTGCTCAGTTTTGGCATAAAACGTGCGTTTCACGCTCCGAACTGCTCCTTTTGGCACAAAACTGGCCTTTCGTGCACCGAATCGCCGCTTTTGCTCAGTTTTGGCATAAAACGTGCGTTTCACGTTCCGAATTGCTCCTTTTGGCACAAAACGGGCCTTTCGTGCACAGAACCGCTGCTTTTCCTCAGTTTTGGCACAAAACGTGCGTTTCACGCCCCGAATTGCTCCTTTTGGCACAAAACGGGCGTTTCGTGCACAGAATCGCTGCTTTTGCTCAGTTTTGGCATTAAACGTGCATTTCACGCTCCGAATTGCTCCTTTTGGCACAAAACGGGCCTTTCGTGCACAGAACCGCCGCTTTTCCTCAGTTTTGGCACAAAACGTGCGTTGCACGCTCCGAATTGCTCCTTTTGGCACAAAACGGGCGTTTCGTGCACAGAATCGCCGCTCTTGCTCAGTTTTGGCACAAAACGTGCGTTTCGTGCACAGAATAGCCGAATTGCTCCTTTTGGCACAAAACGTGCGTTTTGTGCACAGAATCGCCGCTTTTGCTCAGTTTTGGCACAAAACGTGCGTCTCGTGCACAGAAACGCCGCTTTTGCTTAGTTTTGGCACAGAGCGTGCGTTTCGTGCACAGAATCGCCGCTTTTTCTCAGTTTTGGCACAAAACGTGCGTTTGACGCACCGATTTGCTCCTTTTGGAACAAAACGTGCGTTTCGTGCACAGAATCGCCGCTCTTGCTCAGTTTTGGCACAGAACGTGCGTTTCGTGCACAGAATCGCCGCTTTTGCTCAGGTTTGGCACAAAACGTGCGTTTCGTGCACAGAATCGCCGCTTTTGCTCAGTTTTGGCTGAAAACGTGTTCTTCGTACATATAATCGCCGCCTTTGGTCAGTTTTGGCACAACACGCGCGTTTCGTGCACAAAATCGCTGCTTTTTCTCAGTTTTGGCACAAAACGTGCGTTTGACGCACTGATTTGCTCCTTTTGGAACAAAACGTGCGTTTCGTGCGCAGAATCGCCGCTCTTGCTCAGTTTTGGCACAAAACGTGTGTTTCGTGCACAGAATCGCCGCTTTTGCTCGATTTTAGCACAAAACGAGCATTTCGTGCACAGAATCGCCGCTTCACTCTGTTTTGGCTGAAAACGTCTTCTTCGTACACAGAATCGCCGCTTTTGCTCAGTTTTGGCACAGAACGTGCGTTTCGTGCACAGAATCGCCGCTTTTGCTAAGTTTCGGCACAGAGCGCGCGTGTCGTTCACAGAATCGCCGCTTTTGCACAGTTTTGGCACAAAACGTGCGTTTCGTGCACAGAATCGCCGCTTTTGCTCAGTTTTGGCATAAAACGTGCGTTTCACGCTCCGAACTGCCCTTTTTGGCACAAAACTGGCCTTTCGTGCACCGAATCGCCGCTTTTGCTCAGTTCTGGCATAAAACGTGCGTTTCACGTTCCGAATTGCTCCTTTTGGCACAAAACGGGCCTTTCGTGCACAGAACCGCAGCTTTTCCTCAGTTTTGGCACAAAACGTGCCATTCACGCTCCGAATTGTTCCTTTTGGCACAAAACAGGCGTTTCATGCACATAATCGCTGCTTTTGCGCAATTTTGGCACAAAACGTACGTTCCACGCGCCGAGTAGCTCCTTTTGGTACATCACGTGCGTTTCGTGCACAGAATCGCCGCTTTCGCTCAGTTTTGGCACAAAACGTGCGTCTCGTGCACAGAAACGCCGCTTTTGCTTAGTTTTGGCACAAAACGTGCGTCTCGTGCACAGAAACGCCGCTTTTGCTTAGTTTTGACCCAGAGCGTGCGTTTCGTGCACAGAATCGCCGCTCTTGCTCAGTTTTGGCACAAAACGTGCGTTTCGTGCACAGAATAGCCGAATTGCTCCTTTTGGCACAAAACGTGCGTTTTGTGCACAGAATCGCCGCTTTTGCTCAGTTTTGGCACAAAACGTGCGTCTCGTGCACAGAAACGCCGCTTTTGCTTAGTTTTGGCACAGAGCGTGCGTTTCGTGCACAGAATCGCCGCTTTTGCTCAGTTTTGGCACAAAGCGTGCCATTCACGCTCCGAATTGCTCCTTTTGGCGCAAAACGGGCCTTTCGTGCACAGAACCGCCGCTTCTTCTCAGTTTTGGCACAAAACGTGCGTTTCACGCTCCGAATTGCTCCTTTTGGCACCAAACGGGCGTTTCGTGCACAGAATCGCCGCTTTTGCTCAGTTTTGGCATAAAACGTGCGTTTCACGCTCCGAATTGCTCCTTTTGGCACCAAACGGGCGTTTCGTGCACAGAATCGCCGCTTTTGCTCAGTTTTGGCATAAAACGTGCGTTTCACGCTCCGAACTGCTCCTTTTGGCACAAAACTGGCCTTTCGTGCACCGAATCGCCGCTTTCGCTCAGTTTTGGCATAAAACGTGCGTTTCACGTTCCGAATTGCTCCTTTTGGCACAAAACGGGCCTTTCGTGCACAGAACCGCCGCTTCTTCTCAGTTTTGGCACAAAACGTGCGTTTCACGCTCCGAATTGCTCCTTTTGGCACAAAACGGGCGTTTCGTGCACAGAATCGCCGCTTTTGCTCAGTTTTGGCATTAAACGTGCATTTCGCGCTCCGAATTGCTCCCTTTGGCACAAAGCGGGCCTTTCGTGCACTGAATCGCCGCTTTTGCTCAGTTTTGGCACAAAACGTGCGTCTCGTGCACAGAAACGCCGCTTTTGCTTAGTTTTGGCACAAAGCGTGCGTTTCGTGCACAGAATCGCCGCTTTTGCTAAGTTTCGGCACAGAGCGTGCGTTTCGTTCACAGAATCGCCGCTTTTGTACAGTTTTGGCACAAAACGTGCGTTTCGTGCACAGAATCGCCGCTTTTGCTCAGTTTTGGCATAAAACGTGCGTTTCACGCTCCGAACTGCTCCTTTTGGCACAAAACTGGCCTTTCGTGCACCGAATCGCCGCTTTTGCTCAGTTTTGGCATAAAACGTGCGTTTCACGTTCCGAATTGCTCCTTTTGGCACAAAACGGGCCTTTCGTGCACAGAACCGCTGCTTTTCCTCAGTTTTGGCACAAAACGTGCGTTTCACGCCCCGAATTGCTCCTTTTGGCACAAAACGGGCGTTTCGTGCACAGAATCGCTGCTTTTGCTCAGTTTTGGCATTAAACGTGCATTTCACGCTCCGAATTGCTCCTTTTGGCACAAAACGGGCCTTTCGTGCACAGAACCGCCGCTTTTCCTCAGTTTTGGCACAAAACGTGCGTTGCACGCTCCGAATTGCTCCTTTTGGCACAAAACGGGCGTTTCGTGCACAGAATCGCCGCTCTTGCTCAGTTTTGGCACAAAACGTGCGTTTCGTGCACAGAATAGCCGAATTGCTCCTTTTGGCACAAAACGTGCGTTTTGTGCACAGAATCGCCGCTTTTGCTCAGTTTTGGCACAAAACGTGCGTCTCGTGCACAGAAACGCCGCTTTTGCTTAGTTTTGGCACAGAGCGTGCGTTTCGTGCACAGAATCGCCGCTTTTTCTCAGTTTTGGCACAAAACGTGCGTTTGACGCACCGATTTGCTCCTTTTGGAACAAAACGTGCGTTTCGTGCGCAGAATCGCCGCTCTTGCTCAGTTTTGGCACAAAACGTGTGTTTCGTGCACAGAATCGCCGCTTTTGCTCGATTTTAGCACAAAACGAGCATTTCGTGCACAGAATCGCCGCTTCACTCTGTTTTGGCTGAAAACGTCTTCTTCGTACACAGAATCGCCGCTTTTGCTCAGTTTTGGCACAGAACGTGCGTTTCGTGCACAGAATCGCCGCTTTTGCTAAGTTTCGGCACAGAGCGCGCGTTTCGTTCACAGAATCGCCGCTTTTGCACAGTTTTGGCACAAAACGTGCGTTTCGTGCACAGAATCGCCGCTTTTGCTCAGTTTTGGCATAAAACGTGCGTTTCACGCTCCGAACTGCCCTTTTTGGCACAAAACTGGCCTTTCGTGCACCGAATCGCCGCTTTTGCTCAGTTCTGGCATAAAACGTGCGTTTCACGTTCCGAATTGCTCCTTTTGGCACAAAACGGGCCTTTCGTGCACAGAACCGCAGCTTTTCCTCAGTTTTGGCACAAAACGTGCCATTCACGCTCCGAATTGTTCCTTTTGGCACAAAACAGGCGTTTCATGCACATAATCGCTGCTTTTGCGCAATTTTGGCACAAAACGTACGTTCCACGCGCCGAGTAGCTCCTTTTGGTACATCACGTGCGTTTCGTGCACAGAATCGCCGCTTTCGCTCAGTTTTGGCACAAAACGTGCGTCTCGTGCACAGAAACGCCGCTTTTGCTTAGTTTTGGCACAAAACGTGCGTCTCGTGCACAGAAACGCCGCTTTTGCTTAGTTTTGACCCAGAGCGTGCGTTTCGTGCACAGAATCGCCGCTCTTGCTCAGTTTTGGCACAAAACGTGCGTTTCGTGCACAGAATAGCCGAATTGCTCCTTTTGGCACAAAACGTGCGTTTTGTGCACAGAATCGCCGCTTTTGCTCAGTTTTGGCACAAAACGTGCGTCTCGTGCACAGAAACGCCGCTTTTGCTTAGTTTTGGCACAGAGCGTGCGTTTCGTGCACAGAATCGCCGCTTTTGCTCAGTTTTGGCACAAAGCGTGCCATTCACGCTCCGAATTGCTCCTTTTGGCGCAAAACGGGCCTTTCGTGCACAGAACCGCCGCTTCTTCTCAGTTTTGGCACAAAACGTGCGTTTCACGCTCCGAATTGCTCCTTTTGGCACCAAACGGGCGTTTCGTGCACAGAATCGCCGCTTTTGCTCAGTTTTGGCATAAAACGTGCGTTTCACGCTCCGAATTGCTCCTTTTGGCACCAAACGGGCGTTTCGTGCACAGAATCGCCGCTTTTGCTCAGTTTTGGCATAAAACGTGCGTTTCACGCTCCGAACTGCTCCTTTTGGCACAAAACTGGCCTTTCGTGCACCGAATCGCCGCTTTCGCTCAGTTTTGGCATAAAACGTGCGTTTCACGTTCCGAATTGCTCCTTTTGGCACAAAACGGGCCTTTCGTGCACAGAACCGCCGCTTCTTCTCAGTTTTGGCACAAAACGTGCGTTTCACGCTCCGAATTGCTCCTTTTGGCACAAAACGGGCGTTTCGTGCACAGAATCGCCGCTTTTGCTCAGTTTTGGCATTAAACGTGCATTTCGCGCTCCGAATTGCTCCCTTTGGCACAAAGCGGGCCTTTCGTGCACTGAATCGCCGCTTTTGCTCAGTTTTGGCACAAAACGTGCGTCTCGTGCACAGAAACGCCGCTTTTGCTTAGTTTTGGCACAAAGCGTGCGTTTCGTGCACAGAATCGCCGCTTTTGCTAAGTTTCGGCACAGAGCGTGCGTTTCGTTCACAGAATCGCCGCTTTTGTACAGTTTTGGCACAAAACGTGCGTTTCGTGCACAGAATCGCCGCTTTTGCTCAGTTTTGGCATAAAACGTGCGTTTCACGCTCCGAACTGCTCCTTTTGGCACAAAACTGGCCTTTCGTGCACAGAATCGCCGCTTTTTCTCAGTTTTGGCGCAAAACGTGCGTGCACGCTCCGAATTGCTCCTTTTGGTACAACACGTGCGTTTCGTGCATAGAATCGCCGCTTTCCCTCAGTTTTGGCACAGAACGTGCGTTTCGTGCACAGAATCGCCGCTTTTGCTCAGGTTTGGCACAAAACGTGCGTTTCGTGCACAGAATCGCCGATTTTGCTAAGTTTCGGCACAGAGCGTTCGTTTCGTTCACAGAATCGCCACTTTTGCACAGTTTTGGCACAAAACGTGCGTTTCGTGCACAGAATCGCTGCTTTTGCTCAGTTTTGGAACAAAACGTGCATTTCACGCTCCGAATTGCTCCTTTTGGCACAAAACGGGCCTTTCGTGCACAGAATCGCCGCTTTTGCTCAGTTTTGGCAGAAAACGTGTTCTTCGTACACATAATCGCCGCCTTTGGTCAGTTTTGGCACAACACGCGCGTTTCGTGCACAAAATCGCTGCTTTCTCTCAGTTTTGGCACAAAACGTGCGTTTGACGAACCGATTTGCTCCTTTTGGAACAAAACGTGCGATTCGTGCACAGAATCGCCGCTCTTGCTCAGTTTTAGCACAAAACGTGTGTTTCGTGCACAGAATCGCCGCTTCACTCTGTTTTGGCTAAAAACGTCTTCTTCGTACACAGAATCGCCGCTTTTGCTCAGTTTTGGCACAGAACGTGCGTTTCGTGCACAGAATCGCCGCTTTTGCTCAGTTTTGGCATAAAACGTGCGTTTCACGCTCCGAACTGCTCCTTTTGGCACAAAACTGGCCTTTCGTGCACAGAACCGCCGCTTTTCCTCAGTTTTGGCACAAAACGTGCGTTTCACGCTCCGAATTGCTCCTTTTGGCACAAAACGGGCCTTTCGTGCACTGAATCGCCGCTTTTTCTCAGTTTTGGCACAAAACGTGCGTTGCACGCTCCGAATTGCTCCTTTTGGCACAAAACGGGCGTTTCGTGCACAGAATCGCCGCTCTTGCTCAGTTTTGGCACACAACGTGCGTTTCGTGCACAGAATAGCCGAATTGCTCCTTTTGGCACAAAACGTGCGTTTTGTGCACAGAATCGCCGCTTTTGCTCAGTTTTGGCACAAAACGTGCGTCTCGTGCACAGAAACGCCGCTTTTGCTTAGTTTTGGCACAGAGCGTGCGTTTCGTGCACAGAATCGCCGCTTTTGCTCAGTTTTGGCACAAAACGTGCGTTTCACGCTCCGAACTGCCCTTTTTGGCACAAAACTGGCCTTTCGTGCACCGAATCGCCGCTTTTGCTCAGTTCTGGCATAAAACGTGCGATTCACGTTCCGAATTGCTCCTTTTGGCACAAAACGGGCCTTTCGTGCACAGAACCGCCGCTTTTCCTCAGTTTTGGCACAAAACGTGCCATTCACGCTCCGAATTGTTCCTTTTGGCACAAAACAGGCGTTTCATGCACATAATCGCTGCTTTTGCGCAATTTTGGCACAAAACGTACGTTCCACGCGCCGAGTAGCTCCTTTTGGTACAACACGTGCGTTTCGTGCACAGAATCGCCGCTTTCGCTCAGTTTTGGCACAAAACGTGCGTCTCGTGCACAGAATCGCCGCTTTTGCTCAGTTTTGGCACAAAACGTGCGTCTCGTGCACAGAAACGCCGCTTTTGCTTAGTTTTGGCACAGAGCGTGCGTTTCGTGCACAGAATCGCCGCTTTTGCTCAGTTTTGGCACAAAGCGTGCCATTCACGTTCCGAATTGTTCCTTTTGGCACAAAACAGGCGTTTCATGCACATAATCGCTGCTTTTGCGCAATTTCGCACAAAACGTACGTTCCACGCGCCGAGTAGCTCCTTTTGGTCCAACACGTGCGTTTCGTGCACAAAATCGCAGCTTTTGCTCAGTTTTGGCACAACACACGCGTTTCGTGCACAAAATCGCCGCTTTTGCTCAGTTTTGGCACAAAACGTGCGTCTCGAACACAGAAACGCCGCTTTTGCTTAGTTTTGGCCCAGAGCGTGCGTTTCGTGCACAGAATCGCCGCTTTTGCTCAGTTTTGGCACAAAACGGGCCTTTCGTGCACAGAATCGCCGCACTTGCTCAGTTTTGGCACAAAACGTGCGTTTCACGCTCCGAATTGCTCCTTTTGGCACAAAACGGGCGTATCGTGCACAGAATCACCGCTTTTGCTCAGTTTTGGCATAAAACGTGCGTCTCACGCTCCGAATTGCTCCTTTTGGCACAAAACGGGCCTTTCGTGCACAGAATCGCCGCTTTTTCTCAGTTTTGGCGCAAAACGTGCGTTACACGCTCCGAATTGCTCCTTTTCGCACAAAACGGGCGTTTCGTACACAGAATCGCCGCTCTTGCTCAGTATTGGCACAAAACGTGCGTTTCGTGCACAGAATCGCCGCTTTTCCTCAGTTTTGGCACAAAACGTACGTTTCACGCTCCGAATTGCACCTTTTGGCACAAAACGTGCCATTCACGCTCCGACTTGTTCCTTTTGGCACAAAACAGGCGTTTCATGCACATAATCGCTGCTTTTGCGCAATTTTGGCACGAAACGTGCGTTCCACGCGTCGAGTAGCTCCTTTTGGTACAACATGTGCGTTTCGTGCATAGAATCGCTGCTTTCGCTCAGATTTGGCACAACACGTGCGTTTCGTGCACAGAATCGCTGCTTTTTCTCAGTTTTGGCACAAAACGTGCGATTGACGCACCGATTTGCTCCTTTTGGAACAAAACGTGCGTTTCGTGCACAGAATCGCCGCTCTTGCTCAGTTTTGGCACAAAACGTGCAGTTTACGCTCCGGATTTCTCCTTTTGGCACAAAACGGGCGTTTCGTACACAGAATCGCCGCTCTTGCTCAGTTTTGGCATAAAACGTGCGTTTCGTGCACAAAATCGCTGCTTTTGCTCAGTGTTGGCATAAAACGTGTACTTCGTACACATAATCGCGGCCTTTGGTCAGATTTGGCACAACACGTGCGTTTCGTGCACGGAATCGCCGCTTTTGCTCAGTTTTGGCACAAAACGGGCCTTTCGTGCACAGAATCGCCGCTCTTGCTCAGTTTTGGCACAAAACGTGCGTTTCACGCTCCGAATTGCTCCTTTTGGCACACAACGGGCGTATCGTGCACAGAATCACCGCTTTTGCTCAGTTTTGGCATAAAACGTGCGTTTCACGCTCCGAATTGCTCCTTTTGGCACAAAACGGGCCTTTCGTGCACAGAATCGCCGCTTTTTCTCAGTTTTGGCGCAAAACGTGCGTTACACGCTCCGAATTGCTCCTTTTCGCACAAAACGGGCGTTTCGTACACAGAATCGCCGCTCTTGCTCAGTATTGGCACAAAACGTGCGTTTCGTGCACAGAATAGCCGAATTGCTCCTTTTGGCACAAAACGTGTGTTTTGTGCACAGAATCGCCGCTTTTGCTCAGTTTTGGCACAAAACGTGCGTCTCGTGCACAGAATCGCCGCTTTTGCTCAGTTTTGGCACAGAGCGTGCGTTTCGTGCACAGAATCGCCGCTCTTGCTCAGTTTTGACACAAAACGTGCGTTTCGTGTACAGAATCGCCACTTTTGCACAGTTTTGGCATAAAACGTGCGTTTCGTGCACAAAATCGCTGCTTTTGCTCAGTGTTGGCATAAAACGTGTACTTCGTACACATAATCGCGGCCTTTGGTCAGATTTGGCACAACACGTGCGTTTCGTGCACGGAATCGCCGCTTTTGCTCAGTTTTGGCACACAACGGGCCTTTCGTGCACAGAATCGCCGCTCTTGCTCAGTTTTGGCACAAAACGTGCGTTTCACGCTCCGAATTGCTCCTTTTGGCACAAAACGGGCGTATCGTGCACAGAATCACCGCTTTTGCTCAGTTTTGGCATAAAACGTGCGTCTCACGCTCCGAATTGCTCCTTTTGGCACAAAACGGGCCTTTCGTGCACAGAATCGCCGCTTTTTCTCAGTTTTGGCGCAAAACGTGCGTTACACGCTCCGAATTGCTCCTTTTCGCACAAAACGGGCGTTTCGTACACAGAATCGCCGCTCTTGCTCAGTATTGGCACAAAACGTGCGTTTCGTGCACAGAATCGCCGCTTTTCCTCAGTTTTGGCACAAAACGTACGTTTCACGCTCCGAATTGCACCTTTTGGCACAAAACGTGCCATTCACGCTCCGACTTGTTCCTTTTGGCACAAAACAGGCGTTTCATGCACATAATCGCTGCTTTTGCGCAATTTTGGCACGAAACGTGCGTTCCACGCGTCGAGTAGCTCCTTTTGGTACAACATGTGCGTTTCGTGCATAGAATCGCTGCTTTCGCTCAGATTTGGCACAACACGTGCGTTTCGTGCACAGAATCGCTGCTTTTTCTCAGTTTTGGCACAAAACGTGCGATTGACGCACCGATTTGCTCCTTTTGGAACAAAACGTGCGTTTCGTGCACAGAATCGCCGCTCTTGCTCAGTTTTGGCACAAAACGTGCAGTTTACGCTCCGGATTGCTCCTTTGGCACAAAACGGGCGTTTCGTACACAGAATCGCCGCTCTTGCTCAGTTTTGGCATAAAACGTGCGTTTCGTGCACAAAATCGCTGCTTTTGCTCAGTGTTGGCATAAAACGTGTACTTCGTACACATAATCGCGGCCTTTGGTCAGATTTGGCACAACACGTGCGTTTCGTGCACGGAATCGCCGCTTTTGCTCAGTTTTGGCACAAAACGGGCCTTTCGTGCACAGAATCGCCGCTCTTGCTCAGTTTTGGCACAAAACGTGCGTTTCACGCTCCGAATTGCTCCTTTTGGCACACAACGGGCGTATCGTGCACAGAATCAACGCTTTTGCTCAGTTTTGGCATAAAACGTGCGTTTCACGCTCCGAATTGCTCCTTTTGGCACAAAACGGGCCTTTCGTGCACAGAATCGCCGCTTTTTCTCAGTTTTGGCGCAAAACGTGCGTTACACGCTCCGAATTGCTCCTTTTCGCACAAAACGGGCGTTTCGTACACAGAATCGCCGCTTTTGCTCAGTTTTGGCACAAAACATGCGTTTCGTGCACAAAATCGCTGCTTTTGCTCAGTGTTGGCATAAAACGTGTTCTTCGTACACATAATCGCGGCCTTTGGTCAGATTTGGCACAACACGCGCGTTTCGTGCACAGAATCGCTGCTTTTTCTCAGTTTTGGCACAAAACGTGCGTTTGACGCACCGATTTGCTCCTTTTGGAACAAAACGTGCGTTTCGTGCACAGAATCGCCGCTCTTGCTCAGTTTTGGCACAAAACGTGCGGTTTACGCTCCGAATTGCTCCTTTTGGCACAAAACGGGCGTTTTGTGCACAGAATCGCCGCTTTTGCACAGTTTTGGCACAAAACGTGCGTCTCGTGCACAGAATCGCCGCTTTTGCTAAGTTTTGGCATAAAACGTGCGCTTCACGCTCCGAATTGCTCCTTTTGGCACAAAACGGGCCTTTCGTGCACAGAATCGCCGCTTTTTCTCAGTTTTGGCACAAAACGTGCGTCTCGTGCACAGAATCGCCGCTTTTGCTAAGTTTTGGCACAGAGCGTGCGTTTCGTGCACAGAATCGCCGCTTTTGCTCAGTTTTAGCACAAAACGTGCGTTTCACGCTCCGAATTACTCCTTTTGGCACAAAACGTGTCATTCACGCTCCGAATTGTTCCTTTTGGCACAAAACTGGAGTTTCATGCACATAATCGCCGCTTTTGCTCAGTTTTAGCACAAAACGTGCATTTCACGCTCCGAATTGCTCCTTCTGGCACAAAACGAGCCTTTCGTGCACAGATTCGCCGCTTTTCCTCAGTTTTGGCACAAAACGTGCGTTTCACGCTCCGAATTGCTCCTTTTGGCACAAAACGGGCGTTTCGTGCACAGAATCGCCGCGTTTGCTCAGATTTGGCACATAACGTGCGTTTCGTGCACAGAATCGCTGCTTTTGCTCAGTTTTGGCACAAAACGTGCGGTTTACGCTCCGAATTGTACCTTTTGGCAGAAAACGGTCGTTTCGTGCTCAGAATCGCAGGTTTTGCGCAGTTTTGGCACAAAGCGTGCGTTTAGTGCACAGAATCGCCGAATTGCTCCTTTTGGCACAAAACGTGCGTTTTGTGCACAGAATCGCCGCTTTTGCACAGTTTTGGCACAAAACGTGCGTCTCGTGCACAGAATCGCCGCTTTTGCTAAGTTTTGGCATAAAACGTGCGCTTCACGCTCCGAATTGCTCCTTTTGGCACAAAACGGGCCTTTCGTGCACAGAATCGCCGCTTTTGCTAAGTTTTGGCATAAAACGTGCGTTTCACGCTCCGAGTTGCTCCTTTTGGCACAAAACGTGCGTTTCGTGCACAGAATCGCCGCTTTTGCTCAGGTTTGGCACGAAACGTGCGTTTCGTGCACAGAATCGCTGCTTTTGCTCAGTTATGGCAGAAAGTGGGCCTTTCGTGCACAGAAACGCCGCATTTGCTCGGTTTTGGCATAAAACGTGCATTTCACGCTCCGAGTTGCTCCTTTTGGCACAAAACGTGCGTTTCGTGCACAGAATCGCCGCTTTTGCTCAGGTTTGGCACGAAACGTGCGTTTCGTGCACAGAATCGCCGCTTTTGCTCAGTTTTGGCATAAAACGTGCGTTTCACGCTCCGAACTGCTCCTTTTGGCACAAAACTGGCCTTTCGTGCACAGAATCGCCGCTTTTTCTCAGTTTAGGCACAAAACGTGCGTGCACGCTCCGAATTGCTCCTTTTGGTACAACACGTGCGTTTCGTGCATAGAATCGCCGCTTTTGCTCAGTTTTGGCACAAAACGTGCGTCTCGTGCACAGAAACGCCGCTTTTGCTTAGTTTTGGCACAGAGCGTGCGTTTCGTGCACAGAATCGCCGCTTTTGCTCAGGTTTGGCACAAAACGTGCGTTTCGTGCACAGAATCGCCGCTTTTGCTAAGTTTCGGCACAGAGCGATCGTTTCGTTCACAGAATCGCCACTTTTGCACAGTTTTGGCACAAAACGTGCGTTTCGTTCACAGAATCGCCGCTTTTGTACAGTTTTGGCACAAAACGTGCCTTTCGTGCACAGAATCGCCGCTTTTTCTCAGTTTTGGCACAAAACGTGCGTGCACGCTCCGAATTGCTCCTTTTGGTACAACACGTGCGTTTCGTGCATAGAATCGCCGCTTTCCCTCAGTTTTGGCACAGAACGTGCGTTTCGTGCACAGAATCGCCGCTTTCCCTCAGTTTTGGCACAGAACGTGCGTTTCGTGCACAGAATCGCCGCTTTTGCTCAGGTTTGGCACAAAACGTGCGTTTCGTGCACAGAATCGCCGCTTTTGCTAAGTTTCGGCACAGAGCGTTCGTTTCGTTCACAGAATCGCCACTTTTGCACAGTTTTGGCACAAAACGTGCGTTTCGTGCACAGAATCGCTGCTTTTGCTCAGTTTTGGAACAAAACGTGCATTTCACGCTCTGAATTGCTCCTTTTGGCACAAAACGGGCCTTTCGTGCACAGAATCGCCGCTTTTGCTCAGTTTTGGCAGAAAACGTGTTCTTCGTACACATAATCGCCGCCTTTGGTCAGTTTTGGCACAACACGCGCGTTTCGTGCACAGAATCGCCGCTTCACTCTGTTTTGGCTAAAAACGTCTTCTTCGTACACAGAATCGCCGCTTTTGCTCAGTTTTGGCTCAGAACGTGCGTTTCGTGCACAGAATCGCCGCTTTTGCTCAGTTTTGGCATAAAACGTGCGTTTCACGCTCCGAACTGCTCCTTTTGGCACAAAACTGGCCTTTCGTGCACCGAATCGCCGCTTTTGCTCAGTTTTGGCATAAAACGTGCGTTTCACGTTCCGAATTGCTCCTTTTGGCACAAAACGGGCCTTTCGTGCACAGAACCGCTGCTTTTCCTCAGTTTTGGCACAAAACGTGCGTTTCACGCCCCGAATTGCTCCTTTTGGCACAAAACGGGCGTTTCGTGCACAGAATCGCTGCTTTTGCTCAGTTTTGGCATTAAACGTGCATTTCACGCTCCGAATTGCTCCTTTTGGCACAAAACGGGCCTTTCGTGCACAGAACCGCCGCTTTTCCTCAGTTTTGGCACAAAACGTGCGTTGCACGCTCCGAATTGCTCCTTTTGGCACAAAACGGGCGTTTCGTGCACAGAATCGCCGCTCTTGCTCAGTTTTGGCACAAAACGTGCGTTTCGTGCACAGAATAGCCGAATTGCTCCTTTTGGCACAAAACGTGCGTTTTGTGCACAGAATCGCCGCTTTTGCTCAGTTTTGGCACAAAACGTGCGTCTCGTGCACAGAAACGCCGCTTTTGCTTAGTTTTGGCACAGAGCGTGCGTTTCGTGCACAGAATCACCGCTTTTTCTCAGTTTTGGCACAAAACGTGCGTTTGACGCACCGATTTGCTCCTTTTGGAACAAAACGTGCGTTTCGTGCACAGAATCGCCGCTCTTGCTCAGTTTTGGCACAGAACGTGCGTTTCGTGCACAGAATCGCCGCTTTTGCTCAGGTTTGGCACAAAACGTGCGTTTCGTGCACAGAATCGCCGCTTTTGCTCAGTTTTGGCTGAAAACGTGTTCTTCGTACATATAATCGCCGCCTTTGGTCAGTTTTGGCACAACACGCGCGTTTCGTGCACAAAATCGCTGCTTTTTCTCAGTTTTGGCACAAAACGTGCGTTTGACGCACTGATTTGCTCCTTTTGGAACAAAACGTGCGTTTCGTGCGCAGAATCGCCGCTCTTGCTCAGTTTTGGCACAAAACGTGTGTTTCGTGCACAGAATCGCCGCTTTTGCTCGATTTTAGCACAAAACGAGCATTTCGTGCACAGAATCGCCGCTTCACTCTGTTTTGGCTGAAAACGTCTTCTTCGTACACAGAATCGCCGCTTTTGCTCAGTTTTGGCACAGAACGTGCGTTTCGTGCACAGAATCGCCGCTTTTGCTAAGTTTCGGCACAGAGCGCGCGTTTCGTTCACAGAATCGCCGCTTTTGCACAGTTTTGGCACAAAACGTGCGTTTCGTGCACAGAATCGCCGCTTTTGCTCAGTTTTGGCATAAAACGTGCGTTTCACGCTCCGAACTGCCCTTTTTGGCACAAAACTGGCCTTTCGTGCACCGAATCGCCGCTTTTGCTCAGTTCTGGCATAAAACGTGCGTTTCACGTTCCGAATTGCTCCTTTTGGCACAAAACGGGCCTTTCGTGCACAGAACCGCAGCTTTTCCTCAGTTTTGGCACAAAACGTGCCATTCACGCTCCGAATTGTTCCTTTTGGCACAAAACAGGCGTTTCATGCACATAATCGCTGCTTTTGCGCAATTTTGGCACAAAACGTACGTTCCACGCGCCGAGTAGCTCCTTTTGGTACATCACGTGCGTTTCGTGCACAGAATCGCCGCTTTCGCTCAGTTTTGGCACAAAACGTGCGTCTCGTGCACAGAAACGCCGCTTTTGCTTAGTTTTGGCACAAAACGTGCGTCTCGTGCACAGAAACGCCGCTTTTGCTTAGTTTTGACCCAGAGCGTGCGTTTCGTGCACAGAATCGCCGCTCTTGCTCAGTTTTGGCACAAAACGTGCGTTTCGTGCACAGAATAGCCGAATTGCTCCTTTTGGCACAAAACGTGCGTTTTGTGCACAGAATCGCCGCTTTTGCTCAGTTTTGGCACAAAACGTGCGTTTCACGCTCCGAATTGCTCCTTTTGGCACCAAACGGGCGTTTCGTGCACAGAATCGCCGCTTTTGCTCAGTTTTGGCATAAAACGTGCGTTTCACGCTCCGAATTGCTCCTTTTGGCACCAAACGGGCGTTTCGTGCACAGAATCGCCGCTTTTGCTCAGTTTTGGCATAAAACGTGCGTTTCACGCTCCGAACTGCTCCTTTTGGCACAAAACTGGCCTTTCGTGCACCGAATCGCCGCTTTCGCTCAGTTTTGGCATAAAACGTGCGTTTCACGTTCCGAATTGCTCCTTTTGGCACAAAACGGGCCTTTCGTGCACAGAACCGCCGCTTCTTCTCAGTTTTGGCACAAAACGTGCGTTTCACGCTCCGAATTGCTCCTTTTGGCACAAAACGGGCGTTTCGTGCACAGAATCGCCGCTTTTGCTCAGTTTTGGCATTAAACGTGCATTTCGCGCTCCGAATTGCTCCCTTTGGCACAAAGCGGGCCTTTCGTGCACTGAATCGCCGCTTTTGCTCAGTTTTGGCACAAAACGTGCGTCTCGTGCACAGAAACGCCGCTTTTGCTTAGTTTTGGCACAAAGCGTGCGTTTCGTGCACAGAATCGCCGCTTTTGCTAAGTTTCGGCACAGAGCGTGCGTTTCGTTCACAGAATCGCCGCTTTTGTACAGTTTTGGCACAAAACGTGCGTTTCGTGCACAGAATCGCCGCTTTTGCTCAGTTTTGGCATAAAACGTGCGTTTCACGCTCCGAACTGCTCCTTTTGGCACAAAACTGGCCTTTCGTGCACAGAATCGCCGCTTTTTCTCAGTTTTGGCGCAAAACGTGCGTGCACGCTCCGAATTGCTCCTTTTGGTACAACACGTGCGTTTCGTGCATAGAATCGCCGCTTTCCCTCAGTTTTGGCACAGAACGTGCGTTTCGTGCACAGAATCGCCGCTTTTGCTCAGGTTTGGCACAAAACGTGCGTTTCGTGCACAGAATCGCCGATTTTGCTAAGTTTCGGCACAGAGCGTTCGTTTCGTTCACAGAATCGCCACTTTTGCACAGTTTTGGCACAAAACGTGCGTTTCGTGCACAGAATCGCTGCTTTTGCTCAGTTTTGGAACAAAACGTGCATTTCACGCTCCGAATTGCTCCTTTTGGCACAAAACGGGCCTTTCGTGCACAGAATCGCCGCTTTTGCTCAGTTTTGGCAGAAAACGTGTTCTTCGTACACATAATCGCCGCCTTTGGTCAGTTTTGGCACAACACGCGCGTTTCGTGCACAAAATCGCTGCTTTCTCTCAGTTTTGGCACAAAACGTGCGTTTGACGAACCGATTTGCTCCTTTTGGAACAAAACGTGCGATTCGTGCACAGAATCGCCGCTCTTGCTCAGTTTTAGCACAAAACGTGTGTTTCGTGCACAGAATCGCCGCTTCACTCTGTTTTGGCTAAAAACGTCTTCTTCGTACACAGAATCGCCGCTTTTGCTCAGTTTTGGCACAGAACGTGCGTTTCGTGCACAGAATCGCCGCTTTTGCTCAGTTTTGGCATAAAACGTGCGTTTCACGCTCCGAACTGCTCCTTTTGGCACAAAACTGGCCTTTCGTGCACAGAACCGCCGCTTTTCCTCAGTTTTGGCACAAAACGTGCGTTTCACGCTCCGAATTGCTCCTTTTGGCACAAAACGGGCCTTTCGTGCACTGAATCGCCGCTTTTTCTCAGTTTTGGCACAAAACGTGCGTTGCACGCTCCGAATTGCTGCTTTTGGCACAAAACGGGCGTTTCGTGCACAGAATCGCCGCTCTTGCTCAGTTTTGGCACACAACGTGCGTTTCGTGCACAGAATAGCCGAATTGCTCCTTTTGGCACAAAACGTGCGTTTTGTGCACAGAATCGCCGCTTTTGCTCAGTTTTGGCACAAAACGTGCGTCTCGTGCACAGAAACGCCGCTTTTGCTTAGTTTTGGCACAGAGCGTGCGTTTCGTGCACAGAATCGCCGCTTTTGCTCAGTTTTGGCACAAAACGTGCGTTTCACGCTCCGAACTGCCCTTTTTGGCACAAAACTGGCCTTTCGTGCACCGAATCGCCGCTTTTGCTCAGTTCTGGCATAAAACGTGCGATTCACGTTCCGAATTGCTCCTTTTGGCACAAAACGGGCCTTTCGTGCACAGAACCGCCGCTTTTCCTCAGTTTTGGCACAAAACGTGCCATTCACGCTCCGAATTGTTCCTTTTGGCACAAAACAGGCGTTTCATGCACATAATCGCTGCTTTTGCGCAATTTTGGCACAAAACGTACGTTCCACGCGCCGAGTAGCTCCTTTTGGTACAACACGTGCGTTTCGTGCACAGAATCGCCGCTTTCGCTCAGTTTTGGCACAAAACGTGCGTCTCGTGCACAGAATCGCCGCTTTTGCTCAGTTTTGGCACAAAACGTGCGTCTCGTGCACAGAAACGCCGCTTTTGCTTAGTTTTGGCACAGAGCGTGCGTTTCGTGCACAGAATCGCCGCTTTTGCTCAGTTTTGGCACAAAGCGTGCCATTCACGTTCCGAATTGTTCCTTTTGGCACAAAACAGGCGTTTCATGCACATAATCGCTGCTTTTGCGCAATTTCGCACAAAACGTACGTTCCACGCGCCGAGTAGCTCCTTTTGGTCCAACACGTGCGTTTCGTGCACAAAATCGCAGCTTTTGCTCAGTTTTGGCACAACACACGCGTTTCGTGCACAAAATCGCCGCTTTTGCTCAGTTTTGGCACAAAACGTGCGTCTCGAACACAGAAACGCCGCTTTTGCTTAGTTTTGGCCCAGAGCGTGCGTTTCGTGCACAGAATCGCCGCTTTTGCTCAGTTTTGGCACAAAACGGGCCTTTCGTGCACAGAATCGCCGCACTTGCTCAGTTTTGGCACAAAACGTGCGTTTCACGCTCCGAATTGCTCCTTTTGGCACAAAACGGGCGTATCGTGCACAGAATCACCGCTTTTGCTCAGTTTTGGCATAAAACGTGCGTCTCACGCTCCGAATTGCTCCTTTTGGCACAAAACGGGCCTTTCGTGCACAGAATCGCCGCTTTTTCTCAGTTTTGGCGCAAAACGTGCGTTACACGCTCCGAATTGCTCCTTTTCGCACAAAACGGGCGTTTCGTACACAGAATCGCCGCTCTTGCTCAGTATTGGCACAAAACGTGCGTTTCGTGCACAGAATCGCCGCTTTTCCTCAGTTTTGGCACAAAACGTACGTTTCACGCTCCGAATTGCACCTTTTGGCACAAAACGTGCCATTCACGCTCCGACTTGTTCCTTTTGGCACAAAACAGGCGTTTCATGCACATAATCGCTGCTTTTGCGCAATTTTGGCACGAAACGTGCGTTCCACGCGTCGAGTAGCTCCTTTTGGTACAACATGTGCGTTTCGTGCATAGAATCGCTGCTTTCGCTCAGATTTGGCACAACACGTGCGTTTCGTGCACAGAATCGCTGCTTTTTCTCAGTTTTGGCACAAAACGTGCGATTGACGCACCGATTTGCTCCTTTTGGAACAAAACGTGCGTTTCGTGCACAGAATCGCCGCTCTTGCTCAGTTTTGGCACAAAACGTGCAGTTTACGCTCCGGATTGCTCCTTTTGGCACAAAACGGGCGTTTCGTACACAGAATCGCCGCTCTTGCTCAGTTTTGGCATAAAACGTGCGTTTCGTGCACAAAATCGCTGCTTTTGCTCAGTGTTGGCATAAAACGTGTACTTCGTACACATAATCGCGGCCTTTGGTCAGATTTGGCACAACACGTGCGTTTCGTGCACGGAATCGCCGCTTTTGCTCAGTTTTGGCACAAAACGGGCCTTTCGTGCACAGAATCGCCGCTCTTGCTCAGTTTTGGCACAAAACGTGCGTTTCACGCTCCGAATTGCTCCTTTTGGCACACAACGGGCGTATCGTGCACAGAATCACCGCTTTTGCTCAGTTTTGGCATAAAACGTGCGTTTCACGCTCCGAATTGCTCCTTTTGGCACAAAACGGGCCTTTCGTGCACAGAATCGCCGCTTTTTCTCAGTTTTGGCGCAAAACGTGCGTTACACGCTCCGAATTGCTCCTTTTCGCACAAAACGGGCGTTTCGTACACAGAATCGCCGCTCTTGCTCAGTATTGGCACAAAACGTGCGTTTCGTGCACAGAATAGCCGAATTGCTCCTTTTGGCACAAAACGTGTGTTTTGTGCACAGAATCGCCGCTTTTGCTCAGTTTTGGCACAAAACGTGCGTCTCGTGCACAGAATCGCCGCTTTTGCTCAGTTTTGGCACAGAGCGTGCGTTTCGTGCACAGAATCGCCGCTCTTGCTCAGTTTTGACACAAAACGTGCGTTTCGTGTACAGAATCGCCACTTTTGCACAGTTTTGGCATAAAACGTGCGTTTCGTGCACAAAATCGCTGCTTTTGCTCAGTGTTGGCATAAAACGTGTACTTCGTACACATAATCGCGGCCTTTGGTCAGATTTGGCACAACACGTGCGTTTCGTGCACGGAATCGCCGCTTTTGCTCAGTTTTGGCACAAAACGGGCCTTTCGTGCACAGAATCGCCGCTCTTGCTCAGTTTTGGCACAAAACGTGCGTTTCACGCTCCGAATTGCTCCTTTTGGCACAAAACGGGCGTATCGTGCACAGAATCACCGCTTTTGCTCAGTTTTGGCATAAAACGTGCGTCTCACGCTCCGAATTGCTCCTTTTGGCACAAAACGGGCCTTTCGTGCACAGAATCGCCGCTTTTTCTCAGTTTTGGCGCAAAACGTGCGTTACACGCTCCGAATTGCTCCTTTTCGCACAAAATGGGCGTTTCGTACACAGAATCGCCGCTCTTGCTCAGTATTGGCACAAAACGTGCGTTTCGTGCACAGAATCGCCGCTTTTCCTCAGTTTTGGCACAAAACGTACGTTTCACGCTCCGAATTGCACCTTTTGGCACAAAACGTGCCATTCACGCTCCGACTTGTTCCTTTTGGCACAAAACAGGCGTTTCATGCACATAATCGCTGCTTTTGCGCAATTTTGGCACGAAACGTGCGTTCCACGCGTCGAGTAGCTCCTTTTGGTACAACATGTGCGTTTCGTGCATAGAATCGCTGCTTTCGCTCAGATTTGGCACAACACGTGCGTTTCGTGCACAGAATCGCTGCTTTTTCTCAGTTTTGGCACAAAACGTGCGATTGACGCACCGATTTGCTCCTTTTGGAACAAAACGTGCGTTTCGTGCACAGAATCGCCGCTCTTGCTCAGTTTTGGCACAAAACGTGCAGTTTACGCTCCGGATTGCTCCTTTGGCACAAAACGGGCGTTTCGTACACAGAATCGCCGCTCTTGCTCAGTTTTGGCATAAAACGTGCGTTTCGTGCACAAAATCGCTGCTTTTGCTCAGTGTTGGCATAAAACGTGTACTTCGTACACATAATCGCGGCCTTTGGTCAGATTTGGCACAACACGTGCGTTTCGTGCACGGAATCGCCGCTTTTGCTCAGTTTTGGCACAAAACGGGCCTTTCGTGCACAGAATCGCCGCTCTTGCTCAGTTTTGGCACAAAACGTGCGTTTCACGCTCCGAATTGCTCCTTTTGGCACACAACGGGCGTATCGTGCACAGAATCAACGCTTTTGCTCAGTTTTGGCATAAAACGTGCGTTTCACGCTCCGAATTGCTCCTTTTGGCACAAAACGGGCCTTTCGTGCACAGAATCGCCGCTTTTTCTCAGTTTTGGCGCAAAACGTGCGTTACACGCTCCGAATTGCTCCTTTTCGCACAAAACGGGCGTTTCGTACACAGAATCGCCGCTTTTGCTCAGTTTTGGCACAAAACATGCGTTTCGTGCACAAAATCGCTGCTTTTGCTCAGTGTTGGCATAAAACGTGTTCTTCGTACACATAATCGCGGCCTTTGGTCAGATTTGGCACAACACGCGCGTTTCGTGCACAGAATCGCTGCTTTTTCTCAGTTTTGGCACAAAACGTGCGTTTGACGCACCGATTTGCTCCTTTTGGAACAAAACGTGCGTTTCGTGCACAGAATCGCCGCTCTTGCTCAGTTTTGGCACAAAACGTGCGGTTTACGCTCCGAATTGCTCCTTTTGGCACAAAACGGGCGTTTTGTGCACAGAATCGCCGCTTTTGCACAGTTTTGGCACAAAACGTGCGTCTCGTGCACAGAATCGCCGCTTTTGCTAAGTTTTGGCATAAAACGTGCGCTTCACGCTCCGAATTGCTCCTTTTGGCACAAAACGGGCCTTTCGTGCACAGAATCGCCGCTTTTTCTCAGTTTTGGCACAAAACGTGCGTCTCGTGCACAGAATCGCCGCTTTTGCTAAGTTTTGGCACAGAGCGTGCGTTTCGTGCACAGAATCGCCGCTTTTGCTCAGTTTTAGCACAAAACGTGCGTTTCACGCTCCGAATTACTCCTTTTGGCACAAAACGTGTCATTCACGCTCCGAATTGTTCCTTTTGGCACAAAACTGGAGTTTCATGCACATAATCGCCGCTTTTGCTCAGTTTTAGCACAAAACGTGCATTTCACGCTCCGAATTGCTCCTTCTGGCACAAAACGAGCCTTTCGTGCACAGATTCGCCGCTTTTCCTCAGTTTTGGCACAAAACGTGCGTTTCACGCTCCGAATTGCTCCTTTTGGCACAAAACGGGCGTTTCGTGCACAGAATCGCCGCGTTTGCTCAGATTTGGCACATAACGTGCGTTTCGTGCACAGAATCGCTGCTTTTGCTCAGTTTTGGCACAAAACGTGCGGTTTACGCTCCGAATTGTACCTTTTGGCAGAAAACGGTCGTTTCGTGCTCAGAATCGCAGGTTTTGCGCAGTTTTGGCACAAAGCGTGCGTTTAGTGCACAGAATCGCCGAATTGCTCCTTTTGGCACAAAACGTGCGTTTTGTGCACAGAATCGCCGCTTTTGCACAGTTTTGGCACAAAACGTGCGTCTCGTGCACAGAATCGCCGCTTTTGCTAAGTTTTGGCATAAAACGTGCGCTTCACGCTCCGAATTGCTCCTTTTGGCACAAAACGGGCCTTTCGTGCACAGAATCGCCGCTTTTGCTAAGTTTTGGCATAAAACGTGCGTTTCACGCTCCGAGTTGCTCCTTTTGGCACAAAACGTGCGTTTCGTACACAGAATCGCCGCTCTTGCTCAGTTTTGGCATAAAACGTGCGTTTCGTGCACAAAATCGCTGCTTTTGCTCAGTGTTGGCATAAAACGTGTACTTCGTACACATAATCGCGGCCTTTGGTCAGATTTGGCACAACACGTGCGTTTCGTGCACGGAATCGCCGCTTTTGCTCAGTTTTGGCACAAAACGGGCCTTTCGTGCACAGAATCGCCGCTCTTGCTCAGTTTTGGCACAAAACGTGCGTTTCACGCTCCGAATTGCTCCTTTTGGCACACAACGGGCGTATCGTGCACAGAATCAACGCATTTGCTCAGTTTTGGCATAAAACGTGCGTTTCACGCTCCGAATTGCTCCTTTTGGCACAAAACGGGCCTTTCGTGCACAGAATCGCCGCTTTTTCTCAGTTTTGGCGCAAAACGTGCGTTACACGCTCCGAATTGCTCCTTTTCGCACAAAACGGGCGTTTCGTACACAGAATCGCCGCTTTTGCTCAGTTTTGGCACAAAACATGCGTTTCGTGCACAAAATCGCTGCTTTTGCTCAGTGTTGGCATAAAACGTGTTCTTCGTACACATAATCGCGGCCTTTGGTCAGATTTGGCACAACACGCGCGTTTCGTGCACAGAATCGCTGCTTTTTCTCAGTTTTGGCACAAAACGTGCGTTTGACGCACCGATTTGCTCCTTTTGGAACAAAACGTGCGTTTCGTGCACAGAATCGCCGCTCTTGCTCAGTTTTGGCACAAAACGTGCGGTTTACGCTCCGAATTGCTCCTTTTGGCACAAAACGGGCGTTTTGTGCACAGAATCGCCGCTTTTGCACAGTTTTGGCACAAAACGTGCGTCTCGTGCACAGAATCGCCGCTTTTGCTAAGTTTTGGCATAAAACGTGCGCTTCACGCTCCGAATTGCTCCTTTTGGCACAAAACGGGCCTTTCGTGCACAGAATCGCCGCTTTTTCTCAGTTTTGGCACAAAACGTGCGTCTCGTGCACAGAATCGCCGCTTTTGCTAAGTTTTGGCACAGAGCGTGCGTTTCGTGCACAGAATCGCCGCTTTTGCTCAGTTTTAGCACAAAACGTGCGTTTCACGCTCCGAATTACTCCTTTTGGCACAAAACGTGTCATTCACGCTCCGAATTGTTCCTTTTGGCACAAAACTGGAGTTTCATGCACATAATCGCCGCTTTTGCTCAGTTTTAGCACAAAACGTGCATTTCACGCTCCGAATTGCTCCTTCTGGCACAAAACGAGCCTTTCGTGCACAGATTCGCCGCTTTTCCTCAGTTTTGGCACAAAACGTGCGTTTCACGCTCCGAATTGCTCCTTTTGGCACAAAACGGGCGTTTCGTGCACAGAATCGCCGCGTTTGCTCAGATTTGGCACATAACGTGCGTTTCGTGCACAGAATCGCTGCTTTTGCTCAGTTTTGGCACAAAACGTGCGGTTTACGCTCCGAATTGTACCTTTTGGCAGAAAACGGTCGTTTCGTGCTCAGAATCGCAGGTTTTGCGCAGTTTTGGCACAAAGCGTGCGTTTAGTGCACAGAATCGCCGAATTGCTCCTTTTGGCACAAAACGTGCGTTTTGTGCACAGAATCGCCGCTTTTGCACAGTTTTGGCACAAAACGTGCGTCTCGTGCACAGAATCGCCGCTTTTGCTAAGTTTTGGCATAAAACGTGCGCTTCACGCTCCGAATTGCTCCTTTTGGCACAAAACGGGCCTTTCGTGCACAGAATCGCCGCTTTTGCTAAGTTTTGGCATAAAACGTGCGTTTCACGCTCCGAGTTGCTCCTTTTGGCACAAAACGTGCGTTTCGTGCACAGAATCGCCGCTTTTGCTCAGGTTTGGCACGAAACGTGCGTTTCGTGCACAGAATCGCTGCTTTTGCTCAGTTATGGCAGAAAGCGGGCCTTTCGTGCACAGAAACGCCGCATTTGCTCGGTTTTGGCATAAAACGTGCATTTCACGCTCCGAATTGCTCCTGTTGGCACAAAACGGGCCTTTCGTGCACCGAATCGCCGGTCTTGCTCAGTTTTGGCACAAAACGTGCGTTTCACGCTCCGAATTGCTCCTTTTGGCAGAAAACGGGCGTTTCGTGCTCAGAATCGCAGGTTTTGCGCAGTTTTGGCACAAAACGTGCGTTTCGCGCACAGAATCGCTGCTTTTGCTCAGTGTTGGCATAAAACGTGTACTTCGTACACATAATCGCGGCCTTTGGTCAGATTTGGCACAACACGTGCGTTTCGTGCACGGAATCGCCGCTTTTGCTCAGTTTTGGCACAAAACGGGCCTTTCGTGCACAGAATCGCCGCTCTTGCTCAGTTTTGGCACAAAACGTGCGTTTCACGCTCCGAATTGCTCCTTTTGGCACAAAACGGGCGTATCGTGCACAGAATCACCGCTTTTGCTCAGTTTTGGCATAAAACGTGCGTCTCACGCTCCGAATTGCTCCTTTTGGCACAAAACGGGCCTTTCGTGCACAGAATCGCCGCTTTTTCTCAGTTTTGGCGCAAAACGTGCGTTACACGCTCCGAATTGCTCCTTTTCGCACAAAACGGGCGTTTCGTACACAGAATCGCCGCTCTTGCTCAGTATTGGCACAAAACGTGCGTTTCGTGCACAGAATCGCCGCTTTTCCTCAGTTTTGGCACAAAACGTACGTTTCACGCTCCGAATTGCACCTTTTGGCACAAAACGTGCCATTCACGCTCCGACTTGTTCCTTTTGGCACAAAACAGGCGTTTCATGCACATAATCGCTGCTTTTGCGCAATTTTGGCACGAAACGTGCGTTCCACGCGTCGAGTAGCTCCTTTTGGTACAACATGTGCGTTTCGTGCATAGAATCGCTGCTTTCGCTCAGATTTGGCACAACACGTGCGTTTCGTGCACAGAATCGCTGCTTTTTCTCAGTTTTGGCACAAAACGTGCGATTGACGCACCGATTTGCTCCTTTTGGAACAAAACGTGCGTTTCGTGCACAGAATCGCCGCTCTTGCTCAGTTTTGGCACAAAACGTGCAGTTTACGCTCCGGATTGCTCCTTTGGCACAAAACGGGCGTTTCGTACACAGAATCGCCGCTCTTGCTCAGTTTTGGCATAAAACGTGCGTTTCGTGCACAAAATCGCTGCTTTTGCTCAGTGTTGGCATAAAACGTGTACTTCGTACACATAATCGCGGCCTTTGGTCAGATTTGGCACAACACGTGCGTTTCGTGCACGGAATCGCCGCTTTTGCTCAGTTTTGGCACAAAACGGGCCTTTCGTGCACAGAATCGCCGCTCTTGCTCAGTTTTGGCACAAAACGTGCGTTTCACGCTCCGAATTGCTCCTTTTGGCACACAACGGGCGTATCGTGCACAGAATCACCGCTTTTGCTCAGTTTTGGCATAAAACGTGCGTTTCACGCTCCGAATTGCTCCTTTTGGCACAAAACGGGCCTTTCGTGCACAGAATCGCCGCTTTTTCTCAGTTTTGGCGCAAAACGTGCGTTACACGCTCCGAATTGCTCCTTTTCGCACAAAACGGGCGTTTCGTACACAGAATCGCCGCTTTTGCTCAGTTTTGGCACAAAACATGCGTTTCGTGCACAAAATCGCTGCTTTTGCTCAGTGTTGGCATAAAACGTGTTCTTCGTACACATAATCGCGGCCTTTGGTCAGATTTGGCACAACACGCGCGTTTCGTGCACAGAATCGCTGCTTTTTCTCAGTTTTGGCACAAAACGTGCGTTTGACGCACCGATTTGCTCCTTTTGGAACAAAACGTGCGTTTCGTGCACAGAATCGCCGCTCTTGCTCAGTTTTGGCACAAAACGTGCGGTTTACGCTCCGAATTGCTCCTTTTGGCACAAAACGGGCGTTTTGTGCACAGAATCGCCGCTTTTGCACAGTTTTGGCACAAAACGTGCGTCTCGTGCACAGAATCGCCGCTTTTGCTAAGTTTTGGCATAAAACGTGCGCTTCACGCTCCGAATTGCTCCTTTTGGCACAAAACGGGCCTTTCGTGCACAGAATCGCCGCTTTTTCTCAGTTTTGGCACAAAACGTGCGTCTCGTGCACAGAATCGCCGCTTTTGCTAAGTTTTGGCACAGAGCGTGCGTTTCGTGCACAGAATCGCCGCTTTTGCTCAGTTTTAGCACAAAACGTGCGTTTCACGCTCCGAATTACTCCTTTTGGCACAAAACGTGTCATTCACGCTCCGAATTGTTCCTTTTGGCACAAAACTGGAGTTTCATGCACATAATCGCCGCTTTTGCTCAGTTTTAGCACAAAACGTGCATTTCACGCTCCGAATTGCTCCTTCTGGCACAAAACGAGCCTTTCGTGCACAGATTCGCCGCTTTTCCTCAGTTTTGGCACAAAACGTGCGTTTCACGCTCCGAATTGCTCCTTTTGGCACAAAACGGGCGTTTCGTGCACAGAATCGCCGCGTTTGCTCAGATTTGGCACATAACGTGCGTTTCGTGCACAGAATCGCTGCTTTTGCTCAGTTTTGGCACAAAACGTGCGGTTTACGCTCCGAATTGTACCTTTTGGCAGAAAACGGTCGTTTCGTGCTCAGAATCGCAGGTTTTGCGCAGTTTTGGCACAAAGCGTGCGTTTAGTGCACAGAATCGCCGAATTGCTCCTTTTGGCACAAAACGTGCGTTTTGTGCACAGAATCGCCGCTTTTGCACAGTTTTGGCACAAAACGTGCGTCTCGTGCACAGAATCGCCGCTTTTGCTAAGTTTTGGCATAAAACGTGCGCTTCACGCTCCGAATTGCTCCTTTTGGCACAAAACGGGCCTTTCGTGCACAGAATCGCCGCTTTTGCTAAGTTTTGGCATAAAACGTGCGTTTCACGCTCCGAGTTGCTCCTTTTGGCACAAAACGTGCGTTTCGTGCACAGAATCGCCGCTTTTGCTCAGGTTTGGCACGAAACGTGCGTTTCGTGCACAGAATCGCTGCTTTTGCTCAGTTATGGCAGAAAGCGGGCCTTTCGTGCACAGAAACGCCGCATTTGCTCGGTTTTGGCATAAAACGTGCATTTCACGCTCCGAATTGCTCCTGTTGGCACAAAACGGGCCTTTCGTGCACCGAATCGCCGGTCTTGCTCAGTTTTGGCACAAAACGTGCGTTTCACGCTCCGAATTGCTCCTTTTGGCAGAAAACGGGCGTTTCGTGCTCAGAATCGCAGGTTTTGCGCAGTTTTGGCACAAAACGTGCGTTTCGCGCACAGAATCGCCGTTCTTGCTCAGTTTTGGCACAAAACGTGCGTTTCGTGCACAGAATTGCCGCTTTTGCTCAGTCTTGGCACAAAACGTGCGTTTAGTGCACAGAATCGCCGCATTTGCTCAGTGTTGGCATAAAACGTGTTCGTCGTACACATAATCGCCGCCTTTGGTCAGATTTGGCACAACACGTGCGTTTCGTGCACAGAATCGCCGCTCTTGCTCAGTATTGGCACAAAACGTGCGGTTTACGCTCCGAATTGTACCTTTTGGCACAAAACGGGCACTTCGTGCTCAGAATCGCCGCTTTTGCGCAGTTTTGGCACAAAACGGGCGTTTCGTGCTCAGAATCGCCGCTTTTGCTAAGTTTTGTCACAGAGTGTGCGTTTCATGCACAGAATCGCCGCTTTTGCTCAGTGTTGGCACAAAACGTGCGTTTCACGCTCCGAATTACACCTTTTGGCACAAAGCGTGCCATTCACGCTCCGAATTGTTCCTTTTGGCACAAAACAGGCGTTTCATGCACATAATCGCTGCTTTTGCGCAATTTTGGCACAAAACGTGCGTTCCACGCGTCGAGTAGCTCCTTTTGGTACAACACGTGCGTTTCGTGCATAGAATCGCTGCTTTCGCTCAGTTTTGGCACGAAACGTGCGTTTCGTGCACAGAATCGCCGCTTTTTCTCAGTTTTGGCACAAAACGTGCGTTTGACGCACCGATTTGCTCCTTTTGGAACAAAACGTGCGTTTCGTGCACAGAATCGCCGCTCTTGCTCAGTTTTGGCACAAAACGTGCGGTTTACGCTCCGAATGGCTCCTTTCGGCACAAAGCGTGCCATTCACGCTCCGAATTGTTCCTTTTGGCACAAAACGTGCGTTTCGTGCACAGAATCACCGCTTTTGCTCAGTTTTGGCACAGAACGTGCGTTTCGTGCACAGAATCGCCGCTTTTGCTCAGTTTTGGCACAAAACGTGCGTTTCGTGCACAGAATCGCTGCCTTTGCGCAGTTTTGGCACAAAACGAGCGTTCCACGCGCCGAATTGCTCCTTTTGGCACAAAAGGTGCGTTTCGTGCACAAAATCGCTGCTTTTGCTCAGTGTTGGCATAAAACGTGTTCTTCGTACACATAATCGCCGCCTTTGGTCAGATTTGGCACAACACGTGCGTTTCGTGCACAGAATCGCTGCTATTTCTCAGTTTTGGCACAAAACGTGCGTTTGACGCACCGATTTGCTCCTTTTGGAACAAAACGTGCCTTTCGTGCACCGAATCGCCGCTTTTCCTCAGTTTTGGCATAAAACGTGCGTTTCACGCTCCGAGTTGCTCCTTTTGGCACAAAACGTGCGTTTCGTGCACAGAATCGCCGCTTTTGCTCAGGTTTGGCACAAAACGTGCGTTTCGTGCTCAGAATCGCTGTTTTTGCTCGGTTTTGGCAGAAAGCGGGCCTTTCGTGCACAGAAACGCCGCTTTTGCTCAGTTTTGGCATAAAACGTGCATTTCACGCTCCGAATTGCTCCTTTTGGCACAAAACGGACCTTTCGTGCACCGAATCGCCGCTTTTCCTCAGTTTTGGCACAAAACGTGCGTTTCACGCTCCGAATTGCTCCTTTTGGCACAAAACGGGCGTTTCGTGCACAGAATCGCCGCTTTCGCTCAGTTTTGGCACAAAACGTGCGTTTCGCGAACAGAATCGCCGCTTTTGCTCAGTTTTGGCACAGAGCGTGCGTTTCGTGCACAGAATCGCCGCTCTTGCTCAGTTTTGACACAAAACGTGCGTTTCGTGCACAGAATCGGCGCTCTTGCTCAGTTTTGGCACAAAACGTGCGTTTCGTGCACAGAATCACCGCTTTTGCTCAGTTTTGGCATAAAACGTGCGTTTCACGCTCCGAATTGCTCCTTTTGGCACAAAACGTGCGTTTCGTGCACAGAATCGCCGCTTCTGCTCAGTTTTGGCACAAAACGTGCGTTTCGTGCACAGAATCACCGCTTTTGCTCAGTTTTGGCACAGAACGTGCGTTTCGTGTACAGAATCGCCACTTTTGCTCAGTTTTTGCATAAAACGTGCGTTTCGTGCACAAAATCGCTGCTTTTGCTCAGTGTTGGCATAAAACGTGTTCTTCGTACACATAATCGCCGCCTTTGGTCAGATTTGGCACAACACGTGCGTTTCGTGCACAGAATCGCTGCTATTTCTCAGTTTTGGCACAAAACGTGCGTTTGACGCACCGATTTGCTCCTTTTGACACAAAACGTGCGTTTCGTGCACAGAATCGCCGCTTTTGCTCAGTTTTGGCACAAAACGTGTGGTTCACGCTCCGAATTGTTCCTTTTGTCACAAAACGGGGGTTTCGTGCACAGAATCGCTGCTTTTGCGCCGTTTTCGCACAAAACGTGCGTTTCGCGAACAGAATCGCCGCTTTTGCTCAGTTTTGGCACAGAGCGTGCGTTTCGTGCACAGAATCGCCGCTCTTGCTCAGTTTTGACACAAAACGTGCGTTTCGTGCACAGAATCGGCGCTCTTGCTCAGTTTTGGCACAAAACGTGCGTTTCGTGCACAGAATCACCGCTTTTGCTCAGTTTTGGCATAAAACGTGCGTTTCACGCTCCGAATTGCTCCTTTTGGCACAAAAAGTGCGTTTCGTGCACAGAATCGCCGCTTCTGCTCAGTTTTGGCACAAAACGTGCGTTTCGTGCACAGAATCACCGCTTTTGCTCAGTTTTGGCACAGAACGTGCGCTTCGTGCACAGAATCGCCGCTTTTGCTCAGTTTTGGCACAAAACGTGCGTTTCGTGTACAGAATCGCCACTTTTGCTCAGTTTTTGCATAAAACGTGCGTTTCGTGCACAAAATCGCTGCTTTTGCTCAGTGTTGGCATAAAACGTGTTCTTCGTACACATAATCGCCGCCTTTGGTCAGATTTGGCACAACACGTGCGTTTCGTGCACAGAATCGCTGCTATTTCTCAGTTTTGGCACAAAACGTGCGTTTGACGCACCGATTTGCTCCTTTTGACACAAAACGTGCGTTTCGTGCACAGAATCGCCGCTTTTGCTCAGTTTTGGCACAAAACGTGTGGTTCACGCTCCGAATTGTTCCTTTTGTCACAAAACGGGGGTTTCGTGCACAGAATCGCTGCTTTTGCGCCGTTTTCGCACAAAACGTGCGTTTCGCGAACAGAATCGCCGCTTTTGCTCAGTTTTGGCACAGAGCGTGCGTTTCGTGCACAGAATCGCCGTTCTTGCTCAGTTTTGACACAAAACGTGCGTTTCGTGCACAGAATCGGCGCTCTTGCTCAGTTTTGGCACAAAACGTGCGTTTCGTGCACAGAATCACCGCTTTTGCTCAGTTTTGGCATAAAACGTGCGTTTCACGCTCCGAATTGCTCCTTTTGGCACAAAAAGTGCGTTTCGTGCACAGAATCGCCGCTTCTGCTCAGTTTTGGCACAAAACGTGCGTTTCGTGCACAGAATCACCGCTTTTGCTCAGTTTTGGCACAGAACGTGCGCTTCGTGCACAGAATCGCCGCTTTTGCTCAGTTTTGGCACAAAACGTGCGTTTCGTGTACAGAATCGCCACTTTTGCTCAGTTTTTGCATAAAACGTGCGTTTCGTGCACAAAATCGCTGCTTTTGCTCAGTGTTGGCATAAAACGTGTTCTTCGTACACATAATCGCCGCCTTTGGTCAGATTTGGCACAACACGTGCGTTTCGTGCACAGAATCGCTGCTATTTCTCAGTTTTGGCACAAAACGTGCGTTTGACGCACCGATTTGCTCCTTTTGACACAAAACGTGCGTTTCGTGCACAGAATCGCCGCTTTTGCTCAGTTTTGGCACAAAACGTGTGGTTCACGCTCCGAATTGTTCCTTTTGTCACAAAACGGGGGTTTCGTGCACAGAATCGCTGCTTTTGCGCCGTTTTCGCACAAAGCGTGCGTTCCACGCGCCGAGTTGCTCCTTTTGTCACAAAACGGGCCCTTCGTGCACCGAACCGCCGATTTTGCTCAGTTTTGGCATAAAACGTGCGCTTCACGCTCCGAATTGCTCCTCTTGGCACAAAACGGGCCTTTCATGCACAGAATCGCCGCTTTTCCTCAGTTTTGGCACAAAACGGGCGTTTCATGCACATAATCGCTGCTTTTGCGCAATTTTGGCACAAAACGTGCGTTCCACGCGTCGAGTAGCTCCTTTTGGTACAACACGTGCGTTTCGTGCATAGAATCGCTGCTTTCGCTCAGTTTTGGCACGAAACGTGCGTTTCGTGCACAGAATCGCCGCTTTTGCTCAGTTTTGGCATAAAACGTGCGTTCCACGCGTCGAGTAGCTCCTTTTGGTACAACACGTGCGTTTCGCGCATAGAATCGCTGCTTTCGCTCAGTTTTGGCACGAAACGTGCGTTTCGTGCACAGAATCGCCGCTTTTACTCAGTTTTAGCACAAAACGAGCGTTTCGTGCACAGAATCGCCGCTCTTGTTCAGGTTTGGCACAAAACGGGCCTTTCGTGCACAGAAACGCCGCTTTTGCTCAGTTTTGGCACAAAACGTGCGTTTCACGCTCCGAATTGCTCCTTTTGGCACAAAACGTGCGTTTCGTGCACAGAATCACCGCTTTTGCTCAGTTTTGGCACAGAACGTGCGTTTCGTGCACAGAATCGCCGCTTTTGCTCAGTTTTGGCACAAAACGTGCGTTTCGTGCACAGAATCGCTGCCTTTGCGCAGTTTTGGCACAAAACGAGCGTTCCACGCGCCGAATTGCTCCTTTTGGCACAAAAGGTGCGTTTCGTGCACAAAATCGCTGCTTTTGCTCAGTGTTGGCATAAAACGTGTTCTTCGTACACATAATCGCCGCCTTTGGTCAGATTTGGCACAACACGTGCGTTTCGTGCACAGAATCGCTGCTATTTCTCAGTTTTGGCACAAAACGTGCGTTTGACGCACCGATTTGCTCCTTTTGGAACAAAACGTGCCTTTCGTGCACCGAATCGCCGCTTTTCCTCAGTTTTGGCATAAAACGTGCGTTTCACGCTCCGAGTTGCTCCTTTTGGCACAAAACGTGCGTTTCGTGCACAGAATCGCCGCTTTTGCTCAGGTTTGGCACAAAACGTGCGTTTCGTGCTCAGAATCGCTGTTTTTGCTCGGTTTTGGCAGAAAGCGGGCCTTTCGTGCACAGAAACGCCGCTTTTGCTCAGTTTTGGCATAAAACGTGCATTTCACGCTCCGAATTGCTCCTTTTGGCACAAAACGGACCTTTCGTGCACCGAATCGCCGCTTTTCCTCAGTTTTGGCACAAAACGTGCGTTTCACGCTCCGAATTGCTCCTTTTGGCACAAAACGGGCGTTTCGTGCACAGAATCGCCGCTTTCGCTCAGTTTTGGCACAAAACGTGCGTTTCGCGAACAGAATCGCCGCTTTTGCTCAGTTTTGGCACAGAGCGTGCGTTTCGTGCACAGAATCGCCGCTCTTGCTCAGTTTTGACACAAAACGTGCGTTTCGTGCACAGAATCGGCGCTCTTGCTCAGTTTTGGCACAAAACGTGCGTTTCGTGCACAGAATCACCGCTTTTGCTCAGTTTTGGCATAAAACGTGCGTTTCACGCTCCGAATTGCTCCTTTTGGCACAAAAAGTGCGTTTCGTGCACAGAATCGCCGCTTCTGCTCAGTTTTGGCACAAAACGTGCGTTTCGTGCACAGAATCACCGCTTTTGCTCAGTTTTGGCACAGAACGTGCGCTTCGTGCACAGAATCGCCGCTTTTGCTCAGTTTTGGCACAAAACGTGCGTTTCGTGTACAGAATCGCCACTTTTGCTCAGTTTTTGCATAAAACGTGCGTTTCGTGCACAAAATCGCTGCTTTTGCTCAGTGTTGGCATAAAACGTGTTCTTCGTACACATAATCGCCGCCTTTGGTCAGATTTGGCACAACACGTGCGTTTCGTGCACAGAATCGCTGCTATTTCTCAGTTTTGGCACAAAACGTGCGTTTGACGCACCGATTTGCTCCTTTTGGAACAAAACGTGCCTTTCGTGCACCGAATCGCCGCTTTTCCTCAGTTTTGGCATAAAACGTGCGTTTCACGCTCCGAGTTGCTCCTTTTGGCACAAAACGTGCGTTTCGTGCACAGAATCGCCGCTTTTGCTCAGGTTTGGCACAAAACGTGCGTTTCGTGCTCAGAATCGCTGTTTTTGCTCGGTTTTGGCAGAAAGCGGGCCTTTCGTGCACAGAAACGCCGCTTTTGCTCAGTTTTGGCATAAAACGTGCATTTCACGCTCCGAATTGCTCCTTTTGGCACAAAACGGACCTTTCGTGCACCGAATCGCCGCTTTTCCTCAGTTTTGGCACAAAACGTGCGTTTCACGCTCCGAATTGCTCCTTTTGGCACAAAACGGGCGTTTCGTGCACAGAATCGCCGCTTTCGCTCAGTTTTGGCACAAAACGTGCGTTTCGCGAACAGAATCGCCGCTTTTGCTCAGTTTTGGCACAGAGCGTGCGTTTCGTGCACAGAATCGCCGCTCTTGCTCAGTTTTGACACAAAACGTGCGTTTCGTGCACAGAATCGGCGCTCTTGCTCAGTTTTGGCACAAAACGTGCGTTTCGTGCACAGAATCACCGCTTTTGCTCAGTTTTGGCATAAAACGTGCGTTTCACGCTCCGAATTGCTCCTTTTGGCACAAAAAGTGCGTTTCGTGCACAGAATCGCCGCTTCTGCTCAGTTTTGGCACAAAACGTGCGTTTCGTGCACAGAATCACCGCTTTTGCTCAGTTTTGGCACAGAACGTGCGCTTCGTGCACAGAATCGCCGCTTTTGCTCAGTTTTGGCACAAAACGTGCGTTTCGTGTACAGAATCGCCACTTTTGCTCAGTTTTTGCATAAAACGTGCGTTTCGTGCACAAAATCGCTGCTTTTGCTCAGTGTTGGCATAAAACGTGTTCTTCGTACACATAATCGCCGCCTTTGGTCAGATTTGGCACAACACGTGCGTTTCGTGCACAGAATCGCTGCTATTGCTCAGTTTTGGCACAAAACGTGCGTTTGACGCACCGATTTGCTCCTTTTGGAACAAAACGTGCCTTTCGTGCACCGAATCGCCGCTTTTCCTCAGTTTTGGCATAAAACGTGCGTTTCACGCTCCGAGTTGCTCCTTTTGGCACAAAACGTGCGTTTCGTGCACAGAATCGCCGCTTTTGCTCAGGTTTGGCACAAAACGTGCGTTTCGTGCTCAGAATCGCTGTTTTTGCTCGGTTTTGGCAGAAAGCGGGCCTTTCGTGCACAGAAACGCCGCTTTTGCTCAGTTTTGGCATAAAACGTGCATTTCACGCTCCGAATTGCTCCTTTTGGCACAAAACGGACCTTTCGTGCACCGAATCGCCGCTTTTCCTCAGTTTTGGCACAAAACGTGCGTTTCACGCTCCGAGTTGCTCCTTTTGGCACAAAACGGGCGTTTCGTGCACAGAATCGCCGCTTTCGCTCAGTTTTGGCACAAAACGTGCGTTTCGCGAACAGAATCGCCGCTTTTGCTCAGTTTTGGCACAGAGCGTGCGTTTCGTGCACAGAATCGCCGCTCTTGCTCAGTTTTGACACAAAACGTGCGTTTCGTGTACAGAATCGCCACTTTTGCTCAGTTTTGGCATAAAACGTGCGTTTCGTGCACAAAATCGCAGCTTTTGCTTAGTGTTGGCATAAAACGTGTTCTTCGTACACATAATCGCCGCCTTTGGTCAGATTTGGCACAACACGTGCGTTTCGTGCACTGAATCGCTGCTTTTTCTCAGTTTTGGCACAAAACGTGCGTTTGACGCACCGATTTGCTCCTTTTGGAACAAAACGTGCGTTTCGTGCACAGAATCGCCGCTCTTGCTCAGTTTTGGCACAAAACGTGCGGTTTACGCTCCGAATTGTACCTTTTGGCAGAAAACGGGCGTTTCGTGCTCAGAATCGCAGGTTTTGCGCAGTTTTGGCACAAAGCGTGCGTTTAGTGCACAGAATCGCCGCTTTTGCTCAGGTTTGGCACAAAACGTGCGTTTCGTGCTCAGAATCGCTGTTTTTGCTCGGTTTTGGCACAGAGCGTGCGTTTCATGCACAGAATCGCCGCTTTTGCTCAGTGTTGGCACAAAACGTGCGTTTCACGCTCCGAATTACACCTTTTGCCACAAAGCGTGCCATTCACGCTCCGAATTGTTCCTTTTGGCACAAAACAGGCGTTTCATGCACATAATCGCTGCTTTTGCGCAATTTTGGCACAAAAAGTGCGTTCCACGCGTCGAGTAGCTCCTTTTGGTACAACACGTGCGTTTCGTGCATAGAATCGCTGCTTTCGCTCAGTTTTGGCACGAAACGTGCGTTTCGTGCACAGAATCGCCGCTTTTGCTCAGTTTTGGCATAAAACGTGCGTTTCACGCTCCGAATGGCTCCTTTCCGCACAAAGCGGGCCTTTCGTGCACAGAATCGCCGCTTTTCCTCAGTTTTGGCATAAAACGTGCGTTTCACGCTCCGAGTTGCTCCTTTTGGCACAAAACGTGCGTTTCGTGTTCAGAATCGCCACTTTTGCTCAGTTTTGTAGAGTGTGAATGGTTTTATTACGTGCGATTGGGTATGCTTGGAAACTTCGAACGACTGGATATTAAGAATGAAATAAACAGCGTGATTGCGTGCGACTGAATTTGAGAGGCTGAGGTGCGAAAGAAGAGTGTTTGGAACCGAACGACTGGACCATGTAGCGGGATCGTATGACTGAAGACGATAAGAGTGGCGTAAGCGTGACTGCGAGAATTCCGAGAATGGATGCGGGATGAATGTAGGGTGAACTTGGTGAATCTTCGGGGCGAATGAGTTAGTCTTAAGCGAACAGCGAAAGAGCGATGAGCGAATGAGCGTACCACTTGTAATCTTAGCAATAGTTAGTAATTTAATAAATACACATACATACATAAATATAACAGTGCCTGAACAATTTTAAACCATTTCCTACAAATTTGGGGGCTCGACCGGGATAGAAAGAGCCAGTGAACTCAGCGTTAACACACAGTGACTGTTTAATGTGATAGTTAAGGAGACCGTAAATAAGTGAAACACTGCAAAGTTTGTGCGTGCCGATGAGTGAAGTGGATCTGAGCAAATTGAAAGTGACTCAGTTGAAGGAACAGCTTCGAAGGTTAGGTCTGTCCACTAGCGGATCTAAAGTGGATTTGATAGACAGGATAATGAACGCGGAAAAGAATTCGGAAACTCCGATAAGCGGAACCAGCGGTACCCAAGCCGAACCAGGGATGACGGCGAGAGAAGCCCAGTTGTTGAGAGAACTGGAAGAGATGCGTCGACAATTACAGCGCCAAACATTAGACGCTGCACCACTTCCCGCCTCACCTACCCCAGCGTTTAACCAAAATTTCATGGGCAATATAAGCATTGCCGCGATTGCGGACCTTCTTCCATTCTTCGACGGTGATGGTGAGAAGTTCGAGCGGTGGGAAAAACAGGTGCGTCTGCTGGCTGTGACGTACAACTTGTCCGAAGAAATGTGCAAGGTGCTGATAGGTAGCAGACTGCGCGGAAAAGCCCTAGAATGGTTCCATTCTAGGCCTGAATTCCTAGAAATAGGCATGCACGAATTGATGAATAAACTGCGTGAAATGTTTTATCGACGGCCCAACAAGACCATCAGGCGAAGGAAGTTTGAAGAGCGCATGTGGCGACCAAACGAACCTTTCAGCGAATACCTGCACCATAAGGTAATACTGGGAAATAATGTGCCCATCGATGAAGACGAGTTAGTTGATCTCATCATCGAAGGAATTCCTGACGGAACGCTACGGAATCAGGCATATATTCAAAGGTTTTCGTCGCCTGCAGCGTTAATGGAAGCGTTCGAAAAAGTAAAATTAAGAGGAGCGAGCTACAGCAATAGAAGTGCTGTAAACACAAGCGCCGTAAAGGATCCAGTAAAGGAGGAAAGCGGCAGAAGACCTCTGGTCAAAGAGGAAAAGAGATACCCGTCGCAAGGATATCTGCAGCCAAGTGCACCAGGAAGGAGGTGCCCAAGCTGCGGGTTAATGGGACACCAGCTACCTGATTGTCCGACGAGGGAAAAGGGCGTCAAGTGTTTTGAGTGTCGAGGATACGGACACATTTCAGCCCATTGTCCGACGAAACTACAACCACCAACCCGTAGTAGCTACAACGTAGAGCTGGCAGCGAAGTACGAGAAGGAGACAATAATTCACGGACAGAAGGTAACGGCTACAATCGACACGGGAAGTGACATTTGTTTAATGCGTGCGTCGGTACATGCGGAATTAGGCGCGCCGCGATTACAGCGAACGGGTTTACGATTTCGCGGAGTAGGTTCGGGCGACAACGAAACGTGGGGTGTGTTTAGCACAGAAATTTCCATAGACAAAGAATCGTACCCAATAACAGTGCATGTGGTTGCTGACCGGCTCATGCGACCCGCCCTAATTATAGGCGCCGACTTTTTGCAAAACGTAAACGTTTCGATTCAAAACAACCGCGTCTCGATATCTAAGGCGGATAAGAATGTTCCGACCATGGAAAATGTTCCCGAAGTTTACAATATTGTTGCGTGTGATTCTGCGGAAATAGACACTTCGTACATTGTGAATTGCGAGCATCGGCGGCGAATAGAGCAGCTTATTAACGATTATAAACCATGCGAAAGGGCGGAGACAGACGTGACGATGAAAATTATTCTTCGCGATGAGGAGCCGGTATATCAGCGTGCGAGACGTTTAGCACCCGCGGATAAAATTGAAGTAAACGCGCAAGTTAGTACATGGTTAGAAGAAGGTATCGTGCGGCCGTCGTTATCTGAATTTGCAAGCCCGGTAGTTTTGGTAAACAAGAAGGATGGGTCGAAAAGGCTATGCGTTGATTACAGGCTCTTAAACAAAAAAATAATCAAAAACCGCTATCCTTTGCCACTGATAGAAGATCAGCTGGACATGTTACAAGGAGCAAAAATATTTAGCACTCTCGATCTAAAGAACGGGTTTTTCCATGTAGTGGTAGATGAGAATAGTAGGAAGTACACTGCTTTTATTACGCCTGATGGACAATATGAATTTTGTAGGGTGCCTTTCGGATTGGCAAACTCTCCCGCGGTTTTCCAAAAGTTCATTAATACAGTTTTTAGAAAATTAATATCGGAAAACACAGTATTAGCGTACATGGATGATTTAATAATTCCATCAGCGAACGAAGATGCAGGGTTACAGAAATTGGAAATAGTTTTAGATACCGCAGCACGCTCAGGTCTAATCATCAATTGGAAAAAATGTCAATTCTTGCGATCGCGTGTAGAATTTTTAGGGCATATCGTGGAAAATGGGACAGTACGCCCTTCGGAAAACAAAACAGCCGCTGTTATGCATTTTTCCGAACCGCGAACCATAAAGCAGGTGCAGGCTTTCCTCGGGTTATCTGGGTATTTTCGGAAGTTCATACCACATTATTCTATTATCGCGAGACCGTTGACGAACTTATTAAAAGCAAACGTTACATTTTCATTTGGGGAGGAACAGTTAATTGCGTTCAATCAGTTAAAAACCATCTTAAGTAGTAAACCAGTCTTAAAATTATATAAAACTAGTGCAGAAACGCAGTTGCATACGGACGCGTCGAAATTCGGATTTGGGGCAGTATTAGTGCAGAAGGACAGCGCAGACGGTAAATTTCACCCAGTATACTATGCTAGTGGAAAAACGACGGATGCCGAATCAAAATATAGTAGCTATGAATTGGAAATATTGGCAGTGGTAAAGGCGTTAAAGAAGTTTCGAGTATATTTACTCGGAATACCGTTTAAGATCATTACTGATTGCAAGGCGTTTGCGCTCACAATGAACAAAAAAGAACTTTGCGTACGTGTAGCCAGATGGGCATTGTTATTGGAGGAATTTAACTATACTATAGAGCATAGGTCGGGTAGTAGTATGCGTCACGTTGATGCGCTAAGTCGCAATCCATTGATGAGCTGCATGTTTATATCTAGCGAAAACACGTTGACGATTAAATTGCGGAAAGCGCAACGCGAGGATGAAAATATTCGACGAATATTAGAGTACGCGGAACAACAGCAGGTTGCCGGTTATATGGTAAAAGCGGGTCTCTTGTTTAAAGAAGTCGATAAAGACTATTTGTTGGTAGTTCCAAAGTCCATGCAAAAGCAGATAATCAGACAGGCGCACGATAGAGGGCATTTTTCGGTGGCGAAGACACTTGACTTGCTTAAACGAGATTATTACATACCGAATGCGGCATCGAAAATCGAGAAAGTGATTACGAATTGTATTGCATGTTTATTAGCGGAGCGAAAGCACGGAAAGCAAGAAGGTTTGTTAAACCCGTTGGAGAAAGGGGTGATACCGCTAGATACTTATCATGTTGATTATTTGGGACCCCTTCCTTCGACCAAGAAAAATTATAAGCATGTTCTGGTTGTAATTGATGCGTTTTCCAAATTTACTTGGCTGTACGCGACGAAAGCGGCGAGTGCGAGTGAAGCGATAACTCGATTAAGCAAGCAATCAATCCTGTTTAGTAATCCGCGGCGTATTGTTACAGATCGAGGATCAGCGTTTACATCCGCAGAATTCGGCAAATATTGTGCAGACGAAGGAATCGAGCATAATTTAATCACTACGGGCATTCCCCGAGCGAATGGGCAAGTTGAACGCGTCAACCGTGTCCTAATCTCATTACTTACAAAATTGGCACATCCTAATCGGGAAGAATGGCACAAATATTTGGACGCGGCGCAAAAATGTATTAATACCACTACGCATCGAAGCGTGGGCACGACTCCGTTTCGCATATTGTTCGGAACCTATCCGCGTTTGCGTGAAAACCACGACATTAAAGAACTGCTAGAGAAAGAATGGATGTCAGAATTTCATCATGAGCGAGACGAGATTCGAGCTCACGCAAAAGAATCAATAGAAAAAATTCAGGCCGAAAATAGAAAAACATACAACCGTAACAGAATTGTAGCGCGAAAATATAGTCTAGGCGATCTTGTTGCGATCAAGCGAACTCAGCGGGGACCGGGGTTAAAGTTTGCCAATAAGTTTCTGGGGCCGTATAAAATAACAAAAATTTTGCGGAATGATAGATATGTAGTAGAGAAAGTAGGTGACTGCGAGGGTCCCATGATGACCTCTACTGCGGCGGATCACATGAAATGGTGGGCATGCGATGAAACGGACTCGTTCAGCGAAGACGATGATCCGGGAACCGATCAAGGATTCGATACCTGAGGTCAGGTATCGAGTCAGGACGGCCGAGTGTAGAGTGTGAATGGTTTTATTACGTGCGATTGGGTATGCTTGGAAACTTCGAACGACTGGATATTAAGAATGAAATAAACAGCGTGATTGCGTGCGACTGAATTTGAGAGGCTGAGGTGCGAAAGAAGAGTGTTTGGAACCGAACGACTGGACCATGTAGCGGGATCGTATGACTGAAGACGATAAGAGTGGCGTAAGCGTGACTGCGAGAATTCCGAGAATGGATGCGGGATGAATGTAGGGTGAACTTGGTGAATCTTCGGGGCGAATGAGTTAGACTTAAGCGAACAGCGAAAGAGCGATGAGCGAATGAGCGTACCACTTGTAATCTTAGCAATAGTTAGTAATTTAATAAATACACATACATACATAAATATAACAGTGCCTGAACAATTTTAAACCATTTCCTACAGTTTTTGCATAAAACCTGCGTTTCGTGCACAAAATCGCTGCTTTTGCTCAGTGTTGGCATAAAATGTGTTCTTCGTACACATAATCGCGGCCTTTGGTCAGATTTGGCACAACACGTGCGTTTCGTGCACAGAATCGCTGCTTTTTCTCAGTTTTGGCACAAAACGTGCGTTTGACGCGCCGAGTTGCTCCTTTTGTCACAAAACGTGCGTTTCGTGCATAGAATCGCCGCTTTCGATCAGTTTTGGCACGAAACGTGCGTTTCGTGCACAGAATCACCGCTTTTGCTCAGTTTTGGCACAGAACGTGCGCTTCGTGCACAGAATCGCCGCTTTTGCTCAGTTTTGGCACAAAACGTGCGTTTCGCGAACAGAATCGCCGCTTTTGCACAGTTTTGGCACAGAGCGTGCGTTTCGTGCACAGAATCGCCGCTCTTGCTCAGTTTTGGCATAAAACGTGTTCTTCGTACACATAATCGCCGCCTTTGGTCAGATTTGGCACAACACGTGCGTTTCGTGCACTGAATCGCTGCTTTTTCTCAGTTTTGGCACAAAACGTGCGTTTCACGCTCCGAATTGCTCCTTTTGGCACAAAACGGGCCTTTCGTGCACAGAATCGCCGCTTTTCCTCAGTTTTGGCATAAAACGTGCGTTTCACGCTCCGAGTTGCTCCTTTTGGCACAAAACGTGCGTTTCGTGTACAGAATCGCCACTTTTGCTCAGTTTTTGCATAAAACGTGCGTTTTGGTGCACAAAATCGCTGCTTTTGCTCAGTGTTGACATAAAATGTGTTCTTCGTACACATAATCGCGGCCTTTGGTCAGATTTGGCACAACACGTGCGTTTCGTGCACAGAATCGCTGCTATTTCTCAGTTTTGGCACAAAACGCGCGTTTGACGCACCGATTTGCTCCTTTTGGAACAAAACGTGCGTTTCGTGCACAGAATCGGCGCTCTTGCTCAGTTTTGGCACAAAACGTGCGTTTCGTGCACAGAATCGCCGCTTTTGCACAGTTTTGGCACAGAGCGTGCGTTTCGTGCACAGAACCGCCGCTCTTGCTCAGTTTTGACACAAAACGTGCGTTTCGTGTACCGAATCGCCACTTTTGCTCAGTTTTGGCATAAAACGTGCGTTTCGTGCACAAAATCGCTGCTTTTGCTCAGTGTTGGCATAAAACGTGTTCTTCGAACACATAATCGCCGCCTTTGGTCAGATTTGGCACAACACGTGCGTTTCGTGCACAGAATCGCTGCTTTTTCTCAGTTTTGGCACAAAACGTGCGGTTTACGCTCCGAATTGTACCTTTTGGCAGAAAACGGGCGTTTCGTGCTCAGAATCGCAGGTTTTGCGCAGTTTTGGCACAAAGCGTGCGTATAGTGCACAGAATCGCCGCTTTTGCTCAGTTTTGGCACATAACGTGCGTTTCGTGCACAGAATTGCCGCTTTTGCTCTGTCTTGGCACAAAACGTGCGTTTAGTGCACAGAATCGCCGCTTTTGCTCAGCGTTGGCATAAAACGTGTTCTTCGTACACATAATCGCCGCCTTTGGTCAGATTTGGCACGACACGTGCGTTTCGTGCACAGAATCGAAGCTTTTTCACAGTTTTGGCACAAAACGTGCGTTTGACGCACCGATTTGCTCCTTTTGGAACAAAACGTGCGTTTCGTGCACAGAATCGCCGCTCTTGCTCAGTTTTGGCACAAAAAGTGCGTTTCACGCTCGAATTACTCCTTTTGGCACAAAACGTGCATTTCACGCTCCGAATTGCTCCTTTTGGCACAAAACGGGCCTTTCGTGCACCGAATCGCCGCTTTTCCTCAGTTTTGGCACAAAACGTGCGTTTCACGCTCCGAATTGCTCCTTTTGACACAAAACGGGCGTTTCGTGCACAGAATCGCCGCTTTTGCTCAGGTTTGGCACAACACGTGCGTTTCGTGCACAGAATCGCTGCTTTTTCTCAGTTTTGGCACAAAACGTGCGTTTGACGCGCCGATTTGCTCCTTTTGGAACAAAACGTGCGTTTCGTGCACAGAATCGCCACTCTTGCTAAGTATTGGCACAAAACGTGCGGTTTACGCTCCGAATTGTACCTTTTGGCACAAAACGGGCGCTTCGTGCTCAGAATCGCAGCTTTTGCGCAGTTTTGGCACAAAACGGGCGTTTCGTGCTCAGTATCGCCGCTTTTGCTCAGTTTTGGCATAAAACGTGCGTTTCACGCTCCAAACTGCTCCTTTTTGCACAAAACGGGCCTTTCGAGCACCGAATCGCCGCTTTTGCTCAGTTTTGGCATAAAACGTGCGTTTCACGTTCCGAGGTGCTCCTTTTTGCAAAAAACGGGCCTTTCGTGATTAGAATCGCCGCTTTTCCTCAGTTCTGGCACAAAACGTGCGTTTCACGCTCCGAATTGCTCCTTTTGGCACAAAACGGGCGTATCGTGCACAGAATCGCCGCTTTTGCTCAGTTTTGGCATAAAACGTGCATTTCACGATCCGAATTGCTCCTATTGGCACAAAACGGGCCTTTCGGGCACGGAATCGCCGCTTTTCCTCAGTTTTGGCACAAAACGTGCGTTTCACGCTCCGAATTGCTCCTTTTGGCACAAAACGGGCCTTTCGGGCACAGAATCGCCGCTCTTGCTCAGTTTTGGCACAAAACGTGTGTTTCGTGCACAGAATCGCCGCTTTTGCTCAGTTTTTGAACAAAACGAGCGTTTCGTGCACAGAACCGCCGCTTTTGCTCAGGTTTGGCACAAAACGTGCGTTTCCTGCACAGAATTGCCGCTTTTGCTCAGGCTTGGCACAAAACGTGCGTTTCGTGCACAGAATCGCTGCTTTTGCTCAGTTTTGGTAGAAAGCGGGCCTTTCGTGCACAGAAACGCCGCTTTTGCTCAGGCTTGGCACAAAACGTGCGTTTCGTGCACAGAATCGCTGCTTTTGCTCAGTTTTGGTAGAAAGCGGGCCTTTCGTGCACAGAAACGCCGCTTTTGCTCAGTTTTGGCATAAAACGTGCATTTCACGGTCCGAATTGCTCCCTTTGGCACAAAACGGGCCTTTCGTGCACCGAATCGCCGCTTTTGCTCAGTTTTGGCACAAAACGGGCGTTTCGTGCACAGAATCGCCGCTTTTGCTCAGTTTTGGCACAAAACGTGCGTTCTACGCGCCAAATTGCTCCTTTTGGCACAAAACGTGCGTTTCGTGCACAGAATCGCCGCTTTTGCTCAGGCTTGGCACAAAACGTGCGTTTCGTGCACAGAATCGCTGCTTTTGCTCAGTTTTGGTAGAAAGCGGGCCTTTCGTGCACAGAAACGCCGCTTTTGCTCAGTTTTGGCATAAAACGTGCATTTCACGGTCCGAATTGCTCCCTTTGGCACAAAACGGGCCTTTCGTGCACCGAATCGCCGCTTTTGCTCAGTTTTGGCACAAAACGTGCGTTCTACGAGCCAAATTGCTCCTTTTGGCACAAAACGTGCGTTTCGTGCACAGAATCGCCGCTTTTGCTCAGGCTTGGCACAAAACGTGCGTTTCGTGCACAGAATCGCTGCTTTTGCTCAGTTTTGGTAGAAAGCGGGCCTTTCGTGCACAGAAAAGCCGCTTTTGCTCAGTTTTGGCATAAAACGTGCATTTCACGGTCCGAATTGCTCCCTTTGGCACAAAACGGGCCTTTCGTGCACCGAATCGCCGCTTTTGCTCAGTGTTGGCATAAAACGTGTTCTTCGTACACATAATCGCCGCCTTTGGTCAGATTTGGCACAACTCGTGCGTTTCGTGCACAGAATCGCTGCTTTTTCTCAGTTTTGGCACAAAACGTGCGTTTGACGCACCGATGTGCTCCTATTGGCACAAAACGGGCCTTTCGTGCACAGAATCGCCGCTTTTCCTCAGTTTTGGCATAAAACGTGCGTTTCACCCTCCGAGTTGCTCCTTTTGGCACAAAACGTGCGTTTCGTGCACAGAATCGCCGCTTTTACTCAGGTTTGGCACAAAACGTGCGTTTCGTGCACAGAATCGCTGCTTTTGCTCAGTTTTGGCACAAAACGGGCCATTCGTGCACAGAAACGCCGCTTTTGCTCAGTTTTGGCACAAAACGTGCGTTTCACGCTCCATATTGCTCCTTTTAGCACAAAACGTGCGTTTCGTGCACAGAATCACCGCTTTTGCTCAGTTTTGGCACAGAACGTGCGTTTCGTGCACAGAATCGCCGCTTTTGCTCAGTTTTGGCACAAAACGTGCGTTTCGTGCACAGAATCGCTGCCTTTGGGCAGTTTTGGCACAAAACGAGCGTTCCACGCGCCGAATTGCTCCTTTTGGCACAAAAGGTGCGTTTCGTGCACAAAATCGCTGCTTTTGCTCAGTGTTGGCATAAAACGTGTTCTTCGTACACATAATCGCCGCCTTTGGTCAGACTTGGCACAACACGTGCGTTTAGTGCACAGAATCGCCGCTTTTGCTCAGTTTTGGCACAAAACGTGCGTTTCGTGCACAGAATAGCCGAATTGCTCCTTTTGGCACAAAACGTGCGTATTGTGCACAGAATCGCCGCTTTTGCTCAGTTTTGGCACAAAACGTGCGTCTCGTGCACAGAACCGCCGCTTTTGCTAAGTTTTGGCACAAAACGTGCGTTTCACGCTCCGAATTACACCTTTTGGCATAAAACGTGCCATTCTCGCTCCGAATTGTTCCTTTTGGCACAAACAGGCGTTTCATGCACATAATTGCTGCTTTTGCGCAATTTTGGCACAAAACGTGCGTTCCACGCGCCGAGTAGCTCCTTTTGGTACAACACGTGCGTTTCGTGCATAGAATCGCCGCTTTCGCTCAGTTTTGGCACGAAACGTGCGTTTCGTGCACAGAATCGCCGCTTTTGCTCAGTTTTGGTATAAAGCGTGCGTTTCACGCTCCGAATTGCTCCATTTTGGCACAAAGCGGGCCTTTCGTGCACCGAATCGCCGCTTTTGCTCATTTTTGGCATAAAACGTGCGTTTCACGCTCCGAATTGCTCCTTTTGGCACAAAACGTTCCTTTCGTGCACAGAATCGCCGCTTTTCCTCAGTTTTGGCATAAAACGTGCGTTTCACGCTCCGAGTTGCTCCTTTTGGCACAAAACGTGCGTTTCGTGCACAGAATCGCCGCTTTTGCTCAGGCTTGGCACAAAACGTGCGTTTCGTGCACAGAATCGCTGCTTTTGCTCAGTTTTGGTAGAAAGCGGGCCTTTCGTGCACAGAAACGCCGCTTTTGCTCAGTTTTGGCATAAAACGTGCATTTCACGCTCCGAATTGCTCCTTTTGGCACAAAACGGGCCTTTCGTGCACCGAATCGCCGCTTTACCTCAGTTTTGGCACAAAACGTGCGTTTCACGCTCCGAATTGCTCCTTTTGGCACAAAACGGGCCTTTCGTGCACCGAATCGCCGCTTTTCCTCAGTTTTGGAACAAAACGTGCGTTTCACGCTCCGAATTGCTCCTTTTGGCACAAAACGAGCGTTTCGTGCACAGAATCGCCGCTTTCGCTCAGTTTTGGCACAAAACGTGCGTTTCGCGAACAGAATCGCCGCTTTTGCTCAGTTTTGGCACAGAGCGTGCGTTTCTTGCACAGAATCGCCGCTCTTGCTCAGTTTTGACACAAAACGTGCGTCTCGTGCACAGAATCGCCACTTTTGCTAAGTTTTGGCATAAAACGTGCGTTTCGTGCCCAAATCGCTGCTTTTGCTTAGTGTTGGCATAAAACGTGTTCTTCGTACACATAATCGCCGCCTTTGGTCAGATTTGGCACAACACGTGCGTGTCGTGCACTGAATCGCTGCTTTTTCTCAGTTTTGGCACAAAACGTGCGTTTGACGCACCGATTTGCTCCTTTTGGAACAAAACGTGCGTTTCGTGCACAGAATCGCCGCTCTTGCTCAGTATTGGTACAAAACGTGCGGTTTACGCTCCGAATTGTACCTTTTGGCACAAAACGGGCGCTTCGTGCTCAGAATCGCAGCTTTTGCGCAGTTTTGGCACAAAACGTGCGTTTCGTGCGCAGAATCGCCGCTTTTGCTCAGGCTTGGCACAAAACGTGCGTTTCGTGCACAGAATCGCTGCTTTTGCTCAGTTTTGGTAGAAAGCCGGCCTTTCGTGCACAGAAACGCCGCTTTTGCTCAGTTTTGGCATAAAACGTGCATTTCACGCTCCGAATTGCTCCTTTTGGCACAAAACGGGCCTTTCGTGCACAGAATCGCCGCTTTTCCTCAGTTTTGGCATAAAACGTGCGTTTCACGCTCCGAGTTGCTCCTTTTGGCACAAAACGTGCGTTTCGTGCACAGAATCGCCGCTTTTGCTCAGGCTTGGCACAAAACGTGCGTTTCGTGCACAGAATCGCTGCTTTTGCTCAGTTTTGGTAGAAAGCGGGCCTTTCGTGCACAGAAACGCCGCTTTTGCTCAGTTTTGGCATAAAACGTGCATTTCACGCTCCGAATTGCTCCTTTTGGCACAAAACGGGCCTTTCGTGCACCGAATCGCCGCTTTACCTCAGTTTTGGCACAAAACGTGCGTTTCACGCTCCGAATTGCTCCTTTTGGCACAAAACGGGCCTTTCGTGCACCGAATCGCCGCTTTTCCTCAGTTTTGGCACAAAACGTGCGTTTCACGCTCCGAATTGCTCCTTTTGGCACAAAACGGGCGTTTCGTGCACAGAATCGCCGCTTTTGCTCAGGTTTGGCACAAAACGTGCGTTTCGTGCACAGAATCGCTGCTTTTGCTCAGTTTTGGCACAAAACGGGCCTTTCGTGCACAGAAACGCCGCTTTTGCTCAGTTTTGGAACAAAACGTGCGTTTCACGCTCCGAATTGCTCCTTTTGGCACAAAACGAGCGTTTCGTGCACAGAATCGCCGCTTTCGCTCAGTTTTGGCACAAAACGTGCGTTTCGCGAACAGAATCGCCGCTTTTGCTCAGTTTTGGCACAGAGCGTGCGTTTCTTGCACAGAATCGCCGCTCTTGCTCAGTTTTGACACAAAACGTGCGCTTCGTGCACAGAATCGCCACTTTTGCTCAGTTTTGGCATAAAACGTGCGTTTCGTGCCCAAATCGCTGCTTTTGCTTAGTGTTGGCATAAAACGTGTTCTTCGTACACATAATCGCCGCCTTTGGTCAGATTTGGCACAACACGTGCGTGTCGTGCACTGAATCGCTGCTTTTTCTCAGTTTTGGCACAAAACGTGCGTTTGACGCACCGATTTGCTCCTTTTGGAACAAAACGTGCGTTTCGTGCACAGAATCGCCGCTCTTGCTCAGTATTGGTACAAAACGTGCGGTTTACGCTCCGAATTGTACCTTTTGGCACAAAACGGGCGCTTCGTGCTCAGAATCGCAGCTTTTGCGCAGTTTTGGCACAAAACGTGCGTTTCGTGCACAGAATCGCCGCTTTTGCTCAGGCTTGGCACAAAACGTGCGTTTCGTGCACAGAATCGCTGCTTTTGCTCAGTTTTGGTAGAAAGCGGGCCTTTCGTGCACAGAAACGCCGCTTTTGCTCAGTTTTGGCATAAAACGTGCATTTCACGCTCCGAATTGCTCCTTTTGGCACAAAACGGGCCTTTCGTGCACCGAATCGCCGCTTTACCTCAGTTTTGGTATAAAGCGTGCGTTTCACGCTCCGAATTGCTCCATTTTGGCACAAAGCGGGCGTTTCGTGCACCGAATCGCCGCTTTTGCTCATTTTTGGCATAAAACGTGCGTTTCACGCTCCGAATTGCTCCTTTTGGCACAAAACGTTCCTTTCGTGCACAGAATCGCCGCTTTTCCACAGTTTTGGCATAAAACGTGCGTTTCACGCTCCGAGTTGCTCCTTTTGGCACAAAACGTGCGTTTCGTGCACAGAATCGCCGCTTTTGCTCAGGCTTGGCACAAAACGTGCGTTTCGTGCACAGAATCGCTGCTTTTGCTCAGTTTTGGTAGAAAGCGGGCCTTTCGTGCACAGAAACGCCGCTTTTGCTCAGTTTTGGCATAAAACGTGCATTTCACGCTCCGAATTGCTCCTTTTGGCACAAAACGGGCCTTTCGTGCACCGAATCGCCGCTTTACCTCAGTTTTGGCACAAAACGTGCGTTTCACGCTCCGAATTGCTCCTTTTGGCACAAAACGGGCCTTTCGTGCACCGAATCGCCGCTTTTCCTCAGTTTTGGAACAAAACGTGCGTTTCACGCTCCGAATTGCTCCTTTTGGCACAAAACGAGCGTTTCGTGCACAGAATCGCCGCTTTCGCTCAGTTTTGGCACAAAACGTGCGTTTCGCGAACAGAATCGCCGCTTTTGCTCAGTTTTGGCACAGAGCGTGCGTTTCGTGCACAGAATCGCCGCTCTTGCTCAGTTTTGACACAAAACGTGCGTTTCGTGCACAGAATCGCCACTTTTGCTCAGTTTTGGCATAAAACGTGCGTTTCGTGCCCAAATCGCTGCTTTTGCTTAGTGTTGGCATAAAACGTGTTCTTCGTACACATAATCGCCGCCTTTGGTCAGATTTGGCACAACACGTGCGTGTCGTGCACTGAATCGCTGCTTTTTCTCAGTTTTGGCACAAAACGTGCGTTTGACGCACCGATTTGCTCCTTTTGGAACAAAACGTGCGTTTCGTGCACAGAATCGCCGCTCTTGCTCAGTATTGGTACAAAACGTGCGGTTTACGCTCCGAATTGTACCTTTTGGCACAAAACGGGCGCTTCGTGCTCAGAATCGCAGCTTTTGCGCAGTTTTGGCACAAAACGTGCGTTTCGTGCACAGAATCGCCGCTTTTGCTCAGGCTTGGCACAAAACGTGCGTTTCGTGCACAGAATCGCTGCTTTTGCTCAGTTTTGGTAGAAAGCGGGCCTTTCGTGCAGAGAAACGCCACTTTTGCTCAGTTTTGGCATAAAACGTGCATTTCACGCTCCGAATTGCTCCTTTTGGCACAAAACGGGCCTTTCGTGCACCGAATCGCCGCTTTACCTCAGTTTTGGTATAAAGCGTGCGTTTCACGCTCCGAATTGCTCCATTTTGGCACAAAGCGGGCCTTTCGTGCACCGAATCGCCGCTTTTGCTCATTTTTGGCATAAAACGTGCGTTTCACGCTCCGAATTGCTCCTTTTGGCACAAAACGTTCCTTTCGTGCACAGAATCGCCGCTTTTCCTCAGTTTCGGCATAAAACGTGCGTTTCACGCTCCGAGTTGCTCCTTTTGGCACAAAACGTGCGTTTCGTGCACAGAATCGCCGCTTTTGCTCAGGCTTGGCACAAAACGTGCGTTTCGTGCACAGAATCGCTGCTTTTGCTCAGTTTTGGTAGAAAGCGGGCCTTTCGTGCACAGAAACGCCGCTTTTGCTCAGTTTTGGCATAAAACGTGCATTTCACGCTCCGAATTGCTCATTTTGGCACAAAACGGGCCTTTCGTGCTCCGAATCGCCGCTTTACCTCAGTTTTGGCACAAAACGTGCGTTTCACGCTCCGAATTGCTCCTTTTGGCACAAAACGGGCCTTTCGTGCACCGATTCGCCGCTTTTCCTCAGTTTTGGCACAAAACGTGCGTTTCACGCTCCGAATTGCTCCTTTTGGCACAAAACGGGCGTTTCGTGCACAGAATCGCCGCTTTTGCTCAGGTTTGGCACAAAACGTGCGTTTCGTGCACAGAATCGCTGCTTTTGCTCAGTTTTGGCACAAAACGGGCCTTTCGTGCACAGAAACGCCGCTTTTGCTCAGTTTTGGAACAAAACGTGCGTTTCACGCTCCGAATTGCTCCTTTTGGCACAAAACGGGCCTTTCGTGCACAGAATCGCCGCTCTTGCTCAGTTTTGACACAAAACGTGCGTTTCGTGCACAGAATCGCCACTTTTGCTCAGTTTTGGCATAAAACGTGCGTTTCGTGCCCAAATCGCTGCTTTTGCTTAGTGTTGGCATAAAACGTGTTCTTCGTACACATAATCGCCGCCTTTGGTCAGATTTGGCACAACACGTGCGTGTCGTGCACTGAATCGCTGCTTTTTCTCAGTTTTGGCACAAAACGTGCGTTTGACGCACCGATTTGCTCCTTTTGGAACAAAACGTGCGTTTCGTGCACAGAATCGCCGCTCTTGCTCAGTATTGGTACAAAACGTGCGGTTTACGCTCCGAATTGTACCTTTTGGCACAAAACGGGCGATTCGTGCTCAGAATCGCAGCTTTTGCGCAGTTTTGGCACAAAACGTGCGTTTCGTGCACAGAATCGCCGCTTTTGCTCAGGCTTGGCACAAAACGTGCGTTTCGTGCACAGAATCGCTGCTTTTGCTCAGTTTTGGTAGAAAGCGGGCCTTTCGTGCACAGAAACGCCGCTTTTGCTCAGTTTTGGCATAAAACGTGCATTTCACGCTCCGAATTGCTCCTTTTGGCACAAAACGGGCCTTTCGTGCACCGAATCGCCGCTTTACCTCAGTTTTGGCACAAAACGTGCGTTTCACGCTCCGAATTGCTCCTTTTGGCACAAAACGGGCCTTTCGTGCACCGAATCGCCGCTTTTCCTCAGTTTTGGAACAAAACGTGCGTTTCACGCTCCGAATTGCTCCTTTTGGCACAAAACGAGCGTTTCGTGCACAGAATCGCCGCTTTCGCTCAGTTTTGGCACAAAACGTGCGTTTCGCGAACAGAATCGCCGCTTTTGCTCAGTTTTGGCACAGAGCGTGCGTTTCGTGCACAGAATCGCCGCTCTTGCTCAGTTTTGACACAAAACGTGCGTTTCGTGCACAGAATCGCCACTTTTGCTCAGTTTTGGCATAAAACGTGCGTTTCGTGCCCAAATCGCTGCTTTTGCTTAGTGTTGGCATAAAACGTGTTCTTCGTACACATAATCGCCGCCTTTGGTCAGATTTGGCACAACACGTGCGTGTCGTGCACTGAATCGCTGCTTTTTCTCAGTTTTGGCACAAAACGTGCGTTTGACGCACCGATTTGCTCCTTTTGGAACAAGACGTGCGTTTCGTGCACAGAATCGCCGCTCTTGCTCAGTATTGGTACAAAACGTGCGGTTTACGCTCCGAATTGTACCTTTTGGCACAAAACGGGCGCTTCGTGCTCAGAATCGCAGCTTTTGCGCAGTTTTGGCACAAAACGTGCGTTTCGTGCACAGAATCGCCGCTTTTGCTCAGGCTTGGCACAAAACGTGCGTTTCGTGCACAGAATCGCTGCTTTTGCTCAGTTTTGGTAGAAAGCGGGCCTTTCGTGCACAGAAACGCCGCTTTTGCTCAGTTTTGGCATAAAACGTGCATTTCACGCTCCGAATTGCTCCTTTTGGCACAAAACGGGCCTTTCGTGCACCGAATCGCCGCTTTACCTCAGTTTTGGTATAAAGCGTGCGTTTCACGCTCCGAATTGCTCCATTTTGGCACAAAGCGGGCCTTTCGTGCACCGAATCGCCGCTTTTGCTCATTTTTGGCATAAAACGTGCGTTTCACGCTCCGAATTGCTCCTTTTGGCACAAAACGTTCCTTTCGTGCACAGAATCGCCGCTTTTCCTCAGTTTTGGCATAAAACGTGCGTTTCACGCTCCGAGTTGCTCCTTTTGGCACAAAACGTGCGTTTCGTGCACAGAATCGCCGCTTTTGCTCAGGCTTGGCACAAAACGTGCGTTTCGTGCACAGAATCGCTGCTTTTGCTCAGTTTTGGTAGAAAGCGGGCCTTTCGTGCACAGAAACGCCGCTTTTGCTCAGTTTTGGCATAAAACGTGCATTTCACGCTCCGAATTGCTCCTTTTGGCACAAAACGGGCCTTTCGTGCACCGAATCGCCGCTTTACCTCAGTTTTGGCACAAAACGTGCGTTTCACGCTCCGAATTGCTCCTTTTGGCACAAAACGGGCCTTTCGTGCACCGAATCGCCGCTTTTCCTCAGTTTTGGAACAAAACGTGCGTTTCACGCTCCGAATTGCTCCTTTTGGCACAAAACGAGCGTTTCGTGCACAGAATCGCCGCTTTCGCTCAGTTTTGGCACAAAACGTGCGTTTCGCGAACAGAATCGCCGCTTTTGCTCAGTTTTGGCACAGAGCGTGCGTTTCGTGCACAGAATCGCCGCTCTTGCTCAGTTTTGACACAAAACGTGCGTTTCGTGCACAGAATCGCCACTTTTGCTCAGTTTTGGCATAAAACGTGCGTTTCGTGCCCAAATCGCTGCTTTTGCTTAGTGTTGGCATAAAACGTGTTCTTCGTACACATAATCGCCGCCTTTGGTCAGATTTGGCACAACACGTGCGTGTCGTGCACTGAATCGCTGCTTTTTCTCAGTTTTGGCACAAAACGTGCGTTTGACGCACCGATTTGCTCCTTTTGGAACAAGACGTGCGTTTCGTGCACAGAATCGCCGCTCTTGCTCAGTATTGGTACAAAACGTGCGGTTTACGCTCCGAATTGTACCTTTTGGCACAAAACGGGCGCTTCGTGCTCAGAATCGCAGCTTTTGCGCAGTTTTGGCACAAAACGTGCGTTTCGTGCACAGAATCGCCGCTTTTGCTCAGGCTTGGCACAAAACGTGCGTTTCGTGCACAGAATCGCTGCTTTTGCTCAGTTTTGGTAGAAAGCGGGCCTTTCGTGCACAGAAACGCCGCTTTTGCTCAGTTTTGGCATAAAACGTGCATTTCACGCTCCGAATTGCTCCTTTTGGCACAAAACGGGCCTTTCGTGCACCGAATCGCCGCTTTACCTCAGTTTTGGTATAAAGCGTGCGTTTCACGCTCCGAATTGCTCCATTTTGGCACAAAGCGGGCCTTTCGTGCACCGAATCGCCGCTTTTGCTCATTTTTGGCATAAAACGTGCGTTTCACGCTCCGAATTGCTCCTTTTGGCACAAAACGTTCCTTTCGTGCACAGAATCGCCGCTTTTCCTCAGTTTTGGCATAAAACGTGCGTTTCACGCTCCGAGTTGCTCCTTTTGGCACAAAACGTGCGTTTCGTGCACAGAATCGCCGCTTTTGCTCAGGCTTGGCACAAAACGTGCGTTTCGTGCACAGAATCGCTGATTTTGCTCAGTTTTGGTAGAAAGCGGGCCTTTCGTGCACAGAAACGCCGCTTTTGCTCAGTTTTGGCATAAAACGTGCATTTCACGCTCCGAATTGCTCCTTTTGGCACAAAACGGGCCTTTCGTGCACCGAATCGCCGCTTTACCTCAGTTTTGGCACAAAACGTGCGTTTCACGCTCCGAATTGCTCCTTTTGGCACAAAACGGGCCTTTCGTGCACCGAATCGCCGCTTTTCCTCAGTTTTGGAACAAAACGTGCGTTTCACGCTCCGAATTGCTCCTTTTGGCACAAAACGAGCGTTTCGTGCACAGAATCGCCGCTTTCGCTCAGTTTTGGCACAAAACGTGCGTTTCGCGAACAGAATCGCCGCTTTTGCTCAGTTTTGGCACAGAGCGTGCGTTTCGTGCACAGAATCGCCGCTCTTGCTCAGTTTTGACACAAAACGTGCGTTTCGTGCACAGAATCGCCACTTTTGCTCAGTTTTGGCATAAAACGTGCGTTTCGTGCCCAAATCGCTGCTTTTGCTTAGTGTTGGCATAAAACGTGTTCTTTGTACACATAAACGCCGCCTTTGGTCAGATTTGGCACAACACGTGCGTGTCGTGCACTGAATCGCTGCTTTTTCTCAGTTTTGGCACAAAACGTGCGTTTGACGCACCGATTTGCTCCTTTTGGAACAAAACGTGCGTTTCGTGCACAGAATCGCCGCTCTTGCTCAGTATTGGTACAAAACGTGCGGTTTACGCTCCGAATTGTACCTTTTGGCACAAAACGGGCGCTTCGTGCTCAGAATCGCAGCTTTTGCGCAGTTTTGGCACAAAACGTGCGTTTCGTGCACAGAATCGCCGCTTTTGCTCAGGCTTGGCACAAAACGTGCGTTTCGTGCACAGAATCGCTGCTTTTGCTCAGTTTTGGTAGAAAGCGGGCCTTTCGTGCAGAGAAACGCCACTTTTGCTCAGTTTTGGCATAAAACGTGCATTTCACGCTCCGAATTGCTCCTTTTGGCACAAAACGGGCCTTTCGTGCACCGAATCGCCGCTTTACCTCAGTTTTGGTATAAAGCGTGCGTTTCACGCTCCGAATTGCTCCATTTTGGCACAAAGCGGGCCTTTCGTGCACCGAATCGCCGCTTTTGCTCATTTTTGGCATAAAACGTGCGTTTCACGCTCCGAATTGCTCCTTTTGGCACAAAACGTTCCTTTCGTGCACAGAATCGCCGCTTTTCCTCAGTTTTGGCATAAAACGTGCGTTTCACGCTCCGAGTTGCTCCTTTTGGCACAAAACGTGCGTTTCGTGCACAGAATCGCTGCTTTTGCTCAGTTTTGGTAGAAAGCGGGCCTTTCGTGCACAGAAACGCCGCTTTTGCTCAGTTTTGGCATAAAACGTGCATTTCACGCTCCGAATTGCTCCTTTTGGCACAAAACGGGCCTTTCGTGCACCGAATCGCCGCTTTACCTCAGTTTTGGCACAAAACGTGCGTTTCACGCTCCGAATTGCTCCTTTTGGCACAAAACGGGCCTTTCGTGCACCGAATCGCCGCTTTTCCTCAGTTTTGGAACAAAACGTGCGTTTCACGCTCCGAATTGCTCCTTTTGGCACAAAACGAGCGTTTCGTGCACAGAATCGCCGCTTTCGCTCAGTTTTGGCACAAAACGTGCGTTTCGCGAACAGAATCGCCGCTTTTGCTCAGTTTTGGCACAGAGCGTGCGTTTCGTGCACAGAATCGCCGCTCTTGCTCAGTTTTGACACAAAACGTGCGTTTCGTGCACAGAATCGCCACTTTTGCTCAGTTTTGGCATAAAACGTGCGTTTCGTGCCCAAATCGCTGCTTTTGCTTAGTGTTGGCATAAAACGTGTTCTTCGTACACATAATCGCCGCCTTTGGTCAGATTTGGCACAACACGTGCGTGTCGTGCACTGAATCGCTGCTTTTTCTCAGTTTTGGCACAAAACGTGCGTTTGACGCACCGATTTGCTCCTTTTGGAACAAAACGTGCGTTTCGTGCACAGAATCGCCGCTCTTGCTCAGTATTGGTACAAAACGTGCGGTTTACGCTCCGAATTGTACCTTTTGGCACAAAACGGGCGCTTCGTGCTCAGAATCGCAGCTTTTGCGCAGTTTTGGCACAAAACGTGCGTTTCGTGCACAGAATCGCCGCTTTTGCTCAGGCTTGGCACAAAACGTGCGTTTCGTGCACAGAATCGCTGCTTTTGCTCAGTTTTGGTAGAAAGCGGGCCTTTCGTGCACAGAAACGCCGCTTTTGCTCAGTTTTGGCATAAAACGTGCATTTCACGCTCCGAATTGCTCCTTTTGGCACAAAACGGGCCTTTCGTGCACCGAATCGCCGCTTTACCTCAGCTTTGGTATAAAGCGTGCGTTTCACGCTCCGAATTGCTCCATTTTGGCACAAAGCGGGCCTTTCGTGCACCGAATCGCCGCTTTTGCTCATTTTTGGCATAAAACGTGCGTTTCACGCTCCGAATTGCTCCTTTTGGCACAAAACGTTCCTTTCGTGCACAGAATCGCCGCTTTTCCTCAGTTTTGGCATAAAACGTGCGTTTCACGCTCCGAGTTGCTCCTTTTGGCACAAAACGTGCGTTTCGTGCACAGAATCGCCGCTTTTGCTCAGGCTTGGCACAAAACGTGCGTTTCGTGCACAGAATCGCTGCTTTTGCTCAGTTTTGGTAGAAAGCGGGCCTTTCGTGCACAGAAACGCCGCTTTTGCTCAGTTTTGGCATAAAACGTGCATTTCACGCTCCGAATTGCTCCTTTTGGCACAAAACGGGCCTTTCGTGCACCGAATCGCCGCTTTACCTCAGTTTTGGCACAAAACGTGCGTTTCACGCTCCGAATTGCTCCTTTTGGCACAAAACGGGCCTTTCGTGCACCGAATCGCCGCTTTTCCTCAGTTTTGGAACAAAACGTGCGTTTCGCGAACAGAATCGCCGCTTTTGCTCAGTTTTGGCACAGAGCGTGCGTTTCGTGCACAGAATCGCCGCTCTTGCTCAGTTTTGACACAAAACGTGCGTTTCGTGCACAGAATCGCCACTTTTGCTCAGTTTTGGCATAAAACGTGCGTTTCGTGCCCAAATCGCTGCTTTTGCTTAGTGTTGGCATAAAACGTGTTCTTCGTACACATAATCGCCGCCTTTGGTCAGATTTGGCACAACACGTGCGTGTCGTGCACTGAATCGCTGCTTTTTCTCAGTTTTGGCACAAAACGTGCGTTTGACGCACCGATTTGCTCCTTTTGGAACAAAACGTGCGTTTCGTGCACAGAATCGCCGCTCTTGCTCAGTATTGGTACAAAACGTGCGGTTTACGCTCCGAATTGTACCTTTTGGCACAAAACGGGCGCTTCGTGCTCAGAATCGCAGCTTTTGCGCAGTTTTGGCACAAAACGTGCGTTTCGTGCACAGAATCGCCGCTTTTGCTCAGGCTTGGCACAAAACGTGCGTTTCGTGCACAGAATCGCTGCTTTTGCTCAGTTTTGGTAGAAAGCGGGCCTTTCGTGCACAGAAACGCCGCTTTTGCTCAGTTTTGGCATAAAACGTGCATTTCACGCTCCGAATTGCTCCTTTTGGCACAAAACGGGCCTTTCGTGCACCGAATCGCCGCTTTACCTCAGTTTTGGCACAAAACGTGCGTTTCACGCTCCGAATTGGTCCTTTTGGCACAAAACGGGCCTTTCGTACACCGAATCGCCGCTTTTCCTCAGTTTTGGAACAAAACGTGCGTTTCACGCTCCGAATTGCTCCTTTTGGCACAAAACGAGCGTTTCGTGCACAGAATCGCCGCTTTCGCTCAGTTTTGGCACAAAACGTGCGTTTCGCGAACAGAATCGCCGCTTTTGCTCAGTTTTGGCACAGAGCGTGCGTTTCGTGCACAGAATCGCCGCTCTTGCTCAGTTTTGACACAAAACGTGCGTTTCGTGCACAGAATCGCCACTTTTGCTCAGTTTTGGCATAAAACGTGCGTTTCGTGCCCAAATCGCTGCTTTTGCTTAGTGTTGGCATAAAACGTGTTCTTCGTACACATAATCGCCGCCTTTGGTCAGATTTGGCACAACACGTGCGTGTCGTGCACTGAATCGCTGCTTTTTCTCAGTTTTGGCACAAAACGTGCGTTTGACGCACCGATTTGCTCCTTTTGGAACAAAACGTGCGTTTCGTGCACAGAATCGCCGCTCTTGCTCAGTATTGGTACAAAACGTGCGGTTTACGCTCCGAATTGTACCTTTTGGCACAAAACGGGCGCTTCGTGCTCAGAATCGCAGCTTTTGCGCAGTTTTGGCACAAAACGTGCGTTTCGTGCACAGAATCGCCGCTTTTGCTCAGGCTTGGCACAAAACGTGCGTTTCGTGCAAAGAATCGCTGCTTTTGCTCAGTTTTGGTAGAAAGCGGGCCTTTCGTGCACAGAAACGCCGCTTTTGCTCAGTTTTGGCATAAAACGTGCATTTCACGCTCCGAATTGCTCCTTTTGGCACAAAACGGGCCTTTCGTGCACCGAATCGCCGCTTTACCTCAGTTTTGGTATAAAGCGTGCGTTTCACGCTCCGAATTGCTCCATTTTGGCACAAAGCGGGCCTTTCGTGCACCGAATCGCCGCTTTTGCTCATTTTTGGCATAAAACGTGCGTTTCACGCTCCGAATTGCTCCTTTTGGCACAAAACGTTCCTTTCGTGCACAGAATCGCCGCTTTTCCTCAGTTTTGGCATAAAACGTGCGTTTCACGCTCCGAGTTGCTCCTTTTGGCACAAAACGTGCGTTTCGTGCACAGAATCGCCGCTTTTGCTCAGGCTTGGCACAAAACGTGCGTTTCGTGCACAGAATCGCTGCTTTTGCTCAGTTTTGGTAGAAAGCGGGCCTTTCGTGCACAGAAACGCCGCTTTTGCTCAGTTTTGGCATAAAACGTGCATTTCACGCTCCGAATTGCTCCTTTTGGCACAAAACGGGCCTTTCGTGCACCGAATCGCCGCTTTACCTCAGTTTTGGCACAAAACGTGCGTTTCACGCTCCGAATTGCTCCTTTTGGCACAAAACGGGCCTTTCGTGCACCGAATCGCCGCTTTTCCTCAGTTTTGGAACAAAACGTGCGTTTCACGCTCCGAATTGCTCCTTTTGGCACAAAACGAGCGTTTCGTGCACAGAATCGCCGCTTTCGCTCAGTTTTGGCACAAAACGTGCGTTTCGCGAACAGAATCGCCGCTTTTGCTCAGTTTTGGCACAGAGCATGCGTTTCGTGCACAGAATCGCCGCTCTTGCTCAGTTTTGACACAAAACGTGCGTTTCGTGCACAGAATCGCCACTTTTGCTCAGTTTTGGCATAAAACGTGCGTTTCGTGCCCAAATCGCTGCTTTTGCTTAGTGTTGGCATAAAACGTGTTCTTCGTACACATAATCGCCGCCTTTGGTCAGATTTGGCACAACACGTGCGTGTCGTGCACTGAATCGCTGCTTTTTCTCAGTTTTGGCACAAAACGTGCGTTTGACGCACCGATTTGCTCCTTTTGGAACAAAACGTGCGTTTCGTGCACAGAATCGCCGCTCTTGCTCAGTATTGGTACAAAACGTGCGGTTTACGCTCCGAATTGTACCTTTTGGCACAAAACGGGCGCTTCGTGCTCAGAATCGCAGCTTTTGCGCAGTTTTGGCACAAAACGTGCGTTTCGTGCACAGAATCGCCGCTTTTGCTCAGGCTTGGCACAAAACGTGCGTTTCTTGCACAGAATCGCTGCTTTTGCTCAGTTTTGGTAGAAAGCGGGCCTTTCGTGCACAGAAACGCCGCTTTTGCTCAGTTTTGGCATAAAACGTGCATTTCACGCTCCGAATTGCTCCTTTTGGCACAAAACGGGCCTTTCGTGCACCGAATCGCCGCTTTACCTCAGTTTTGGTATAAAGCGTGCGCTTCACGCTCCGAATTGCTCCATTTTGGCACAAAGCGGGCCTTTCGTGCACCGAATCGCCGCTTTTGCTCATTTTTGGCATAAAACGTGCGTTTCACGCTCCGAATTGCTCCTTTTGGCACAAAACGTTCCTTTCGTGCACAGAATCGCCGCTTTTCCTCAGTTTTGGCATAAAACGTGCGTTTCACGCTCCGAGTTGCTCCTTTTGGCACAAAACGTGCGTTTCGTGCACAGAATCGCCGCTTTTGCTCAGGCTTGGCACAAAACGTGCGTTTCGTGCACAGAATCGCTGCTTTTGCTCAGTTTTGGTAGAAAGCGGGCCTTTCGTGCACAGAAACGCCGCTTTTGCTCAGTTTTGGCATAAAACGTGCATTTCACGCTCCGAATTGCTCCTTTTGGCACAAAACGGGCCTTTCGTGCACCGAATCGCCGCTTTACCTCAGTTTTGGCACAAAACGTGCGTTTCACGCTCCGAATTGCTCCTTTTGGCACAAAACGGGCCTTTCGTGCACCGAATCGCCGCTTTTCCTCAGTTTTGGAACAAAACGTGCGTTTCGCGAACAGAATCGCCGCTTTTGCTCAGTTTTGGCACAGAGCGTGCGTTTCGTGCACAGAATCGCCGCTCTTGCTCAGTTTTGACCCAAAACGTGCGTTTCGTGCACAGAATCGCCACTTTTGCTCAGTTTTGGCATAAAACGTGCGTTTCGTGCCCAAATCGCTGCTTTTGCTTAGTGTTGGCATAAAACGTGTTCTTCGTACACATAATCGCCGCCTTTGGTCAGATTTGGCACAACACGTGCGTGTCGTGCACTGAATCGCTGCTTTTTCTCAGTTTTGGCACAAAACGTGCGTTTGACGCACCGATTTGCTCCTTTTGGAACAAAACGTGCGTTTCGTGCACAGAATCGCCGCTCTTGCTCAGTATTGGTACAAAACGTGCGGTTTACGCTCCGAATTGTACCTTTTGGCACAAAACGGGCGCTTCGTGCTCAGAATCGCAGCTTTTGCGCAGTTTTGGCACAAAACGTGCGTTTCGTGCACAGAATCGCCGCTTTTGCTCAGGCTTGGCACAAAACGTGCGTTTCGTGCACAGAATCGCTGCTTTTGCTCAGTTTTGGTAGAAAGCGGGCCTTTCGTGCACAGAAACGCCGCTTTTGCTCAGTTTTGGCATAAAACGTGCATTTAACGCTCCGAATTGCTCCTTTTGGCACAAAACGGGCCTTTCGTGCACCGAATCGCCGCTTTACCTCAGTTTTGGTATAAAGCGTGCGTTTCACGCTCCGAATTGCTCCATTTTGGCACAAAGCGGGCCTTTCGTGCACCGAATCGCCGCTTTTGCTCATTTTTGGCATAAAACGTGCGTTTCACGCTCCGAATTGCTCCTTTTGGCACAAAACGTTCCTTTCGTGCACAGAATCGCCGCTTTTCCTCAGTTTTGGCATAAAACGTGCGTTTCACGCTCCGAGTTGCTCCTTTTGGCACAAAACGTGCGTTTCGTGCACAGAATCGCCGCTTTTGCTCAGGCTTGGCACAAAACGTGCGTTTCGTGCACAGAATCGCTGCTTTTGCTTAGTTTTGGTAGAAAGCGGGCCTTTCGTGCACAGAAACGCCGCTTTTGCTCAGTTTTGGCATAAAACGTGCATTTCACGCTCCGAATTGCTCCTTTTGGCACAAAACGGGCCTTTCGTGCACCGAATCGCCGCTTTACCTCAGTTTTGGCACAAAACGTGCGTTTCACGCTCCGAATTGCTCCTTTTGGCACAAAACGGGCCTTTCGTGCACCGAATCGCCGCTTTTCCTCAGTTTTGGCACAAAACGTGCGTTTCACGCTCCGAATTGCTCCTTTTGGCACAAAACGGGCGTTTCGTGCACAGAATCGCCGCTTTTGCTCAGGTTTGGCACAAAACGTGCGTTTCGTGCACAGAATCGCTGCTTTTGCTCAGTTTTGGCACAAAACGGGCCTTTCGTGCACAGAAACGCCGCTTTTGCTCAGTTTTGGAACAAAACGTGCGTTTCACGCTCCGAATTGCTCCTTTTGGCACAAAACGAGCGTTTCGTGCACAGAATCGCCGCTTTCGCTCAGTTTTGGCACAAAACGTGCGTTTCGCGAACAGAATCGCCGCTTTTGCTCAGTTTTGGCACAGAGCGTGCGTTTCGTGCACAGAATCGCCGCTCTTGCTCAGTTTTGACACAAAACGTGCGTTTCGTGCACAGAATCGCCACTTTTGCTAAGTTTTGGCATAAAACGTGCGTTTCGTGCCCAAATCGCTGCTTTTGCTTAGTGTTGGCATAAAACGTGTTCTTCGTACACATAATCGCCGCCTTTGGTCAGATTTGGCACAACACGTGCGTGTCGTGCACTGAATCGCTGCTTTTTCTCAGTTTTGGCACAAAACGTGCGTTTGACGCACCGATTTGCTCCTTTTGGAACAAAACGTGCGTTTCGTGCACAGAATCGCCGCTCTTGCTCAGTATTGGTACAAAACGTGCGGTTTACGCTCCGAATTGTACCTTTTGGCACAAAACGGGCGCTTCGTGTTCAGAATCGCAGCTTTTGCGCAGTTTTGGCACAAAACGTGCGTTTCGTGCACAGAATCGCCGCTTTTGCTCAGGCTTGGCACAAAACGTGCGTTTCGTGCACAGAATCGCTGCTTTTGCTCAGTTTTGGTAGAAAGCGGGCCTTTCGTGCACAGAAACGCCGCTTTTGCTCAGTTTTGGCATAAAACGTGCATTTCACGCTCCGAATTGCTCCTTTTGGCACAAAACGGGCCTTTCGTGCACCGAATCGCCGCTTTACCTCAGTTTTGGCACAAAACGTGCGTTTCACGCTCCGAATTGCTCCTTTTGGCACAAAACGGGCCTTTCGTGCATAGAATCGCCGCTTTAGCTCAGTTTTGGCACAAAACGTGCGTTTCACGCTCCGAATTGGTCCTTTTGGCACAAAACGGGCGTATCGTGCACAGAATCGCCGCTTCTGCTCAGTTTTGGCACAAAACGTGCGTTTCGTGCACAGAATCGCCGCATTTGCTTCTTTTGACACAAAACGTGCGTTTCGTGCACAGAATCGCCGCTTTTGATAAGTTTTGGCACAGAGCGTGCGTTTCGTGCACAGAATCGCCGCTTTTGCTCAGCTTTGGCACAAAATGTGCGTTTCACGCTCCGAATTGTTCCTTTTGTCACAAAACGGGGGTTTCGTGCACAGAATCGCTGCTTTTGCGCCGTTTTCGCACAAAGCGTGCGTTCCACGCGCCGAGTTGCTCCTTTTGTCACAAAACGTGCGTTTCGTGCACAGAATCGCAGCCTTTGCTCAGTTTTGGCACAAAACATGCGTTTTGTGCACAGAATCGCCGCTTTTGCTCAGTTTTGCCACAAAACGTGCGTCTCGCGCACAAAATCGCCGCTTTTGATAAGTTTTGGCACAGAGCGTGCGTTTCGTGCACAGAATCGCCGCTTTTGCTCAGCTTTGGCACAAAATGTGCGTTTCACGCTCCGAATTACTCCTTTTGGCACAAAACGTGCCATTCACGCTCCGAATTGTTCCTTTTGGCACAAAACAGGCGTTTCATGCACATAATCGCTCCTTTTGCGCAATTTTGGCACAAAACGTGCGTTCCACGCGCCGAGTAGCTCCTTTTGGTACAACACGTGCGTTTCGTGCATAGAATCGCCGCTTTCGCTCAGTTTTGGCACGAAACGTGCGTTTCACGCTCCGAATTGCTCCTTTTGGCACAAAGCGGGCCTTTCGTGCACCGAATCGCCGCTTTTCCTCAGTTTTGGCATAAAACGTGCGTTTGACGCACCGATTTGCTCCTTTTGGAACAAAACGTGCGTTTCGTGCACAGAATCGCCGCTCTTGCTCAGTATTGGCGCAAAACGTGCGGTTTACGCTCCGAATTGTACCTTTTGGCACAAAACGGGCGTTTCGTGCTCAGCATCGCAGCGTTTGCGCAGTTTTCGCACAAAACGAGCGTTCTACGCACCGAATTGCTCCTTTTGGCACAAAACGTGCGTTTCGTGCACAGAATCGCCGCTTTACTCAGTTTTGGCTGAAAACGTGTTCTTCGTGCACAGAATCGCCGCTTTTGCTCAGTTTTGGCATAAAACGTGCGTTTGACGCTCCGAACTGCTCCTTTTGGCACAAAACGGGCCTTTCGTGCACCGAATCGCCGCTTTTGCTCAGTTTTGGCATAAAACGTGCGTTTCACGTTCCGAATTGCTCCTTTTGGCACAAAACGGGCGTTTCGTGCACAGAATCGCCGCTCTTGCTCAGTGTTGGCACAAAACGTGCGTTTCGTGCACAGAATAGCCGAATTGCTCCTTTTGGCACAAAACGTGCGTATTGTGCACAGAATCGCCGCTTTTGCTCAGTTTTGGCACAAAACGTGCGTCTCGTGCACAGAACCGCCGCTTTTGCTAAGTTTTGGCACAAAACGTGCGTTTCACGCTCCGAATTACACCTTTTGGCATAAAACGTGCCATTCTCGCTCCGAATTGTTCCTTTTGGCACAAACAGGCGTTTCATGCACATAATTGCTGCTTTTGCGCAATTTTGGCACAAAACGTGCGTTCCACGCGCCGAGTAGCTCCTTTTGGTACAACACGTGCGTTTCGTGCATAGAATCGCCGCTTTCGCTCAGTTTTGGCACGAAACGTGCGTTTCGTGCACAGAATCGCCGCTTTTGCTCAGTTTTGGCATAAAACGTGCGTTTCACGTTCCGAATTGCTCCTTTTGGCACAAAACGTGCGTTTCGTGCACAGAATCGCCGCTTTTGCTCAGTTTTGGCATAAAACGTGCGTTTCACGCTCCGAATTGCTCCTTTTGGCACAAAACGGGCCTTTCGTGCACTGAATCGCCGCTGTTTCTCAGTTTTGGCACAAAACGTGCGTTGCACGCTCCGAATTGCTCCTGTTGGCACAAAACGGGCGTTTCGTGCACAGAATCGCCGCTTTCGCTCAGTTTTGGCACAAAACATGCGTTTCGCGAACAGACTCGCCGCTTTTGCTCAGTTTTGGCACAGAGCGTGCGTTTCGTGCACAGAATCGCCGTTCTTGCTCAGTTTTGGCACAAAACGTGCGTTTCGTGCACAGAATTGCCGCTTTTGCTCAGTCTTGGCACAAAACGTGCGTTTAGTGCACAGAATTGCCGCTTTTGCTCAGTGTTGGCATAAAACGTGTTCTTCGTATACATAATCGCCGCCTTTGGTCAGATTTGGCACAACACGGGCGTTTCGTGCACAGAATCGCCACTTTTGCTCAGTTTTGGCATAAAACGTGCGTTTCGTGCCCAAATCGCTGCTTTTGCTTAGTGTTGGCATGAAACGTGTTCTTCGTACACATAATCGCCGCCGTTGGTCAGATTTGGCACAACACGTGCGTGTCGGGCACTGAATCGCTGCTTTTTCTCAGTTTTGGCACAAAACGTGCGTTTGACGCACCGATTTGCTCCTTTTGGAACAAAACGTGCGTTTCGTGCACAGAATCGCCGCTCTTGCTCAGTATTGGTACAAAACGTGCGGTTTACGCTCCGAATTGTACCTTTTGGCACAAAACGGGCGCTTCGTGCTCAGAATCGCAGCTTTTGCGCAGTTTTGGCACAAAACGTGCGTTTCGTGCACAGAATCGCCGCTTTTGCTCAGGCTTGGCACAAAACGTGCGTTTCGTGCACAGAATCGCTGCTTTTGCTCAGTTTTGGTAGAAAGCGGGCCTTTCGTGCACAGAAACGCCGCTTTTGCTCAGTTTTGGCATAAAACGTGCATTTCACGCTCCGAATTGCTCCTTTTGGCACAAAACGGGCCTTTCGTGCACCGAATCGCCGCTTTACCTCAGTTTTGGCACAAAACGTGCGTTTCACGCTCCGAATTGCTCCTTTTGGCACAAAACGGGCCTTTCGTGCATAGAATCGCCGCTTTAGCTCAGTTTTGGCACAAAACGTGCGTTTCACGCTCGGAATTGGTCCTTTTGGCACAAAACGGGCGTATCGTGCACAGAATCGCCGCTTCTGCTCAGTTTTGGCACAAAACGTGCGTTTCGTGCACAGAATCGCCGCATTTGCTCCTTTTGACACAAAACGTGCGTTTCGTGCACAGAATCGCCGCTTTTGCACAGTTTTGGCACAAAACGTGCGGTTTACGCTCCGAACTGTTCCTTTTGGCACAAAACGTGCCGTTCACGCTCCGAATTGTTCCTTTTGTCACAAAACGGGGGTTTCGTGCACAGAATCGCTGCTTTTGCGCCGTTTTCGCACAAAGCGTGCGTTCCACGCGCCGAGTTGCTCCTTTTGTCACAAAACGTGCGTTTCGTGCACAGAATCGCCGCCTTTGCTCAGTTTTGGCACAAAACATGCGTTTTGTGCACAGAATCGCCGCTTTTGCTCAGTTTTGCCACAAAACGTGCGTCTCGCGCACAAAATCGCCGCTTTTGATAAGTTTTGGCACAGAGCGTGCGTTTCGTGCACAGAATCGCCGCCTTTGCTCAGTTTTGGCACAAAACATGCGTTTTGTGCACAGAATCGCCGCTTTTGCTCAGCTTTGGCACAAAATGTGCGTTTCACGCTCCGAATTACTCCTTTTGGCACAAAACGTGACATTCACGCTCCGAATTGTTCCTTTTGGCACAAAACAGGCGTTTCATGCACATAATCGCTCCTTTTGCGCAATTTTGGCACAAAACGTGCGTTCCACGCGCCGAGTAGCTCCTTTCGGTTCAACACGTGCGTTTCGTGCATAGAATCGTCGCTTTCGCTCAGTTTTGGCACGAAACGTGCGTTTCACGCTCCGAATTGCTCCTTTTGGCACAAAGCGGGCCTTTCGTGCACCGAATCGCCGCTTTTGCTCAGTTTTGGCATAAAACGTGCGTTGCGCGCTCCGAATTGCTCCTTTTGGCACAAAACGGGCCTTTCGTGCACAGAATCGCCGCTTTTCCTCAGTTTTGGCATAAAACGTGCGTTTGACGCACCGATTTGCTCCTTTTGGAACAAAGCGTGCGTTTCGTGCACAGAATCGCCGCTCTTGCTCAGTATTGGCGCAAAACGAGCGTTCTACGCACCGAATTGCTCCTTTTGGCACAAAACGTGCGTTTCGTGCACAGAATCGCCGCTTTACTCAGTTTTGGCTGAAAACGTGTTCTTCGTGCACCGAATCGCCGCTTTACCTCAGTTTTGGCACAAAACGTGCGTTTCACGCTCCGAATTGCTCCTTTTGGCACAAAACGGGCCTTTCGTGCACCGAATCGCCGCTTTTCCTCAGTTTTGGAACAAAACGTGCGTTTCACGCTCCGAATTGCTCCTTTTGGCACAAAACGAGCGTTTCGTGCACAGAATCGCCGCTTTCGCTCAGTTTTGGCACAAAACGTGCGTTTCGCGAACAGAATCGCCGCTTTTGCTCAGTTTTGGCACAGAGCATGCGTTTCGTGCACAGAATCGCCGCTCTTGCTCAGTTTTGACACAAAACGTGCGTTTCGTGCACAGAATCGCCACTTTTGCTCAGTTTTGGCATAAAACGTGCGTTTCGTGCCCAAATCGCTGCTTTTGCTTAGTGTTGGCATAAAACGTGTTCTTCGTACACATAATCGCCGCCTTTGGTCAGATTTGGCACAACACGTGCGTGTCGTGCACTGAATCGCTGCTTTTTCTCAGTTTTGGCACAAAACGTGCGTTTGACGCACCGATTTGCTCCTTTTGGAACAAAACGTGCGTTTCGTGCACAGAATCGCCGCTCTTGCTCAGTATTGGTACAAAACGTGCGGTTTACGCTCCGAATTGTACCTTTTGGCACAAAACGGGCGCTTCGTGCTCAGAATCGCAGCTTTTGCGCAGTTTTGGCACAAAACGTGCGTTTCGTGCACAGAATCGCCGCTTTTGCTCAGGCTTGGCACAAAACGTGCGTTTCTTGCACAGAATCGCTGCTTTTGCTCAGTTTTGGTAGAAAGCGGGCCTTTCGTGCACAGAAACGCCGCTTTTGCTCAGTTTTGGCATAAAACGTGCATTTCACGCTCCGAATTGCTCCTTTTGGCACAAAACGGGCCTTTCGTGCACCGAATCGCCGCTTTACCTCAGTTTTGGTATAAAGCGTGCGCTTCACGCTCCGAATTGCTCCATTTTGGCACAAAGCGGGCCTTTCGTGCACCGAATCGCCGCTTTTGCTCATTTTTGGCATAAAACGTGCGTTTCACGCTCCGAATTGCTCCTTTTGGCACAAAACGTTCCTTTCGTGCACAGAATCGCCGCTTTTCCTCAGTTTTGGCATAAAACGTGCGTTTCACGCTCCGAGTTGCTCCTTTTGGCACAAAACGTGCGTTTCGTGCACAGAATCGCCGCTTTTGCTCAGGCTTGGCACAAAACGTGCGTTTCGTGCACAGAATCGCTGCTTTTGCTCAGTTTTGGTAGAAAGCGGGCCTTTCGTGCACAGAAACGCCGCTTTTGCTCAGTTTTGGCATAAAACGTGCATTTCACGCTCCGAATTGCTCCTTTTGGCACAAAACGGGCCTTTCGTGCACCGAATCGCCGCTTTACCTCAGTTTTGGCACAAAACGTGCGTTTCACGCTCCGAATTGCTCCTTTTGGCACAAAACGGGCCTTTCGTGCACCGAATCGCCGCTTTTCCTCAGTTTTGGAACAAAACGTGCGTTTCGCGAACAGAATCGCCGCTTTTGCTCAGTTTTGGCACAGAGCGTGCGTTTCGTGCACAGAATCGCCGCTCTTGCTCAGTTTTGACCCAAAACGTGCGTTTCGTGCACAGAATCGCCACTTTTGCTCAGTTTTGGCATAAAACGTGCGTTTCGTGCCCAAATCGCTGCTTTTGCTTAGTGTTGGCATAAAACGTGTTCTTCGTACACATAATCGCCGCCTTTGGTCAGATTTGGCACAACACGTGCGTGTCGTGCACTGAATCGCTGCTTTTTCTCAGTTTTGGCACAAAACGTGCGTTTGACGCACCGATTTGCTCCTTTTGGAACAAAACGTGCGTTTCGTGCACAGAATCGCCGCTCTTGCTCAGTATTGGTACAAAACGTGCGGTTTACGCTCCGAATTGTACCTTTTGGCACAAAACGGGCGCTTCGTGCTCAGAATCGCAGCTTTTGCGCAGTTTTGGCACAAAACGTGCGTTTCGTGCACAGAATCGCCGCTTTTGCTCAGGCTTGGCACAAAACGTGCGTTTCGTGCACAGAATCGCTGCTTTTGCTCAGTTTTGGTAGAAAGCGGGCCTTTCGTGCACAGAAACGCCGCTTTTGCTCAGTTTTGGCATAAAACGTGCATTTAACGCTCCGAATTGCTCCTTTTGGCACAAAACGGGCCTTTCGTGCACCGAATCGCCGCTTTACCTCAGTTTTGGTATAAAGCGTGCGTTTCACGCTCCGAATTGCTCCATTTTGGCACAAAGCGGGCCTTTCGTGCACCGAATCGCCGCTTTTGCTCATTTTTGGCATAAAACGTGCGTTTCACGCTCCGAATTGCTCCTTTTGGCACAAAACGTTCCTTTCGTGCACAGAATCGCCGCTTTTCCTCAGTTTTGGCATAAAACGTGCGTTTCACGCTCCGAGTTGCTCCTTTTGGCACAAAACGTGCGTTTCGTGCACAGAATCGCCGCTTTTGCTCAGGCTTGGCACAAAACGTGCGTTTCGTGCACAGAATCGCTGCTTTTGCTTAGTTTTGGTAGAAAGCGGGCCTTTCGTGCACAGAAACGCCGCTTTTGCTCAGTTTTGGCATAAAACGTGCATTTCACGCTCCGAATTGCTCCTTTTGGCACAAAACGGGCCTTTCGTGCACCGAATCGCCGCTTTACCTCAGTTTTGGCACAAAACGTGCGTTTCACGCTCCGAATTGCTCCTTTTGGCACAAAACGGGCCTTTCGTGCACCGAATCGCCGCTTTTCCTCAGTTTTGGCACAAAACGTGCGTTTCACGCTCCGAATTGCTCCTTTTGGCACAAAACGGGCGTTTCGTGCACAGAATCGCCGCTTTTGCTCAGGTTTGGCACAAAACGTGCGTTTCGTGCACAGAATCGCTGCTTTTGCTCAGTTTTGGCACAAAACGGGCCTTTCGTGCACAGAAACGCCGCTTTTGCTCAGTTTTGGAACAAAACGTGCGTTTCACGCTCCGAATTGCTCCTTTTGGCACAAAACGAGCGTTTCGTGCACAGAATCGCCGCTTTCGCTCAGTTTTGGCACAAAACGTGCGTTTCGCGAACAGAATCGCCGCTTTTGCTCAGTTTTGGCACAGAGCGTGCGTTTCGTGCACAGAATCGCCGCTCTTGCTCAGTTTTGACACAAAACGTGCGTTTCGTGCACAGAATCGCCACTTTTGCTAAGTTTTGGCATAAAACGTGCGTTTCGTGCCCAAATCGCTGCTTTTGCTTAGTGTTGGCATAAAACGTGTTCTTCGTACACATAATCGCCGCCTTTGGTCAGATTTGGCACAACACGTGCGTGTCGTGCACTGAATCGCTGCTTTTTCTCAGTTTTGGCACAAAACGTGCGTTTGACGCACCGATTTGCTCCTTTTGGAACAAAACGTGCGTTTCGTGCACAGAATCGCCGCTCTTGCTCAGTATTGGTACAAAACGTGCGGTTTACGCTCCGAATTGTACCTTTTGGCACAAAACGGGCGCTTCGTGTTCAGAATCGCAGCTTTTGCGCAGTTTTGGCACAAAACGTGCGTTTCGTGCACAGAATCGCCGCTTTTGCTCAGGCTTGGCACAAAACGTGCGTTTCGTGCACAGAATCGCTGCTTTTGCTCAGTTTTGGTAGAAAGCGGGCCTTTCGTGCACAGAAACGCCGCTTTTGCTCAGTTTTGGCATAAAACGTGCATTTCACGCTCCGAATTGCTCCTTTTGGCACAAAACGGGCCTTTCGTGCACCGAATCGCCGCTTTACCTCAGTTTTGGCACAAAACGTGCGTTTCACGCTCCGAATTGCTCCTTTTGGCACAAAACGGGCCTTTCGTGCATAGAATCGCCGCTTTAGCTCAGTTTTGGCACAAAACGTGCGTTTCACGCTCCGAATTGGTCCTTTTGGCACAAAACGGGCGTATCGTGCACAGAATCGCCGCTTCTGCTCAGTTTTGGCACAAAACGTGCGTTTCGTGCACAGAATCGCCGCATTTGCTTCTTTTGACACAAAACGTGCGTTTCGTGCACAGAATCGCCGCTTTTGATAAGTTTTGGCACAGAGCGTGCGTTTCGTGCACAGAATCGCCGCTTTTGCTCAGCTTTGGCACAAAATGTGCGTTTCACGCTCCGAATTGTTCCTTTTGTCACAAAACGGGGGTTTCGTGCACAGAATCGCTGCTTTTGCGCCGTTTTCGCACAAAGCGTGCGTTCCACGCGCCGAGTTGCTCCTTTTGTCACAAAACGTGCGTTTCGTGCACAGAATCGCAGCCTTTGCTCAGTTTTGGCACAAAACATGCGTTTTGTGCACAGAATCGCCGCTTTTGCTCAGTTTTGCCACAAAACGTGCGTCTCGCGCACAAAATCGCCGCTTTTGATAAGTTTTGGCACAGAGCGTGCGTTTCGTGCACAGAATCGCCGCTTTTGCTCAGCTTTGGCACAAAATGTGCGTTTCACGCTCCGAATTACTCCTTTTGGCACAAAACGTGCCATTCACGCTCCGAATTGTTCCTTTTGGCACAAAACAGGCGTTTCATGCACATAATCGCTCCTTTTGCGCAATTTTGGCACAAAACGTGCGTTCCACGCGCCGAGTAGCTCCTTTTGGTACAACACGTGCGTTTCGTGCATAGAATCGCCGCTTTCGCTCAGTTTTGGCACGAAACGTGCGTTTCACGCTCCGAATTGCTCCTTTTGGCACAAAGCGGGCCTTTCGTGCACCGAATCGCCGCTTTTCCTCAGTTTTGGCATAAAACGTGCGTTTGACGCACCGATTTGCTCCTTTTGGAACAAAACGTGCGTTTCGTGCACAGAATCGCCGCTCTTGCTCAGTATTGGCGCAAAACGTGCGGTTTACGCTCCGAATTGTACCTTTTGGCACAAAACGGGCGTTTCGTGCTCAGCATCGCAGCGTTTGCGCAGTTTTCGCACAAAACGAGCGTTCTACGCACCGAATTGCTCCTTTTGGCACAAAACGTGCGTTTCGTGCACAGAATCGCCGCTTTACTCAGTTTTGGCTGAAAACGTGTTCTTCGTGCACAGAATCGCCGCTTTTGCTCAGTTTTGGCATAAAACGTGCGTTTGACGCTCCGAACTGCTCCTTTTGGCACAAAACGGGCCTTTCGTGCACCGAATCGCCGCTTTTGCTCAGTTTTGGCATAAAACGTGCGTTTCACGTTCCGAATTGCTCCTTTTGGCACAAAACGGGCGTTTCGTGCACAGAATCGCCGCTCTTGCTCAGTGTTGGCACAAAACGTGCGTTTCGTGCACAGAATAGCCGAATTGCTCCTTTTGGCACAAAACGTGCGTATTGTGCACAGAATCGCCGCTTTTGCTCAGTTTTGGCACAAAACGTGCGTCTCGTGCACAGAACCGCCGCTTTTGCTAAGTTTTGGCACAAAACGTGCGTTTCACGCTCCGAATTACACCTTTTGGCATAAAACGTGCCATTCTCGCTCCGAATTGTTCCTTTTGGCACAAACAGGCGTTTCATGCACATAATTGCTGCTTTTGCGCAATTTTGGCACAAAACGTGCGTTCCACGCGCCGAGTAGCTCCTTTTGGTACAACACGTGCGTTTCGTGCATAGAATCGCCGCTTTCGCTCAGTTTTGGCACGAAACGTGCGTTTCGTGCACAGAATCGCCGCTTTTGCTCAGTTTTGGCATAAAACGTGCGTTTCACGTTCCGAATTGCTCCTTTTGGCACAAAACGTGCGTTTCGTGCACAGAATCGCCGCTTTTGCTCAGTTTTGGCATAAAACGTGCGTTTCACGCTCCGAATTGCTCCTTTTGGCACAAAACGGGCCTTTCGTGCACTGAATCGCCGCTGTTTCTCAGTTTTGGCACAAAACGTGCGTTGCACGCTCCGAATTGCTCCTGTTGGCACAAAACGGGCGTTTCGTGCACAGAATCGCCGCTTTCGCTCAGTTTTGGCACAAAACATGCGTTTCGCGAACAGACTCGCCGCTTTTGCTCAGTTTTGGCACAGAGCGTGCGTTTCGTGCACAGAATCGCCGTTCTTGCTCAGTTTTGGCACAAAACGTGCGTTTCGTGCACAGAATTGCCGCTTTTGCTCAGTCTTGGCACAAAACGTGCGTTTAGTGCACAGAATTGCCGCTTTTGCTCAGTGTTGGCATAAAACGTGTTCTTCGTATACATAATCGCCGCCTTTGGTCAGATTTGGCACAACACGGGCGTTTCGTGCACAGAATCGCCACTTTTGCTCAGTTTTGGCATAAAACGTGCGTTTCGTGCCCAAATCGCTGCTTTTGCTTAGTGTTGGCATGAAACGTGTTCTTCGTACACATAATCGCCGCCGTTGGTCAGATTTGGCACAACACGTGCGTGTCGGGCACTGAATCGCTGCTTTTTCTCAGTTTTGGCACAAAACGTGCGTTTGACGCACCGATTTGCTCCTTTTGGAACAAAACGTGCGTTTCGTGCACAGAATCGCCGCTCTTGCTCAGTATTGGTACAAAACGTGCGGTTTACGCTCCGAATTGTACCTTTTGGCACAAAACGGGCGCTTCGTGCTCAGAATCGCAGCTTTTGCGCAGTTTTGGCACAAAACGTGCGTTTCGTGCACAGAATCGCCGCTTTTGCTCAGGCTTGGCACAAAACGTGCGTTTCGTGCACAGAATCGCTGCTTTTGCTCAGTTTTGGTAGAAAGCGGGCCTTTCGTGCACAGAAACGCCGCTTTTGCTCAGTTTTGGCATAAAACGTGCATTTCACGCTCCGAATTGCTCCTTTTGGCACAAAACGGGCCTTTCGTGCACCGAATCGCCGCTTTACCTCAGTTTTGGCACAAAACGTGCGTTTCACGCTCCGAATTGCTCCTTTTGGCACAAAACGGGCCTTTCGTGCATAGAATCGCCGCTTTAGCTCAGTTTTGGCACAAAACGTGCGTTTCACGCTCGGAATTGGTCCTTTTGGCACAAAACGGGCGTATCGTGCACAGAATCGCCGCTTCTGCTCAGTTTTGGCACAAAACGTGCGTTTCGTGCACAGAATCGCCGCATTTGCTTCTTTTGACACAAAACGTGCGTTTCGTGCACAGAATCGCCGCTTTTGCACGGTTTTGGCACAAAACGTGCGGTTTACGCTCCGAACTGTTCCTTTTGGCACAAAACGTGCCGTTCACGCTCCGAATTGTTCCTTTTGTCACAAAACGGGGGTTTCGTGCACAGAATCGCTGCTTTTGCGCCGTTTTCGCACAAAGCGTGCGTTCCACGCGCCGAGTTGCTCCTTTTGTCACAAAACGTGCGTTTCGTGCACAGAATCGCAGCCTTTGCTCAGTTTTGGCACAAAACATGCGTTTTGTGCACAGAATCGCCGCTTTTGCTCAGTTTTGCCACAAAACGTGCGTCTCGCGCACAAAATCGCCGCTTTTGATAAGTTTTGGCACAGAGCGTGCGTTTCGTGCACAGAATCGCCGCTTTTGCTCAGCTTTGGCACAAAATGTGCGTTTCACGCTCCGAATTACTCCTTTTGGCACAAAACGTGCCATTCACGCTCCGAATTGTTCCTTTTGGCACAAAACAGGCGTTTCATGCACATAATCGCTCCTTTTGCGCAATTTTGGCACAAAACGTGCGTTCCACGCGCCGAGTAGCTCCTTTTGGTACAACACGTGCGTTTCGTGCATAGAATCGCCGCTTTCGCTCAGTTTTGGCACGAAACGTGCGTTTCACGCTCCGAATTGCTCCTTTTGGCACAAAGCGGGCCTTTCGTGCACCGAATCGCCGCTTTTGCTCAGTTTTGGCATAAAACGTGCGTTGCGCGCTCCGAATTGCTCCTTTTGGCACAAAACGGGCCTTTCGTGCACAGAATCGCCGCTTTTCCTCAGTTTTGGCATAAAACGTGCGTTTGACGCACCGATTTGCTCCTTTTGGAACAAAACGTGCGTTTCGTGCACAGAATCGCCGCTCTTGCTCAGTATTGGCGCAAAACGTGCGGTTTACGCTCCGAATTGTACCTTTTGGCACAAAACGGGCGTTTCGTGCTCAGCATCGCAGCGTTTGCGCAGTTTTCGCACAAAACGAGCGTTCTACGCACCGAATTGCTCCTTTTGGCACAAAACGTGCGTTTCGTGCACAGAATCGCCGCTTTACTCAGTTTTGGCTGAAAACGTGTTCTTCGTGCACAGAATCGCCGCTTTTGCTCAGTTTTGGCATAAAACGTGCGTTTGACGCTCCGAACTGCTCCTTTTGGCACAAAACGGGCCTTTCGTGCACCGAATCGCCGCTTTTGCTCAGTTTTGGCATAAAACGTGCGTTTCACGTTCCGAATTGCTCCTTTTGGCACAAAACGGGCGTTTCGTGCACAGAATCGCCGCTCTTGCTCAGTGTTGGCACAAAACGTGCGTTTCGTGCACAGAATAGCCGAATTGCTCCTTTTGGCACAAAACGTGCGTATTGTGCACAGAATCGCCGCTTTTGCTCAGTTTTGGCACAAAACGTGCGTCTCGTGCACTGAACCGCCGCTTTTGCTAAGTTTTGGCACAAAACGTGCGTTTCACGCTCCGAATTACACCTTTTGGCATAAAACGTGCCATTCTCGCTCCGAATTGTTCCTTTTGGCACAAACAGGCGTTTCATGCACATAATTGCTGCTTTTGCGCAATTTTGGCACAAAACGTGCGTTCCACGCGCCGAGTAGCTCCTTTTGGTACAACACGTGCGTTTCGTGCATAGAATCGCCGCTTTCGCTCAGTTTTGGCACGAAACGTGCGTTTCGTGCACAGAATCGCCGCTTTTGCTCAGTTTTGGCATAAAACGTGCGTTTCACGTTCCGAATTGCTCCTTTTGGCACAAAACGTGCGTTTCGTGCACAGAATCGCCGCTTTTGCTCAGTTTTGGCATAAAACGTGCGTTTCACGCTCCGAATTGCTCCTTTTGGCACAAAACGGGCCTTTCGTGCACTGAATCGCCGCTGTTTCTCAGTTTTGGCACAAAACGTGCGTTGCACGCTCCGAATTGCTCCTGTTGGCACAAAACGGGCGTTTCGTGCACAGAATCGCCGCTTTCGGTCAGTTTTGGCACAAAACATGCGTTTCGCGAACAGACTCGCCGCTTTTGCTCAGTTTTGGCACAGAGCGTGCGTTTCGTGCACAGAATCGCCGTTCTTGCTCAGTTTTGGCACAAAACGTGCGTTTCGTGCACAGAATTGCCGCTTTTGCTCAGTCTTGGCACAAAACGTGCGTTTAGTGCACAGAATTGCCGCTTTTGCTCAGTGTTGGCATAAAACGTGTTCTTCGTATACATAATCGCCGCCTTTGGTCAGATTTGGCACAACACGTGCGTTTCGTGCACAGAATCGCCACTTTTGCTCAGTTTTGGCATAAAACGTGCGTTTCGTGCCCAAATCGCTGCTTTTGCTTAGTGTTGGCATAAAACGTGTTCTTCGTACACATAATCGCCGCCGTTGGTCAGATTTGGCACAACACGTGCGTGTCGGGCACTGAATCGCTGCTTTTTCTCAGTTTTGGCACAAAACGTGCGTTTGACGCACCGATTTGCTCCTTTTGGAACAAAACGTGCGTTTCGTGCACAGAATCGCCGCTCTTGCTCAGTATTGGTACAAAACGTGCGGTTTACGCTCCGAATTGTACCTTTTGGCACAAAACGGGCGCTTCGTGCTCAGAATCGCAGCTTTTGCGCAGTTTTGGCACAAAACGTGCGTTTCGTGCACAGAATCGCCGCTTTTGCTCAGGCTTGGCACAAAACGTGCGTTTCGTGCACAGAATCGCTGCTTTTGCTCAGTTTTGGTAGAAAGCGGGCCTTTCGTGCACAGAAACGCCGCTTTTGCTCAGTTTTGGCATAAAACGTGCATTTCACGCTCCGAATTGCTCCTTTTGGCACAAAACGGGCCTTTCGTGCACCGAATCGCCGCTTTACCTCAGTTTTGGCACAAAACGTGCGTTTCACGCTCCGAATTGCTCCTTTTGGCACAAAACGGGCCTTTCGTGCATAGAATCGCCGCTTTAGCTCAGTTTTGGCACAAAACGTGCGTTTCACGCTCGGAATTGGTCCTTTTGGCACAAAACGGGCGTATCGTGCACAGAATCGCCGCTTCTGCTCAGTTTTGGCACAAAACGTGCGTTTCGTGCACAGAATCGCCGCATTTGCTCCTTTTGACACAAAACGTGCGTTTCGTGCACAGAATCGCCGCTTTTGCACAGTTTTGGCACAAAACGTGCGGTTTACGCTCCGAACTGTTCCTTTTGGCACAAAACGTGCCGTTCACGCTCCGAATTGTTCCTTTTGTCACAAAACGGGGGTTTCGTGCACAGAATCGCTGCTTTTGCGCCGTTTTCGCACAAAGCGTGCGTTCCACGCGCCGAGTTGCTCCTTTTGTCACAAAACGTGCGTTTCGTGCACAGAATCGCCGCCTTTGCTCAGTTTTGGCACAAAACATGCGTTTTGTGCACAGAATCGCCGCTTTTGCTCAGTTTTGCCACAAAACGTGCGTCTCGCGCACAAAATCGCCGCTTTTGATAAGTTTTGGCACAGAGCGTGCGTTTCGTGCACAGAATCGCCGCTTTTGCTCAGCTTTGGCACAAAATGTGCGTTTCACGCTCCGAATTACTCCTTTTGGCACAAAACGTGACATTCACGCTCCGAATTGTTCCTTTTGGCACAAAACAGGCGTTTCATGCACATAATCGCTCCTTTTGCGCAATTTTGGCACAAAACGTGCGTTCCACGCGCCGAGTAGCTCCTTTTGGTTCAACACGTGCGTTTCGTGCATAGAATCGTCGCTTTCGCTCAGTTTTGGCACGAAACGTGCGTTTCACGCTCCGAATTGCTCCTTTTGGCACAAAGCGGGCCTTTCGTGCACCGAATCGCCGCTTTTGCTCAGTTTTGGCATAAAACGTGCGTTGCGCGCTCCGAATTGCTCCTTTTGGCACAAAACGGGCCTTTCGTGCACAGAATCGCCGCTTTTCCTCAGTTTTGGCATAAAACGTGCGTTTGACGCACCGATTTGCTCCTTTTGGAACAAAGCGTGCGTTTCGTGCACAGAATCGCCGCTCTTGCTCAGTATTGGCGCAAAACGAGCGTTCTACGCACCGAATTGCTCCTTTTGGCACAAAACGTGCGTTTCGTGCACAGAATCGCCGCTTTACTCAGTTTTGGCTGAAAACGTGTTCTTCGTGCACAGAATCGCCGCTTTTGCTCAGTTTTGGCATAAAACGTGCGTTTGACGCTCCGAACTGCTCCTTTTGGCACAAAACGGGCCTTTCGTGCACCGAATCGCCGCTTTTGCTCAGTTTTGGCATAAAACGTGCGTTTCACGTTCCGAATTGCTCCTTTTGGCACAAAACGTGCGTTTCGTGCACAGAATCGCCGCTTTTGCTCAGTTTTGGCATAAAACGTGCGTTTCACGCTCCGAATTGCTCCTTTTGGCACAAAACGGGCCTTTCGTGCACTGAATCGCCGCTGTTTCTCAGTTTTGGCACAAAACGTGCGTTGCACGCTCCGAATTGCTCCTTTTGGCACAAAACGGGCGTTTCGTGCACAGAATCGCCGCTTTCGCTCAGTTTTGGCACAAAACATGCGTTTCGCGAACAGACTCGCCGCTTTTGCTCAGTTTTGGCACAGAGCGTGCGTTTCGTGCACAGAATCGCCGCTCTTGCTCAGTTTTGACACAAAACGTGTGTTTCGTGTACAGAATCGCCACTTTTGCCCAGTTTTGGCATAAAACGTGCGTTTCGTGCACAAAATCGCTGCTTTTGCTTAGTGTTCGCATAAAACGTGTTCTTCGTACACATAATCGCCGCCTTTGGTCAGATTTGGCACAACACGTGCGATTCGTGCACAGAATAGCTGCTTTTTCTCAGTATTGGCACAAAACGTGCGTTTGACGCACCGATTTGCTCCCTTTGGAACAAAACGTGCGTTTCGTGCACAGAATCGCCGCTCTTGCTCAGTTTTGGCACAAAACGTGCGGTTTACGCTCCGAATTGTACCTTTTGGCAGAAAACGGGCGTTTCGTGCTCAGAATCGCAGGTTTTGCGCAGTTTTGGCACAAAGCGTGCGTTTAGTGCACAGAATCGCCGCTTTTGCTCAGTTTTGGCACAAAACGTGCGTTTGACGCACCGAATGGCTCGTTTTGGCACAAAACGTGCGTTTCGTGCACAGAATCGCCGTTCTTGCTCAGTTTTGGCACAAAACGTGCGTTTCGTGCACAGAATTGCCGCTTTTGCTCAGTCTTGGCACAAAACGTGCGTTTCGTGCACAGAATCGCCGCATTTGCTCCTTTTGACACAAAACGTGCGTTTCGTGCACAGAATCGCCGCTTTTGCACAGTTTTGGCACAAAACGTGCGGTTTACGCTCCGAACTGTTCCTTTTGGCACAAAACGTGCCGTTCACGCTCCGAATTGTTCCTTTTGTCACAAAACGGGGCTTTCGTGCACAGAATCGCTGCTTTTGCGCCGTTTTCGCACAAAGCGTGCGTTCCACGCGCCGAGTTGCTCCTTTTGTCACAAAACGTGCGTTTCGTGCACAGAATCGCCGCCTTTGCTCAGTTTTGGCACAAAACATGCGTTTTGTGCACAGAATCGCCGCTTTTGCTCAGTTTTGCCACAAAACGTGCGTCTCGCGCACAAAATCGCCGCTTTTGATAAGTTTTGGCACAGAGCGTGCGTTTCGTGCACAGAATCGCCGCTTTTGCTCAGCTTTGGCACAAAATGTGCGTTTCACGCTCCGAATTACTCCTTTTGTCACAAAACGTGCCATTCACGCTCCGAATTGTTCCTTTTGGCACAAAACAGGCGTTTCATGCACATAATCGCTTCTTTTGCGCAATTTTGGCACAAAACGTGCGTTCCACGCGCCGAGTAGCTCCTTTGGGTACAACACGTGCGTTTCGTGCATAGAATCGCCGCTTTCCCTCAGTTTTGGCATAAAACGTGCGTTTCACGCTCCGAGTTGCTCCTTTTGGCACAAAACGGGCGTTTCGTGCACAGAAACGCCGCTTTTGCTCAGGTTTGGCATAAAACGTGCATTTCACGCTGCGAATTGCTCCTTTTGGCGCAAAACGGGCCATTCGTGCACAGAATCGCCGCTTTTTCTCAGTTTTGGCACAAAGCGTGCGTTTCACGCTCCGAATTGCTCCTTTTGGCACAAAACGGGCGTTTCGTGCACAGAATCGCCGCTTTCGCTCAGTTTTGGCACAAAACGTGCGTTTCGCGAACAGACTCGCCGCTTTTGCTCAGTTTTGGCACAGAGCGTGCGTTTCGTGCACAGAATCGCCGCACTTGCTCAGTTTTGACACAAAACGTGTGTTTCGTGTACAGAATCGCCACTTTTACTCAGTTTTGGCATAAAACGTGCGTTTCGTGCACAAAATCGCTGCTTTTGCTTAGTGTTGGCATAGAACGTGTTCTTCGTACACATAATCGCCGCCTTTGGTCAGATTTGGCACAACACGTGCGTTTCGTGCACAGAATCGCTGCTTTTTCTCAGTATTGGCACAAAACGTGCGTTTGACGCACCTATTTGCTCCTTTTGGAACAAAACTTGCGTTTCGTGCACAGAATCGCCGCTCTTGCTCAGTTTTGGCACAAAACGTGCGGTTTACGCTCCGAACTGTACCTTTTGGCAGAAAACGGGCGTTTCGTGCTCAGAATCGCAGGTTTTGCGCAGTTTTTAACCGACTTCGAATAAAAAGGAGGTTACTCAATTCGACATGTATATATATATATTTTTTTTTTTTTTTTATGTATGTGCCCTGATTACGCCGAGATGGATGGACCAATCGGAACCAAACCTTTTGCATCTTGTAGGGTATGACTCCCAGTTGGTCCCGTAAAAAAAAAATTTTGCATTTCACCACCGCTTGCCACCTTTTTATTGCAAAAAAGCGTACGATTTCGTCCGCGTTGTGTATGGTCATCGATTACTCCAAGATGGATGGACCAATCGGAACGAAACCTTTTGCATCTTGTAGAGTATGACCAACAGTTGGTCCCGTAAAAAAACCCGGTTCGGATTTCTACATTTTACCCGCTTTTATCGCAAAAAACGTGCTATTTCGCTCGTACTCGGCCTGATATCGATGAAACCTAGTATTACATTTTTTCCGGCTGGAAATGTTTCCACGATGATCCCATTTGTAACATTCCCCTCACTTTCCTGCACTTCCCTTCGTATCCCTGCACTTCTCTTCACATCCCTTCACTTCTCTTCTCATCCCTGCACTTCCCTTCGCTTCCCTTCACTTCCTTATCTTTCCCTTCCAGACCCAACTCCCCCTGCCCCTTCCTTTCCTCCCCTCCCTCCCCTTCCTTTTCACTTCAATCCCTTTCCCTCCCTTCTCTACCCGCCCCTGCTGTTCCCTCCGTTGCTAATTACTATTGTTATTGCAATTATTTATTAGTTATTAAATTATTGCAATTACGTTTTGCGTCCGGGGATGTTTCCACTATGATCCCGTTTGCAACATTCCCTTCACTTTCCCGCACCTCCCTTCGCATCCCTGCACTTCCCTTCACTTCCTTACCTTTTCCTTCAACACCCAACTCTCCCCTGCCTCTTCCTACCCTCCCACCCTCCCCTTCCCTTTCATTTCAATCCCTTTCCTTCCCTTCTCTACCTACCCCTGCTGTTCCCTCCATTGCTAATTACTACTCTTATTGCAATAATTATGTTTCTAGCGTGACGGCGACATGGCAAGTGGTAAGTGCGAATCAACCAATATCCTACTCTCCTATATGTTACATCAGACACAGTAAATCCCAGTTGTTACGTGAGATTTGAAAGAATTATGTATAATTTCGTAAATTTTGTGTGGTTTTACGTATTTTATATAATTGATTACTATTTATTCCAATACAATATGATTATTAAGGATTTCAGTAGAGGAGTTAGGTATATTGCAGCGTTAGTATCCATGTTCATGTCTGAAACAAAAGTACATACATGTTTCTGTAGTATAATCGTAGTGAAAAGAAAAAGAAACACTCGCACGCACGCACGGAACGCACGCCCGCGTGCCCGACCGCGGGTTGTGTGGTTTTACGTACTTTATATACGTACCTCCACCCGCGTGCGGGCGTACGTGCGGCCGGGCGGGCGCGCGGGCATGCGGGAGTGCGGCCGGGAATGCGTGCGGCCTGGCGGACGTGCGGGCGTGCGGGCGTGCGGGCGGGAATGCGTGCGGCCGGGCGGACGTGCGGGCGTGCGGGCGGGCGCGCGTGCGGGCGGGCGTGCGGGCGGGCGTGCGGTCGGGCGTGCGTGCGGGCGCGCGTGCGGGCGTGCGGGCGGGCGTGCGTGCGTGCGGTCGGGCGGGCGTGCGTGCCGGCGGGGGGCGTGCGTGCGTGCGCGCGGGCGGTCGGTCGGGCGGGTGGGCGTGTGGGCAGGCGTGCGTGCGTGCGTGCGGGCGGTCGGTCGATCGGGCGGGCGTGCGTGCGTGCGGGCGGACGGGCGGTCGGTCGGTCGGGCGTGCGTGCGTGCGTGCGGGTGTGTGTGTGTTTTTTATCTTTTTACTACGATTATACTACAGAGACATGTATGTGCTTTTGTTTCAAACATGAACATGGATACTACCGCTGACAATCGTATGTATACCTTGATTTCATAACGATGAGATATAATATATGAAGAAAGGAACACCGTTATACAGTATGTGGCTATTATTTCGCAGGGAACGCAAAGATCGCCACTAAAAAGTGTGAAATAAAATAATTTTTGGAAAAAAAATATAACCGACTTCGAAATGCACTGAAAAGTATGAAATAATTTTTATTTGATATGTATAAATTCTATTCGGCTCTTTATACCATTGATTAAAGTATTACATTACATTTTATATACAATGCATACTTTTCGGAGACGGCGCAAGATTAACTAATTGTCTACATTGGAAATTGTCTAAATACTTTAATCCTTTTACATATTTTCACATTAGCAACATCTTTCATTTACACAGTTTGTAATTTTGTGCCGTCTCCGAAAAGTATGCATTGTATATAAAATGTAATGTAATACTTTAATGAATGGTATAAAGAGCCGAATAGAATTTATACATATCAAATAAAAATTATTTCATACTTTTCAGTGCATTTCGAAGTCGGTTATATTTTTTTTCCAAAAATTATTTTATGGCACAAAGCGTGCGTTTAGTGCACAGAATCGCCGCTTTTGCTCAGTTTTGGCACAAAACGTGCGTTTAGTGCGCAGAATTGCCGCTTTTGCTCAGTGTTGGCATAAAACGTGTTCTTCGTACACATAATCGCCGCCTTTGGTCAGATTTGGCACAACACGTGCGTTTCGTGCACAGAATCGCCGCTCTTGCTCAGTATTGGCGCAAAACGTGCGGTTTACGCTCCGAATTGTACCTTTTGGCACAAAACGGGCGTTTCGTGCTCAGAATCGCAGCGTTTGCGCAGTTTTGGCACAAAACGTGCGTTCTACGCACCGAATTGCTCCTTTTGGCACAAAACGTGCGTTTCGTGCACAGAATCGCCGCTTTACTCAGTTTTGGCTGAAAACGTGTTCTTCGTACACAGAATCGCCGCTTTTGCTCAGTTTTGTCACAAAACGTGCGTTTGACGCACCGATTTGCTCCTTTTGGAACAAAACGTGCGTTTGGTGCACAAAATCGCCACTCTTGCTCAGTATTGACACAAAACCTGCGTTTCGTGCACAGAATCGCCGCTTTTGCTAAGTTTTGGCAGAAAACGTGTTCTTCGTACACATAATCGCCGCCTTTGGTCAGTTTTGCCACAACATGCGCGTTTCGTGCACAGAATCGCTGCTTTTTCTCAGTTTTGGCACAAATCGTGCGTTTGACGCACCGGTTAGCTCCTCTTGGAACAAAACGTGCGTTTCGTGCACAGAATCGCCGCTCTTGCTCAGTTTTGGCACAAAACGTGTTCTTCGTACACAGAATCGCCGCTTTTGCTCAGTTTTGGCACCGAACGTGCGTTTCGTGCACAGAATCGCCGCTTTTGCTCAGGTTTGGCACAAAACGTGCGTTTCGTGCACAGAATCGCTGCTTTTGCTCAGTTTTGGCACAAAACGTGCGTTTCGCGAACAGAATCGCCGCTTTTGCTCAGTTTTGGCACAGAGCGTGCGTTTCGTGCACAGAATCGCCGCTCTTGCTCAGTTTTGACACAAAACGTGCGTTTCGTGTACAGAATCGCCACTTTTGCTCAGTTTTGGCATAAAACGTGCGTTTAGTGCACAAAATCGCTGCTTTTGCTCAGTATCGTCACAAAACGTGCGTTTCACGCTCCGAATTGCTCCTTTTGGCACAAAACGGGCCATTCACGCTCCGAATTGTTCCTTTTGGCACAAATCAGGCGTTTCATGCACATAATCGCTGCTTTTGCGCAATTTTGGCACAAAACGTGCGTTCCACGCGCCGAGTAGCTACTTTTGGTACAACACGTGCGTTTCGTGCATATAATCGCCGCTTTAGCTCAGTTTTGGCACAAAACGTGCGTGCACGCTCCGAATTGCTCCTTTTGGCACAAAACGGGCCTTTCGTGCACAGAATCGCCGCTTTTTCTCAGTTTTGGCACAAAACGTGCGTGCACGCTCCGAATTGCTCCTTTTTTCGCAAAACGGGCGTTTCGTGCACAGAATCGCCGCTCTTGCTCTGTTTTGGCACAAAACGTGCGTCTCGTGCACAGAATAGCCGAATTGCTCCTTTTGGCACAAAACGTGCGTTTTGTGCACAGAATCGCCGCTTTTGCTCAGTTTTGGCACAAAACGTGCGTCTCGTGCACAGAACCGCCGCTTTTGCTTAGTTTTGGCCCAGAGCATGCGTTTCGTGCACAGAATCGCCGCTTTTGCTCAGTTTTGGCACAAAACGTGCCATTCACGGTCCGAATTGTACATTTCGGCACAAAACAGGCGTTTCATGCACATAATCGCTGCTTTTGCGCAATTTTGGCACAAAACGTGCGTTCCACGCGCCGAGTAGCTCCTTTTGGTACAACACGTGCGTTTCGTGCATAGAATCGCCGCTTTCCCTCAGTTTTGGCACAGAACGTGCGTTTCGTGCACAGAATCGCCGCTTTTGCTCAGTTTTGGAACAAAACGTGCGTTTCGTGCACAGAATCGCCGCTTTTGCTCAGTTTTTGCATAAAACGTGCATTTCACGCTCCGAATTGCTCCTTTTGGCACAAAACGGGCATTTCGTGCACAGAACCGCCGCTTTTCCTCAGTTTTGGCACAAAACGTGCGTTTCACGCTCCGAATTGCTCCTTTTGGCACAAAACGGGCGTTTCGTGCACAGAATCGCCGCTTTTGCTCAGTTTTGGCATTAAACGTGCATTTCACGCTCCGAATTGCTCCATTTGGCACAAAGCGGGCCTTTCGGGCACTGGATCGCCGCTTTTGCTCAGTTTTGGCACAAAGCAGGCGTTTCATGCACATAATCGCTGCTTTTGCGCAATTTTGGCACAAAACGTACGTTCCACACGCCGAGTAGCTCCTTTTGGTACAACACGTGCGTTTCGTGCACAGAATCGCCGCTTTACTCAGTTTTGGCTGAAAACGTGTTCTTCGTACACAGACTCGCCGCTTTTGCGCAGTTTTGTCACAAAACGTGCGTTTGACGCACCGATTTGCTCCTTTAGGAACAAAACGTGCGTTTCGTGCACAGAATCGCCGCTCTTGCTCAGTATTGGCACAAAACGTGCGTTTCACGCTCCGAATTGCTCCTTTTGGCACAAAACGGGCCTTTCGAGCCCAGAATCGCCGCTTTTCCTCAGTTTCGGCGCAAAACGTGCGTTGCACGCTCCGAATTGCTCCTTTTGGCACAAAGCGGGCCTTTCGTGCACCGAGTCGCCGCTTTTGCTCAGTTTTGGCATATAACGTGCGTTTCACGCTCCGAATTGCTCCTTTTGGCACAAAACGTGCGTTTCGTGCACGGAATCGCTGCTTTTGCTCAGTTTTGGCACAAAACGTGCGTTTCGTGTACAGAATCGCCGCTTTTGCTAAGTTTTGGCACAAAACGTGGGTTTTACGCTCCGAATTACTCCTTTTGGCACAAAACGTGCCGTTCACGCTCCGAATTGTCCCTTTTGGCACAAAATCCGCGTTTCGTGCACATAATCGCAACTTTTGCTCAGTTTTGGCACAATACGTGCGTTTGACGCACCGAATTGCTCCTTTTGGAACAGAGCGTGCGTTTCGTGCACAGAATCGCCGCTCTTGCTCAGTTTTGACACAAAACGTGCGTTTCGTGTACAGAATCGCCGCTTTTGCTCAGTTTTGTCATAAAACGTGCGTTTCGTGAACAGAATCGTCGCTTTTGCTCAGTTTTGGCACAGAGCGTGCGTTTCGTGCACAGAATCGCCGCTTTTGCTCAGTTTTGGCACAAAGCGGGCCTTTCGTGCACCGAATCGCAGCTTTTGCTCAGTTTTGGCATAAAACGTGCGTTTCACGCTCCGAATTGCTCCTTTTGGCACAAAACGTGCGTTTCGTGCCCAGAATCGCTGCTTTTGCTCAGTTTTGGCAGTAAACGTGCGTTTCGTGTACAGAATCGCCGCTTTTTCTAAGTTTTGGCACAAAACGTGCGTTTTACTCTCCGAATTACTCCTTTTGGCACAAAACGTGCCGTTCACGCTCCGAATTGTTCCTTTTGGCACAAAATCCGCGTTTCGTGCACATAATCGCAACTTTTGCTCAGTTTTGGCACAAAACGTGCGTTTGACGCACCGAATTGCTCCTTTTGGCACAAAACGTGCGTTTCGTGCACAGAATCGCCGCTCTTGCTCAGTATTGGCACAAAACGGGCCTTTCGTGCACAGAATCGCCGCTTTTCCTCAGTTTTGGCACAAAACGTGCGTTTCACGCTCCGAATTGCTCCTTTTGGCACAAAACGGGCGTTTCGTGTACAGAATCGCCGCTTTCGCTCGGTTTTGGCACAAAACGTGCGTTTCGTGCACAGAATCGCAGCTTTTGCTCAGTTTTGGCATAAAACGTGCCTTTCACGCTCCGAATTGCTCCTTTTGGCACAAAACGGGCCTTTCGTGCACAGAAACGCCACTTTTGCTCAGTTTTGGCATAAAACGCGCGTTTCACGCTCCGAATTGCTCCTTTTGGCACAAAACGGGCGTTTCGTGCACAGAATCGCCGCTTTCGCTCAGTTTTGGCACAAAACGTGCGTTACGTGCACAGAATCGCCTCTTTTGCTCAGTTTTGGCATAAAACGTGCCTTTCACGCTCCGAATTGCTCCTTTTGGCCCAAAACGGGCCTTTCGTGCACAGAATCGCCGCTTTTGCTCAGGTTTGGCACAAAACGGGCCTTTCGTGCACAGAAACGCCGCTTTTGCTCAGTTTTGGCATAAAACGTGCATTTCACGCTCCGAATTGCTCCTATTGGCACAAAACGTGCGTTTCGTGCACAGAATCGCCGCTCTTGCTCAGTTTTGGCACAAAACGTGCGTTTCGTGCACAGAATCGCCGCTTTTGCTCAGTTTTGGCATAAAACGTGCCTTTCGCGCTCCGAATTGCTCCTTTTGGCACAATACGGGCCTTTCGTGCACAGAATCGCCGCTTTTGCTCAGTTTTGGCATAAAACGTGCGTTTCAAGCTCCGAATCGCGCCTTTTGGAACAAAACGGGCCTTCCGTGGACAGAATCGCCGCTTTTGCTCAGTTTTGGCGCAAAACGTGCGTTTCACGCACCGAATTGCTCCTTTTGGCACAAAACGTGCGTTTCGTGCACAGAATCGCCGTGTTGCTCAGGTTTGGCACAAAACGGGAGTTTCGTGCACAGAATCGCCGCTTTTGCTCAGGTTTGGCACAAAACGTGCGTTTCGCGAACAGAATCGCCGCTTTTTCTCAGTTTTGGCACAAAACGTGCGTTTCACGCTCCGAATTGCTCCTTTTGGCACAAAACGGGCCTTTCGTGCACAGAATCGCCGCTTTTGCTCAGTTTTGGCATAAAACGTGCGTTTCAAGCTCCGAATCGCGCCTTTTGGAACAAAACGGGCCTTCCGTGGACAGAATCGCCGCTTTTGCTCAGTTTTGGCGCAAAACGTGCGTTTCACGCACCGAATTGCTCCTTTTGGCACAAAACGTGCGTTTCGTGCACAGAATCGCCGTGTTGCTCAGGTTTGGCACAAAACGGGCGTTTCGTGCACAGAATCGCCGCTTTTGCTCAGGTTTGGCACAAAACGTGCGTTTCGCGAACAGAATCGCCGCTTTTTCTCAGTTTTGGCACAAAACGTGCGTTTCACGCTCCGAATTGCTCCTTTTGACACAAAACGGGCCTTTCGTGCACAGAATCCCCGCTTTTTCTCAGTTTTGGCACAAAACGTGCGTTTCACGCTCCGAATTGCTCCTTTTGGCACAAAACGTGCGTTTCGTGCACAGAATCGCCGTGTTGCTCAGGTTTGGCACAAAACGGGCGTTTCGTGCACAGAATCGCCGCTCTTGCTCAGTTTTGGCACAAAACGTGCGTTTCGCGAACAGAATCGCCGCTTTTGCTCAGTTTTGGCATAAAACGTGCGTTTCACGCTCCGAGCTACTCCTTTTGGCACAAAACGTGCCATTCGCGCTCCGAATTGCTCCTTTTGGCACAAAACGGGCCTTTCGTGCACAGAATCCCCGCTTTTTCTCAGTTTTGGCACAAAACGTGCGTTTTACGCTCCGAATTGCTCCTTTTGGCGCAAAACGGGCCTTTCGTGCACCAAATCGCCGCTTTTGCTCAGTTTTGGCATAAAACGTGCGTTTCAAGCTCCGAATCGCTCCTTTTGGCACAAAACCTGCGTTTCGTGAACAGAATCGCTGCTTTTGCTCAGTTTTGGAACAAAACGTGCGTTTCGTGCACAGAATCGCCGCTTTTGCTCAGTTTTGGCACAAAACGTGCGTCTCGTGCACAGAATCGCCGCTTTTGCTAAGTTTTGGCACAGAGCGTGCGTTTCGTGCACAGCATCGCCGTTTTTGCTCAGCTTTGGCACAAAACGTGCGTTTCACGCTCCGAATTACTCCTTTTGGCACAAAACGTGCCGTTCGCGCTCCGAATTGTTCCTTTTGGCACAAAAGAGGTGTTTCATGCACATAATCGCTGCTTTTGCGCAATTTTGGCACAAAACGTGCGTTTCACGCTCCGAATTGCTCCTTTTGGCACAAAACGTGCGTTTCGTGCACAGAATCGCCGTGTTGCTCAGGTTTGGCACAAAACGGGCGTTTCGTGCACAGAATCGCCGCTCTTGCTCAGTTTTGGCACAAAACGTGCGTTTCGCGAACAGAATCGCCGCTTTTGCACAGTTTTGGCACAAAACGTGCGTTTCGTGCACAGAATCGCCGCTTTTGCTCAGTGTTGGCATAAAACGTGTTCTTCGTACACATAATCGCCGCCTTTGGTCAGATCTGGCACAACACGTGCGTTTCGTGCACAGAATCGCTGCTTTTTCTCAGTTTTGGCACAAAACGTGCGTTTGACGCACCGATTTGCTCCTTTTGGAACAAAACGTGCGTTTCGTGCACAGAATCGCCGTTCTTGCTCAGTTTTGGCACAAAACGTGCGTTTCGTGTACAGAATTGCCGCTTTTGCTCCGTCTTGGCACAAAACGTGCGTTTAGTGCACAGAATCGCCGCTTTTGCTCAGTGTTGGCATAAAACGTGTTCTTCGTACACATAATCGCCGCCTTTGGTCAGATTTGGCACAACACGTGCGTTTCGTGCACAGAATCGCTGCTTTTTCTCAGTTTTGGCACAAAACGTGCGTTTGACGCACCGATGTGCTCCTTTTGGCAGAAAACGGGCCTTTCGTGCACAGAATCGCCGCTTTTGCTCAGGTTTGGCTCAAAACGTGCGTTTCGTGCACAGAATCGCTGCCTTTGCTCAGTTTTGGCACAAAACGGGCCTTTCGTGCACAGAAACGCCGCTTTTGATCAGTATTGGAACAAAACGTGCGTTTCACGCTCCGAATTGCTCCTTTTGGCACAAAACGAGCGTTTCGTGCACAGAATCGCCGCTTTCGCTCAGTTTTGGCACAAAACGTGCGTTTCGCGAACAGAATCGCCGCTTTTGCTCAGTTTTGGCACAGAGCGTGCGTTTCGTGCACAGAATCGCCGCTCTTAGTCAGTTTTGACAAAAAACGTGCGTTTCGTGCACAGAATCGCCACTTTTGCTCAGTTTTGGCATAAAACGAGCGTTTCGTGCCCAAATCGCCTGTTTTGCTTAGTGTTGGCATAAAACGTGTTCTTCGTACACATAATCGCCGCCTTTGGTCAGATTTGGCACAACGCGTGCGTGTCGTGCACTGAATCGCTGCTTTTTCTCAGTTTTGGCACAAAACGTGCGTTTGACGCACCGATTTGCTCCTTTTGGAACAAAACGTGCGTTTCGTGCACAGAATCGCCGCTCTTGCTCAGTATTGGTACAAAACGTGCGGTTTACGCTCCGAATTGTACCTTTTGGCACAAAACGGGCGCTTCGTGCTCAGAATCGCAGCTTTTGCGCAGTTTTGGCACAAAACGGGCGTTTCGTGCTCAGAATCGCAGCCTTTGCGCAGTTTTATCACAAAACGTGCGTTCTACGCGCCGAATTGCTCCTTTTTCCACAAAACGTGCGTTTCGTGCACAGAATCGCCGCTTTACTCAGTTTTGGCTGTAAACGTGTTCTTCGTACACAGAATCGCCGCTTTTGCTCAGTTTTGTCACAAAACGTGCGTTTGACGCACCGATTTGCTCCTTTTGGATCAAAACGTGCGTTTCGTGCACAGAATCGATGCTCTTGCTCAGTATTGGCACAAAACCTGCGTTTCTTGCACAGAATCGCCGCTTTTGCTCAGTTTTGGCAGAAACCGTGTTCTTCGTACACATAATCGCCGCCTTTGGTCAGTTTTGACACAACACGCGCGTTTCGTGCACAGAATCGCTGCTTTTTCTCAGTTTTGGCACAAAACGTGCGTTTGACGCACCGATTTGCTACTTTTGGAACAAAACGTGCGTTTCGTGCACAGAATCGCCGCTCTTGCTCAGTTTTGGCACAAAACGTGTGTTTCGTGCACAGAATCGCCGCTTTTGCTCAGTTTTAGCACAAAACGAGCGTTTCGTGCACAGAAACGCCGCTTTTGCTCAGTTTTGGCATAAAACGCGCGTTTCACGCTCCGAATTGCTCCTTTTGGCACAAAACGGGCCTTTCGTGCACAGAATCGCCGCTTTTTCTCAGTTTTGGCACAAAACGTGCGTTTCACGCTCCGAGTTGCTCCTTTTGGCACAAAACGGGCGTTTCGTGCACAGAATCGCCGCTTTCGCTCAGTTTTGGCACAAAACGTGCGTTTCGAGCACAGAATCGCCTCTTTTGCTCAGTTTTGGCATAAAACGTGCCTTTCACGCTCCGAATTGCTCCTTTTGGCCCAAAACGGGCCTTTCGTGCACAGAATCGCGCTTTTGCTCAGGTTTGGCACAAAACGGGCCTTTCGTGCACATAAACGCCGCTTTTGCTCAGTTTTGGCATAAAACGTGCATTTCACGCTCCGAATTGCTCCTTTTTGCACAAAACGTGCGTTTCGTGCACAGAATCGCCGCTCTTGCTCAGTTTTGGCACAAAACGTGCGTTTCGTGCACAGAATCGCCGCTTTTGCTCAGTTTTGGCATAAAACGTGCCTTTCACGCTCCGAATTGCTCCTTTTGGCACAATACGGGCCTTTCGTGCACAGAATCGCCGCTTTTGCTCAGTTTTGGCATAAAACGTGCGTTTCAAGCTCCGAATCGCGCCTTTTGGAACAAAACGGGCCTTCCGTGGACAGAATCGCCGCTTTTGCTTAGTTTTGGTGCAAAACGTGCGTTTCACGCACCGAATTGCTCCTTTTGGCACAAAACGTGCGTTTCGTGCACAGAATCGCCGTGTTGCTCAGGTTTAGCACAAAACGGGCGTTTCGTGCACAGAATCGCCGCTTTTGCTCAGGTTTGGCACAAAACGTGCGTTTCGCGAACAGAATCGCCGCTTTTTCTCAGTTTTGGCACAAAACGTGCGTTTCACGCTCCGAATTGCTCCTTTTGGCACAAAACGGGCCTTTCGTGCACAGAATCGCCGCTTTTTCTCAGTTTTGGCACAAAACGTGCGTTTCACGCTCCGAATTGCTCCTTTTGGCACAAAACGTACGTTTCGTGCACAGAATCGCCGCTCTTGCTCAGTTTTGGCACAAAACGTGCGTTTCGCGAACAGAATCGCCGCTTTTGCTCAGTTTTGGCATAAAACGTGCGCTTCACGCTCCGAGCTACTCCTTTTGGCACAAAACGTGCCATTCGCGCTCCGAATTGCTCCTTTTGGCACAAAACGGGCCTTTCGTGCACAGAATCGCCGCTTTTTCTCAGTTTTGGCACAAAACGTGCGTTTCACGCTCCGAATTGCTCCTTTTGGCGCAAAACGGGCCTTTCGTGCACCAAATCGCCGCTTTTGCTCAGTTTTGGCATAAAACGTGCGTTTCAAGCTCCGAATCGCTCCTTTTGGCACAAAACCTGCGTTTCGTGAACAGAATCGCTGCTTTTGCTCAGTTTTGGAACAAAACGTGCGTTTCGTGCACAGAATCGCCGCTTTTGCTCAGTTTTGGCACAAAACGTGCGTCTCGTGCACAGAATCGCCGCTTTTGCTAAGTTTTGGCACAGAGCGTGCGTTTCGTGTACAGCATCGCCGTTTTTGCTCAGCTTTGGCACAAAACGTGCGTTTCACGCTCCGAATTACTCCTTTTGGCACAAAACGTGCCATTCGCGCTCCGAATTGTTCCTTTTGGCACAAAAGAGGTGTTTCATGCACATAATCGCTGCTTTTGCTCAGTTTTGGCATAAAACGTGCGCTTCACGCTCCGAGCTACTCCTTTTGGCACAAAACGTGCCATTCGCGCTCCGAATTGCTCCTTTTGGCACAAAACGGGCCTTTCGTGCACAGAATCGCCGCTTTTGCTCAGTTTTGGCATAAAACGTGCGCTTCACGCTCCGAGCTACTCCTTTTGGCACAAAACGTGCCATTCGCGCTCCGAATTGCTCCTTTTGGCACAAAACGGGCCTTTCGTGCACAGAATCGCCGCTTTTTCTCAGTTTTGGCACAAAACGTGCGTTCCACGCGCCGAGTAGCTCCTTTTGGCACAACACGTGCGTTTCGGGCATAGAATCGCCGCTTTCGCTCAGTTTTGGCACAAAACGGGCCTTTCGTGCACAGAATCGCCGCTTTTCCATAGTTTTGGCACAAAACGTGCATTTCACGCTCCGAATTGCTCCTTTTGGCACAAAACGGGCCTTTCGTGCACCGAATCGCCGCTTTCCCTCAGTTTTGGCATAAAACGTGCGTTTCAAGCTCCGAATCGCTCTTTTTGGCACAAAACCTGCGTTTCGTGAACAGAATCGCGGCTTTTGCTCAGTTTTGACACAGAGCGTGTGTTTCGTGCACAGAATCGCCGCTTTTGCTCAGTTTTGGCATAAAACGTGCGTTTCACGCTCCGAATTGCTCCTTTTGGCACAAAGCGGGCCTTTCGTGCACCGAGTCGCCGTTTTTGCTCAGTTTTGGCATATAACGTGCGTTTCACGCTCCGAATTGCTCCTTTTGGCACAAAACGTGCGTTTCGTGCACAGAATCGCTGCTTTTGCTCAGTTTTGGCACAAAACGTGCGTTTCGTGTACAGAATCGCCGCTTTTGCTAAGTTTTGGCACAAAACGTGGGTTTTACGCTCCGAATTACTCCTTTTGGCACAAAACGTGCCGTTCACGCTCCGAATTGTCCCTTTTGGCACAAAATCCGCGTTTCGTGCACATAATCGCAACTTTTGCTCAGTTTTGGCACAATACGTGCGTTTGACGCACCGAATTGCTCCTTTTGGAACAGAGCGTGCGTTTCGTGCACAGAATCGCCGCTCTTGCTCAGTTTTGACACAAAACGTGCGTTTCGTGTACAGAATCGCCGCTTTTGCTCAGTTTTGTCATAAAACGTGCGTTTCGTGAACAAAATCGTCGCTTTTGTTCAGTTTTGGCACAGAGCGTGCGTTTCGTGCACAGAATCGCCGCTTTTGCTCAGTTTTGGCACAAAGCGGGCCTTTCGTGCACAGCATCGCCGTTTTTGCTCAGCTTTGGCACAAAACGTGCGTTTCACGCTCCGAATTACTCCTTTTGGCACAAAACGTGCCATTCGCGCTCCGAATTGTTCCTTTTGGCACAAAAGAGGTGTTTCATGCACATAATCGCTGCTTTTGCGCAATTTTGGCACAAAACGTGCGTTCCACGCGCCGAGTAGCTCCTTTTGGCACAACACGTGCGTTTCGGGCATAGAATCGCCGCTTTCGCTCAGTTTTGGCACAAAACGGGCCTTTCGTGCACAGAATCGCCGCTTTTCCATAGTTTTGGCACAAAACGTGCATTTCACGCTCCGAATTGCTCCTTTTGGCACAAAACGGGCCTTTCGTGCACCGAATCGCCGCTTTCCCTCAGTTTTGGCATAAAACGTGCGTTTCAAGCTCCGAATCGCTCTTTTTGGCACAAAACCTGCGTTTCGTGAACAGACTCGCGGCTTTTGCTCAGTTTTGACACAGAGCGTGTGTTTCGTGCACAGAATCGCCGCTTTTGCTCAGTTTTGGCATAAAACGTGCGTTTCACGCTCCGAATTGCTCCTTTTGGCACAAAACGTGCGTTTCGTGCCCAGAATCGCTGCTTTTGCTCAGTTTTGGCACAAAACGGGCCTTTCGTGCACAGAATCGCCGCTTTTCCTCAGTTTTGGCACAAAACGTGCGTTTCACGCTCCGAATTGCTCCTTTTGGCACAAAACGGGCGTTTCGTGCACAGAATCGCCGCTCTTGCTCAGTTTTGGCACAAAACGTGCGTTTCGCGAACAGAATCGCCGCTTTTGCTCAGTTTTGGCATAAAACGTGCGCTTCACGCTCCGAGCTACTCCTTTTGGCACAAAACGTGCCATTCGCGCTCCGAATTGCTCCTTTTGGCACAAAACGGGCCTTTCGTGCACAGAATCGCCGCTTTTTCTCAGTTTTGGCACAAAACGTGCGTTTCACGCTCCGAATTGCTCCTTTTGGCGCAAAACGGGCCTTTCGTGCACCAAATCGCCGCTTTTGCTCAGTTTTGGCATAAAACGTGCGTTTCAAGCTCCGAATCGCTCCTTTTGGCACAAAACCTGCGTTTCGTGAACAGAATCGCTGCTTTTGCTCAGTTTTGGAACAAAACGTGCGTTTCGTGCACAGAATCGCCGCTTTTGCTCAGTTTTGGCACAAAACGTGCGTCTCGTGCACAGAATCGCCGCTTTTGCTAAGTTTTGGCACAGAGCGTGCGTTTCGTGTACAGCATCGCCGTTTTTGCTCAGCTTTGGCACAAAACGTGCGTTTCACGCTCCGAATTACTCCTTTTGGCACAAAACGTGCCATTCGCGCTCCGAATTGTTCCTTTTGGCACAAAAGAGGTGTTTCATGCACATAATCGCTGCTTTTGCTCAGTTTTGGCATAAAACGTGCGCTTCACGCTCCGAGCTACTCCTTTTGGCACAAAACGTGCCATTCGCGCTCCGAATTGCTCCTTTTGGCACAAAACGGGCCTTTCGTGCACAGAATCGCCGCTTTTGCTCAGTTTTGGCATAAAACGTGCGCTTCACGCTCCGAGCTACTCCTTTTGGCACAAAACGTGCCATTCGCGCTCCGAATTGCTCCTTTTGGCACAAAACGGGCCTTTCGTGCACAGAATCGCCGCTTTTTCTCAGTTTTGGCACAAAACGTGCGTTCCACGCGCCGAGTAGCTCCTTTTGGCACAACACGTGCGTTTCGGGCATAGAATCGCCGCTTTCGCTCAGTTTTGGCACAAAACGGGCCTTTCGTGCACAGAATCGCCGCTTTTCCATAGTTTTGGCACAAAACGTGCATTTCACGCTCCGAATTGCTCCTTTTGGCACAAAACGGGCCTTTCGTGCACCGAATCGCCGCTTTCCCTCAGTTTTGGCATAAAACGTGCGTTTCAAGCTCCGAATCGCTCTTTTTGGCACAAAACCTGCGTTTCGTGAACAGAATCGCGGCTTTTGCTCAGTTTTGACACAGAGCGTGTGTTTCGTGCACAGAATCGCCGCTTTTGCTCAGTTTTGGCATAAAACGTGCGTTTCACGCTCCGAATTGCTCCTTTTGGCACAAAGCGGGCCTTTCGTGCACCGAGTCGCCGTTTTTGCTCAGTTTTGGCATATAACGTGCGTTTCACGCTCCGAATTGCTCCTTTTGGCACAAAACGTGCGTTTCGTGCACAGAATCGCTGCTTTTGCTCAGTTTTGGCACAAAACGTGCGTTTCGTGTACAGAATCGCCGCTTTTGCTAAGTTTTGGCACAAAACGTGGGTTTTACGCTCCGAATTACTCCTTTTGGCACAAAACGTGCCGTTCACGCTCCGAATTGTCCCTTTTGGCACAAAATCCGCGTTTCGTGCACATAATCGCAACTTTTGCTCAGTTTTGGCACAATACGTGCGTTTGACGCACCGAATTGCTCCTTTTGGAACAGAGCGTGCGTTTCGTGCACAGAATCGCCGCTCTTGCTCAGTTTTGACACAAAACGTGCGTTTCGTGTACAGAATCGCCGCTTTTGCTCAGTTTTGTCATAAAACGTGCGTTTCGTGAACAAAATCGTCGCTTTTGTTCAGTTTTGGCACAGAGCGTGCGTTTCGTGCACAGAATCGCCGCTTTTGCTCAGTTTTGGCACAAAGCGGGCCTTTCGTGCACAGCATCGCCGTTTTTGCTCAGCTTTGGCACAAAACGTGCGTTTCACGCTCCGAATTACTCCTTTTGGCACAAAACGTGCCATTCGCGCTCCGAATTGTTCCTTTTGGCACAAAAGAGGTGTTTCATGCACATAATCGCTGCTTTTGCGCAATTTTGGCACAAAACGTGCGTTCCACGCGCCGAGTAGCTCCTTTTGGCACAACACGTGCGTTTCGGGCATAGAATCGCCGCTTTCGCTCAGTTTTGGCACAAAACGGGCCTTTCGTGCACAGAATCGCCGCTTTTCCATAGTTTTGGCACAAAACGTGCATTTCACGCTCCGAATTGCTCCTTTTGGCACAAAACGGGCCTTTCGTGCACCGAATCGCCGCTTTCCCTCAGTTTTGGCATAAAACGTGCGTTTCAAGCTCCGAATCGCTCTTTTTGGCACAAAACCTGCGTTTCGTGAACAGAATCGCGGCTTTTGCTCAGTTTTGACACAGAGCGTGTGTTTCGTGCACAGAATCGCCGCTTTTGCTCAGTTTTGGCATAAAACGTGCGTTTCACGCTCCGAATTGCTCCTTTTGGCACAAAACGTGCGTTTCGTGCCCAGAATCGCTGCTTTTGCTCAGTTTTGGCACAAAACGGGCCTTTCGTGCACAGAATCGCCGCTTTTCCTCAGTTTTGGCACAAAACGTGCGTTTCACGCTCCGAATTGCTCCTTTTGGCACAAAACGGGCGTTTCGTGCACAGAATCGCCGCTCTTGCTCAGTTTTGGCACAAAACGTGCGTTTCGTGCACAGAATCGCCGCTTTTGCTCAGTTTTGGCATAAAACGTGCCTTTCACGCTCCGAATTGCTCCTTTTGGCACAATACGGGCCTTTCGTGCACAGAATCGCCGCTTTTGCTCAGTTTTGGCATAAAACGTGCGTTTCAAGCTCCGAATCGCGCCTTTTGGAACAAAACGGGCCTTCCGTGGACAGAATCGCCGCTTTTGCTCAGTTTTGGCGCAAAACGTGCGTTTCACGCACCGAATTGCTCCTTTTGGCACAAAACGTGCGTTTCGTGCACAGAATCGCCGTGTTGCTCAGGTTTGGCACAAAACGGGCGTTTCGTGCACAGAATCGCTGCTTTTGCTCAGGTTTGGCACAAAACGTGCGTTTCGCGAACAGAATCGCCGCTTTTTCTCAGTTTTGGCACAAAACGTGCGTTTCACGCTCCGAATTGCTCCTTTTGGCACAAAACGGGCCTTTCGTGCACAGAATCGCCGCTTTTTCTCAGTTTTGGCACAAAACGTGCGTTTCACGCTCCGAATTGCTCCTTTTGGCACAAAACGTGCGTTTCGTGCACAGAATCGCCGTGTTGCTCAGGTTTGGCACAAAACGGGCGTTTCGTGCACAGAATCGCCGCTCTTGCTCAGTTTTGGCACAAAACGTGCGTTTCGCGAACAGAATCGCCGCTTTTGCTCAGTTTTGGCATAAAACGTGCGTTTCACGCTCCGAGCTACTCCTTTTGGCACAAAACGTGCCATTCGCGCTCCGAATTGCTCCTTTTGGCACAAGACGGGCCTTTCGTGCACAGAATCGCCGCTTTTTCTCAGTTTTGGCACAAAACGTGCGTTTTACGCTCCGAATTGCTCCTTTTGGCGCAAAACGGGCCTTTCGTGCACCAAATCGCCGCTTTTGCTCAGTTTTGGCATAAAACGTGCGTTTCAAGCTCCGAATCGCTCCTTTTGGCACAAAACCTGCGTTTCGTGAACAGAATCGCTGCTTTTGCTCAGTTTTGGAACAAAACGTGCGTTTCGTGCACAGAATCGCCGCTTTTGCTCAGTTTTGGCACAAAACGTGCGTCTCGTGCACAGAATCGCCGCTTTTGCTAAGTTTTGGCACAGAGCGTGCGTTTCGTGCACAGCATCGCCGTTTTTGCTCAGCTTTGGCACAAAACGTGCGTTTCACGCTCCGAATTACTCCTTTTGGCACAACACGTGCCATTCGCGCTCCGAATTGTTCCTTTTGGCACAAAAGAGGTGTTTCATGCACATAATCGCTGCTTTTGCGCAATTTTGGCACAAAACGTGCGTTTCACGCTCCGAATTGCTCCTTTTGGCACAACACGTGCGTTTCGGGCATAGAATCGCCGCTTTTCCTCAGTTTTGGCACAAAACGTGCGTTTCACGCTCCGAATTGCTCCTTTAGGCACAAAACGGGCGTTTCGTGCACAGAATCGCCGCTTTTGCTCAGGTTTGGCGCAAAACGTGCGTTTCGTGCACAGAATCGCCGCTTTTGCTCAGGTTTGGCACAAAACGTGCGTTTCGCGAACAGAATCGCCGCTTTTTCTCAGTTTTGGCACAAAACGTGCGTTTCACGCTCCGAATTGCTCCTTATGGCACAAAACGGGCCTTTCGTGCACAGAATCGCCGCTTTTTCTCAGTTTTGGCACAAAACGTGCGTTTCACGCTCCGAATTGCTCCTTTTGGCACAAAACGTACGTTTCGTGCACAGAATCGCCGCTCTTGCTCAGTTTTGGCACAAAACGTGCGTTTCGCGAACAGAATCGCCGCTTTTGCTCAGTTTTGGCATAAAACGTGCGCTTCACGCTCCGAGCTACTCCTTTTGGCACAAAACGTGCCATTCGCGCTCCGAATTGCTCCTTTTGGCACAAAACGGGCCTTTCGTGCACAGAATCGCCGCTTTTTCTCAGTTTTGGCACAAAACGTGCGTTTCACGCTCCGAATTGCTCCTTTTGGCGCAAAACGGGCCTTTCGTGCACCAAATCGCCGCTTTTGCTCAGTTTTGGCATAAAACGTGCGTTTCAAGCTCCGAATCGCTCCTTTTGGCACAAAACCTGCGTTTCGTGAACAGAATCGCTGCTTTTGCTCAGTTTTGGAACAAAACGTGCGTTTCGTGCACAGAATCGCCGCTTTTGCTCAGTTTTGGCACAAAACGTGCGTCTCGTGCACAGAATCGCCGCTTTTGCTAAGTTTTGGCACAGAGCGTGCGTTTCGTGTACAGCATCGCCGTTTTTGCTCAGCTTTGGCACAAAACGTGCGTTTCACGCTCCGAATTACTCCTTTTGGCACAAAACGTGCCATTCGCGCTCCGAATTGTTCCTTTTGGCACAAAAGAGGTGTTTCATGCACATAATCGCTGCTTTTGCGCAATTTTGGCACAAAACGTGCGTTCCACGCGCCGAGTAGCTCCTTTTGGCACAACACGTGCGTTTCGGGCATAGAATCGCCGCTTTCGCTCAGTTTTGGCACAAAACGGGCCTTTCGTGCACAGAATCGCCGCTTTTCCATAGTTTTGGCACAAAACGTGCATTTCACGCTCCGAATTGCTCCTTTTGGCACAAAACGGGCCTTTCGTGCACCGAATCGCCGCTTTCCCTCAGTTTTGGCATAAAACGTGCGTTTCAAGCTCCGAATCGCTCTTTTTGGCACAAAACCTGCGTTTCGTGAACAGAATCGCGGCTTTTGCTCAGTTTTGACACAGAGCGTGTGTTTCGTGCACAGAATCGCCGCTTTTGCTCAGTTTTGGCATAAAACGTGCGTTTCACGCTCCGAATTGCTCCTTTTGGCACAAAGCGGGCCTTTCGTGCACCGAGTCGCCGTTTTTGCTCAGTTTTGGCATATAACGTGCGTTTCACGCTCCGAATTGCTCCTTTTGGCACAAAACGTGCGTTTCGTGCACAGAATCGCTGCTTTTGCTCAGTTTTGGCACAAAACGTGCGTTTCGTGTACAGAATCGCCGCTTTTGCTAAGTTTTGGCACAAAACGTGGGTTTTACGCTCCGAATTACTCCTTTTGGCACAAAACGTGCCGTTCACGCTCCGAATTGTCCCTTTTGGCACAAAATCCGCGTTTCGTGCACATAATCGCAACTTTTGCTCAGTTTTGGCACAATACGTGCGTTTGACGCACCGAATTGCTCCTTTTGGAACAGAGCGTGCGTTTCGTGCACAGAATCGCCGCTCTTGCTCAGTTTTGACACAAAACGTGCGTTTCGTGTACAGAATCGCCGCTTTTGCTCAGTTTTGTCATAAAACGTGCGTTTCGTGAACAAAATCGTCGCTTTTGCTCAGTTTTGGCACAGAGCGTGCGTTTCGTGCACAGAATCGCCGCTTTTGCTCAGTTTTGGCACAAAGCGGGCCTTTCGTGCACAGCATCGCCGTTTTTGCTCAGCTTTGGCACAAAACGTGCGTTTCACGCTCCGAATTACTCCTTTTGGCACAAAACGTGCCATTCGCGCTCCGAATTGTTCCTTTTGGCACAAAAGAGGTGTTTCATGCACATAATCGCTGCTTTTGCGCAATTTTGGCACAAAACGTGCGTTCCACGCGCCGAGTAGCTCCTTTTGGCACAACACGTGCGTTTCGGGCATAGAATCGCCGCTTTCGCTCAGTTTTGGCACAAAACGGGCCTTTCGTGCACAGAATCGCCGCTTTTCCATAGTTTTGGCACAAAACGTGCATTTCACGCTCCGAATTGCTCCTTTTGGCACAAAACGGGCCTTTCGTGCACCGAATCGCCGCTTTCCCTCAGTTTTGGCATAAAACGTGCGTTTCAAGCTCCGAATCGCTCTTTTTGGCACAAAACCTGCGTTTCGTGAACAGAATCGCGGCTTTTGCTCAGTTTTGACACAGAGCGTGTGTTTCGTGCACAGAATCGCCGCTTTTGCTCAGTTTTGGCATAAAACGTGCGTTTCACGCTCCGAATTGCTCCTTTTGGCACAAAACGTGCGTTTCGTGCCCAGAATCGCTGCTTTTGCTCAGTTTTGGCAGTAAACGTGCGTTTCGTGTACAGAATCGCCGTTTTTTCTAAGTTTTGGCACAAAACGTGCGTTTTACTCTCCGAATTACTCCTTTTGGCACAAAACGTGCCTTTCACGCTCCGAATTGTTCCTTTTGGCACAAAACCCGCGTTTCGTGCACATAATCGCAACTTTTGCTCAGTTTTGGCACAAAACGTGCGTTTGACGCACCGAATTGCTCCTTTTGGCACAAAACGTGCGTTTCGTGCACAGAATCGCCGCTCTTGCTCAGTATTGGCACAAAACGGGCCTTTCGTGCACAGAATCGCCGCTTTTCCTCAGTTTTGGCACAAAACGTGCGTTTCACGCTCCGAATTGCTCCTTTTGGCACAAAACGGGCGTTTCGTGCACAGAATCGCCGCTCTTGCTCAGTTTTGGCACAAAACGTGCGTTTCGTGCACAGAATCGCCGCTTTTGCTCAGTTTTGGCATAAAACGTGCCTTTCACGCTCCGAATTGCTCCTTTTGGCACAATACGGGCCTTTCGTGCACAGAATCGCCGCTTTTGCTCAGTTTTGGCATAAAACGTGCGTTTCAAGCTCCGAATCGCGCCTTTTGGAACAAAACGGGCCTTCCGTGGACAGAATCGCCGCTTTTGCTCAGTTTTGGCGCAAAACGTGCGTTTCACGCACCGAATTGCTCCTTTTGGCACAAAACGTGCGTTTCGTGCACAGAATCGCCGTGTTGCTCAGGTTTGGCACAAAACGGGCGTTTCGTGCACAGAATCGCTGCTTTTGCTCAGGTTTGGCACAAAACGTGCGTTTCGCGAACAGAATCGCCGCTTTTTCTCTGTTTTGGCACAAAACGTGCGTTTCACGCTCCGAATTGCTCCTTTTGGCGCAAAACGGGCCTTTCGTGCACCAAATCGCCGCTTTTGCTCAGTTTTGGCATAAAACGTGCGTTTCAAGCTCCGAATCGCTCCTTTTGGCACAAAACCTGCGTTTCGTGAACAGAATCGCTGCTTTTGCTCAGTTTTGGAACAAAACGTGCGTTTCGTGCACAGAATCGCCGCTTTTGCTCAGTTTTGGCACAAAACGTGCGTCTCGTGCACAGAATCGCCGCTTTTGCTAAGTTTTGGCACAGAGCGTGCGTTTCGTGCACAGCATCGCCGTTCTTGCTCAGTTTAGGCACAAAACGTGCGGTTTACGCTCCGAATTGTACCTTTTGGCACAAAACGGGCCTTTCGTGCACAGAATCGCCGCTTTTGCTCAGTTTTGGCATAAAACGTGCGTTTCACGCTCCGAATTGCTCCTTTTGGCACAAAGCGGGCCCTTCGTGCACCGAGTCGCCGTTTTTGCTCAGTTTTGGCATATAAAGTGCGTTTCACGCTCCGAATTGCTCCTTTTGGCACAAAACGTGCGTTTCGTGCACAGAATCGCTGCTTTTGCTCAGTTTTGGCACAAAACGTGCGTTTCGTGTACAGAATCGCCGCTTTTGCTAAGTTTTGGCACAAAACGTGGGTTTTACGCTCCGAATTACTCCTTTTGGCACAAAACGTGCCGTTCACGCTCCGAATTGTCCCTTTTGGCACAAAATCCGCGTTTCGTGCACATAATCGCAACTTTTGCTCAGTTTTGGCACAATACGTGCGTTTGACGCACCGAATTGCTCCTTTTGGAACAGAGCGTGCGTTTCGTGCACGGAATCGCCGCTCTTGCTCAGTTTTGACACAAAACGTGCGTTTCGTGTACAGAATCGCCGCTTTTGCTCAGTTTTGTCATAAAACGTGCGTTTCGTGAACAGAATCGTCGCTTTTGCTCAGTTTTGGCACAGAGCGTGCGTTTCGTGCACAGAATCGCCGCTTTTGCTCAGTTTTGGCGCAAAGCGGGCCTTTCGTGCACCGAATCGCAGCTTTTGCTCAGTTTTGGCACAAAACGTGCGTTTTACTCTCCGAATTACTCCTTTTGGCACAAAACGTGCCGTTCACGCTCCGAATTGTTCCTTTTGGCACAAAACCCGCGTTTCGTGCACATAATCGCAACTTTTGCTCAGTTTTGGCACAAAACGTGCGTTTGACGCACCGAATTGCTCCTTTTGGCACAAAACGTGCGTTTCGTGCACAGAATCGCCGCTCTTGCTCAGTATTGGCACAAAACGGGCCTTTCGTGCACAGAATCGCCGCTTTTCCTCAGTTTTGGCACAAAACGTGCGTTTCACGCTCCGAATTGCTCCTTTTGGCACAAAGCGGGCGTTTCGTGCACAGAATCGCCGCTTTCGCTCAGTTTTGGCATAAAACGTGCGTTTCAAGCTCCGAATCGCTCTTTTTGGCACAAAACCTGCGTTTCGTGAACAGAATCGCGGCTTTTGCTCAGTTTTGACACAGAGCGTGTGTTTCGTGCACAGAATCGCCGCTTTTGCTCAGTTTTGGCATAAAACGTGCGTTTCACGCTCCGAATTGCTCCTTTTGGCACAAAACGTGCGTTTCATGCCCAGAATCGCTGCTTTTGCTCAGTTTTGGCAGTAAACGTGCGTTTCGTGTACAGAATCGCCGTTTTTTCTAAGTTTTGGCACAAAACGTGCGTTTTACTCTCCGAATTACTCCTTTTGGCACAAAACGTGCCTTTCACGCTCCGAATTGTTCCTTTTGGCACAAAACCCGCGTTTCGTGCACATAATCGCAACTTTTGCTCAGTTTTGGCACAAAACGTGCGTTTGACGCACCGAATTGCTCCTTTTGGCACAAAACGTGCGTTTCGTGCACAGAATCGCCGCTCTTGCTCAGTATTGGCACAAAACGGGCCTTTCGTGCACAGAATCGCCGCTTTTCCTCAGTTTTGGCACAAAACGTGCGTTTCACGCTCCGAATTGCTCCTTTTGGCACAAAACGGGCGTTTCGTGCACAGAATCGCCGCTTTTGCTCAGCTTTGGCACAAAACGTGCGTTTCACGCTCCGAATTACTCCTTTTGGCACAAAACGTGCCATTCACGCCCCGAATTGTTCCTTTTGGCACAAAACAGGTGTTTCATGCACATAATCGCTGCTTTTGCGCAATTTTGGCACAAAACGTGCGTTCCACGCGCCGAGTAGCTCCTTTTGGCACAACACGTGCGTTTCGGGCGTAGAATCGCCGCTTTCGCTCAGTTTTGGCACAAAACGTGCGTTTCGTGAACAGAATCGCCGCTTTTCCTCAGTTTTGGCACAAAACGTGCGTTTCACGCTCCGAATTGCTCCTTTAGGCACAAAACGGGCGTTTCGTGCACAGAATCGCCGCTTTTGCTCAGGTTTGGCGCAAAACGTGCGTTTCGTGCACAGAATCGCTGCTTTTGCTCAGTTTTGGCACAAAACGTGCGTTTCGTGTACAGAATCGCCGCTTTTGCTAAGTTTTGGCACAAAACGTGCGTTTCACGCTCCGAATTACTCCTTTTGGCACAAAGCGTGCCATTCACGCTCCGAATTGTTCCTTTTGGCACAAAACAGGCGTGCAATGCACATAATCGCTGTTTTTGCGCAATTTTGGCACAAAACGTGCGTTCCACGCGCCGAGTTGCTCCTTTTGGCACAACACGTCCGTTTCGTGCATAGATTCGCCGCTTTCGCTCAGTTTTGGCACAAAACGTGCGTTTCGTGAACAGAATCGCCGCTTTTCCTCAGTTTTGGCACAAAACGTGCGTTTCACGCTCCGAATTGCTCCTTTTGGCACAAAACGTGCCATTCACGCTCCGAATTGTTCCTTTTGGCACAAAACAGGCGTTCAATGTACATAATCGCTGTTTTTGCGCAGTTTTGGCACAAAACGTGCGTTCTACGCGCCGAGTTGCTCCTTTTGGCACAACACGTCCGTTTCGTGCATACATTCGCCGCTTTCGCTCAGTTTTGGCACAAAACGTGCGTTTCGTGAACAGAATCGCCGCTTTTGCTCAGTTTTGGCACAGAACGTGCGTTTCGTGCACAGAATTGCCGCTGTTGCTCAGTTTTGGCACAAAACGTGCGTTTCGTGCGCAGAATCGCCGCTTTTGCACAGTTTTTTCACAAAACTTGCGTTTCGTGCACAGAATCGCTGCTTTTGCTCAGTTTTGCCACAAAACGTGCGTTTAGTGCACAGAATCGCCGCTTTACTCAGTTTTGGCTGAAAACGTGTTCTTCGTTCACAGAATTGCCGCATTTGCTCAGTTTTGTCACAAAACGTGCGTTTCGTGCTCAGTATTGCCGCTCTTACTCCTTTTGGCACAAAACGTGCGTTTCGTGCACAGGATCGCCGCTTTCGCACAGTTTTGGCACAAAACGTGCGTTTCTTGAACAGAATCGCCGCTTTTGTTCAGTTTTGGCACACTGCGTGCGTTTCGTGCACAGAATCGCCACTCTTGCGCAGTTTTGACACAAAACGAGCGTTTCGTGTACAGAATCGCCGCTTTTGCTCAGTTTTGGCATAAAACGTGCGCTTCGTGCACAGAATCGCTGCTTTTGCTCAGCTTTGGCACAAAACGTGCGTTTCGTGCACAGAATCGCCGCTTTTGCTCAGTTTTGGCACAAAACGTGCGTTTCGTGAACAGAATCGCCGCTTTTCCTCAGTTTTGGCACAAAACGTGCGTTTCACGCTCCGAATTGCTCCTTTAGGCACAAAACGGGCGTTTCGTGCACAGAATCGCCGCTTTTGCTCAGGTTTGGCGCAAAACGTGCGTTTCGTGCACAGAATCGCTGCTTTTGCTCAGTTTTGGCACAAAACGTGCGTTTCGTGTACAGAATCGCCGCTTTTGCTAAGTTTTGGCACAAAACGTGCGTTTCACGCTCCGAATTACTCCTTTTGGCACAAAGCGTGCCATTCACGCTCCGAATTGTTCCTTTTGGCACAAAACAGGCGTGCAATGCACATAATCGCTGTTTTTGCGCAATTTTGGCACAAAACGTGCGTTCCACGCGCCGAGTTGCTCCTTTTGGCACAACACGTCCGTTTCGTGCATAGATTCGCCGCTTTCGCTCAGTTTTGGCACAAAACGTGCGTTTCGTGAACAGAATCGCCGCTTTTGCTCAGTTTTGGCACAGAGCGTGCGTTTCGTGCACAGAATTGCCGCTGTTGCTCAGTTTTGGCACAAAACGTGCGTTTCGTGCACAGAATCGCCGCTTTTGCTCAGTTTTGGCACAAAACGTGCGTTTCGTGCACAGAATCGCCGCTCTTGCTCAGTATTGGCACAAAACGGGCCTTTCGTGCACAGAATCGCCGCTTTTCCTCAGTTTTGGCACAAAACGTGCGTTTCACGCTCCGAATTGCTCCTTTTGGCACAAAACGGGCGTTTCGTGCACAGAATCGCCGCTTTTGCTCAGCTTTGGCACAAAACGTGCGTTTCACGCTCCGAATTACTCCTTTTGGCACAAAACGTGCCATTCACGCCCCGAATTGTTCCTTTTGGCACAAAACAGGTGTTTCATGCACATAATCGCTGCTTTTGCGCAATTTTGGCACAAAACGTGCGTTCCACGCGCCGAGTAGCTCCTTTTGGCACAACACGTGCGTTTCGGGCGTAGAATCGCCGCTTTCGCTCAGTTTTGGCACAAAACGTGCGTTTCGTGAACAGAATCGCCGCTTTTCCTCAGTTTTGGCACAAAACGTGCGTTTCACGCTCCGAATTGCTCCTTTAGGCACAAAACGGGCGTTTCGTGCACAGAATCGCCGCTTTTGCTCAGGTTTGGCGCAAAACGTGCGTTTCGTGCACAGAATCGCTGCTTTTGCTCAGTTTTGGCACAAAACGTGCGTTTCGTGTACAGAATCGCCGCTTTTGCTAAGTTTTGGCACAAAACGTGCGTTTCACGCTCCGAATTACTCCTTTTGGCACAAAGCGTGCCATTCACGCTCCGAATTGTTCCTTTTGGCACAAAACAGGCGTGCAATGCACATAATCGCTGTTTTTGCGCAATTTTGGCACAAAACGTGCGTTCCACGCGCCGAGTTGCTCCTTTTGGCACAACACGTCCGTTTCGTGCATAGATTCGCCGCTTTCGCTCAGTTTTGGCACAAAACGTGCGTTTCGTGAACCGAATCGCCGCTTTTCCTCAGTTTTGGCACAAAACGTGCGTTTCACGCTCCGAATTGCTCCTTTTGGCACAAAACGTGCCATTCACGCTCCGAATTGTTCCTTTTGGCACAAAACAGGCGTTCAATGTACATAATCGCTGTTTTTGCGCAGTTTTGGCACAAAACGTGCGTTCTACGCGCCGAGTTGCTCCTTTTGGCACAACACGTCCGTTTCGTGCATACATTCGCCGCTTTCGCTCAGTTTTGGCACAAAACGTGCGTTTCGTGAACAGAATCGCCGCTTTTGCTCAGTTTTGGCACAGAACGTGCGTTTCGTGCACAGAATTGCCGCTGTTGCTCAGTTTTGGCACAAAACGTGCGTTTCGTGCGCAGAATCGCCGCTTTTGCACAGTTTTTTCACAAAACTTGCGTTTCGTGCACAGAATCGCTGCTTTTGCTCAGTTTTGCCACAAAACGTGCGTTTAGTGCACAGAATCGCCGCTTTACTCAGTTTTGGCTGAAAACGTGTTCTTCGTTCACAGAATTGCCGCATTTGCTCAGTTTTGTCACAAAACGTGCGTTTCGTGCTCAGTATTGCCGCTCTTACTCCTTTTGGCACAAAACGTGCGTTTCGTGCACAGGATCGCCGCTTTCGCACAGTTTTGGCACAAAACGTGCGTTTCTTGAACAGAATCGCCGCTTTTGTTCAGTTTTGGCACACTGCGTGCGTTTCGTGCACAGAATCGCCACTCTTGCGCAGTTTTGACACAAAACGAGCGTTTCGTGTACAGAATCGCCGCTTTTGCTCAGTTTTGGCATAAAACGTGCGCTTCGTGCACAGAATCGCTGCTTTTGCTCAGCTTTGGCACAAAACGTGCGTTTCGTGCACAGAATCGCCGCTTTTGCTCAGTTTTGGCACAAAACGTGCGTTTCGTGAACAGAATCGCCGCTTTTCCTCAGTTTTGGCACAAAACGTGCGTTTCACGCTCCGAATTGCTCCTTTAGGCACAAAACGGGCGTTTCGTGCACAGAATCGCCGCTTTTGCTCAGGTTTGGCGCAAAACGTGCGTTTCGTGCACAGAATCGCTGCTTTTGCTCAGTTTTGGCACAAAACGTGCGTTTCGTGTACAGAATCGCCGCTTTTGCTAAGTTTTGGCACAAAACGTGCGTTTCACGCTCCGAATTACTCCTTTTGGCACAAAGCGTGCCATTCACGCTCCGAATTGTTCCTTTTGGCACAAAACAGGCGTGCAATGCACATAATCGCTGTTTTTGCGCAATTTTGGCACAAAACGTGCGTTCCACGCGCCGAGTTGCTCCTTTTGGCACAACACGTCCGTTTCGTGCATAGATTCGCCGCTTTCGCTCAGTTTTGGCACAAAACGTGCGTTTCGTGAACAGAATCGCCGCTTTTGCTCAGTTTTGGCACAGAGCGTGCGTTTCGTGCACAGAATTGCCGCTGTTGCTCAGTTTTGGCACAAAACGTGCGTTTCGTGCACAGAATCGCCGCTTTTGCTCAGTTTTGGCACAAAACGTGCGTTTCGTGCACAGAATCGCCGCTCTTGCTCAGTATTGGCACAAAACGGGCCTTTCGTGCACAGAATCGCCGCTTTTCCTCAGTTTTGGCACAAAACGTGCGTTTCACGCTCCGAATTGCTCCTTTTGGCACAAAACGGGCGTTTCGTGCACAGAATCGCCGCTTTTGCTCAGCTTTGGCACAAAACGTGCGTTTCACGCTCCGAATTACTCCTTTTGGCACAAAACGTGCCATTCACGCCCCGAATTGTTCCTTTTGGCACAAAACAGGTGTTTCATGCACATAATCGCTGCTTTTGCGCAATTTTGGCACAAAACGTGCGTTCCACGCGCCGAGTAGCTCCTTTTGGCACAACACGTGCGTTTCGGGCGTAGAATCGCCGCTTTCGCTCAGTTTTGGCACAAAACGTGCGTTTCGTGAACAGAATCGCCGCTTTTCCTCAGTTTTGGCACAAAACGTGCGTTTCACGCTCCGAATTGCTCCTTTAGGCACAAAACGGGCGTTTCGTGCACAGAATCGCCGCTTTTGCTCAGGTTTGGCGCAAAACGTGCGTTTCGTGCACAGAATCGCTGCTTTTGCTCAGTTTTGGCACAAAACGTGCGTTTCGTGTACAGAATCGCCGCTTTTGCTAAGTTTTGGCACAAAACGTGCGTTTCACGCTCCGAATTACTCCTTTTGGCACAAAGCGTGCCATTCACGCTCCGAATTGTTCCTTTTGGCACAAAACAGGCGTGCAATGCACATAATCGCTGTTTTTGCGCAATTTTGGCACAAAACGTGCGTTCCACGCGCCGAGTTGCTCCTTTTGGCACAACACGTCCGTTTCGTGCATAGATTCGCCGCTTTCGCTCAGTTTTGGCACAAAACGTGCGTTTCGTGAACAGAATCGCCGCTTTTCCTCAGTTTTGGCACAAAACGTGCGTTTCACGCTCCGAATTGCTCCTTTTGGCACAAAACGTGCCATTCACGCTCCGAATTGTTCCTTTTGGCACAAAACAGGCGTTCAATGTACATAATCGCTGTTTTTGCGCAGTTTTGGCACAAAACGTGCGTTCTACGCGCCGAGTTGCTCCTTTTGGCACAACACGTCCGTTTCGTGCATACATTCGCCGCTTTCGCTCAGTTTTGGCACAAAACGTGCGTTTCGTGAACAGAATCGCCGCTTTTGCTCAGTTTTGGCACAGAACGTGCGTTTCGTGCACAGAATTGCCGCTGTTGCTCAGTTTTGGCACAAAACGTGCGTTTCGTGCGCAGAATCGCCGCTTTTGCACAGTTTTTTCACAAAACTTGCGTTTCGTGCACAGAATCGCTGCTTTTGCTCAGTTTTGCCACAAAACGTGCGTTTAGTGCACAGAATCGCCGCTTTACTCAGTTTTGGCTGAAAACGTGTTCTTCGTTCACAGAATTGCCGCATTTGCTCAGTTTTGTCACAAAACGTGCGTTTCGTGCTCAGTATTGCCGCTCTTACTCCTTTTGGCACAAAACGTGCGTTTCGTGCACAGGATCGCCGCTTTCGCACAGTTTTGGCACAAAACGTGCGTTTCTTGAACAGAATCGCCGCTTTTGTTCAGTTTTGGCACACTGCGTGCGTTTCGTGCACAGAATCGCCACTCTTGCGCAGTTTTGACACAAAACGAGCGTTTCGTGTACAGAATCGCCGCTTTTGCTCAGTTTTGGCATAAAACGTGCGCTTCGTGCACAGAATCGCTGCTTTTGCTCAGCTTTGGCACAAAACGTGCGTTTCGTGCACAGAATCGCCGCTTTTGCTCAGTTTTGGCACAAAACGTGCGTTTCGTGAACAGAATCGCCGCTTTTCCTCAGTTTTGGCACAAAACGTGCGTTTCACGCTCCGAATTGCTCCTTTAGGCACAAAACGGGCGTTTCGTGCACAGAATCGCCGCTTTTGCTCAGGTTTGGCGCAAAACGTGCGTTTCGTGCACAGAATCGCTGCTTTTGCTCAGTTTTGGCACAAAACGTGCGTTTCGTGTACAGAATCGCCGCTTTTGCTAAGTTTTGGCACAAAACGTGCGTTTCACGCTCCGAATTACTCCTTTTGGCACAAAGCGTGCCATTCACGCTCCGAATTGTTCCTTTTGGCACAAAACAGGCGTGCAATGCACATAATCGCTGTTTTTGCGCAATTTTGGCACAAAACGTGCGTTCCACGCGCCGAGTTGCTCCTTTTGGCACAACACGTCCGTTTCGTGCATAGATTCGCCGCTTTCGCTCAGTTTTGGCACAAAACGTGCGTTTCGTGAACAGAATCGCCGCTTTTGCTCAGTTTTGGCACAGAGCGTGCGTTTCGTGCACAGAATTGCCGCTGTTGCTCAGTTTTGGCACAAAACGTGCGTTTCGTGCACAGAATCGCCGCTTTTGCACAGTTTTGGGACAAAACGTGCGTTTCGTGCACAGAATCGCTGCTTTTGCTCAGTTTTGGCACAAAACGGGCATTTCGTGCACAGAATCGCCGTTCTTGCTCAGTTTAGGCACAAAACGTGCGGTTTACGCTCCGAATTGTACCTTTTGGCACAAAACGGACGTTTCGCGCTCAGAATCGCAGGTTTTGCGCAGTAGTGGCACAAAACGTGCGTTCTACGCGCCGAATTGCTCCTTTTGGCACAAAACGTGCGTTTCGTGCACAGAATCGCCGCTTTACTCAGTTTTGGCTGAAAACGTGCTCTTCGTACACAGAATTGCCGCTTTTGCCCAGTTTTGTCACAAAGCGTGCGTTTCGTGCTCAGTATTGCCGCTCTTACTCCTTTTGGCACAAAACGGTCGTTTCGTGCACAGGATCGCCGCTTTTGCTCAGTTTTGGCACAAAACGTGCGTCTCGCGCACAGAATCGCTGCTTTTCCATAGTTTTGGCACAAAATGGGCGTTTCGTGCACAGAATGCCGCTTTTGCTCAGCTTTGGCACAAAACGTGCGTTTCACGCTCCGAATTACTCCTTTTGGCACAAAACGTGCCATTCACGCTCCGAATTGTTCCCTTTGGCACAAAACAGGTGTTTCATGCACATAATCGCTGCTTTTGCGCAATTTTGGCACAAAACGTGCGTTCCACGCGCCGAGTAGCTCCTTTTGGCACAACACGTGCGTTTCGTGCATAGAATCGCCGCTTTCGCTCAGTTTTGGCACAAAACGTGCGTTTCGTGAACAGAATCGCCGCTTTTCCTCAGTTTTGGCACAAAACGTGCGTTTCACGCTCCGAATTGCTCCTTTTGGCACAAAACGTGCCATTCACGCTCCGAATTGTTCCTTTTGGCACAAAACAGGCGTTCAATGTACATAATCGCTGTTTTTGCGCAGTTTTGGCACAAAACGTGCGTTCTACGCGCCGAGTTGCTCCTTTTGGCACAACACGTCCGTTTCGTGCATACATTCGCCGCTTTCGCTCAGTTTTGGCACAAAACGTGCGTTTCGTGAACAGAATCGCCGCTTTTGCTCAGTTTTGGCACAGAACGTGCGTTTCGTGCACAGAATTGCCGCTGTTGCTCAGTTTTGGCACAAAACGTGCGTTTCGTGCGCAGAATCGCCGCTTTTGCACAGTTTTTTCACAAAACTTGCGTTTCGTGCACAGAATCGCTGCTTTTGCTCAGTTTTGCCACAAAACGTGCGTTTAGTGCACAGAATCGCCGCTTTACTCAGTTTTGGCTGAAAACGTGTTCTTCGTACACAGAATTGCCGCATTTGCTCAGTTTTGTCACAAAACGTGCGTTTCGTGCTCAGTATTGCCGCTCTTACTCCTTTTGGCACAAAACGTGCGTTTCGTGCACAGGATCGCCGCTTTCGCACAGTTTTGGCACAAAACGTGCGTTTCTTGAACAGAATCGCCGCTTTTGTTCAGTTTTGGCACACTGCGTGCGTTTCGTGCACAGAATCGCCACTCTTGCGCAGTTTTGACACAGAACGAGCGTTTCGTGTACAGAATCGCCGCTTTTGCTCAGTTTTGGCATAAAACGTGCGCTTCGTGCACAGAATCGCTGCTTTTGCTCAGCTTTGGCACAAAACGTGCGTTTCGTGCACAGAATCGCCGCTTTTGCTCAGTTTTGGCACAAAACGTGCGTTTCACGCTCCGAATTGCTCCTTTTGGCTCAAAACGGGCGTTTCGTGCACAGAATCGCCGCTTTTGCTCAGGTCTGGCACAAAACGTGCGTTTCGTGCACAGAATCGCCACTCTTGCGCAGTTTTGACACAGAACGAGCGTTTCGTGTACAGAATCGCCGCTTTTGCTCAGTTTTGGCATAAAACGTGCGCTTCGTACACAGAATTGCCGCTTTTGCCCAGTTTTGTCACAAAACGTGCGTTTCGTGCTCAGTATTGCCGCTCTTACTCCCTTTGGCACAAAACGGGCGTTTCGTGCACAGGATCGCCGCTTTTGCTCAGTTTTGGCACAAAACGTGCGTCTCGCGCACAGAATCGCCGCCTTTGCTCTGTTTTGGCACAAAACGTGCGTCTCGCGCACAGAATCGCCGCTTTTGCTCAGTTTTGGCATAAAACGTGCGTTTCACGCTCCGAATTACTCCTTTTGGCACAAAACGTGCCATTCACGCTCCGAAATGCTCCTTTTGGCACAAAACAGGCGTTCAATGCACATAATCGCTGTTTTTGCGCAATTTTGGCACAAAACGTGCGTTCTACGCGCCGAGTTGCTCCTTTTGGCACAACACGTCCGTTTCGAGCATAGAATCGGCGCTTTCGCTTAGTTTTGGCACGAAACGTGCGTTTCGTGCACAGAATAGCCGAACTGCTCCTTTTGGCACAAAACGCACGTTTTGTGCACAGAATCGCCGTTCTTGCTCAGTTTTGGCACAAAACGTGCGTTTCGTGCACAGAATTGCCGCTTTTGCTCTGTTTTGGCACAAAACGTGCGTTTAGTGCACAGAATCGCCGCTTTTGCTCAGTGTTGGCATAAAACGTGCGTTTCAGGCTCCGAATTGCTCCTTTTGCTCAGTTTTGGCATAAAACGGATGTTTCACGCTCTGAATTGCTCCTTTTGCACAAAACGGGCCTTGCGTGCACAGAATCGCCGCTTTTGTTCAGGTTTGGCACAAAACGTGCGTTTCGTGCACGGAATCGCCGCTCTTGCTCAGTTTTGACACAAAACGTGCGTTTCGTGTACAGAATCGCCGCTTTTGCTCAGTTTTGTCATAAAACGTGCGTTTCGTGAACAGAATCGTCGCTTTTGCTCAGTTTTGGCACAGAGCGTGCGTTTCGTGCACAGAATCGCCGCTTTTGCTCAGTTTTGGCGCAAAGCGGGCCTTTCGTGCACCGAATCGCAGCTTTTGCTCAGTTTTGGCATAAAACGTGCGTTTCACGCTCCGAATTGCTCCTTTTGGCACAAAACGTGCGTTTCGTGCCCAGAATCGCTGCTTTTGCTCAGTTTTGGCAGTAAACGTGCGTTTCGTGTACAGAATCGCCGTTTTTTCTAAGTTTTGGCACAAAACGTGCGTTTTACTCTCCGAATTACTCCTTTTGGCACAAAACGTGCCGTTCACGCTCCGAATTGTTCCTTTTGACACAAAACCCGCGTTTCGTGCACATAATCGCAACTTTTGCTCAGTTTTGGCACAAAACGTGCGTTTGACGCACCGAATTGCTCCTTTTGGCACAAAACGTGCGTTTCGTGCACAGAATCGCCGCTCTTGCTCAGTATTGGCACAAAACGGGCCTTTCGTGCACAGAATCGCCGCTTTTCCTCAGTTTTGGCACAAAACGTGCGTTTCACGCTCCGAATTGCTCCTTTTGGCACAAAGCGGGCGTTTCGTGCACAGAATCGCCGCTTTCGCTCAGTTTTGGCACAAAACGTGCGTTTCGTGCACAGAATCGCCGCTTTTGCTCAGTTTTGGCATAAAACGTGCCTTTCACGCTCCGAATTGCTCCTTTTGGCACAAAACGGGCCTTTCGTGCACAAAAACGCCACTTTTGCTCAGTTTTGGCATAAAACGCGCGTTTCACGCTCCGAATTGCTCCTTTTGGCACAAAACGGGCCTTTCGTGCACAGAATCGCCGCTTTTTCTCAGTTTTGGCACAAAACGTGCGTTTCACGCTCCGAACTGCTCCTTTTGGCACAAAACGGGCGTTTCGTGCACAGAATCGCCGCTTTCGCTCAGTTTTGGCACAAAACGTGCGTTACGTGCACAGAATCGCCTCTTTTGCTCAGTTTTGGCACAAAACGTTCGTTTCGCGAACAGAATCGCCGCTTTTGCTCAGTTTTGGCATAAAACGTGCGTTTCACGCTCCGAGCTACTCCTTTTGGCACAAAACGTGCCATTCGCGCTCCGAATTGCTCCTTTTGGCACAAAACGGGCCTTTCGTGCACAGAATCGCCGCTTTTTCTCAGTTTTGGCACAAAACGTGCGTTTTACGCTCCGAATTGCTCCTTTTGGCGCAAAACGGGCCTTTCGTGCACCAAATCGCCGCTTTTGCTCAGTTTTGGCATAAAACGTGCGTTTCAAGCTCCGAATCGCTCCTTTTGGCACAAAACCTGCGTTTCGTGAACAGAATCGCTGCTTTTGCTCAGTTTTGGAACAAAACGTGCGTTTCGTGCACAGAATCGCCGCTTTTGCTCAGTTTTGGCACAAAACGTGCGTCTCGTGCACAGAATCGCCGCTTTTGCTAAGTTTTGGCACAGAGCGTGCGTTTCGTGCACAGCATCGCCGTTTTTGCTCAGCTTTGGCACAAAACGTGCGTTTCACGCTCCGAATTACTCCTTTTGGCACAAAACGTGCCATTCGCGCTCCGAATTGTTCCTTTTGGCACAAAAGAGGTGTTTCATGCACATAATCGCTGCTTTTGCGCAATTTTGGCACAAAACGTGCGTTTCACGCTCCGAATTGCTCCTTTTGGCACAACACGTGCGTTTCGGGCATAGAATCGCCGCTTTCGCTCAGTTTTGGCACAAAACGGGCCTTTCGTGCACAGAATCGCCGCTTTTCCATAGTTTTGGCACAAAACGTGCGTTTCACGCTCCGAATTGCTCCTTTTGGCACAAAATGGGCGTTTCGAGCACAGAATCGCCGCTTTTGCTAAGTTTTGGCATAAAACGTGCATTTCACGCTCCGAATTGCTCCTTTTGGCACAAAACGGGCCTTTCGTGCACAGAATCGCCGCTTTTTCTCAGTTTTGGCACAAAACGTGCGTTTCACGCTCCGAATTGCTCCTTTTGGCGCAAAACGGGCCTTTCGTGCACCGAATCGCCGCTTTTGCTCAGTTTTGGCATAAAACGTGCGTTTCAAGCTCCGAATCGCTCCTTTTGGCACAAAACCTGCGTTTCGTGAACAGAATCGCTGCTTTTGCTCAGTTTTGGAACAAAACGTGCGTTTCGTGCACAGAATCGCCGCTTTTGCTCAGTTTTGGCACAAAACGTGCGTCTCGTGCACAGAATCGCCGCTTTTGCTCAGTTTTGGCACAGAGCGTGCGTTTCGTGCACAGCATCGCCGTTTTTGCTCAGCTTTGGCACAAAACGTGCGTTTCACGCTCCGAATTACTCCTTTTGGCACAAAACGTGCGTTCCACGCGCCGAGTAGCTCCTTTTGGCACAACACGTGCGTTTCGGGTATAGAATCGCCGCTTTCGCTCAGTTTTGGCACAAAACGGGCCTTTCGTGCACAGAATCGCCGCTTTTCCATAGTTTTGGCACAAAATGGGCGTTTCGTGCACAGAATGCCGCTTTTGCTCAGCTTTGGCACAAAACGTGCGTTTCACGCTCCGAATTACTCCTTTTGGCACAAAACGTGCCATTCACGCCCCGAATTGTTCCTTTTGGCACAAAACAGGTGTTTCATGCACATAATCGCTGCTTTTGCGCAATTTTGGCACAAAACGTGCGTTCCACGCGCCGAGTAGCTCCTTTTGGCACAACACGTGCGTTTCGGGCGTAGAATCGCCGCTTTCGCTCAGTTTTGGCACAAAACGTGCGTTTCGTGAACAGAATCGCCGCTTTTCCTCAGTTTTGGCACAAAACGTGCGTTTCACGCTCCGAATTGCTCCTTTAGGCACAAAACGGGCGTTTCGTGCACAGAATCGCCGCTTTTGCTCAGGTTTGGCGCAAAACGTGCGTTTCGTGCACAGAATCGCTGCTTTTGCTCAGTTTTGGCACAAAACGTGCGTTTCGTGTACAGAATCGCCGCTTTTGCTAAGTTTTGGCACAAAACGTGCGTTTCACGCTCCGAATTACTCCTTTTGGCACAAAGCGTGCCATTCACGCTCCGAATTGTTCCTTTTGGCACAAAACAGGCGTGCAATGCACATAATCGCTGTTTTTGCGCAATTTTGGCACAAAACGTGCGTTCCACGTGCCGAGTTACTCCTTTTGGCACAACACGTCCGTTTCGTGCATAGATTCGCCGCTTTCGCTCAGTTTTGGCACAAAACGTGCGTTTCGTGAACAGAATCGCCGCTTTTGCTCAGTTTTGGCACAGAGCGTGCGTTTCGTGCACAGAATTGCCGCTGTTGCTCAGTTTTGGCACAAAACGTGCGTTTCGTGCACAGAATCGCCGCTTTTGCACAGTTTTGGGACAAAACGTGCGTTTCGTGCACAGAATCGCTGCTTTTGCTCAGTTTTGGCACAAAACGGGCATTTCGTGCACAGAATCGCCGTTCTTGCTCAGTTTAGGCACAAAACGTGCGGTTTACGCTCCGAATTGTACCTTTTGGCACAAAACGGACGTTTCGCGCTCAGAATCGCAGGTTTTGCGCAGTAGTGGCACAAAACGTGCGTTCTACGCGCCGAATTGCTCCTTTTGGCACAAAACGTGCGTTTCGTGCACAGAATCGCCGCTTTACTCAGTTTTGGCTGAAAACGTGCTCTTCGTACACAGAATTGCCGCTTTTGCCCAGTTTTGTCACAAAGCGTGCGTTTCGTGCTCAGTATTGCCGCTCTTACTCCTTTTGGCACAAAACGGGCGTTTCGTGCACAGGATCGCCGCTTTTGCTCAGTTTTGGCACAAAACGTGCGTCTCGCGCACAGAATCGCCGCCTTTGCTCAGTTTTGGCACAAAACGTGCGTCTCGCGCACAGAATCGCCGCTTTTGCTCAGTTTTGGCATAAAACGTGCGTTTCACGCTCCGAATTACTCCTTTTGGCACAAAACGTGCCATTCACGCTCCGAAATGCTCCTTTTGGCACAAAACAGGCGTTCAATGCACATAATCGCTGTTTTTGCGCAATTTTGGCACAAAACGTGCGTTCTACGCGCCGAGTTGCTCCTTTTGGCACAACACGTCCGTTTCGTGCATAGAATCGGCGCTTTCGCTTAGTTTTGGCACGAAACGTGCGTTTCGTGCACAGAATAGCCGAACTGCTCCTTTTGGCACAAAACGCACGTTTTGTGCACAGAATCGCCGTTCTTGCTCAGTTTTGGCACAAAACGTGCGTTTCGTGCACAGAATTGCCGCTTTTGCTCTGTTTTGGCACAAAACGTGCGTTTAGTGCACAGAATCGCCGCTTTTGCTCAGTGTTGGCATAAAACGTGTTCTTCGTACACATAATCGCCACCTTTGGTCAGATTTGGCACAACACGTGCGTTTCGTGCACAGAATCGCTGCTTTTTCTCAGTTTTGGCACAAAACGTGCGTTTGACGCACCGATTTGCTCCTTTTGGCACGAAACGTGCGTTTCGTGCACAGAATCGCCGCTTTTGCTCAGTTTTGGCATAAAACGTGCGTTTCAGGCTCCGAATTGCTCCTTTTCGCACAAAGCGGGCCTTTCGTGCAGCGAGTCGCCGCTTTTGCTCAGTTTTGGCATAAAACGGATGTTTCACGCTCTGAATTGCTCCTTTTGGCACAAAACGAGCCTTGCGTGCACAGAATCGCCGCTTTTGTTCAGGTTTGGCACAAAACGTGCGTTTCGTGCACAGAATCGCTGCTTTTGCTCAGTTTTGGCACAAAACGGGCATTTCGTGCACAGAATCGCCGCTTTTGCTCAGTTTTGGCATAAAACGTGCATTTCACCCTCCGAATTGCTCCTTTTGGCACAAAACGGGCCTTTCGTGCACAGAATCGCCGCTTTTTCTCAGTTTTGGTACAAAACGTGCGTTTCACGCTCCGAATTGCTCCTTTTGGCACAAAACGGGCGTTTCGTGCTCAGAATCGCCGCTTTTGCTCAGGTTTGGCACAAAACGTGCGTTTCGTGCATAGAATCGCCGCTTTCGCTCAGTTTTGGCATAAAACGTGCGTTTCACGCTCCGAATTACTCCTTTTGGCACAAAACGTGCCATTCACGCTCCGAAATGCTCCTTTTGGCACAAAACAGGCGTTCAATGCACATAATCGCTGTTTTTGCGCAATTTTGGCACAAAACGTGCGTTCTACGCGCCGAGTTGCTCCTTTTGGCACAACACGTCCGTTTCGTGCATAGAATCGGCGCTTTCGCTTAGTTTTGGCACGAAACGTGCGTTTCGTGCACAGAATAGCCGAACTGCTCCTTTTGCCACAAAACGCACGTTTTGTGCACAGAATCGCCGTTCTTGCTCAGTTTTGGCACAAAACGTGCGTTTCGTGCACAGAATTGCCGCTTTTGCTCTGTTTTGGCACAAAACATGCGTTTAGTGCACAGAATCGCCGCTTTTGCTCAGTGTTGGCATAAAACGTGTTCTTCGTACACATAATCGCCACCTTTGGTCAGATTTGGCACAACACGTGCGTTTCGTGCACAGAATCGCTGCTTTTTCTCAGTTTTGGCACAAAACGTGCGTTTGACGCACCGATTTGCTCCTTTTGGCACGAAACGTGCGTTTCGTGCACAGAATCGCCGCTTTTGCTCAGTGTTGGCATAAAACGTGTTCTTCGTACACATAATCGCCACCTTTGGTCAGATTTGGCACAACACGTGCGTTTCGTGCACAGAATCGCTGCTTTTTCTCAGTTTTGGCACAAAACGTGCGTTTGACGCACCGATTTGCTCCTTTTGGCACGAAACGTGCGTTTCGTGCACAGAATCGCCGCTTTTGCTCAGTTTTGGCATAAAACGTGCGTTTCAGGCTCCGAATTGCTCCTTTTGCTCAGTTTTGGCATAAAACGGATGTTTCACGCTCTGAATTGCTCCTTTTGGCACAAAACGGGCCTTGCGTGCACAGAATCGCCGCTTTTGTTCAGGTTTGGCACAAAACGTGCGTTTCGTGCACAGAATCGCTGCTTTTGCTCAGGTTTGGCACAAAACGTGCGTTTCACGCTCCGAATTGCTCCGTTTGGCACAAAACGGGCGTTTCGTGCACAGAATTGCCGCTGTTGCTCAGTTTTGGCACAAAACGTGCGTTTCGTGCACAGAATCGCTGCTTTTGCTCAGGTTTGGCACAAAACGTGCGTTTCGTGCATAGAATCGCCGCTTTCGCTCAGTTTTGGCACAAAACGTGCGTTTCGTGAACAGAATCGCCGCTTTTCCTCAGTTTTGGCACAAAACGTGCGTTTCACGCTCCGAATTGCTCCTTTTGGCACAAAACGGGCGTTTCGTGCACAGAATCGCCGCTTTTGCTCAGGTTTGGCACAAAACGTGCGTTTCGTGCATAGAATCGCCGCTTTCGCTCAGTTTTGGCACAAAACGTGCGTTTCGTGAACAGAATGGCCGCTTTTTCTCAGTTTTGGCACAAAATGTGCGTTTCACGCTCCGAATTGCTCCTTTTGACACAAAACGGGCGTTTCGTGCACAGAATCGCCGTTCTTGCTCAGTTTTGGAACAAAGCGTGCGTTTCGTGCACAGAATAACCGAATTGCACCTTTTGGCACAAAACGGGCGTTTCGGGCACAGAATCGCGGCTTTTGCTCAGGTTTGGCACAAAACGTGCGTTTCGTGCACAGAATCCAAGCTTTTGCTCCGTTTTGGCTCAAAACGGGCCTTTCGTGCACAGAATCGCCGCTTTTGCTCAGTTTTGGCATAAAACGTGCGTTTCACGCTCCGAATTGCTCCGTTTGGCACAAAACGGGCGTTTCGTGCACAGAATTGCCGCTGTTGCTCAGTTTTGGCACAAAACGTGCGTTTCGTGCGCAGAATCGCCGCTTTTGCACAGTTTTGGCACAAAACTTGCGTTTTGCACAGAATCGCTGCTTTTGCTCAGTTTTGCCACAAAACGTGCGTTTCGTGCACAGAATCGCCGCTTTACTCAGTTTTGGCTGAAAACGTGTTCTTCGTACACAGAATTGCCGCTTTTGCTCAGTTTTGTCACAAAACGTGCGTTTCGTGCTCAGTATTGCCGCTCTTACTCCTTTTGGCACAAAACGGGCGTTTCGTGCACAGGATCGCCGCTTTCGCACAGTTTTGGCACAAAACGTGCGTTTCTTGAACAGAATCGCCGCTTTTGTTCAGTTTTGGCACAGTGCGTGCGTTTCGTGCACAGAATCGCCACTCTTGCGCAGTTTTGACACAAAACGAGCGTTTCGTGTACAGAATCGCCGCTTTTGCTCAGTTTTGGCATAAAACGTGCGCTTCGTGCACAGAATCGCTGCTTTTGCTCAGCTTTGGCACAAAACGTGCGTTTCGTGCACAGAATCGCCGCTTTTGCACAGTTTTGGCACAAAATGTGCGTTTCACGCTCCGAATTGCTCCTTTTGACACAAAACGGGCGTTTCGTGCACAGAATCGCCGTTCTTGCTCAGTTTTGGAACAAAGCGTGCGTTTCGTGCACAGAATAACCGAATTGCACCTTTTGGCACAAAACGGGCGTTTCGGGCACAGAATCGCGGCTTTTGCTCAGGTTTGGCACAAAACGTGCGTTTCGTGCACAGAATCCAAGCTTTTGCTCCGTTTTGGCTCAAAACGGGCCTTTCGTGCACAGAATCGCCGCTTTTGCTCAGTTTTGGCATAAAACGTGCGTTTCACGCTCCGAATTGCTCCGTTTGGCACAAAACGGGCGTTTCGTGCACAGAATTGCCGCTGTTGCTCAGTTTTGGCACAAAACGTGCGTTTCGTGCGCAGAATCGCCGCTTTTGCACAGTTTTGGCACAAAACTTGCGTTTTGCACAGAATCGCTGCTTTTGCTCAGTTTTGCCACAAAACGTGCGTTTCGTGCACAGAATCGCCGCTTTACTCAGTTTTGGCTGAAAACGTGTTCTTCGTACACAGAATTGCCGCTTTTGCTCAGTTTTGTCACAAAACGTGCGTTTCGTGCTCAGTATTGCCGCTCTTACTCCTTTTGGCACAAAACGGGCGTTTCGTGCACAGGATCGCCGCTTTCGCACAGTTTTGGCACAAAACGTGCGTTTCTTGAACAGAATCGCCGCTTTTGTTCAGTTTTGGCACAGTGCGTGCGTTTCGTGCACAGAATCGCCACTCTTGCGCAGTTTTGACACAAAACGAGCGTTTCGTGTACAGAATCGCCGCTTTTGCTCAGTTTTGGCATAAAACGTGCGCTTCGTGCACAGAATCGCTGCTTTTGCTCAGCTTTGGCACAAAACGTGCGTTTCGTGCACAGAATCGCCGCTTTTGCACAGTTTTGGCACAAAACGGGCCTTTCGTGCACCGAATCGCCGCTTTTCCTCAGTTTTGGCACAAAACGTGCGTTTCACGCTCCGAATTGCTCCTTTTGGCACAAAACGGGCGTTTCGTGCACAGGATCGCCGCTTTTGCTCAGTTTTGGCACAAAACGTGCGTCTCGCGCACAGAATCGCCGCCTTTGCTCAGTTTTGGCACAAAACGTGCGTCTCGCGCACAGAATCGCCGCTTTTGCTCAGTTTTGGCATAAAACGTGCGTTTCACGCTCCGAATTACTCCTTTTGGCACAAAACGTGCCATTCACGCTCCGAAATGCTCCTTTTGGCACAAAACAGGCGTTCAATGCACATAATCGCTGTTTTTGCGCAATTTTGGCACAAAACGTGCGTTCTACGCGCCGAGTTGCTCCTTTTGGCACAACACGTCCGTTTCGTGCATAGAATCGGCGCTTTCGCTTAGTTTTGGCACGAAACGTGCGTTTCGTGCACAGAATAGCCGAACTGCTCCTTTTGGCACAAAACGCACGTTTTGTGCACAGAATCGCCGTTCTTGCTCAGTTTTGGCACAAAACGTGCGTTTCGTGCACAGAATTGCCGCTTTTGCTCTGTTTTGGCACAAAACGTGCGTTTAGTGCACAGAATCGCCGCTTTTGCTCAGTGTTGGCATAAAACGTGTTCTTCGTACACATAATCGCCACCTTTGGTCAGATTTGGCACAACACGTGCGTTTCGTGCACAGAATCGCTGCTTTTTCTCAGTTTTGGCACAAAACGTGCGTTTGACGCACCGATTTGCTCCTTTTGGCACGAAACGTGCGTTTCGTGCACAGAATCGCCGCTTTTGCTCAGTTTTGGCATAAAACGTGCGTTTCAGGCTCCGAATTGCTCCTTTTGGCACAAAGCGGGCCTTTCGTGCAGCGAGTCGCCGCTTTTGCTCAGTTTTGGCATAAAACGGATGTTTCACGCTCTGAATTGCTCCTTTTGGCACAAAACGGGCCTTGCGTGCACAGAATCGCCGCTTTTGTTCAGGTTTGGCACGGAGCGTGCGTTTCGAGCACAGAATCCCCGCTCTTGCTCAGTTTTGACACAAAACGTGTGTTTCGTGTACAGACTCGCCACTTTTGCTCAGTTTTGGCATAAAACATGCGTTTCGTGCACAAAATCGCTGCTTTTGCTTAGTGTTGGCATAAAACGTGTTCTTCGTACACAGAATCGCCGCTTTTGCTCAGTTTTGTCACAAAACGTGCGTTTGACGCACCGATTTGCTCCATTTGCAACAAAACGTGCGTTTGGTGCACAGAATCGCCACTCTTGCTCAGTATTAGCACAAAACCTGTGTTTCGTGCACAGAATCGCCGCTTTTGCTAAGTTTTGGCAGAAAACGTGTTCTTCGTACACACAATCGCCGCCTTTGGTCAGTTTTGTCACAACATGCGCGTTTCGTGCACAAAATCGCTGCTTTTTCTCAGTTTTGGCACAAAACGTGCGTTTGACGCACCGGTTTGCTCCTGTTGGAACAAAACGTGCGTTTCGTGCACAGAATCGCCGCTTTTGCTCAGTTTTGGCACAAAACGTGCGTCCCGTGCACAGAAACGCCGCTTTTGCTTAGTTTTGGCACAGAGCGTGCGTTTCGTGCACAGAATCGCCGCTTTTGTTCAGGTTTGGCACAAAACGTGCGTTTCGTGCACAGAATCGCCGCTTTTGCTAAGTTTCGGCACAGAGCGTGCGTTTCGTTCACAGAATCGCCGCTTTTGTACAGTTTTGGCACAAAACGTGCGTTTCGTGCACAGAATCGCCGCTTTTGCTCAGTTTTGGCATAAAACGTGCGTTTCACGCTCCGAACTGCTCCTTTTGGCACAAAACTGGCCTTTCGTGCACAGAATCGCCGCTTTTTCTCAGTTTTGGCACAAAACGTGCGTGCACGCTCCGAATTGCTCCTTTTGGTACAACACGTGCGTTTCGTGCATAGAATCGCCGCTTTCCCTCAGTTTTGGCACAGAACGTGCGTTTCGTGCACAGAATCGCCGCTTTCCCTCAGTTTTGGCACAGAACGTGCGTTTCGTGCACAGAATCGCCGCTTTTGCTCAGGTTTGGCAAAAAACGTGCGTTTCGTGCACAGAATCGCCGCTTTTGCTAAGTTTCGGCACAGAGCGTTCGTTTCGTTCACAGAATCGCCACTTTTGCACAGTTTTGGCACAAAACGTGCGTTTCGTGCACAGAATCGCTGCTTTTGCTCAGTTTTGGAACGAAACGTGCATTTCACGCTCCGAATTGCTCCTTTTGGCACAAAACGGGCCTTTCGTGCACAGAATCGCCGCTTTTGCTCAGTTTTGGCAGAAAACGTGTTCTTCGTACACATAATCGCCGCCTTTGGTCAGTTTTGGCACAACACGCGCGTTTCGTGCACAGAATCGCCGCTTCACTCTGTTTTGGCTAAAAACGTCTTCTTCGTACACAGAATCGCCGCTTTTGCTCAGTTTTGGCTCAGAACGTGCGTTTCGTGCACAGAATCGCCGCTTTTGCTCAGTTTTGGCATAAAACGTGCGTTTCACGCTCCGAACTGCTCCTTTTGGCACAAAACTGGCCTTTCGTGCACCGAATCGCCGCTTTTGCTCAGTTTTGGCATAAAACGTGCGTTTCACGTTCCGAATTGCTCCTTTTGGCACAAAACGGGCCTTTCGTGCACAGAACCGCTGCTTTTCCTCAGTTTTGGCACAAAACGTGCGTTTCACGCCCCGAATTGCTCCTTTTGGCACAAAACGGGCGTTTCGTGCACAGAATCGCTGCTTTTGCTCAGTTTTGGCATTAAACGTGCATTTCACGCTCCGAATTGCTCCTTTTGGCACAAAACGGGCCTTTCGTGCACTGAATCGCCGCTTTTTCTCAGTTTTGGCACAAAACGTGCGTTGCACGCTCCGAATTGCTCCTTTTGGCACAAAACGGGCGTTTCGTGCACAGAATCGCCGCTCTTGCTCAGTTTTGGCACAAAACGTGCGTTTCGTGCACAGAATAGCCGAATTGCTCCTTTTGGCACAAAACGTGCGTTTTGTGCACAGAATCGCCGCTTTTGCTCAGTTTTGGCACATAACGTGCGTCTCGTGCACAGAAACGCCGCTTTTGCTTAGTTTTGTCACAGAGCGTGCGTTTCGTGCACAGAATCGCAGCTTTTGCTCAGTTTTGGCACAAAACGTGCGTTTCGTGCACAGAATCGCCGCTTTTGCTCAGTTTTGGCATAAAACGTGCGTTTCACGCTCCGAACTGCTCCTTTTGGCACAAAACTGGCCTTTCGTGCACAGAATCGCCGCTTTTTCTCAGTTTTGGCACAAAACGTGCGTGCACGCTCCGAATTGCTCCTTTTGGTACAACACGTGCGTTTCGTGCATAGAATCGCCGCTTTCCCTCAGTTTTGGCACAGAACGTGCGTTTCGTGCACAGAATCGCCGCTTTCCCTCAGTTTTGGCACAGAACGTGCGTTTCGTGCACAGAATCGCCGCTTTTGCTCAGGTTTGGCAAAAAACGTGCGTTTCGTGCACAGAATCGCCGCTTTTGCTAAGTTTCGGCACAGAGCGTTCGTTTCGTTCACAGAATCGCCACTTTTGCACAGTTTTGGCACAAAACGTGCGTTTCGTGCACAGAATCGCTGCTTTTGCTCAGTTTTGGAACGAAACGTGCATTTCACGCTCCGAATTGCTCCTTTTGGCACAAAACGGGCCTTTCGTGCACAGAATCGCCGCTTTTGCTCAGTTTTGGCAGAAAACGTGTTCTTCGTACACATAATCGCCGCCTTTGGTCAGTTTTGGCACAACACGCGCGTTTCGTGCACAGAATCGCCGCTTCACTCTGTTTTGGCTAAAAACGTCTTCTTCGTACACAGAATCGCCGCTTTTGCTCAGTTTTGGCTCAGAACGTGCGTTTCGTGCACAGAATCGCCGCTTTTGCTCAGTTTTGGCATAAAACGTGCGTTTCACGCTCCGAACTGCTCCTTTTGGCACAAAACTGGCCTTTCGTGCACCGAATCGCCGCTTTTGCTCAGTTTTGGCATAAAACGTGCGTTTCACGTTCCGAATTGCTCCTTTTGGCACAAAACGGGCCTTTCGTGCACAGAACCGCTGCTTTTCCTCAGTTTTGGCACAAAACGTGCGTTTCACGCCCCGAATTGCTCCTTTTGGCACAAAACGGGCGTTTCGTGCACAGAATCGCTGCTTTTGCTCAGTTTTGGCATTAAACGTGCATTTCACGCTCCGAATTGCTCCTTTTGGCACAAAACGGGCCTTTCGTGCACTGAATCGCCGCTTTTTCTCAGTTGTGGCACAAAACGTGCGTTGCACGCTCCGAATTGCTCCTTTTGGCACAAAACGGGCGTTTCGTGCACAGAATCGCCGCTCTTGCTCAGTTTTGGCACAAAACGTGCGTTTCGTGCACAGAATAGCCGAATTGCTCCTTTTGGCACAAAACGTGCGTTTTGTGCACAGAATCGCCGCTTTTGCTCAGTTTTGGCACATAACGTGCGTCTCGTGCACAGAAACGCCGCTTTTGCTTAGTTTTGGCACAGAGCGTGCGTTTCGTGCACAGAATCGCAGCTTTTGCTCAGTTTTGGCACAAAACGTGCGTTTCGTGCACAGAATCGCCGCTTTTGCTCAGTTTTGGCATAAAACGTGCGTTTCACGCTGCGAACTGCTCCTTTTGGCACAAAACTGTACTTTCGTGCACAGAATCGCCGCTTTTTCTCAGTTTTGGCACAAAACGTGCGTGCACGCTCCGAATTGCTCCTTTTGGTACAACACGTGCGTTTCGTGCATAGAATCGCCGCTTTCCCTCAGTTTTGGCACAGAACGTGCGTTTCGTGCACAGAATCGCCGCTTTTGCTCAGGTTTGGCACAAAACGTGCGTTTCGTGCACAGAATCGCCGCTTTTGCTAAGTTTCGGCACAGAGCGTTCGTTTCGTTCACAGAATCGCCACTTTTGCACAGTTTTGGCACAAAACGTGCGTTTCGTGCACAGAATCGCTGCTTTTGCTCAGTTTTGGAACAAAACGTGCATTTCACGCTCCGAATTGCTCCTTTTGGCACAAAACGGGCCTTTCGTGCACAGAATCGCCGCTTTTGCTCAGTTTTGGCACAAAACGTGTGTTTCGTGCACAGAATCGCCGCTTCACTCTGTTTTGGCTAAAAACGTCTTCTTCGTACACAGAATCGCCGCTTTTGCTCAGTTTTGGCACAAAACGTGCGTTTCGTGCACAGAATCGCCGCTTTTGCTCAGTTTTGGCATAAAACGTGCGTTTCACGCTCCGAACTGCTCCTTTTGGCACAAAACTGGCCTTTCGTGCACAGAACCGCCGCTTTTCCTCAGTTTTGGCACAAAACGTGCGTTTCACGCTCCGAATTGCTCCTTTTGGCACAAAACGGGCGTTTCGTGCACAGAATCGCCGCTTTTGCTCAGTTTTGGCATTAAACGTGCATTTCACGCTCCGAATTGCTCCTTTTGGCACAAAACGGGCCTTTCGTGCACTGAATCGCCGCTTTTTCTCAGTTTTGGCACAAAACGTGCGTTGCACGCTCCGAATTGCTCCTTTTGGCACAAAACGGGCGTTTCGTGCACAGAATCGCCGCTCTTGCTCAGTTTTGGCACACAACGTGCGTTTCGTGCACAGAATAGCCGAATTGCTCCTTTTGGCACAAAACGTGAGTTTTGTGCACAGAATCGCCGCTTTTGCTCAGGTTTGGCACAAAACGTGCGTCTCGTGCACAGAAACGCCGCTTTTGCTTAGTTTTGGCACAGAGCGTGCGTTTCGTGCACAGAATCGCCGCTTTTGCTCAGTTTTGGCACAAAGCGTGCCATTCACGCTCCGAATTGTTCCTTTTGGCACAAAACAGGCGTTTCATGCACGTAATCGCTGCTTTTGCGCAATTTCGCACAAAACGTACGTTCCACGCGCCGAGTAGCTCCTTTTGGTACAACACGTGCGTTTCGTGCACAGAATCGCCGCTTTCGCTCAGTTTTGGCACAAAACGTTCGTTTCGTGTACAGAATCGCCACTTTTGCTCAGTTTTGGCATAAAGCGTGCGTTTCGTGCACAAAATCGCAGCTTTTGCTCAGTTTTGGCACAAAACGTGCGTTTCGTGCACAGAATCGCCGCTTTTGCTCAGTTTTGGAAGAAAACGTGCATTTCACGCTCCGAATTGCTCCTTTTGGCACAAAACGGGCCTTTCCTGCACAGAATCGCCGCTTTTTCTCAGTTTTGGCACAAAACGTACGTTTCACGCTCCGAATTGCTCCTTTTGGCACAAAACGGGCGTTTCGTGCACAGAATCGCCGCTTTCGCTCAGTTTTGGCACAAAACGTGCGTCTCGTGAACAGAATCGCCGCTTTTGCTCAGTTTTGGCACAGAGCGTGCGTTTCGTGCACAGAATCGCCGCTCTTGCTCAGTTTTGACACAAAACGTGCGTCTCGTGTACAGAATCGCCACTTTTGCTCAGTTTTGGCATAAAGCGTGCGTTTCGTGCACAAAATCGCTGCTTTTGCTCAGTTTTAGCACAAAACGAGCGTTTCGTGCACAGAATCGCCGCTTCACTCTGTTTTGGTTGAAAACGTGTTCTTCGTACACAGAATCGCCGCTTTTGCTCAGTTTTGGCACAGAACGTGCGTTTCGTGCACAGAATCGCCGCTTTCGCACAGTTTTGGCACAAAATGTGCGTTTCGTGCACAGAATCGCCGTTTTTGCTCAGTTTTGGCATAAAACGTGTTCTTCGTACACATAATCGCCGCCTTTGGTCAGTTTTGGCACAACACGCGCGTTTCGTGCACAGAATCGCTGCTTTTTCTCAGTTTTGGCACAAAACGTGCGTTTGACGCACCGATTTGCTCCTTTTGGAACAAAACGTGCGTTTCGTGCACAGAACCGCCGCACTTGCTCAGTATTGGCACAAAACCTGCGTTTCGTGCACAGAATCGCCGCTTTTGCTCAGTTTTGGCAGAAAGCGTGTTCTTCGTACACATAATAGCCGCCTTTGGTCAGTTTTGGCACAACACGCGCGTTTCGTGCACAGAATCGCTGCTTTTTCACAGTTTTGGCACAAAACGAGCATTTCGTGCACAGAATCGCCGCTTCACTCTGTTTTGGCTGAAAACGTCTTCTTCGTACACAGAATCGCCGCTTTTGCTCAGTTTCGGCACAGAGCGTGCGTTTCGTTCACAGAATCGCCGCTTTTACACAGTTTTGGCACAAAACGTGCGTTTCGTGCACAGAATCGCCGCTTTTTCTCAGTTTTGGCACAAAACGTGCGTTTGACGCACCGATTTGCTCCTTTTGGAACAAAACGTGCGTTTCGTGCACAGAATCGCCGCTGTTGCTCAGTTTTGGCACAGAACGTGCGTTTCGTGCACAGAATCGCCGCTTTTGCTCAGGTTTGGCACAAAACGTGCGTTTCGTGCACAGAATCGCCGCTTTTGCTCAGTTTTGGCAGAAAACGTGTTCTTCGTACATATAATCGCCGCCTTTGGTCAGTTTTGGCACAACACGCGCGTTTCGTGCACAAAATCGCTGCTTTTTCTCAGTTTTGGCACAAAACGTGCGTTTGACGCACCGATTTGCTCCTTTTGGAACAAAACGTGCGTTTCGTGCGCAGAATCGCCGCTTTTGCTAAGTTTCGGCACAGAGCGTGCGTTTCGTTCACAGAATCGCCGCTTTTGCACAGTTTTGGCACAAAACGTGCGTTTCGAGCACAGAATCGCCGCTTTTGCTCAGTTTTGGCATAAAACGTGCGTTTCACGCTCCGAACTGCCCTTTTTGGCACAAAACTGGCCTTTCGTGCACCGAATCGCCGCTTTTGCTCAGTTCTGGCATAAAACGTGCGTTTCACGTTCCGAATTGCTCCTTTTGGCACAAAACGGGCCTTTCGTGCACAGAACCGCCGCTTTTCCTCAGTTTTGGCACAAAACGTGCCATTCACGCTCCGAATTGTTCCTTTTGGCACAAAACAGGCGTTTCATGCACATAATCGCTGCTTTTGCGCAATTTTGGCACAAAACGTACGTTCCACGCGCCGAGTAGCTCCTTTTGGTACATCACGTGCGTTTCGTGCACAGAATCGCCGCTTTCGCTCAGTTTTGGCACAAAACGTGCGTCTCGTGCACAGAAACGCCGCTTTTGCTTAGTTTTGGCACAAAACGTGCGTCTCGTGCACAGAAACGCCGCTTTTGCTTAGTTTTGGCCCAGAGCGTGCGTTTCGTGCACAGAATCGCCGCTCTTGCTCAGTTTTGGCACAAAACGTGCGTTTCGTGCACAGAATAGCCGAATTGCTCCTTTTGGCACAAAACGTGCGTTTTGTGCACAGAATCGCCGCTTTTGCTCAGTTTTGGCACAAAACGTGCGTCTCGTGCACAGAAACGCCGCTTTTGCTTAGTTTTGGCACAGAGCGTGCGTTTCGTGCACAGAATCGCCGCTTTTGCTCAGTTTTGGCACAAAGCGTGCCATTCACGCTCCGAATTGCTCCTTTTGGCACAAAACGGGCCTTTCGTGCACAGAACCGCCGCTTCTTCTCAGTTTTGGCACAAAACGTGCGTTTCACGCTCCGAATTGCTCCTTTTGGCACCAAACGGGCGTTTCGTGCACAGAATCGCCGCTTTTGCTCAGTTTTGGCATAAAACGTGCGTTTCACGCTCCGAACTGCTCCTTTTGGCACAAAACTGGCCTTTCGTGCACCGAATCGCCGCTTTTGCTCAGTTTTGGCACAAAGCGTGCCATTCACGCTCCGAATTGCTCCTTTTGGCACAAAACGGGCCTTTCGTGCACAGAACCGCCGCTTCTTCTCAGTTTTGGCACAAAACGTGCGTTTCACGCTCTGAATTGCTCCTTTTGGCACCAAACGGGCGTTTCGTGCACAGAATCGCCGCTTTTGCTCAGTTTTGGCATAAAACGTGCGTTTCACGCTCCGAACTGCTCCTTTTGGCACAAAACTGGCCTTTCGTGCACAGAACCGCCGCTTCTTCTCAGTTTTGGCACAAAACGTGCGTTTCACGCTCCGAATTGCTCCTTTTGGCACAAAACGGGCGTTTCGTGCACAGAACCGCCGCTTCTTCTCAGTTTTGGCACAAAACGTGCGTTTCACGCTCCGAATTGCTCCTTTTGGCACAAAACGGGCGTTTCGTGCACAGAATCGCCGCTTTTGCTCAGTTTTGGCATTAAACGTGCATTTCGCGCTCCGAATTGCTCCCTTTGGCACAAAGCGGGCCTTTCGTGCACTGAATCGCCGCTTTTGCTCAGTTTTGGCACAAAACGTGCGTCTCGTGCACAGAAACGCCGCTTTTGCTTAGTTTTGGCACAGAGCGTGCGTTTCGTGCACACAATCGCCGCTTTTGCTCAGGTTTGGCACAAAACGTGCGTTTCGTGCACAGAATCGCCGCTTTTGCTAAGTTTCGGCACAGAGCGTGCGTTTCGTTCACAGAATCGCCGCTTTTGTACAGTTTTGGCACAAAACGTGCGTTTCGTGCACAGAATCGCCGCTTCTGCTCAGTTTTGGCATAAAACGTGCGTTTCACGCTCCGAACTGCTCCTTTTGGCACAAAACTGGCCTTTCGTGCACAGAATCGCCGCTTTTTCTCAGTTTTGGCGCAAAACGTGCGTGCACGCTCCGAATTGCTCCTTTTGGTACAACACGTGCGTTTCGTGCATAGAATCGCCGCTTTCCCTCAGTTTTGGCACAGAACGTGCGTTTCGTGCACAGAATCGCCGCTTTTGCTCAGGTTTGGCACAAAACGTGCGTTTCGTGCACAGAATCGCCGCTTTTGCTAAGTTTCGGCACAGAGCGTTCGTTTCGTTCACAGAATCGCCACTTTTGCACAGTTTTGGCACAAAACGTGCGTTTCGTGCACAGAATCGCTGCTTTTGCTCAGTTTTGGAACAAAACGTGCATTTCACGCTCCGAATTGCTCCTTTTGGCACAAAACGGGCCTTTCGTGCACAGAATCGCCGCTTTTGCTCAGTTTTGGCAGAAAACGTGTTCTTCGTACACATAATCGCCGCCTTTGGTCAGTTTTGGCACAAAACGTGCGTTTCGTGCACAGAATCGCTGCTTTTGCTCAGTTTTGGAACAAAACGTGCGTTTCACGCTCCGAACTGCTCCTTTTGGCACAAAACTGGCCTTTCGTGCACAGAACCGCCGCTTTTCCTCAGTTTTGGCACAAAACGTGCGTTTCACGCTCCGAATTGCTCCTTTTGGCACAAAACGGGCCTCTCGTGCACTGAATCGCCGCTTTTTCTCAGTTTTGGCACAAAACGTGCGTTTCACGCTCCGAATTGCTCCTTTTGGCACAAAACGGGCCTCTCGTGCACTGAATCGCCGCTTTTTCTCAGTTTTGGCACAAAACGTGCGTTGCACGCTCCGAATTGCTCCTTTTGGCACAAAACGGGCGTTTCGTGCACAGAATCGCCGCTCTTGCTCAGTTTTGGCACACAACGTGCGTTTCGTGCACAGAATAGCCGAATTGCTCCTTTTGGCACAAAACGTGCGTTTTGTGCACAGAATCGCCGCTTTTGCTCAGTTTTGGCACAAAACGTGTTCTTCGTACACATAATCGCCGCCTTTGGTCAGTTTTGGCACAACACGCGCGTTTCGTGCACAAAATCGCTGCTTTTTCTCAGTTTTGGCACAAAACGTGCGTTTGACGAACCGATTTGCTCCTTTTGGAACAAAACGTGCGATTCGTGCACAGAATCGCCGCTCTTGCTCAGTTTTAGCACAAAACGTGTGTTTCGTGCACAGAATCGCCGCTTCACTCTGTTTTGGCTAAAAACGTCTTCTTCGTACACAGAATCGCCGCTTTTGCTCAGTTTTGGCACAGAACGTGCGTTTCGTGCACAGAATCGCCGCTTTTGCTCAGTTTTGGCATAAAACGTGCGTTTCACGCTCCGAACTGCTCCTTTTGGCACAAAACTGGCCTTTCGTGCACAGAACCGCCGCTTTTCCTCAGTTTTGGCACAAAACGTGCGTTTCACGCTCCGAATTGCTCCTTTTGGCACAAAACGGGCCTTTCGTGCACTGAATCGCCGCTTTTTCTCAGTTTTGGCACAAAACGTGCGTTGCACGCTCCGAATTGCTCCTTTTGGCACAAAACGGGCGTTTCGTGCACAGAATCGCCGCTCTTGCTCAGTTTTGGCACACAACGTGCGTTTCGTGCACAGAATAGCCGAATTGCTCCTTTTGGCACAAAACGTGCGTTTTGTGCACAGAATCGCCGCTTTTGCTCAGTTTTGGCACAAAACGTGCGTCTCGAGCACAGAAACGCCGCTTTTGCTTAGTTTTGGCCCAGAGCGTGCGTTTCGTGCACAGAATCGCCGCTTTTGCTCAGTTTTGGCACAAAACGTGCGTATCGTGCACAGAAACGCCGCTTTTGCTTAGTTTTGGCACAGAGCGTGCGTTTCGTGCACAGAATCGCCGCTTTTGCTCAGTTTTGGCATAAAACGTGCGTTTCACGCTCCGAACTGCCCTTTTTGGCACAAAACTGGCCTTTCGTGCATCGAATCGCCGCTTTTGCTCAGTTCTGGCATAAAACGTGCGATTCACGTTCCGAATTGCTCCTTTTGGCACAAAACGGGCCTTTCGTGCACCGAATCGCCGCTTTCGCTCAGTTTTGGCATAAAACGTGCGTTTCACGTTCCGAATTGCTCCTTTTGGCACAAAACGGGCCTTTCGTGCACAGAACCGCCGCTTCTTCTCAGTTTTGGCACAAAACGTGCGTTTCACGCTCCGAATTGTTCCTTTTGGCACAAAACAGGCGTTTCATGCACATAATCGCTGCTTTTGCGCAATTTTGGCACAAAACGTGCGTTCCACGCGCCGAGTAGCTCCTTTTGGTACAACACGTGCGTTTCGTGCACAGAATCGCCGCTTTCGCTCAGTTTTGGAACAAAACGTGCGTCTCGTGCACAGAATCGCCGCTTTTGCTCAGTTTTGGCACAAAGCGTGCCATTCACGCTCCGAATTGTTCCTTTTGGCACAAAACAGGCGTTTCATGCACATAATCGCTGCTTTTGCGCAATTTCGCACAAAACGTACGTTCCACGCGCCGAGTAGCTCCTTTTGGTCCAACACGTGCGTTTCGTGCACAGAATCGCCGCTTTCGCTCAGTTTTGGCACAAAACGTTCGTTTCGTGTACAGAATCGCCACTTTTGCTCAGTTTTGGCATAAAGCGTGCGTTTCGTGCACAAAATCGCAGCTTTTGCTCAGTTTTGGCACAACACACGCGTTTCGTGCACAAAATCGCCGCTTTTGCTCAGTTTTGGCACAAAACGTGCGTCTCGAGCACAGAAACGCCGCTTTTGCTTAGTTTTGGCCCAGAGCGTGCGTTTCGTGCACAGAATCGCCGCTTTTGCTCAGTTTTGGCACAAAACGGGCCATTCACGCTCCGAATTGTTCCTTTTGGCACAAAACAGTCGTTTCATGCACATAATCGCTGCTATTGCGCAATTTCGGCACAAAACGTGCGTTCCACGCGCCGAGTAGCTCATTTTGGTACAACACGTGCGTTTCGTGCATAGAATCGCCGCTTTCCCTCAGTTTTGGCACAGAACGTGCGTTTCGTGCACAGAATCGCCGCTTTTGCTCAGTTTTGGCATAAAACGTGCGTTTCACGCTCCGAACTGCTCCTTTTGGCACAAAACTGGCCTTTCGTGCACAGAATCGCCGCTTTTGCTCAGTTTTGGCACAAAACGTGCGTTTCATGCACAGAATAGCCGAATTGCTCCTTTTGGCACAAAACGTGCGTTTTGTGCACAGAATCGCCGCTTTTGCTCAGTTTTGGCACAAAACGTGCGTCTCGTGCACAGAAACGCCGCTTTTGCTTAGTTTTGGCACAGAGCGTGCTTTTCGTGCACAGAATCGCCGCTTTTGCTCAGTTTTGGCACAAAACGGGCCTTTCGTGCACAGAACCGCCGCTTCTTCTCAGTTTTGGCACAAAACGTGCGTTTCACGCTCCGAATTGCTCCTTTTGGCACAAAACGGGCGTTTCGTGCACAGAATCGCCGCTTTTGCTCAGTTTTGGCATAAAACGTGCGTTTCACGCTCCGAACTGCTCCTTTTGGCACAAAACTGGCCTTTCGTGCACCGAATCGCCGCTTTCGCTCAGTTTTGGCATAAAACGTGCGTTTCACGTTCCGAATTGCTCCTTTTGGCACAAAACGGGCCTTTCGTGCACAGAACCGCCGCTTCTTCTCAGTTTTGGCACAAAACGTGCGTTTCACGCTCCGAATTGTTCCTTTTGGCACAAAACAGGCGTTTCATGCACATAATCGCTGCTTTTGCGCAATTTTGGCACAAAACGTGCGTTCCACGCGCCGAGTAGCTCCATTTGGTACAACACGTGCGTTTCGTGCACAGAATCGCCGCTTTCGCTCAGTTTTGGCACAAAACGTGCGTCTCGTGCACAGAATCGCCGCTTTTGCTCAGTTTTGGCACAAAACGTGCGTCTCGTGCACAGAAACGCCGCTTTTGCTTAGTTTTGGCACAGAGCGTGCGTTTCGTGCACAGAATCGCCGCTTTTGCTCAGTTTTGGCACAAAGCGTGCCATTCACGCTCCGAATTGTTCCTTTTGGCACAAAACAGGCGTTTCATGCACATAATCGCTGCTTTTGCGCAATTTCGCACAAAACGTACGTTCCACGCGCCGAGTAGCTCCTTTTGGTCCAACACGTGCGTTTCGTGCACAGAATCGCCGCTTTCGCTCAGTTTTGGCACAAAACGTTCGTTTCGTGTACAGAATCGCCACTTTTGCTCAGTTTTGGCATAAAGCGTGCGTTTCGTGCACAAAATCGCAGCTTTTGCTCAGTTTTGGCACAACACACGCGTTTCGTGCACAAAATCGCCGCTTTTGCTCAGTTTTGGCACAAAACGTGCGTCTGGAGCACAGAAACGCCGCTTTTGCTTAGTTTTGGCCCAGAGCGTGCGTTTCGTGCACAGAATCGCCGCTTTTGCTCAGTTTTGGCACAAAACGGGCCATTCACGCTCCGAATTGTTCCTTTTGGCACAAAACAGTCGTTTCATGCACATAATCGCTGCTATTGCGCAATTTCGGCACAAAACGTGCGTTCCACGCGCCGAGTAGCTCATTTTGGTACAACACGTGCGTTTCGTGCATAGAATCGCCGCTTTCCCTCAGTTTTGGCACAGAACGTGCGTTTCGTGCACAGAATCGCCGCTTTTGCTCAGTTTTGGCATAAAACGTGCGTTTCACGCTCCGAACTGCTCCTTTTGGCACAAAACTGGCCTTTCGTGCACAGAACCGCCGCTTTTCCTCAGTTTTGGCACAAAACGTGCGTTTCACGCTCCGAATTGCTCCTTTTGGCACAAAACGTGCGTTTCGTGCACAGAATCGCCGCTTTTGCTCAGTTTTGGCATTAAACGTGCATTTCACGCTCCGAATTGCTCCTTTTGGCACAAAACGGGCCTTTCGTGCACTGAATCGCCGCTTTTTCTCAGTTTTGGCACAAAACGTGCGTTTCAGGCTCCGAATTGCTCCTTTTGGCACAAAGCGGGCCTTTCGTGCAGCGAGTCGCCGCTTTTGCTCAGTTTTGGCATAAAACGGATGTTTCACGCTCTGAATTGCTCCTTTTGGCACAAAACGGGCCTTGCGTGTACAGAATCGCCGCTTTTGTTCAGGTTTGGCACAAAACGTGCGTTTCGTGCACAGAATCGCTGCTTTTGCTCAGTTTTGGCACAAAACGGGCATTTCGTGCACAGAATCGCCGCTTTTGCTCAGTTTTGGCATAAAACGTGCATTTCACGCTCCGAATTGCTCCTTTTGGCACAAAACGGGTCTTTCGTGCACAGAATCGCCGCTTTTTCTCAGTTTTGGCACAAAACGTGCGTTTCACGCTCCGAATTGCTCCTTTTGGCACAAAACGGGCGTTTCGTGCTCAGAATCGCCGCTTTTGCTCAGGTTTGGCACAAAACGTGCGTTTCGTGCACAGAATCGCTGCTTTTGCTCAGGTTTGGCACAAAACGTGCGTTTCGTGCATAGAATCGCCGCTTTCGCTCAGTTTTGGCTCAAAACGTGCGTTTCGTGAACAGAATCGCCGCTTTTCCTCAGTTTTGGCTCAAAACGTGCGTTTCACGCTCCGAATTGCTCCTTTTGGCACAAAACGGGCGTTTCGTGCACAGAATCGCCGCTTTTGCTCAGGTTTGGCACAAAACGTGCGTTTCACGCTCCGAATTGCTCCGTTTGGCACAAAACGGGCGTTTCGTGCACAGAATCGCCGCTCTTGCTCAGTTTTGGCACAAAACGTGCGTTTCGTGCACAGATTAGCCGAATTGCTCCTTTTGGCACAAAACGTGCGTTTTGTGCACAGAATCGCCGCTTTTGCTCAGTTTTGGCACATAACGTGCGTCTCGTGCACAGAAACGCCGCTTTTGCTTAGTTTTGGCACAGAGCGTGCGTTTCGTGCACAGAATCGCCGCTTTTGCTCAGTTTTGGCATAAAACGTGCATTTCACGCTCCGAATTGCTCCTTTTGGCACAAAACGGGCCTTTCGTGCACAGAATCGCCGCTTTTGCTCAGTTTTGGCATAAAACGTGCGTTTCACGTTCCGAATTGCTCCTTTTGGCACAAAACGGGCCTTTCGTGCACAGAATCGCCGCTTTTGCTAAGTTTCGGCACAGAGCGTGCCTTTCGTTCACAGAATCGCCGCTTTTGTACAGTTTTGGCACAAAACGTGCGTTTCGTGCACAGAATCGCCGCTTTTGCTCAGTTTTGGCATAAAACGTGCGTTTCGTGCACAGAATCGCCGCTTTTGCTCAGTTTTGGCATAAAACGTGCGTTTCACGCTCCGAACTGCTCCTTTTGGCACAAAACTGGCCTTTCGTGCACAGAATCGCCGCTTTTTCTCAGTTTTGGCACAAAACGTGCGTGCACGCTCCGAATTGCTCCTTTTGGTACAACACGTGCGTTTCGTGCATAGAATCGCCGCTTTTGCTCAGTTTTGGCACAAAACGTGCGTCTCGTGCACAGAAACGCCGCTTTTGCTTAGTTTTGGCACAGAGCGTGCGTTTCGTGCACAGAATCGCCGCTTTTGCTCAGGTTTGGCACACAACGTGCGTTTCGTGCACAGAATCGCCGCTTTTGCTAAGTTTCGGCACAGAGCGTGCGTTTCGTTCACAGAATCGCCGCTTTTGTACAGTTTTGGCACAAAACGTGCGTTTCGTGCACAGAATCGCCGCTTTTGCTCAGTTTTGGCATAAAACGTGCGTTTCACGCTCCGAACTGCTCCTTTTGGCACAAAACAGGCCCTTCGTGCACAGAATCGCCGCTTTTTCTCAGTTTTGGCACAAAACGTGCGTGCACGCTCCGAATTGCTCCTTTTGGTACAACACGTGCGTTTCGTGCATAGAATCGCCGCTTTCCCTCAGTTTTGGCACAGAACGTGCGTTTCGTGCACAGAATCGCCGCTTTTGCTAAGTTTCGGCACAGAGCGATCGTTTCGTTCACAGAATCGCCACTTTTGCACAGTTTTGGCACAAAACGTGCGTTTCGTGCACAGAATCGCTGCTTTTGCTCAGTTTTGGAACAAAACGTGCATTTCACGCTCTGAATTGCTCCTTTTGGCACAAAACGGGCCTTTCGTGCACAGAATCGCCGCTTTTGCTCAGTTTTGGCAGAAAACGTGTTCTTCGTACACATAATCGCCGCCTTTGGTCAGTTTTGGCACAACACGCGCGTTTCGTGCACAGAATCGCCGCTTCACTCTGTTTTGGCTAAAAACGTCTTCTTCGTACACAGAATCGCCGCTTTTGCTCAGTTTTGGCTCAGAACGTGCGTTTCGTGCACAGAATCGCCGCTTTTGCTCAGTTTTGGCATAAAACGTGCGTTTCACGCTCCGAACTGCTCCTTTTGGCACAAAACTGGCCTTTCGTGCACAGAATCGCCGCTTTTTCTCAGTTTTGGCATAAAACGTGCGTTTCACGTTCCGAATTGCTCCTTTTGGCACAAAACGGGCCTTTCGTGCACAGAACCGCTGCTTTTCCTCAGTTTTGGCACAAAACGTGCGTTTCACGCCCCGAATTGCTCCTTTTGGCACAAAACGGGCGTTTCGTGCACAGAATCGCTGCTTTTGCTCAGTTTTGGCATTAAACGTGCATTTCACGCTCCGAATTGCTCCTTTTGGCACAAAACGGGCCTTTCGTGCACAGAACCGCCGCTTTTCCTCAGTTTTGGCACAAAACGTGCGTTGCACGCTCCGAATTGCTCCTTTTGGCACAAAACGGGCGTTTCGTGCACAGAATCGCCGCTTTTGCTCAGTTTTGGCACAAAACGTGCGTCTCGTGCACAGAAACGCCGCTTTTGCTTAGTTTTGGCACAGAGCGTGCGTTTCGTGCACAGAATCGCCGCTTTTGCTCAGGTTTGGCACAAAACGTGCGTTTCGTGCACAGAATCGCCGCTTTTGCTCAGTTTTGGCACAAAACGTGCGTCTCGTGCACAGAAACGCCGCTTTTGCTTAGTTTTGGCACAGAGCGTGCGTTTCGTGCACAGAATCGCCGCTTTTTCTCAGTTTTGGCACAAAACGTGCGTTTGACGCACCGATTTGCTCCTTTTGGAACAAAACGTGCGTTTCGTGCACAGAATCGCCGCTCTTGCTCAGTTTTGGCACAGAACGTGCGTTTCGTGCACAGAATCGCCGCTTTTGCTCAGGTTTGGCACAAAACGTGCGTTTCGTGCACAGAATCGCCGCTTTTGCTCAGTTTTGGCTGAAAACGTGTTCTTCGTACATATAATCGCCGCCTTTGGTCAGTTTTGGCACAACACGCGCGTTTCGTGCACAAAATCGCTGCTTTTTCTCAGTTTTGGCACAAAACGTGCGTTTGACGCACTGATTTGCTCCTTTTGGAACAAAACGTGCGTTTCGTGCGCAGAATCGCCGCTCTTGCTCAGTTTTGGCACAAAACGTGTGTTTCGTGCACAGAATCGCCGCTTTTGCTCGATTTTAGCACAAAACGAGCATTTCGTGCACAGAATCGCCGCTTCACTCTGTTTTGGCTGAAAACGTCTTCTTCGTACACAGAATCGCCGCTTTTGCTCAGTTTTGGCACAGAACGTGCGTTTCGTGCACAGAATCGCCGCTTTTGCTAAGTTTCGGCACAGAGCGCGCGTTTCGTTCACAGAATCGCCGCTTTTGCACAGTTTTGGCACAAAACGTGCGTTTCGTGCACAGAATCGCCGCTTTTGCTCAGTTTTGGCATAAAACGTGCGTTTCACGCTCCGAACTGCCCTTTTTGGCACAAAACTGGCCTTTCGTGCACCGAATCGCCGCTTTTGCTCAGTTCTGGCATAAAACGTGCGTTTCACGTTCCGAATTGCTCCTTTTGGCACAAAACGGGCCTTTCGTGCACAGAACCGCCGCTTTTCCTCAGTTTTGGCACAAAACGTGCCATTCACGCTCCGAATTGTTCCTTTTGGCACAAAACAGGCGTTTCATGCACATAATCGCTGCTTTTGCGCAATTTTGGCACAAAACGTACGTTCCACGCGCCGAGTAGCTCCTTTTGGTACATCACGTGCGTTTCGTGCACAGAATCGCCGCTTTCGCTCAGTTTTGGCACAAAACGTGCGTCTCGTGCACAGAAACGCCGCTCTTGCTTAGTTTTGGCACAAAACGTGCGTCTCGTGCACAGAAACGCCGCTTTTGCTTAGTTTTGACCCAGAGCGTGCGTTTCGTGCACAGAATCGCCGCTCTTGCTCAGTTTTGGCACAAAACGTGCGTTTCGTGCACAGAATAGCCGAATTGCTCCTTTTGGCACAAAACGTGCGTTTTGTGCACAGAATCGCCGCTTTTGCTCAGTTTTGGCACAAAACGTGCGTCTCGTGCACAGAAACGCCGCTTTTGCTTAGTTTTGGCACAGAGCGTGCGTTTCGTGCACAGAATCGCCGCTTTTGCTCAGTTTTGGCATAAAACGTGCGTTTCACGCTCCGAACTGCTCCTTTTGGCACAAAACTGGCCTTTCGTGCACCGAATCGCCGCTTTCGCTCAGTTTTGGCATAAAACCTGCGTTTCACGTTCCGAATTGCTCCTTTTGGCACAAAACGGGCCTTTCGTGCACAGAACCGCCGCTTCTTCTCAGTTTTGGCACAAAACGTGCGTTTCACGCTCCGAATTGCTCCTTTTGGCACAAAACGGGCGTTTCGTGCACAGAATCGCCGCTTTTGCTCAGTTTTGGCATTAAACGTGCATTTCGCGCTCCGAATTGCTCCCTTTGGCACAAAGCGGGCCTTTCGTGCACTGAATCGCCGCTTTTGCTCAGTTTTGGCACAAAACGTGCGTCTCGTGCACAGAAACGCCGCTTTTGCTTAGTTTTGGCACAAAGCGTGCGTTTCGTGCACAGAATCGCCGCTTTTGCTAAGTTTCGGCACAGAGCGTGCGTTTCGTTCACAGAATCGCCGCTTTTGTACAGTTTTGGCACAAAACGTGCGTTTCGTGCACAGAATCGCCGCTTTTGCTCAGTTTTGGCATAAAACGTGCGTTTCACGCTCCGAACTGCTCCTTTTGGCACAAAACTGGCCTTTCGTGCACAGAATCGCCGCTTTTTCTCAGTTTTGGCGCAAAACGTGCGTGCACGCTCCGAATTGCTCCTTTTGGTACAACACGTGCGTTTCGTGCATAGAATCGCCGCTTTCCCTCAGTTTTGGCACAGAACGTGCGTTTCGTGCACAGAATCGCCGCTTTTGCTCAGGTTTGGCACAAAACGTGCGTTTCGTGCACAGAATCGCCGATTTTGCTAAGTTTCGGCACAGAGCGTTCGTTTCGTTCACAGAATCGCCACTTTTGCACAGTTTTGGCACAAAACGTGCGTTTCGTGCACAGAATCGCTGCTTTTGCTCAGTTTTGGAACAAAACGTGCATTTCACGCTCCGAATTGCTCCTTTTGGCACAAAACGGGCCTTTCGTGCACAGAATCGCCGCTTTTGCTCAGTTTTGGCAGAAAACGTGTTCTTCGTACACATAATCGCCGCCTTTGGTCAGTTTTGGCACAACACGCGCGTTTCGTGCACAAAATCGCTGCTTTCTCTCAGTTTTGGCACAAAACGTGCGTTTGACGAACCGATTTGCTCCTTTTGGAACAAAACGTGCGATTCGTGCACAGAATCGCCGCTCTTGCTCAGTTTTAGCACAAAACGTGTGTTTCGTGCACAGAATCGCCGCTTCACTCTGTATTGGCTAAAAACGTCTTCTTCGTACACAGAATCGCCGCTTTTGCTCAGTTTTGGCACAGAACGTGCGTTTCGTGCACAGAATCGCCGCTTTTGCTCAGTTTTGGCATAAAACGTGCGTTTCACGCTCCGAACTGCTCCTTTTGGCACAAAACTGGCCTTTCGTGCACAGAACCGCCGCTTTTCCTCAGTTTTGGCACAAAACGTGCGTTTCACGCTCCGAATTGCTCCTTTTGGCACAAAACGGGCCTTTCGTGCACTGAATCGCCGCTTTTTCTCAGTTTTGGCACAAAACGTGCGTTGCACGCTCCGAATTGCTCCTTTTGGCACAAAACGGGCGTTTCGTGCACAGAATCGCCGCTCTTGCTCAGTTTTGGCACACAACGTGCGTTTCGTGCACAGAATAGCCGAATTGCTCCTTTTGGCACAAAACGTGCGTTTTGTGCACAGAATCGCCGCTTTTGCTCAGTTTTGGCACAAAACGTGCGTCTCGTGCACAGAAACGCCGCTTTTGCTTAGTTTTGGCACAGAGCGTGCGTTTCGTGCACAGAATCGCCGCTTTTGCTCAGTTTTGGCACAAAACGTGCGTTTCACGCTCCGAACTGCCCTTTTTGGCACAAAACTGGCCTTTCGTGCACCGAATCGCCGCTTTTGCTCAGTTCTGGCATAAAACGTGCGATTCACGTTCCGAATTGCTCCTTTTGGCACAAAACGGGCCTTTCGTGCACAGAACCGCCGCTTTTCCTCAGTTTTGGCACAAAACGTGCCATTCACGCTCCGAATTGTTCCTTTTGGCACAAAACAGGCGTTTCATGCACATAATCGCTGCTTTTGCGCAATTTTGGCACAAAACGTACGTTCCACGCGCCGAGTAGCACCTTTTGGTACAACACGTGCGTTTCGTGCACAGAATCGCCGCTTTCGCTCAGTTTTGGCACAAAACGTGCGTCTCGTGCACAGAATCGCCGCTTTTGCTCAGTTTTGGCACAAAACGTGCGTCTCGTGCACAGAAACGCCGCTTTTGCTTAGTTTTGGCACAGAGCGTGCGTTTCGTGCACAGAATCGCCGCTTTTGCTCAGTTTTGGCACAAAGCGTGCCATTCACGCTCCGAATTGTTCCTTTTGGCACAAAACAGGCGTTTCATGCACATAATCGCTGCTTTTGCGCAATTTCGCACAAAACGTGCGTTCCACGCGCCGAGTAGCTCCTTTTGGTACAACACGTGCGTTTCGTGCATAGAATCGCCGCTTTCCCTCAGTTTTGGCACAGAACGTGCGTTTCGTGCACAGAATCGCCGCTTTTGCTCAGGTTTGGCACAAAACGTGCGTTTCGTGCACAGAATCGCCGCTTTTGCTCAGTTTTGGCATAAAACGGGCGTTTCATGCTCCGAACTGCTCCTTTTGGCACAAAACGGGCCTTTCGTGCACCGAATCGCCGCTTTTGCTCAGTTTTGGCATAAAACGTGCGTTTCACGTTCCGAATTGCTCCTTTTGGCACAAAACGTGCGTTTTGTGCACAGAATCGCCGCTTTTGCTCAGTTTTGGCATAAAACGTGCGTTTCACGCTCCGAACTGCTCCTTTCGGCACAAAACGGTCCTTTCGTGCACCGAATCGCCGCTTTTGCTCAGTTTTGGCATAAAACGTGCATTTCACGCTACGAATTGCTCCTTTTGGCACAAAACGGGCCTTTCGTGCACAGAATCGCCGCTTTTTCTCAGTTTTGGCACAAAACGTGCGTTGCACGCTCCGAATTGCTCCTTTTGGCACAAAACGGGCGTTTCGTGCACAGAATCGCCGCTCTTGCTCAGTTTTGGCACAAAACGTGCGTTTCGTGCACAGAATAGCCGAATTGCTCCTTTTGGCACAAAACGTGCGTTTTGTGCACAGAATCGCCGCTTTTCCTCAGTTTTGGCATAAAACGTGCGTTTCACGCTCAGAGTTGCTCCTTTTGGCACAGAACGGGCGTTTCGTGCACAAAATCGCCGCTTTTGCTCAGGTTTGGCACAAAACGTGCGTTTCGTGGACAGAATCGCTGCTTTTGCTCAGTTTTGGCACAAAACGGGCGTTTCGTGCACAGAATCGCCGCTCTTGCTCAGTTTTGGCACAAAACGTGCGTTTCGTGCACAGAATAGCCGAATTGCTCCTTTTGGAACAAAACGTGCGTTTTGTGCACAGAATCGCCGCTTTTGCTCAGGTTTGGCACAAAACGTGCGTTTCGTGCACAAAATCGCTGCTTTTGCTTAGTGTTGGCATAAAACGTGTTCTTCGTACACATAAGCGCCGCCTTTGGTCAGATTTGGCACAACACGTGCGTTTCGTGCACAGAATCGCCGCTTTTTCTCAGTATTGGCACAAAACGTGCGTTTGACGCACCGATTTGCTCCTTTTGGAACAAAACGTGCGTTTCGTGCACAGAATCGCCGCTCTTGCTCAGTTTTGGCACAAAACGTGCGGTTTACGCTCCGAATTGTACCTTTTGGCAGAAAACGGGCGTTTCGTGCTCAGAATCGCAGGTTTTGCGCAGTTTTGGCACAAAGCGTGCGTTTAGTGCACAGAATCGCCGCTTTTGCTCAGTTTTGGCACAAAACGTGCGTTTGACGCACCGAATGGCTCCTTTTGGCACAAAACGTGCGTTTCGTGCACAGAATCGCCGTTCTTGCTCAGGTTTGGCACAAAACGTGCGTTTCGTGCACAGAATTGCCGCTTTTGCTCAGTCTTGGCACAAAACGTGCGTTTAGTGCACAGAATTGCCGCTTTTGCTCAGTGTTGGCATAAAACGTGTTCTTCGTACACATAATCGCCGCCTTTGGTCAGATTTCGCACAACACGTGCGTTTCGTGCACAGAATCGCCGCTCTTGCTCAGTATTGGCGCAAAACGTACGGTTTACGCTCCGAATTGTACCTTTTGGCACAAAACGGGCGTTTCGTGCTCAGAATCGCAGCGTTTGCGCAGTTTTGGCACAAAACGTGCGTTTCGTGCACAGAATCGCCGCTTTACTCAGTTTTGGCTGAAAACGTGTTCTTCGTACACAGAATCGCCGCTTTTGCTCTGTTTTGTCACAAAACGTGCGTTTGACGCACCGATTTGCTCCATTTGGAACAAAACGTGCGTTTGGTGCACCGAATCGCCACTCTTGCTCAGTATTAGCACAAAACCTGCGTTTCGTGCACAGAATCGCCGCTTTTGCTAAGTTTTGGCAGAAAACGTGTTCTTCGTACACACAATCGCCGCCTTTGGTCAGTTTTGCCACAACATGCGCGTTTCGTGCACAAAATCGCTGCTTTTTCTCAGTTTTGGCACAAAACGTGCGTTTGACGCACCGATTTGCTCCTTTTGGAACAAAACGTGCGTTTCGTGCACAGAATCGCCGCTCTTGCTCAGTATTGGCACAAAACGTGTGTTTCGTGCACAGAATCGCCGCTTTTGCTCGGTTTTAGCACAAAACGAGCATTTCGTGCACAGAATCGCCGCTTCACTCTGTTTTGGCTGAAAACGTCTTCTTCGTACACAGAACCGCCGCTTTTGCTCAGTTTTGGCACAGAACGTGCGTTTTGTGCACAGAATCGCCGCTTTCGCTCAGTTTTGGCATAAAACGTGCGTTTCACGTTCCGAATTGCTCCTTTTGGCACAAAACGGGCCTTTCGTGCACAGAACCGCCGCTTTTTCTCAGTTTTGGCACAAAACGTGCGTTTCACGCTCCGAATTGTTCCTTTTGGCACAAAACAGGCGTTTCATGCACATAATCGCTGCTTTTGCGCAATTTTGGCACAAAACGTGCGTTCCACGCGCCGAGTAGCTCCTTTTGGTACAACACGTGCGTTTCGTGCACAGAATCGCCGCTTTCGCTCAGTTTTGGCACAAAACGTGCGTCTCGTGCACAGAATCGCCGCTTTTGCTCAGTTTTGGCACAAAACGTGCGTCTCGTGCACAGAAACGCCGCTTTTGCTTAGTTTTGGCACAGAGCGTGCGTTTCGTGCACAGAATCGCCGCTTTTGCTCAGTTTTTGGCACAAAGCGTGCCATTCACGCTCCGAATTGTTCCTTTTGGCACAAAACAGGCGTTTCATGCACATAATCGCTGCTTTTGCGCAATTTCGCACAAAACGTGCGTTCCACGCGCCGAGTAGCTCCTTTTGGTACAACACGTGCGTTTCGTGCATAGAATCGCCGCTTTCCCTCAGTTTTGGCACAGAACGTGCGTTTCGTGCACAGAATCGCCGCTTTTGCTCAGGTTTGGCGCAAAACGTGCGTTTCGTGCACAGAATCGCCGCTTTTGCTCAGTTTTGGCATAAAACGGGCGTTTCACGCTCCGAACTGCCCTTTTTGGCACAAAACTGGCCTTTCGTGCACCGAATCGCCGCTTTTGCTCAGTTCTGGCATAAAACGTGCGTTTCACGTTCGGAATTGCTCCTTTTGGCACAAAACGGGCCTTTCGTGCACAGAACCGCCGCTTTTCCTCAGTTTTGGCACAAAACGTGCCATTCACGCTCCGAATTGTTCCTTTTGGCACAAAACAGGCGTTTCATGCACATAATCGCTGCTTTTGCGCAATTTTGGCACAAAACGTACGTTCCACGCGCCGAGTAGCTCCTTTTGGTACAACACGTGCGTTTCGTGCACAGAATCGCCGCTTTCGCTCAGTTTTGGCACAAAACGTGCGTCTCGTGCACAGAATCGCCGCTTTTGCTCAGTTTTGGCACAAAACGTGCGTCTCGTGCACAGAAACGCCGCTTTTGCTTAGTTTTGGCACAGAGCGTGCGTTTCGTGCACAGAATCGCCGCTTTTGCTCAGTTTTGGCACAAAGCGTGCCATTCACGCTCCGAATTGTTCCTTTTGGCACAAAACAGGCGTTTCATGCACATAATCGCTGCTTTTGCGCAATTTCGCACAAAACGTACGTTCCACGCGCCGAGTAGCTCCTTTTGGTACAACACGTGCGTTTCGTGCACAGAATCGCCGCTTTCGCTCAGTTTTGGCACAAAACGTTCGTTTCGTGTACAGAATCGCCACTTTTGCTCAGTTTTGGCATAAAGCGTGCGTTTCGTGCACAAAATCGCAGCTTTTGCTCAGTTTTGGCACAAAACGTGCGTTTCGTGCACAGAATCGCCGCTTTTGCTCAGTTTTGGCACAGAACGTGCGTTTCGTGCACAGAATCGCCGCTTTTGCTCAGTTTTGGCATAAAACGTGCGTTTCACGCTCCGAACTGCTCCTTTTGGCACAAAACTGGCCTTTCGTGCACAGAACCGCCGCTTTTCCTCAGTTTTGGCACAAAACGTGCGTTGCACGCTCCGAATTGCTCCTTTTGGCACAAAACGGGCGTTTCGTGCACAGAATCGCCGCTCTTGCTCAGTTTTGGCACACAACGTGCGTTTCGTGCACAGAATCGCCGCTTTTGCTCAGTTTTGGCATGAAACGTGCATTTCACGCTCCGAATTGCTCCTTTTGGCACAAAACGGGCGTTTCGTGCACAGAATCGCCGCTTCTGCTCAGGTTTGGCACAAAACGTGCGTTTCGTGCACAGAATCGCTGCTTTTGCTCAGTTTTGGCACAAAACGTGCGTCTCGTGCACAGAAACGCCGCTTTTGCTTAGTTTTGGCACAGAGCGTGCGTTTCGTGCACAGAATCGCCGCTTTTGCTCAGTTTTGGCACAAAGCGTGCCATTCACGCTCCGAATTGTTCCTTTTGGCACAAAACAGGCGTTTCATGCACATAATCGCTGCTTTTGCGCAATTTCGCACAAAACGTGCGTTCCACGCGCCGAGTAGCTCCTTTTGGTACAACACGTGCGTTTCGTGCATAGAATCGCCGCTTTCCCTCAGTTTTGGCACAGAACGTGCGTTTCGTGCACAGAATCGCCGCTTTTGCTCAGGTTTGGCACAAAACGTGCGTTTCGTGCACAGAATCGCCGCTTTTGCTCAGTTTTGGCATAAAACGGGCGTATCATGCTCCGAACTGCTCCTTTTGGCACAAAACGGGCCTTTCGTGCACCGAATCGCCGCTTTTGCTCAGTTTTGGCATAAAACGTGCGTTTCACGTTCCGAATTGCTCCTTTTGGCACAAAACGTGCGTTTTGTGCACAGAATCGCCGCTTTTGCTCAGTTTTGGCATAAAACGTGCGTTTCACGCTCCGAACTGCTCCTTTTGGCACAAAACGGTCCTTTCGTGCACCGAATCGCCGCTTTTGCTCAGTTTTGGCATAAAACGTGCATTTCACGCTACGAATTGCTCCTTTTGGCACAAAACGGGCCTTTCGTGCACAGAATCGCCGCTTTTTCTCAGTTTTGGCACAAAACGTGCGTTGCACGCTCCGAATTGCTCCTTTTGGCACAAAACGGGCGTTTCGTGCACAGAATCGCCGCTCTTGCTCAGTTTTGGCACAAAACGTGCGTTTCGTGCACAGAATAGCCGAATTGCTCCTTTTGGCACAAAACGTGCGTTTTGTGCACAGAGTCGCCGCTTTTCCTCAGTTTTGGCATAAAACGTGCGTTTCACGCTCCGAGTTGCTCCTTTTGGCACAGAACGGGCGTTTCGTGCACAAAATCGCCGCTTTTGCTCAGGTTTGGCACAAAACGTGCGTTTCGTGGACAGAATCGCCGCTTTTTCTCAGTATTGGCACAAAACGTGCGTTTGACGCACCGATTTGCTCCTTTTGGAACAAAACGTGCGTTTCGTGCACAGAATCGCCGCTCTTGCTCAGTTTTGGCACAAAACGTGCGGTTTACGCTCCGAATTGTACCTTTTGGCAGAAAACGGGCGTTTCGTGCTCAGAATCGCAGGTTTTGCGCAGTTTTGGCACAAAGCGTGCGTTTAGTGCACAGAATCGCCGCTTTTGCTCAGTTTTGGCACAAAACGTGCGTTTGACGCACCGAATGGCTCCTTTTGGCACAAAACGTGCGTTTCGTGCACAGAATCGCCGTTCTTGCTCAGTTTTGGCACAAAACGTGCGTTTCGTGCACAGAATTGCCGCTTTTGCTCAGTGTTGGCATAAAACGTGTTCTTCGTACACATAATCGCCGCCTTTGGTCAGATTTCGCACAACACGTGCGTTTCGTGCACAGAATCGCCGCTCTTGCTCAGTATTGGCGCAAAACGTGCGGTTTACGCTCCGAATTGTACCTTTTGGCACAAAACGGGCGTTTCGTGCTCAGAATCGCAGCGTTTGCGCAGTTTTGGCACAAAACGTGCGTTTCGTGCACAGAATCGCCGCTTTACTCAGTTTTGGCTGAAAACGTGTTCTTCGTACACAGAATCGCCGCTTTTGCTCTGTTTTGTCACAAAACGTGCGTTTGACGCACCGATTTGCTCCATTTGGAACAAAACGTGCGTTTGGTGCACAGAATCGCCACTCTTGCTCAGTATTAGCACAAAACCTGCGTTTCGTGCGCAGAATCGCCGCTTTTGCTAAGTTTTGGCAGAAAACGTGTTCTTCGTACACACAATCGCCGCCTTTGGTCAGTTTTGCCACAACATGCGCGTTTCGTGCACAAAATCGCTGCTTTTTCTCAGTTTTGGCACAAAACGTGCGTTTGACGCACCGATTTGCTCCTTTTGGAACAAAACGTGCGTTTCGTGCACAGAATCGCCGCTCTTGCTCAGTATTGGCACAAAACGTGTGTTTCGTGCACAGAATCGCCGCTTTTGCTCGGTTTTAGCACAAAACGAGCATTTCGTGCACAGAATCGCCGCTTCACTCTGTTTTGGCTGAAAACGTCTTCTTCGTACACAGAACCGCCGCTTTTGCTCAGTTTTGGCACAGAACGTGCGTTTCGTGCACAGAATCGCCGCTTTTGCTCAGGTTTGGCACAAAACGTGCGTTTCGTGCACAGAATCGCCGCTCTTGCTCAGTATTGGCGCAAAACGTGCGGTTTACACTCCGAATTGTACCTTTTGGCACAAAACGGGCGTTTCGTGCTCAGAATCGCAGCGTTTGGCAGTTTTGGCATAAAACGCGCGTTCTACGCACCGAATTGCTCCTTTTGGCACAAAACGTGCGTTTCGTGCACAGAATCGCCCCTTTACTCAGTTTTGGCTGAAAACGTGTTCTTCGTACACAGAATCGCTGCTTTTTCTCAGTTTTGGCACAAAAGGTGCGTTTGACGCACCGGTTTGCTCCTTTTGGAACAAAACGTGTGTTTCGTGCACAGAATCGCCGCTTTTGCTCGGTTTTAGCACAAAACGAGCATTTCGTGCACAGAATCGCCGCTTCACTCTGTTCTGGCTGAAAACGTCTTCTTCGTACACAGAATCGCCGCTTTTGCTCAGTTTTGGCACAGAACGTGCGTTTCGTGCACAGAATCCCCGCTTTTGCTAAGTTTCGGCACAGAGCGTGCGTTTCGTTCACAGAATCGCCGCTTTTGCACAGTTTTGGCACAAGACGTGCGTTTCGTGCACAGAATCGCCGCTTTTTCTCAGTTTTGGCATAAAACGCGCGTTTCACGCTCCGAACTGCCCTTTTTGGCACAAAACTGGCCTTTCGTGCCCCGAATCGCCGCTTTTGCTCAGTTCTGGCATAAAACGTGCGTTTCACGCTCCGAATTGCTCCTTTTGGCACAAAACGGGCCTTTCGTGCACTGAATCGCCGCTTTTTCTCAGTTTTGGCACAAAACGTGCGTTGCACGCTCCGAATAGCTCCTTTTGGCACAAAACGGGCGTTTCGTGCACAGAATCGCCGCTCTTGCTCAGTTTTGGCACAAAACGTGTGTTTCGTGCACAGAATAGCCGAATTGCTCCTTTTGGCACAAAACGTGCGTTTTGTGCACAGAATCGCCGCTTTTGCTCAGTTTTGGCACAAAACGTGCGTCTCGTGCACAGAAACGCCGCTTTTGCTTAGTTTTGGCACAGAGCGTGCGTTTCGTGCACAGAATCGCCGCTTTTGCTCAGTTTTGGCATAAAACGTGCGTTTCACGCTCCGAACTGCCCTTTTTGGCACAAAACTGGCCTTTCGTGCACCGAATCGCCGCTTTTGCTCAGTTCTGGCATAAAACGTGCGTTTCACGTTCCGAATTGCTCCTTTTGGCACAAAACGGGCCTTTCGTGCACAGAACCGCCGCTTTTCCTCAGTTTTGGCACAAAACGTGCCATTCACGCTCCGAATTGTTCCTTTTGGCACAAAACAGGCGTTTCATGCACATAATCGCTGCTTTTGCGCAATTTTGGCACAAAACGTACGTTCCACGCGCCGAGTAGCTCCTTTTGGTACAACACGTGCGTTTCGTGCACAGAATCGCCGCTTTCGCTCAGTTTTGGCACAAAACGTGCGTCTCGTGCACAGAATCGCCGCTTTTGCTCAGTTTTGGCACAAAACGTGCGTCTCGTGCACAGAAACGCCGCTTTTGCTTAGTTTTGGCACAGAGCGTGCGTTTCGTGCACAGAATCGCCGCTTTTGCTCAGTTTTGGCACAAAGCGTGCCATTCACGCTCCGAATTGTTCCTTTTGGCACAAAACAGGCGTTTCATGCACATAATCGCTGCTTTTGCGCAATTTCGCACAAAACGTACGTTCCACGCGCCGAGTAGCTCATTTTGGTACAACACGTGCGTTTCGTGCATAGAATCGCCGCTTTCCCTCAGTTTTGGCACAGATCGTGCGTTTCGTGCACAGAATCGCAGCTTTTGCTCAGGTTTGGCACAAAACGTGCGTTTCGTGCACAGAATCGCCGCTTTTGCCAAGTTTCGGCACAGAGCGTTCGTTTCGTTCACAGAATCGCCGCTTTTGCACAGTTTTGGCACAAAACGTGCGTTTCGTGCACCGAATCGCTGCTTTTGCTCAGTTTTGGAACTAAACGTGCGTTTCGTGCACAGAATCGCCGCTTTTGCTCAGTTTTGGCATAAAACGTGCATTTCACGCTCCGAATTGCTCCTTTTGGCACAAAACGGGCGTTTCGTGCACAGAATCGCCGCTCTTGCTCAGTTTTGGCACACAACGTGCGTTTCGTGCACAGAATCGCCGCTTTTGCTCAGTTTTGGCACAAAACGTGCGTTTCATGCAGAGAATAGCCGAATTGCTCCTTTTGGCACAAAACGTGCGTTTTGTGCACAGAATCGCCGCTTTTGCTCAGTTTTGGCACAAAACGTGCGTCTCGTGCACAGAAACGCCGCTTTTGCTTAGTTTTGGCACAGAGCGTGCGTTTCGTGCACAGAATCGCCGCTTTTGCTCAGTTTTGGCACAAAGCGTGCCATTCACGCTCCGAATTGCTCCTTTTGGCACAAAACGGGCCTTTCGTGCACAGAACCGCCGCTTCTTCTCAGTTTTGGCACAAAACGTGCGTTTCACGCTCCGAATTGCTCCTTTTGGCACAAAACGGGCGTTTCGTGCACAGAATCGCCGCTTTTGCTCAGTTTTGGCATAAAACGTGCGTTTCACGCTCCGAACTGCTCCTTTTGGCACAAAACTGGCCTTTCGTGCACCGAATCGCCGCTTTCGCTCAGTTTTGGCATAAAACGTGCGTTTCACGTTCCGAATTGCTCCTTTTGGCACAAAACGGGCCTTTCGTGCACAGAACCGCCGCTTCTTCTCAGTTTTGGCACAAAACGTGCGTTTCACGCTCCGAATTGTTCCTTTTGGCACAAAACAGGCGTTTCATGCACATAATCGCTGCTTTTGCGCAATTTTGGCACAAAACGTGCGTTCCACGCGCCGAGTAGCTCCTTTTGGTACAACACGTGCGTTTCGTGCACAGAATCGCCGCTTTCGCTCAGTTTTGGCACAAAACGTGCGTCTCGTGCACAGAATCGCCGCTTTTGCTCAGTTTTGGCACAAAACGTGCGTCTCGTGCACAGAAACGCCGCTTTTGCTTAGTTTTGGCACAGAGCGTGCGTTTCGTGCACAGAATCGCCGCTTTTGCTCAGTTTTGGCACAAAGCGTGCCATTCACGCTCCGAATTGTTCCTTTTGGCACAAAACAGGCGTTTCATGCACATAATCGCTGCTTTTGCGCAATTTCGCACAAAACGTGCGATCCACGCGCCGAGTAGCTCCTTTTGGTACAACACGTGCGTTTCGTGCATAGAATCGCCGCTTTCCCTCAGTTTTGGCACAGAACGTGCGTTTCGTGCACAGAATCGCCGCTTTTGCTCAGGTTTGGCACAAAACGTGCGTTTCGTGCACAGAATCGCCGCTTTTGCTCAGTTTTGGCATAAAACGGGCGTTTCATGCTCCGAACTGCTCCTTTTGGCACAAAACGGGCCTTTCGTGCACCGAATCGCCGCCTTTGCTCAGTTTTGGCATAAAACGTGCGTTTCACGTTCCGAATTGCTCCTTTTGGCACAAAACGTGCGTTTTGTGCACAGAATCGCCGCTTTTGCTCAGTTTTGGCATAAAACGTGCGTTTCACGCTCCGAACTGCTCCTTTTGGCACAAAACGGTCCTTTCGTGCACCGAATCGCCGCTTTTGCTCAGTTTTGGCATAAAACGTGCATTTCACGCTACGAATTGCTCCTTTTGGCACAAAACGGGCCTTTCGTGCACAGAATCGCCGCTTTTTCTCAGTTTTGGCACAAAACGTGCGTTGCACGGTCCGAATTGCTCCTTTTGGCACAAAACGGGCGTTTCGTGCACAGAATCGCCGCTCTTGCTCAGTTTTGGCACAAAACGTGCGTTTCGTGCACAGAATAGCCGAATTGCTCCTTTTGGCACAAAACGTGCGTTTTGTGCACAGAATCGCCGCTTTTCCTCAGTTTTGGCATAAAACGTGCGTTTCACGATCCGAGTTGCTCCTTTTGGCACAGAACGGGCGTTTCGTGCACAAAATCGCCGCTTTTGCTCAGGTTTGGCACAAAACGTGCGTTTCGTGGACAGAATCGCTGCTTTTGCTCAGTTTTGGCACGAAACGTGCATTTGAAGCACCGATTTGCTCCTTTTGGAACAAAACGTGCGTTTCGTGCACAGAATCGCCGTTCTTGCTCAGTTTTGGCACAAAACGTGCGGTTTACGCTCCGAATTGCTCCTCCTGGCACAGAACGTGCGTTTCGTGCACAGAATCGCCGCTCTTGCTCAGTTTTGACACAAAACGTGCGTTTCGTGTACAGAATCGCCGCTTTTGCTCAGTTTTGGCATAAAACGTGCGTTTTGTGCACAGAATCGCCGGTTTTGCTCAGTTATGGCACAAAACGTGCGTTTTACGCTTCGAGTTACTCCTTTTGGCACAAAACGTGCCGTTCACGCTCCGAATTGTTCCTTTTGGCACAAAACCCGCGTTTCGTGCACATAATCGCAACTTTTACTCAGTTTTGGCACAAAACATGCGTTTGGTGCACAGAATCGCCGCTTTTGCTCAGTTTTGTCACAAAACGTGCGTTTCGTGCTCAGTATTGCCGCTCTTGCTCCTTTTGGCACAAAACGGGCGTTTCGTGCACAGAAACGCCGCTTTTGCTCAGTTTTGGCACAAAACGTGCGTTTCGTGCACAGAATAGCCGAATTGCTCCTTTTGGCACAAAACGTGCGATTTGTGCACAGAATCGCCGCTTTTGCTCAGTTTTGGCTGAAAACGTGTTCTTTGTACACAGAATCGCCGCTTTTGCTCAGTTTTGTCACAAAACGTGCGTTTCGTGCTCAGTATTGCCGCTCTTGCTCCTTTTGGCACAAAACGGGCGTTTCGTGCACAGAAACGCCGCTTTTGCTCAGTTTTGACACCAAACGGGCGTTTCGTGCACAGAATCGCCACTCTTGCTCAGTTTCGGCACAAAACGGACGTTTCGTGCACAGAATCGCCCTTTTTGCTCAGTTTTGGCACAAAACAAGCGTTTCACGCTCCGAATTACTCCTTTTGGCACAAAACGTGCCATTCACGCTCCGAATTGTTCCTTTTGGCACAAAACAGGCGTTCAATGCACATAATCGCTGTTTTTACGCAATTTTGGCACAAAACGTGCGTTCCACGCGCCGAATTGCTCCTTTTGGCACAAAACGGGCATTTCGTGCTCAGAATCGCCGCTCTTGCTCAGTTTTGGCACAAAACTTGCGTTTCGTGCACAGAATCGCCGCTCTTGCTCAGTTTTGGCACAAAACGTGCGTCTCGTGCACAGAATCGCCGCTTTTGCTCAGTTTGGGCAGAAAACGTGTTCTTCGTACACATAATCGCCGCCTTTGGTCAGTTTTGGCACAACACGTGCGTTTCGTGTACAGAATCGCTGCTTTTTCTCAGTTTTGGCACAAAACGTGCGTTTGACGCACCGATTTGCTCCTTTTAGAACAAAACGTGCGTTTCGTGCACAGAATCGTCGCTTTTGCTCAGTTTTGGAACAAAACCTGCGTTTCGTGCACAGAATCGCCGCTTTTGCTCAGTTCTCGCACAAAACGTGCGTTTCGTGCACAGAATCGCCGCTTTCGCTCAGTTTTGGCACAAAACGTGCGTTTTACGCTTCGAATTAATCCTTTTGGCACAAAACGTGCCGTTCACGCTCCGAATTGTTCCTTTTGGCACAAAAACTGCGTTTCGTGCACAGAATCGCTGCTTTTTCTCAGTTTTGGCACAAAACGTGCATTTGAAGCACCGATTTGCTCCTTTTGGAACAAAACATGCGTTTCGTGCACAGAATCGCCGTTATTGCTCAGTTTTGGCACAAAACGTGCGGTTTACGCTCCGAATTGCTCCTCTTGGCACAGAACGTGCGTTTCGTGCACAGAATCGCCGCTCTTGCTCAGTTTTGACACAAAACGTGCGTATCGTGTACAGAATCGCCGCTTTTGCCCAGTTTTGGCATAAAACGTGCGTTTTGTGCACAGAATCGCCGGTTTTGCTCAGTTATGGCACAAAACGTGCGTTTTACGCATCGAGTTACTCCTTTTGGCACAAAACGTGCCGTTCACGCTCCGATTTGTTCCTTTTGGCACAAAACGGGCGTTTCGTGCTCAGAATCGCAGGTTTTGCGCAGTTGTGGCTGAAAACGTGTTCATTGTACACAGAATCGCCGCTTTTGCTCAGTTTTGTCACAAAACGTGCGTTTCGTGCTCAGTATTGCCGCTCTTGCTCCTTTTGGCACGAAACGGGCGTTTCGTGCACAGAATCGCCGCTTTTGCTCAGCTTTGGCACAAAACGTGCATTTGACCCACCGATTTGCTCCTTTTGGAACAAAACGTGCGTTTCGTGCACAGAATCGCCGCTCTTGTTCAGTTTTGGCACAAAACGCACGTTTCGTGCACAGAATCGCCACTCTTGCTCAGTTTTGGCACAAAACGTGCGTTTCGTGCACAGAATATCCGAATTGCTCCTTTTGGCACAAAACGTGCGATTTGTGCACAGAATCGCCGCTTTTGCTCAGTTTTGGCTGAAAACGTGTTCTTTGTACACAGAATCGCCGCTTTTGCTCAGTTTTGTCACAAAACGTGCGTTTCGTGCTCAGTATTGCCGCTTTTGCTCCTTTTGGAACAAAACGTGCGTTTCGTGCACAGAATCGCCGCTCTTGCTCAGTTTTGACACCAAACGGGCGTTTCGTGCACAGAATCGCCACTCTTGCTCAGTCTTGGCACAAAACGGACGTTTCGTGCACAGAATCGCCCTTTTTGCTCAGTTTTGGCACAAAACGAGCGTTTCACGCTCCGAATTACTCCTTTTGGCACAAAACGTGCCATTCACGCTCCGAATTGTTCCTTTTGGCACAAAACAGGCGTTCAATGCACATAATCGCTGTTTTTGCGCTATTTTGGCACAAAACGTGCGTTCCACGCGCCGAATTGCTCCTTTTGGCACAAAACAGGCTTTCAATGCACATAATCGCTGTTTTTGCGCAATATTGGCACAAAACGTGCGTTCCACGCGCCGAATTGCTCCTTTTGGCATAAAACGTGCGTTTTGTGCACAGAATCGCCGGTTTTGCTCAGTTATGGCACAAAACGTGCGTTTTACGCTTCGAGTTACTCCTTTTGGCACAAAACGTGCCGTTCACGCTCCGAATTGTTCCTTTTGGCACAAAACCCGCGTTTCGTGCACATAATCGCAACTTTTACTCAGTTTTGGCACAAAACATGCGTTTGGTGCACAGAATCGCCGCTTTTGCTCAGTTTTGTCACAAAACGTGCGTTTCGTGCTCAGTATTGCCGCTCTTGCTCCTTTTGGCACAAAACGGGCGTTTCGTGCACAGAAACGCCGCTTTTGCTCAGTTTTGGCACAAAACGTGCGTTTCGTGCACAGAATAGCCGAATTGCTCCTTTTGGCACAAAACGTGCGATTTGTGCACAGAATCGCCGCTTTTGCTCAGTTTTGGCTGAAAACGTGTTCTTTGTACACAGAATCGCCGCTTTTGCTCAGTTTTGTCACAAAACGTGCGTTTCGTGCTCAGTATTGCCGCTCTTGCTCCTTTTGGCACAAAACGGGCGTTTCGTGCACAGAAACGCCGCTTTTGCTCAGTTTTGACACCAAACGGGCGTTTCGTGCACAGAATCGCCACTCTTGCTCAGTTTCGGCACAAAACGGACGTTTCGTGCACAGAATCGCCCTTTTTGCTCAGTTTTGGCACAAAACAAGCGTTTCACGCTCCGAATTACTCCTTTTGGCACAAAACGTGCCATTCACGCTCCGAATTGTTCCTTTTGGCACAAAACAGGCGTTCAATGCACATAATCGCTGTTTTTACGCAATTTTGGCACAAAACGTGCGTTCCACGCGCCGAATTGCTCCTTTTGGCACAAAACGGGCATTTCGTGCTCAGAATCGCCGCTCTTGCTCAGTTTTGGCACAAAACTTGCGTTTCGTGCACAGAATCGCCGCTCTTGCTCAGTTTTGGCACAAAACGTGCGTCTCGTGCACAGAATCGCCGCTTTTGCTCAGTTTGGGCAGAAAACGTGTTCTTCGTACACATAATCGCCGCCTTTGGTCAGTTTTGGCACAACACGTGCGTTTCGTGTACAGAATCGCTGCTTTTTCTCAGTTTTGGCACAAAACGTGCGTTTGACGCACCGATTTGCTCCTTTTAGAACAAAACGTGCGTTTCGTGCACAGAATCGTCGCTTTTGCTCAGTTTTGGAACAAAACCTGCGTTTCGTGCACAGAATCGCCGCTTTTGCTCAGTTCTCGCACAAAACGTGCGTTTCGTGCACAGAATCGCCGCTTTCGCTCAGTTTTGGCACAAAACGTGCGTTTTACGCTTCGAATTAATCCTTTTGGCACAAAACGTGCCGTTCACGCTCCGAATTGTTCCTTTTGGCACAAAAACTGCGTTTCGTGCACAGAATCGCTGCTTTTTCTCAGTTTTGGCACAAAACGTGCATTTGAAGCACCGATTTGCTCCTTTTGGAACAAAACATGCGTTTCGTGCACAGAATCGCCGTTATTGCTCAGTTTTGGCACAAAACGTGCGGTTTACGCTCCGAATTGCTCCTCTTGGCACAGAACGTGCGTTTCGTGCACAGAATCGCCGCTCTTGCTCAGTTTTGACACAAAACGTGCGTATCGTGTACAGAATCGCCGCTTTTGCCCAGTTTTGGCATAAAACGTGCGTTTTGTGCACAGAATCGCCGGTTTTGCTCAGTTATGGCACAAAACGTGCGTTTTACGCATCGAGTTACTCCTTTTGGCACAAAACGTGCCGTTCACGCTCCGATTTGTTCCTTTTGGCACAAAACGGGCGTTTCGTGCTCAGAATCGCAGGTTTTGCGCAGTTGTGGCTGAAAACGTGTTCATTGTACACAGAATCGCCGCTTTTGCTCAGTTTTGTCACAAAACGTGCGTTTCGTGCTCAGTATTGCCGCTCTTGCTCCTTTTGGCACGAAACGGGCGTTTCGTGCACAGAATCGCCGCTTTTGCTCAGCTTTGGCACAAAACGTGCATTTGACCCACCGATTTGCTCCTTTTGGAACAAAACGTGCGTTTCGTGCACAGAATCGCCGCTCTTGTTCAGTTTTGGCACAAAACGCACGTTTCGTGCACAGAATCGCCACTCTTGCTCAGTTTTGGCACAAAACGTGCGTTTCGTGCACAGAATATCCGAATTGCTCCTTTTGGCACAAAACGTGCGATTTGTGCACAGAATCGCCGCTTTTGCTCAGTTTTGGCTGAAAACGTGTTCTTTGTACACAGAATCGCCGCTTTTGCTCAGTTTTGTCACAAAACGTGCGTTTCGTGCTCAGTATTGCCGCTTTTGCTCCTTTTGGAACAAAACGTGCGTTTCGTGCACAGAATCGCCGCTCTTGCTCAGTTTTGACACCAAACGGGCGTTTCGTGCACAGAATCGCCACTCTTGCTCAGTCTTGGCACAAAACGGACGTTTCGTGCACAGAATCGCCCTTTTTGCTCAGTTTTGGCACAAAACGAGCGTTTCACGCTCCGAATTACTCCTTTTGGCACAAAACGTGCCATTCACGCTCCGAATTGTTCCTTTTGGCACAAAACAGGCGTTCAATGCACATAATCGCTGTTTTTGCGCTATTTTGGCACAAAACGTGCGTTCCACGCGCCGAATTGCTCCTTTTGGCACAAAACAGGCTTTCAATGCACATAATCGCTGTTTTTGCGCAATATTGGCACAAAACGTGCGTTCCACGCGCCGAATTGCTCCTTTTGGCACAAAACGAGCGTTTCGTGCACAGAATCGCCGCTTTTGCTCGTTATTGGCACAAAACATGCGTTTCGTGCACAGAATCGCCGCTTTTGCACAGTTTTGGCACAAAACGGGCGTTTCATGCACAGAATCGCCGCTTTTGCTCAGTTCTGGCGCACAACGTGCGTTTCACGCACCGAATTGCTCCTTTTCGCACAAAACGTGCGTTTCGTGCACGGAATCGCCGCTTTTGCTCAATTTTGGCACAAAACGGGCGCTTCGTGCACAGAATTGCCGCTTTTGCTCAGTTTTGTCACAAAACGTGCGTTTCACGCACCGAATTGCTCCTTTTCGCACAAAACGGGCGTTTTGTGCACACAATCGCCGCTTTTGCTCAGTTTTGGCGCAAAACGTGCGTTTCGTGCACAGAATCACGGCTTTTGCTCAGTTTTGGCACAAAACATGCGCTTCGTCCACAGAATCGCCGCTTTTGCTCAGTTTTGGCACAAAACGAGCGTTTCGTGCACAGAATCACCGCCTTTTCTCAGCTTCGGCACAACACGTGCGTTTCGTGCACAGAATCGCCGCTTTTGCTCAGGTTTGGCACAAAACATGTGCTTCTTCCACAGAATCGCCGCTTTTGGTCAGTTTTGACACAAAACATGCTCTTCGTCCACAGAATCGCCGCTTTTCTCAGTTTTGGCACAAAACGTGCGTTTCGAGCACAGAATTGCCGCTTTTGCTCAGTTTTGGCACAAAACATGTGCTTCTTCCACAGAATCGCCGCTTTTGGTCAGTTTTGACACAAAACATGCTCTTCGTCCACAGAATCGCCGCTTTTCTCAGTTTTGGCACAAAACGTGCGTTTCGTGCCCAGAATTGCCGCTTTTGATCAGTTTTGGCACAAAACGTGCGTTTCGTGCACAGAATCGCCGCTTTTGCTCAGTTTTGGCACAAAACGTGCGTTTTACGCTCCGAATTGTACCTTTTGGCACAAAACGGGCGTTTCGTGCTCAGAATCGTAGCTTTGCGCAGTTGTGGCACAAAACGTGCGTTCTACGCGCCGAATTGCTCCTTGTTCGGGAAGATCATAGCAATTCGTCCGCCGGCTCGACCATCAGTCATTTAACTGCTTCACTATTCTTTATTTATTAATTGTCATATTTGTTTTCCGTTACATTATTATCACCCGGCCTCGTTACAGCGTCGAACAGCATAATTGTAACGTTCGAGGCGGATATCTTAGAACTCTGACCTACTTAACGCTCCTTGAGCATAATAAACAGTGCACAGATTCGAAGAGGGCTTCGGCACCTCCCGCCTCTCGTCTCGCTCCCCGCAGGCACCACCGGGTTGATCGCGTAGCTCGGCGCCGGCTGAGGGGCGAGGCGGGGTGATGATGTTTCTTATATCGCTGATTGCCGAAACCGGGAGACTTCTTCTACGTCTGTGCACGTAAGCGATAACTAGACGTGTTTTTCTGCGGATTCCAGCCGTTTACATCCCAGCCTTCCTGAAAATCGTTTTTCTCGAACCTGATTATCCCGCGAGTGCGTTCGACAAGCTCGTCGATCTATATCGATAGCTTTTCCTCCGATCGTCGCGATAAGTGCATCGGTAGTAGCCGCCAGTTTCCCACGCGAGTCGGAAATTCGAACCGCGCGAAACAGCGACGAAAACACTCCTTTAGGCACAAAACGTGCGTCTCGTGCACAGAATCGCCGCTTTACTCAGTTTTGGCTGAAAACGTGTTCTTCGTAAAACAGAATCGCCGCTTTTGCTCAGTTTTGTCACAAAACGTGCGTTTCGAACTCAGAATTGCCGCTCTTGCTCCTTTTGACACAAAACGTGCATTTCGTGCACAGAATCGCCGCTTTTGCTCAGTTTTGGCACAAAACGTGCATTTCGTACACAGAATCGCCACTTTTGCTCAGTTTTGGCACAAAACGTGCGTTTCACGCTCCGAATTGCTCCTTTTGGCACAAAACGGGCCTTTCGTGCACAGAATCGCCGCTTTTGCTCAGTTTTGGCATAAAACCTGCGTTTCACGCTCCGAATTGCTCCTGTTGGCACAAAACGGGCCTTTCGTGCACAAAATCGCCGCTTTTCCTCAGTTTTGCACAAAACGTGCGTTTCACGCTCCGTATTGCTCCTTTTGGCACAAAACGTGCGTTTCACGCTCCGTATTGCTCCTTTTGGCACAAAACGGGCGTTTCGTGCACAGAATCGCCGCTTTTGCTCAGTTTTGGCACAAAACGTGCGTTTCGTGCACAGAATAGCCGAATTGCTCCTTTTGGCACAAAACGTGCGTTTTGTGCACTGAATCGCCGCTTTTGCTCAGTTTTGGCTGAAAACGTGTTCTTCGTACACAGAATCGCCGCTTTTGCTCAGTTTTGTCACAAAACGTGCGTTTCGTGCTCAGTACTGTCGCTCTTGCTCAGTTTTGGCACAAAACATGCGTTTGGTGCACAGTATCGCCGCTTTTGCTCAGTTTTGGCACAAAACGTGCGTGTCGTGCACAGAATCGCCGCTTTTGCACAGCCTTGGCACAAAACGATCGATTCGTGCACAGAATCGCCGCTTCTGCTCAGTATTGGCACAAAACCTGCGTTTCGTGCACAGAATCGCTGCTTTTTCTCAGTTTTGGCACAAAACGTGCATTTGACCCACCGATTTGCTCCTTTTGGAACAAAACGTGCGTTTCGTACACAGAATCGCCGCTCTTGCTCAGTTTTGGCACAAAACGTGCGGTTTACGTTCCGAATTGTACCTTTTGGCACAAAACGGGCGTTTCGAGCTCAGAATCGCCGCTCTTGCTCAGTTTTGGCACAAAACGTGCGTTTCGTGCACAGAATCGCCGCTTTTGCTAAGTTTGGGCAGAAAACGTGTTCTTCGTACACATAATCGCCGCCTTTGGTCAGTTTTGGCACAACACGTGCGTTTCGTGTACAGAATCGCTGCTTTTTCTCAGTTTTGGCACAAAACGTGCGTTTGACGCACCGATTTGCTCCTTTTGGAACAAAACGTGCGTTTCGTGCACAGAATCGCCGCTTCTGCTCAGTTCTGGCGCAAAACGTGCGTTTCGTGCACAGAATCGCTGCTTTTTCTCAGCTTTGGCACAAAACGTGCGTTTCGTCGACAGAATCGCCGCTTTTGCTCAGTTTTGGCACAAAACGTGCGTTTCGTGCACCGAATCGCCGGTTTTGATCAGTTTTGTCACAAAACGTGCGATTGACGCACCGAATTGCTCCTTTTGGCACAAAACGGGCGTTTCGTGCGCAGAATCGCCGCTTTTGCTCAGTTTTAGCGCAAAACGTGCGTTTCGTGCACAGAATCGCCGCTTTTGGTCAGTTTTGGCACAAAACGTGCGATTGACGCACCGAATTGCTCCTTTTGGCACAAAACGGGAGTTTCGTGCACAGAATCGCCGCTTTTGCTCAGTTTTTTCACAAAACGTGCGTTTCGTGCACAGAATCGCCGCTTTTGCTCAGTTTGGCACAAAACATGCGTTTCGTGCACAGAATCGCCGCTTTTGTTCAGTTTTGGCACAAAACGTGCGTTTCACGCACCGAATTGCTGCTTTTGGCACAATACGGGCGTGTCGTGCACAGAATGGCCGCTTCTGCTCAGTTTTGGTGCAAAACATGCGCTTCGTCCACAGAATCGCCGCTTTTGCTCAGTTTTGGCACAAAACGTGCGTTTCGTGCACAGAATCGCCGGTTTTGCTCAGTTTTGGCACAAAACGTGCGTTTCGTGCACAGAATCGCCGCTTTTGCTCAGTTCCGGCACAAAACATGCGCTTCGTCCACAGAATCGCCGCTTTTGCTCGATATTGGCACAAAACACGCGTTTCGTGCACAGAATCGCCGCTTTTGTACAAATTCGGCAAAAAGCCTGCGTTTCGTGCACAGAATCGCCGCTTTTGCTTAGTTTTGGCACAACACGTGCGTTTCACGCACCGAATTGCTCCTTTTGGCACAAAACGGGCGTTTCGTGCACAGAATCGCCGCTTTTGCTCGTTATTGGCACAAAACATGCGTTTCGTGCACAGAATCGCCGCTTTTGCACAGATTTGGCACATATGGGCGTTTCATGCACAGAATCGCCGCTTTTGCTCAGTTCTGGCACACAACGTGCGTGTCACGCACCGAATTGCTCCTTTTCGCACAAAACGTGCGTTTCGTGCACAGAATCGCCGCTTTTGCTCAGTTTTGGCACAAAACGTGCGTGTCGTGCATAGAATCGCCGCTTTTGCACAGCTTTGGCACAAAACGTGCGATTCGTGCACAGAATCGCCGCTTCTGGTCAGTATTGGCACAAAAACTGCGTTTCGTGCACAGAATCGCTGCTTTTTCTCAGTTTTGGCACGAAACGTGCATTTGAAGCACCGATTTGCTCCTTTTGGAACAAAACAAGCGTTTCGTGCACAGAATCGCCGTTATTGCTCAGTTTTGGCACAAAACGTGCGGTTTACGCTCCGAATTGCTCCTCTTGGCACAGAACGTGCGTTTCGTGCACAGAATCGCCGCTCTTGCTCAGTTTTGACACAAAACGTGCGTATCGTGTACAGAATCGCCGCTTTTGCTCAGTTTTGGCATAAAACGTGCGTTTTGTGCACAGAATCGCCGGTTTTGCTCAGTTATGGCACAAAACGTGCGTTTTACGCATCGAGTTACTCCTTTTGGCACAAAACGTGCCGTTCACGCTCCGAATTGTTCCTTTTGGCACAAAACGGGCGTTTCGTGCTCAGAATCGCAGGTTTTGCGCAGTTGTGGCTGAAAACGTGTTCATTGTACACAGAATCGCCGCTTTTGCTCAGTTTTGTCACAAAACGTGCGTTTCGTGCTCAGTATTGCCGCTCTTGCTCCTTTTGGCACGAAACGGGCGTTTCGTGCACAGAATCGCCGCTTTTGCTCAGCTTTGGCACAAAACGTGCATTTGACCCACCGATTTGCTCCTTTTGGAACAAAACGTGCGTTTCGTGCACAGAATCGCCGCTCTTGTTCAGTTTTGGCACAAAACGGACGTTTCGTGCACAGAATCGCCACTCTTGCTCAGTTTTGGCACAAAACGTGCGTTTCGTGCACAGAATATCCGAATTGCTCCTTTTGGCACAAAACGTGCGATTTGTGCACAGAATCGCCGCTTTTGCTCAGTTTTGGCTGAAAACGTGTTCTTTGTACACAGAATCGCCGCTTTTGCTCAGTTTTGTCACAAAACGTGCGTTTCGTGCTCAGTATTGCCGCTTTTGCTCCTTTTGGAACAAAACGTGCGTTTCGTGCACAGAATCGCCGCTCTTGCTCAGTTTTGACACCAAACGGGCGTTTCGTGCACAGAATCGCCACTCTTGCTCAGTCTTGGCACAAAACGGACGTTTCGTGCACAGAATCGCCCTTTTTGCTCAGTTTTGGCACAAAACGAGCGTTTCACGCTCCGAATTACTCCTTTTGGCACAAAACGTGCCATTCACGCTCCGAATTGTTCCTTTTGGCACAAAACAGGCGTTCAATGCACATAATCGCTGTTTTTGCGCAATTTTGGCACAAAACGTGCGTTCCACGCGCCGAATTGCTCCTTTTGGCACAAAACAGGCTTTCAATGCACATAATCGCTGTTTTTGCGCAATATTGGCACAAAACGTGCGTTCGACGCGCCGAATTGCTCCTTTTGGCACAAAACGAGCGTTTCGTGCACAGAATCGCCGCTTTTGCTCGTTATTGGCACAAAACATGCGTTTCGTGCACAGAATCGCCGCTTTTGCACTGTTTTGGCACAAAACGGGCGTTTCATGCACAGAATCGCCGCTTTTGCTCAGTTCTGGCGCACAACGTGCGTTTCACGCACCGAATTGCTCCGTTTCGCACAAAACGTGCGTTTCGTGCACGGAATCGCCGCTTTTGCTCAATTTTGGCACAAAACGGGCGCTTCGTGCACAGAATTGCCGCTTTTGCTCAGTTTTGTCACAAAACGTGCGTTTCACGCACCGAATTGCTCCTTTTCGCACAAAACGGGCGTTTTGTGCACACAATCGCCGCTTTTGCTCAGTTTTGGCGCAAAACGTGCGTTTCGTGCACAGAATCACGGCTTTTGCTCAGTTTTGGCACAAAACATGCGCTTCGTCCACAGAATCGCCGCTTTTGCTCAGTTTTGGCACAAAACGAGCGTTTCGTGCACAGAATCACCGCCTTTTCTCAGCTTCGGCACAACACGTGCGTTTCGTGCACAGAATCGCCGCTTTTGCTCAGGTTTGGCACAAAACATGTGCTTCTTCCACAGAATCGCCGCTTTTGGTCAGTTTTGACACAAAACATGCTCTTCGTCCACAAAATTGCCGCTTTTCTCAGTTTTGGCACAAAACGTGCGTTTCGAGCACAGAATTGCCGCTTTTGCTCAGTTTTGGCACAAAACATGTGCTTCTTCCACAGAATCGCCGCTTTTGGTCAGTTTTGACACAAAACATGCTCTTCGTCCACAGAATCGCCGCTTTTCTCAGTTTTGGCACAAAACGTGCGTTTCGTGCCCAGAATTGCCGCTTTTGATCAGTTTTGGCACAAAACGTGCGTTTCGTGCACAGAATCGCCGCTTTTGCTCAGTTTTGGCACAAAACGTGCGTTTTACGCTCCGAATTGTACCTTTTGGCACAAAACGGGCGTTTCGTGCTCAGAATCGTAGCTTTGCGCAGTTGTGGCACAAAACGTGCGTTCTACGCGCCGAATTGCTCCTTGTTCGGGAAGATCATAGCAATTCGTCCGCCGGCTCGACCATCAGTCATTTAACTGCTTCACTATTCTTTATTTATTAATTGTCATATTTGTTTTCCGTTACATTATTATCACCCGACCTCGTTACAGCGTCGAACAGCATAATTGTAACGTTCGAGGCGGATATCTTAGAACTCTGACCTACTTAACGCTCCTTGAGCATAATAAACAGTGCACAGATTCGAAGAGGGCTTCGGCACCTCCCGCCTCTCGTCTCGCTCCCCGCAGGCACCACCGGGTTGATCGCGTAGCTCGGCGCCGGCTGAGGGGCGAGGCGGGGTGATGATGTTTCTTATATCGCTGATTGCCGAAACCGGGAGACTTCTTCTACGTCTGTGCACGTAAGCGATAACTAGACGTGTTTTTCTGCGGATTCCAGCCGTTTACATCCCAGCCTTCCTGAAAATCGTTTTTCTCGAACCTGATTATCCCGCGAGTGCGTTCGACAAGCTCGTCGATCTATATCGATAGCTTTTCCTCCGATCGTCGCGATAAGTGCATCGGTAGTAGCCGCCAGTTTCCCACGCGAGTCGGAAATTCGAACCGCGCGAAACAGCGACGAAAACACTCCTTTAGGCACAAAACGTGCGTCTCGTGCACAGAATCGCCGCTTTACTCAGTTTTGGCTGAAAACGTGTTCTTCGTAAAACAGAATCGCCGCTTTTGCTCAGTTTTGTCACAAAACGTGCGTTTCGAACTCAGAATTGCCGCTCTTGCTCCTTTTGACACAAAACGTGCATTTCGTGCACAGAATCGCCGCTTTTGCTCAGTTTTGGCACAAAACGTACATTTCGTACACAGAATCGCCGCTTTTGCTCAGTTTTGGCACAAAACGTGCGTTTCACGCTCCGAATTGCTCCTTTTGGCACAAAACGGGCCTTTCGTGCACCGAATCGCCGCTTTTGCTCAGTTTTGGCATAAAACCTGCGTTTCACGCTCCGAATTGCTCCTGTTGGCACAAAACGGGCCTTTCGTGCACAAAATCGCCGCTTTTCCTCAGTTTTGCACAAAACGTGCGTTTCACGCTCCGTATTGCTCCTTTTGGCACAAAACGTGCGTTTCACGCTCCGTATTGCTCCTTTTGGCACAAAACGGGCGTTTCGTGCACAGAATCGCCGCTTTTGCTCAGTTTTGGCACAAAACGTGCGTTTCGTGCACAGAATAGCCGAATTGCTCCTTTTGGCACAAAACGTGCGTTTTGTGCACTGAATCGCCGCTTTTGCTCAGTTTTGGCTGAAAACGTGTTCTTCGTACACAGAATCGCCGCTTTTGCTCAGTTTTGTCACAAAACGTGCGTTTCGTGCTCAGTACTGTCGCTCTTGCTCAGTTTTGGCACAAAACATGCGTTTGGTGCACAGTATCGCCGCTTTTGCTCAGTTTTGGCACAAAACGTGTGTGTCGTGCACAGAATCGCCGCTTTTGCACAGCCTTGGCACAAAACGATCGATTCGTGCACAGAATCGCCGCTTCTGCTCAGTATTGGCACAAAACCTGCGTTTCGTGCACAGAATCGCTGCTTTTTCTCAGTTTTGGCACAAAACGTGCATTTGACCCACCGATTTGCTCCTTTTGGAACAAAACGTGCGTTTCGTACACAGAATCGCCGCTTTTGCTCAGTTTTGGCACAAAACATGCGCTTCGTCCACAGAATCGCCGCTTTTGCTCAGTTTTGGCACAAAACGAGCGTTTCGTGCACAGAATCACCGCCTTTTCTCAGCTTCGGCACAACACGTGCGTTTCGTGCACAGAATCGCCGCTTTTGCTCAGGTTTGGCACAAAACATGTGCTTCTTCCACAGAATCGCCGCTTTTGGTCAGTTTTGACACAAAACATGCTCTTCGTCCACAAAATTGCCGCTTTTCTCAGTTTTGGCACAAAACGTGCGTTTCGAGCACAGAATTGCCGCTTTTGCTCAGTTTTGGCACAAAACGTGCGTTTCGTGCACAGAATCGCCGCTTTTACTCAGTTTTGGCACAAAACATGCGTTTCGTGCACAGAATCGCCGCTTTTGTTCAGTTTTGGCACAAAACATGCGTTTCGTGCACAGAATCGCCGCTTCTGCACAGTTTTGGTGCAAAACGTGCGTTTCGTGCACAGAATCGCCGCTTTTGTTCAGTTTTGGCACAAGACGTGCGTTTCACGCACCAAATAGCTCCTTTTCACACAAAACGGTCGTTTCGTGCACAGAATCGCCGCTTCTGCTCAGTTTTGGTGCAAAACATGCGCTTCGTCCAGAGAATTGCCGCTTTTGCTCAGTTTTGGCACAAAACGTGCGTTTCGTGTACAGAATTGCCGCTTTTGCTCATTTTTGGCGCAATACGTGCGTTTCGTGCACGGAATCGCCGCTTTTGCTCAATTTTGGCGCAAAACGTGTGTTTCGTGCCCAGAATCGCCGCTTTTGTTCAGTTTTGGCACAAAACGAGCGTTTCACGCACCGAATTGCTCCTTTTCGCACAAAACGGGCGTTTCGTGCACAGAATCGCTCCTTCTGCTCAGTTTTGGCGCAAAACGTGCGTTTCGTGCACAGAATCGCCGGTTTTGATCAGTTTTGTCACAAAACGTGCGATTGACGCACCGAATTGCTCCTTTTGGCACAAAACATGCGTTTCGTGCACAGAATCGCCGCTTTTGCACAGTTTCGGCACAAAACCTGCGTTTCGTGCACAGAATCGCCGCTTTTGCTTAGTTTTGGCACTACACGTGCGTTTCACGCACCGAATTGCTCCTTTTCGCACAAAACGTGCGTTTCGTGCACAGAATCGCCGGTTTTGCTCAGTTTTGGCACATAACGTGCGTTTCGTGCACAGAATCGCCGCTTTTGCTCAGTTTTGGCACAAAACATGCGCTTCGTCCACAGAATCGCCGCTTTTGCTCAGTTTTGGCACAAAACGAGCGTTTCGTGCACAGAATCACCGCCTTTTCTCAGCTTCGGCACAACACGTGCGTTTCGTGCACAGAATCGCCGCTTTTGCTCAGGTTTGGCACAAAACATGTGCTTCTTCCACAGAATCGCCGCTTTTGGTCAGTTTTGACACAAAACATGCTCTTCGTCCACAAAATTGCCGCTTTTCTCAGTTTTGGCACAAAACGTGCGTTTCGAGCACAGAATTGCCGCTTTTGCTCAGTTTTGGCACAAAACATGTGCTTCTTCCACAGAATCGCCGCTTTTGGTCAGTTTTGACACAAAACATGCTCTTCGTCCACAGAATCGCCGCTTTTCTCAGTTTTGGCACAAAACGTGCGTTTCGTGCCCAGAATTGCCGCTTTTGATCAGTTTTGGCACAAAACGTGCGTTTCGTGCACAGAATCGCCGCTTTTGCTCAGTTTTGGCACAAAACGTGCGTTTTACGCTCCGAATTGTACCTTTTGGCACAAAACGGGCGTTTCGTGCTCAGAATCGTAGCTTTTGCGCAGTTGTGGCACAAAACGTGCGTTCTACGCGCCGAATTGCTCCTTGTTCGGGAAGATCATAGCAATTCGTCCGCCGGCTCGACCATCAGTCATTTAACTGCTTCACTATTCTTTATTTATTAATTGTCATATTTGTTTTCCGTTACATTATTATCACCCGACCTCGTTACAGCGACGAACAGCATAATTGTAACGTTCGAGGCGGATATCTTAGAACTCTGACCTACTTAACGCTCCTTGAGCATAATAAACAGTGCACAGATTCGAAGAGGGCTTCGGCACCTCCCGCCTCTCGTCTCGCTCCCCGCAGGCACCACCGGGTTGATCGCGTAGCTCGGCGCCGGCTGAGGGGCGAGGCGGGGTGATGATGTTTCTTATATCGCTGATTGCCGAAACCGGGAGACTTCTTCTACGTCTGTGCACGTAAGCGATAACTAGACGTGTTTTTCTGCGGATTCCAGCCGTTTACATCCCAGCCTTCCTGAAAATCGTTTTTCTCGAACCTGATTATCCCGCGAGTGCGTTCGACAAGCTCGTCGATCTATATCGATAGCTTTTCCTCCGATCGTCGCGATAAGTGCATCGGTAGTAGCCGCCAGTTTCCCACGCGAGTCGGATATTCGAACCGCGCGAAACAGCGACGAAAACACTCCTTTAGGCACAAAACGTGCGTCTCGTGCACAGAATCGCCGCTTTACTCAGTTTTGGCTGAAAACGTGTTCTTCGTAAAACAGAATCGCCGCTTTTGCTCAGTTTTGTCACAAAACGTGCGTTTCGAACTCAGAATTGCCGCTCTTGCTCCTTTTGACACAAAACGTGCATTTCGTGCACAGAATCGCCGCTTTTGCTCAGTTTTGGCACAAAACGTACATTTCGTACACAGAATCGCCGCTTTTGCTCAGTTTTGGCACAAAACGTGCGTTTCACGCTCCGAATTGCTCCTTTTGGCACAAAACGGGCCTTTCGTGCACCGAATCGCCGCTTTTGCTCAGTTTTGGCATAAAACCTGCGTTTCACGCTCCGAATTGCTCCTGTTGGCACAAAACGGGCCTTTCGTGCACAAAATCGCCGCTTTTCCTCAGTTTTGCACAAAACGTGCGTTTCACGCTCCGTATTGCTCCTTTTGGCACAAAACGTGCGTTTCACGCTCCGTATTGCTCCTTTTGGCACAAAACGGGCGTTTCGTGCACAGAATCGCCGCTTTTGCTCAGTTTTGGCACAAAACGTGCGTGTCGTGCACAGAATCGCCGCTTTTGCACAGCCTTGGCACAAAACGATCGATTCGTGCACAGAATCGCCGCTTCTGCTCAGTATTGGCACAAAACCTGCGTTTCGTGCACAGAATCGCTGCTTTTTCTCAGTTTTGGCACAAAACGTGCATTTGACCCACCGATTTGCTCCTTTTGGAACAAAACGTGCGTTTCGTACACAGAATCGTCGCTCTTGCTCAGTTTTGGCACAAAACGTGCGGTTTACGTTCCGAATTGTACCTTTTGGCACAAAACGGGCGTTTCGTGCTCAGAATCGCCGCTCTTGCTCAGTTTTGGCACAAAACGTGCGTTTCGTGCACAGAATCGCCGCTTTTGCTAAGTTTGGGCAGAAAACGTGTTCTTCGTACACATAATCGCCGCCTTTGGTCAGTTTTGGCACAACACGTGCGTTTCGTGTACAGAATCGCTGCTTTTTCTCAGTTTTGGCACAAAACGTGCGTTTGACGCACCGATTTGCTCCTTTTGGAACAAAACGTGCGTTTCGTGCACAGAATCGCCGCTTCTGCTCAGTTCTGGCGCAAAACGTGCGTTTCGTGCACAGAATCGCTGCTTTTTCTCAGCTTTGGCACAAAACGTGCGTTTCGTCGACAGAATCGCCGCTTTTGCTCAGTTTTGGCACAAAACGTGCGTTTCGTGCACCGAATCGCCGGTTTTGATCAGTTTTGTCACAAAACGTGCGATTGACGCACCGAATTGCTCCTTTTGGCACAAAACGGGCGTTTCGTGCGCAGAATCGCCGCTTCTGCTCAGTTCTGGCGCAAAACGTGCGTTTCGTGCACAGAATCGCCGGGTTTGATCAGTTTTGGCACAAAAAGTGCGTATCGTGCACAGAATCGCCGGTTTTGATCAGTTTTGGCACAAAACATGCGCTTCGTCGACAGAATCGCCGCTTTTGCTCAGTTTTGGCACAAAACGTGCGTTTCGTGCACCGAATCGCCGGTTTTGATCAGTTTTGTCACAAAACGTGCGATTGACGCACCGAATTGCTCCTTTTGGCACAAAACGGGCGTTTCGTGCGCGGAATCGCCGCTTCTGCTCAGTTCTGGCGCAAAACGTGCGTTTCGTGCACAGAATCGCCGGTTTTGATCAGTTTTGGCACAAAACGTGCGCTTTGTCGACAGAATCGCCGCTTCTGCTCAGTTTTGGCACAAAACGTGCGCTTTGTCGACAGAATCGCCGCTTCTGCTCAGTTCTGGCACATAACATGCGTTTCGTGCACAGAATCGCCGCTTTAGTTAAGTTTTGGCACAAAACCTGCGTTTCACGCATCGAATTGCTCCTTTTGGCACAAAACGGGTGTTTCGTGCACAGAATCGCCGCTTTTGTTCAGTTTTGGCGCAAAACGTGCGTTTTGTGCACAGAATCGCCGGTTTTGCACAGTTTTGGCACAAAACCTGCGTTTCACACATCGAATTGCTCCTTTTGGCACAAAACGGGTGTTTCGTGCACAGAATCGCCGCTTTTGCTCAGTTTTGGTACAAAACGTGCGTTTCGTGCACAGAATCGCCGCTTTTGCTCAGTTTTTGCACAAAACGTGCGTTTGGTGCACGGAATCGCCGCTTTTGCTCAGTTTTGGCACAAAACGCGTTTCGTGCACAGAATCGCCGCTTTTCATCAGTTTTGTCACAAAACGTGCGATTGACGCACCGAATTGCTCAGTTTTGGCACAAAACGCGTTTCGTGCACAGAATCGCCGCTTTTCATCAGTTTTGTCACAAAACGTGCGATTGACGCACCGAATTGCTCCTTTTGGCACAAAATGGGCGTTTCGTGCTCAGAATCGCCGCTTTTGCTCGTTATTGGCACAAAACATGCGTTTCGTGCACAGAATCGCCGCTTTTGCACAGTTTTGGCACAAAACGGGCGCTTCGTGCGCAGAATCGCCGCTTTTTCTCAGTTTTGGCGCAATACGTGCGTTTCGTGCACGGAATCGCCGCTTTTGCTCAATTTTGGCGCAAAACGTGCGTTTCGTGCACCGAATCGCCGGTTTTGATCAGTTTTGTCACAAAACGTGCGATTGACGCACCGAATTGCTCCTTTTGGCACAAAACGGGCGTTTCGTGCGCAGAATCGCCGCTTCTGCTCAGTTCTGGCGCAAAACGTGCGTTTCGTGCACAGAATCGCCGGGTTTGATCAGTTTTGGCACAAAAAGTGCGTATCGTGCACAGAATCGCCGGTTTTGATCAGTTTTGGCACAAAACATGCGCTTCGTCGACAGAATCGCCGCTTTTGCTCAGTTTTGGCACAAAACGTGCGTTTCGTGCACCGAATCGCCGGTTTTGATCAGTTTTGTCACAAAACGTGCGATTGACGCACCGAATTGCTCCTTTTGGCACAAAACGGGCGTTTCGTGCGCGGAATCGCCGCTTCTGCTCAGTTCTGGCGCAAAACGTGCGTTTCGTGCACAGAATCGCCGATTTTGATCAGTTTTGGCACAAAAAGTGCGTTTCGTGCACAGAATCGCCGGTTTTGATCAGTTTTGGCACAAAACGTGCGCTTTGTCGACAGAATCGCCGCTTCTGCTCAGTTTTGGCACAAAACGTGCGCTTTGTCGACAGAATCGCCGCTTCTGCTCAGTTCTGGCACATAACATGCGTTTCGTGCACAGAATCGCCGCTTTAGTTAAGTTTTGGCACAAAACCTGCGTTTCACGCATCGAATTGCTCCTTTTGGCACAAAACGGGTGTTTCGTGCACAGAATCGCCGCTTTTGTTCAGTTTTGGCGCAAAACGTGCGTTTTGTGCACAGAATCGGCGGTTTTGCACAGTTTTTTCACAAAACCTGCGTTTCACACATCGAATTGCTCCTTTTGGCACAAAACGGGTGTTTCGTGCACAGAATCGCCGCTTTTGCTCAGTTTTGGCACAAAACGTGCGTTTCGTGCACAGAATCGCCGCTTTTGCTCAGTTTTTGCACAAAACGTGCGTTTCGTGCACAGAATCGCCGCTTTTGCTTAGTTTTGGCATAAAACGTGCGTTTCACGCACCGAATTGCTCCTTTTCGCACAAAACGGGCGTTTCGTGCACAGAATCGCCGCTGTTGTTCAGTTTTGGCGCAAAACGTGCGTTTTGTGCAGAGAATCGCCGGTTTTGCACAGTTTTGGCACAAAACCTGCGTTTCACGCACTGAATTGCTCCTTTTCGCACAAAACGGGCGTTTCGTGCACAGAATTGCCGCTTTTGTTCAGTTTTGGCGCAAAACGTGCGTTTTGTGCACAGAATTGCCGCTTTTGCTCAGTTTTGGCACAAAACGTGCGTTTCGTGCACAGAATCGCCGCTTTTGCTCATTTTTGGCACAAAACATGCGTTTCGTGCACAGAATCGCCGCTTTTGTTCAGTTTTGGCACAAAACATGCGTTTCGTGCACAGAATCGCCGCTTCTGCACAGTTTTGGTGCAAAACGTGCGTTTCGTGGACAGAATCGCCGCTTTTGTTCAGTTTTGGCACAAGACGTGCGTTTCACGCACCAAATAGCTCCTTTTCACACAAAACGGTCGTTTCGTGCACAGAATCGCCGCTTCTGCTCAGTTTTGGTGCAAAACATGCGCTTCGTCCACAGAATTGCCGCTTTTGCTCAGTTTTGGCACAAAACGTGCGTTTCGTGTACAGAATTGCCGCTTTTGCTCATTTTTGGCGCAATACGTGCGTTTCGTGCACGGAATCGCCGCTTTTGCTCAATTTTGGCGCAAAACGTGTGTTTCGTGCCCAGAATCGCCGCTTTTGTTCAGTTTTGGCACAAAACGAGCGTTTCACGCACCGAATTGCTCCTTTTCGCACAAAACGGGCGTTTCGTGCACAGAATCGCTCCTTCTGCTCAGTTTTGGCGCAAAACGTGCGTTTCGTGCACAGAATCGCCGGTTTTGATCAGTTTTGTCACAAAACGTGCGATTGACGCACCGAATTGCTCCTTTTGGCACAAAACATGCGTTTCGTGCACAGAATCGCCGCTTTTGCACAGTTTCGGCACAAAACCTGCGTTTCGTGCACAGAATCGCCGCTTTTGCTTAGTTTTGGCACTACACGTGCGTTTCACGCACCGAATTGCTCCTTTTCGCACAAAACGTGCGTTTCATGCACAGAATCGCCGGTTTTGCTCAGTTTTGGCACATAACGTGCGTTTCGTGCACAGAATCGCCGCTTTTGCTCAGTTTTGGCACAAAACATGCGCTTCGTCCACAGAATCGCCGCTTTTGCTCAGTTTTGGCACAAAACGAGCGTTTCGTGCACAGAATCACCGCCTTTTCTCAGCTTCGGCACAACACGTGCGTTTCGTGCACAGAATCGCCGCTTTTGCTCAGGTTTGGCACAAAACATGTGCTTCTTCCACAGAATCGCCGCTTTTGGTCAGTTTTGACACAAAACATGCTCTTCGTCCACAAAATTGCCGCTTTTCTCAGTTTTGGCACAAAACGTGCGTTTCGAGCACAGAATTGCCGCTTTTGCTCAGTTTTGGCACAAAACGTGCGTTTCGTGCACAGAATCGCCGCTTTTACTCAGTTTTGGCACAAAACATGCGTTTCGTGCACAGAATCGCCGCTTTTGTTCAGTTTTGGCACAAAACATGCGTTTCGTGCACAGAATCGCCGCTTCTGCACAGTTTTGGTGCAAAACGTGCGTTTCGTGCACAGAATCGCCGCTTTTGTTCAGTTTTGGCACAAGACGTGCGTTTCACGCACCAAATAGCTCCTTTTCACACAAAACGGTCGTTTCGTGCACAGAATCGCCGCTTCTGCTCAGTTTTGGTGCAAAACATGCGCTTCGTCCAGAGAATTGCCGCTTTTGCTCAGTTTTGGCACAAAACGTGCGTTTCGTGTACAGAATTGCCGCTTTTGCTCATTTTTGGCGCAATACGTGCGTTTCGTGCACGGAATCGCCGCTTTTGCTCAATTTTGGCGCAAAACGTGTGTTTCGTGCCCAGAATCGCCGCTTTTGTTCAGTTTTGGCACAAAACGAGCGTTTCACGCACCGAATTGCTCCTTTTCGCACAAAACGGGCGTTTCGTGCACAGAATCGCTCCTTCTGCTCAGTTTTGGCGCAAAACGTGCGTTTCGTGCACAGAATCGCCGGTTTTGATCAGTTTTGTCACAAAACGTGCGATTGACGCACCGAATTGCTCCTTTTGGCACAAAACATGCGTTTCGTGCACAGAATCGCCGCTTTTGCACAGTTTCGGCACAAAACCTGCGTTTCGTGCACAGAATCGCCGCTTTTGCTTAGTTTTGGCACTACACGTGCGTTTCACGCACCGAATTGCTCCTTTTCGCACAAAACGTGCGTTTCGTGCACAGAATCGCCGGTTTTGCTCAGTTTTGGCACATAACGTGCGTTTCGTGCACAGAATCGCCGCTTTTGCTCAGTTTTGGCACAAAACATGCGCTTCGTCCACAGAATCGCCGCTTTTGCTCAGTTTTGGCACAAAACGAGCGTTTCGTGCACAGAATCACCGCCTTTTCTCAGCTTCGGCACAACACGTGCGTTTCGTGCACAGAATCGCCGCTTTTGCTCAGGTTTGGCACAAAACATGTGCTTCTTCCACAGAATCGCCGCTTTTGGTCAGTTTTGACACAAAACATGCTCTTCGTCCACAAAATTGCCGCTTTTCTCAGTTTTGGCACAAAACGTGCGTTTCGAGCACAGAATTGCCGCTTTTGCTCAGTTTTGGCACAAAACATGTGCTTCTTCCACAGAATCGCCGCTTTTGGTCAGTTTTGACACAAAACATGCTCTTCGTCCACAGAATCGCCGCTTTTCTCAGTTTTGGCACAAAACGTGCGTTTCGTGCCCAGAATTGCCGCTTTTGATCAGTTTTGGCACAAAACGTGCGTTTCGTGCACAGAATCGCCGCTTTTGCTCAGTTTTGGCACAAAACGTGCGTTTTACGCTCCGAATTGTACCTTTTGGCACAAAACGGGCGTTTCGTGCTCAGAATCGTAGCTTTTGCGCAGTTGTGGCACAAAACGTGCGTTCTACGCGCCGAATTGCTCCTTGTTCGGGAAGATCATAGCAATTCGTCCGCCGGCTCGACCATCAGTCATTTAACTGCTTCACTATTCTTTATTTATTAATTGTCATATTTGTTTTCCGTTACATTATTATCACCCGACCTCGTTACAGCGACGAACAGCATAATTGTAACGTTCGAGGCGGATATCTTAGAACTCTGACCTACTTAACGCTCCTTGAGCATAATAAACAGTGCACAGATTCGAAGAGGGCTTCGGCACCTCCCGCCTCTCGTCTCGCTCCCCGCAGGCACCACCGGGTTGATCGCGTAGCTCGGCGCCGGCTGAGGGGCGAGGCGGGGTGATGATGTTTCTTATATCGCTGATTGCCGAAACCGGGAGACTTCTTCTACGTCTGTGCACGTAAGCGATAACTAGACGTGTTTTTCTGCGGATTCCAGCCGTTTACATCCCAGCCTTCCTGAAAATCGTTTTTCTGGAACCTGATTATCCCGCGAGTGCGTTCGACAAGCTCGTCGATCTATATCGATAGCTTTTCCTCCGATCGTCGCGATAAGTGCATCGGTAGTAGCCGCCAGTTTCCCACGCGAGTCGGAAATTCGAACCGCGCGAAACAGCGACGAAAACACTCCTTTAGGCACAAAACGTGCGTCTCGTGCACAGAATCGCCGCTTTACTCAGTTTTGGCTGAAAACGTGTTCTTCGTAAAACAGAATCGCCGCTTTTGCTCAGTTTTGTCACAAAACGTGCGTTTCGAACTCAGAATTGCCGCTCTTGCTCCTTTTGACACAAAACGTGCATTTCGTGCACAGAATCGCCGCTTTTGCTCAGTTTTGGCACAAAACGTACATTTCGTACACAGAATCGCCGCTTTTGCTCAGTTTTGGCACAAAACGTGCGTTTCACGCTCCGAATTGCTCCTTTTGGCACAAAACGGGCCTTTCGTGCACCGAATCGCCGCTTTTGCTCAGTTTTGGCATAAAACCTGCGTTTCACGCTCCGAATTGCTCCTGTTGGCACAAAACGGGCCTTTCGTGCACAAAATCGCCGCTTTTCCTCAGTTTTGCACAAAACGTGCGTTTCACGCTCCGTATTGCTCCTTTTGGCACAAAACGTGCGTTTCACGCTCCGTATTGCTCCTTTTGGCACAAAACGGGCGTTTCGTGCACAGAATCGCCGCTTTTGCTCAGTTTTGGCACAAAACGTGCGTGTCGTGCACAGAATCGCCGCTTTTGCACAGCCTTGGCACAAAACGATCGATTCGTGCACAGAATCGCCGCTTCTGCTCAGTATTGGCACAAAACCTGCGTTTCGTGCACAGAACCGCTGCTTTTTCTCAGTTTTGGCACAAAACGTGCATTTGACCCACCGATTTGCTCCTTTTGGAACAAAACGTGCGTTTCGTACACAGAATCGCCGCTCTTGCTCAGTTTTGGCACAAAACGTGCGGTTTACGTTCCGAATTGTACCTTTTGGCACAAAACGGGCGTTTCGTGCTCAGAATCGCCGCTCTTGCTCAGTTTTGGCACAAAACGGGCGTTTCGTGCACAGAATCGCCGCTTTTGCTAAGTTTGGGCAGAAAACGTGTTCTTCGTACACATAATCGCCGCCTTTGGTCAGTTTTGGCACAACACGTGCGTTTCGTGTACAGAATCGCTGCTTTTTCTCAGTTTTGGCACAAAACGTGCGTTTCACGCACCGAATTGCTCCTTTTCGCACAAAACGTGCGTTTCGTGCACAGAATCGCCGGTTTTGATCAGTTTTGGCCCAAAACGTGCGTTTCGTGCACAGAATCGCCGCTTTTGCTCAGTTTTGGCACAAAACATGCGCTTCGTCCTCAGAATCACCGCTTTTGCTCAGTTTTGGCACAAAACGTGCGTTTCGTGCACAGAATCGCCGGTTTTGCTCAGTATTGTCACAAAACGTGCGTTTGAAGCACCGAATTCCTCCATTTGGCACAAAACGGGCGTTTCGTGCACAGAGTCGCCGCTTTTGCTCAGTTTTGGCGCAAAACGTGCGTTTCGTGCTCAGAATCGCCGCTTTTGCTCGATATTGGCACAAAACATGCGTTTCGTGCACAGAATCGCCGCTTTAGCACAGTTTCGGTACAAAACCTGCGTTTCACGAACCGAATTTCTCCTTTTGGCACAAAGCATGCGTTTCGTGCTCAGAACCGATGCTTTTGCTCAGTTTTTCCACAAAACATGCGTTTCGTGCACAGAATCGCCGCTTTAGTTAATTTTTGGTACAAAACCTGCGTTTCACGCATCGAATTGCTCCTTTTGGCACAAAAGGGGTGTTTCGTGCACAGAATCGCCGCTTTTGCTCAGTTTTGGCACAAATCCCGCGTTTCGTTCACAGAATCGCCGCTTTTGCTCAGTTTTGGCACAAAACGTGCGTTTCGTGCACAGAATCGCCGGTTTTGATCAGTTTTGTCACAAAACGTGCGATTGACGCACCGAATTGCTCCTTTTGGCACAAAACGGGCGTTTCGTGCTCAGAATCGCCGCTTTTGCTCAGTTTTGGCACAAAACGCGCTTCGTCGACAGAATCGCCGCATTTGCTCAGTTTTAGCACAGAACGTGCGTTTCGTGGACAGAATCGCCGCTTTTTCTCAGTTTTGGCACAAAACGTGCGTTTCGTGCACAAAATCGCCGGTTTTGATCAGTTTTGCCACAAAAGAATTGCTCCTTTTCGCGCAAAACGTGCGTTTCGTGCTCAGAATCGCCGCTTTTGCTCGATATTGGCACAAAACATGCGTTTCGTGCACAGAATCGCCGCTATAGCACAGTTTCGGCACAAAACCTGCGTTTCACGAACCGAATTCCTCCTTTTGGCACAAAGCATGCGTTTCGTTCACAGAATCGCCGCTTTTGCTCAGTTTTGGCACAAAACGTGCGTTTCGTGCACAGAATCGCCGGTTTAGATCAGTTTTGTCACAAAACGTGCGCTTCTCGCACCGAGTTGCTCCATTTGGCACAAAACGGGCGTTTCGTGCTCAGAATCGCCGCTTTTGCTCAGTTTTGGCACAAAACGCGTTTCGTGCACAGAATCGAAGCTTTTGATCAGTTTTGTCACAAAACGTGCGATTGACGCACCGAATTGCTCCTTTTGGCACAAAACGGGCGTTTCGTGCTCAGAATCGCCGCTTTTGCTCAGTTTTGGCACAAAACGCGCTTCATCGACAGAATCGCCGCTTTTGCTCAGTTTTAGCACAGAACGTGCGTTTCGTGCACAGAATCGCCGCTTTTTCTCAGTTTTGGCACAAAACGTGCGTTTCGTGCACAAAATCGCCGGTTTTGATCAGTTTTGCCACAAAAGAATTGCTCCTTTTCGCACAAAACGTGCGTTTCGAGCACAGATTCGCCGGTTTTGCTCAGTTTTGGCACAAAACGTGCGATTCGTGCACAGAATCGCCGGTTTTGCACAGTTTTTGCACAAAACCTCCGTTTCACGCATCGAATTACTCCTTTTGGCACAAAACGTGTGTTTCGTGCACAGAATCGCCGCTTTTGATCAGTTTTGTCACAAAACGTGCGATTGACGAACCGAATTGCTCCTTTTGGCACAAAACGTGCGTTTCGTGCACAGAATCGCCGCTTTTGCTCAGTTTTGGCACAAAACGTGCATTTCGTGCACAGAATCGCCGCTTTTGCACAGTTTCGGCACAAAACCTGAGTTTCGTGCACAGAATCGCCGCTTTTGCTCAGTTTTGGCACAAAACGCGCTTCGTCGACAGAATCGCCGCTTTTGCTTAGTTTTGGCACCACACGTGCGTTTCACGCACCGAATTGCTCCTTTTGGCACAAAACGGACGTTTCGTGCTCAGGATCGCCGCTTTTGCTCAGTTTTGGCACAAAACGTGCGTTTCGTGCACAGAATCGCCGGTTTTGATCAGTTTTGTCACAAAACGTGCGTTTCACGCACCGAGTTGCTCCTTTGGCACAAAACGGGCGTTTCGTGCACAGAATCGCCGCTTTTGCTCAGTTTTGGCACAAAACGCGCTTCGTCGACAGAATCGCCGCTTTTGCTCAGTTTTGGCACAATACGCGCTTCGTCGACAGAATCGCCGCTTTTGCTCAGTTTTGGCGCAAAACGTGCGTTTCGTGCACAGAATCGCCGGTTTTGCACAGTTTTTGCACAAAACCTCCGTTTCACGCATCGAATTAATCCTTTTGGCACAAAACGGGTGTTTCGTGCACAGAATCGCCGCTTTTTCTCAGTTTTGGCACAAATCCCGCGTTTCGTTCACAGAATTGCCGTTTTTGCACAGCTTTGGCACAAAACGTGCGTTTCACGCACCGAATTCCTCCTTTTGGCATAAAGCGTGCGTTTCGTGCTCAGAATCGCCGCTTTTGCTCAGTTTTGGCGCAAAACGTGCGTTTCACGCACCGAATTGCTCCTTTGGCACAAAACGGGCGTTTCGTGCTGACAATCGCCGCTTTTGATCAGTTTTGTCACAAAACGTGCGATTGACGCACCGAATTGCTCCTTTTGGCACAAAACGGGCGTTTCGTGCTCAGAATCGCCGCTTTTGCTCAGGTTTGGCACAAAACGTGCGTTTCGTGCACAGAATCGCTGCTTTTGCTCAGGTTTGGCACAAAACGTGCGTTTCGTGCATAGAATCGCCGCTTTCGCTCAGTTTTGGCACAAAACGTGCGTTTCGTGAACAGAATCGCCGCTTTTCCTCAGTTTTGGCACAAAACGTGCGTTTCACGCTCCGAATTGCTCCTTTTGGCACAAAACGGGCGTTTCGTGCACAGAATCGCCGCTTTTGCTCAGGTTTGGCGCAAAACGTGCGTTTCGTGCACCGAATCGCCGGTTTTGATCAGTTTTGTCACAAAACGTGCGATTGACGCACCGAATTGCTCCTTTTGGCACAAAACGGGCGTTTCGTGCGCAGAATCGCCGCTTTTGTTCAGTTTTGGCGCAAAACGTGCGTTTCGTGCGCAGAATCGCCGCTTCTCCTCAGTTCTGGCACATAACATGCGTTTCGTGCACAGAATCGCCGCTTTAGTTAAGTTTTGGCACAAAACCTGCGTTTCACGCATCGAATTGCTCCTTTTGGCACAAAACGGGTGTTTCGTGCACAGAATCGCCGCTTTTGTTCAGTTTTGGCGCAAAACGTGCGTTTTGTGCACAGAATCGCCGCTTTTGATCAGTTTTGTCACGAAACATGCGTTTTGTGCACAGAATCGCCGCTTTTGCTCAGTTTTGGCCCAGATCCCGCGTTTCGTTCACAGAATTGCCGTTTCTGCACAGTTTTGTCACATGACGTGTGTTTCACGCACCGAATTGCTCCTTTTCGCACATAATGGGCGTTTCGTGCACGGAATCGCCGCTTTTGCACAGTTTTGGCGCAAAACATGCGTTTCGTGCACAGAATCGCCGCTTTAGATAAGTTTTGGCACAAAACCTGCGTTTCACGCAACGAATTGCTCCTTTTGGCGCATAACGTGCGTTTCTTGCTCAGAATCGCCGCTTTTGCTGCTTTTGGCACAAAACGGGTGTTTCGTGCACAGAATCGCCGCTTTTGCTCATTTTTGTCACAAAACGTGCGTTTCACGCACCGAATTGCTCCTTTTCGCACATAATGGGCGTTTCGTGCACGGAATCGCCGCTTTTGCACAGTTTTGGCGCAAATGGTGCGTTTCGTGCACAGAATCGCCGCTTTTTCTCAGTTTTGGTACAGAACGCGTTTCGTGCACAGAATCGAAGCTTTTGATCAGTTTTGTCACAAAACGTGCGATTGACGCACCGAATTGCTCCTTTTGGCACAAAACGGGCGTTTCGTGCTCAGAATCGCCGCTTTTGCTCAGTTTTGGCACAAAACGCGCTTCATCGACAGAATCGCCGCTTTTGCTCAGTTTTAGCACAGAACGTGCGTTTCGTGCACAGAATCGCCGCTTTTTCTCAGTTTTGGCACAAAACGTGCGTTTCGTGCACAAAATCGCCGGTTTTGATCAGTTTTGCCACAAAAGAATTGCTCCTTTTCGCACAAAACGTGCGTTTCGAGCACAGATTCGCCGGTTTTGCTCAGTTTTGGCACAAAACGTGCGATTCGTGCACAGAATCGCCGGTTTTGCACAGTTTTTGCACAAAACCTCCGTTTCACGCATCGAATTACTCCTTTTGGCACAAAACGTGTGTTTCGTGCACAGAATCGCCGCTTTTGATCAGTTTTGTCACAAAACGTGCGATTGACGAACCGAATTGCTCCTTTTGGCACAAAACGTGCGTTTCGTGCACAGAATCGCCGCTTTTGCTCAGTTTTGGCACAAAACGTGCATTTCGTGCACAGAATCGCCGCTTTTGCACAGTTTCGGCACAAAACCTGAGTTTCGTGCACAGAATCGCCGCTTTTGCTCAGTTTTGGCACAAAACGCGCTTCGTCGACAGAATCGCCGCTTTTGCTTAGTTTTGGCACCACACGTGCGTTTCACGCACCGAATTGCTCCTTTTGGCACAAAACGGACGTTTCGTGCTCAGGATCGCCGCTTTTGCTCAGTTTTGGCACAAAACGTGCGTTTCGTGCACAGAATCGCCGGTTTTGATCAGTTTTGTCACAAAACGTGCGTTTCACGCACCGAGTTGCTCCTTTGGCACAAAACGGGCGTTTCGTGCACAGAATCGCCGCTTTTGCTCAGTTTTGGCACAAAACGCGCTTCGTCGACAGAATCGCCGCTTTTGCTCAGTTTTGGCACAATACGCGCTTCGTCGACAGAATCGCCGCTTTTGCTCAGTTTTGGCGCAAAACGTGCGTTTCGTGCACAGAATCGCCGGTTTTGCACAGTTTTTGCACAAAACCTCCGTTTCACGCATCGAATTAATCCTTTTGGCACAAAACGGGTGTTTCGTGCACAGAATCGCCGCTTTTTCTCAGTTTTGGCACAAATCCCGCGTTTCGTTCACAGAATTGCCGTTTTTGCACAGCTTTGGCACAAAACGTGCGTTTCACGCACCGAATTCCTCCTTTTGGCATAAAGCGTGCGTTTCGTGCTCAGAATCGCCGCTTATGCTCAGTTTTGGCACAAAACGCGTTTCGTGCACAGAATCGCCGCTTTAGTTAAGTTTTGGCACAAAACCTGCGTTTCGTGCACAGAATCACCGCTTTTGCTCAGTTTTGGCACAAAACGGGCTTTTCGTGAACTGAATCGCCGCTTTTGCTCAGTTTTGGCGCAAAACGTGCGTTTCACGCACCGAATTGCTCCTTTGGCACAAAACGGGCGTTTCGTGCTGACAATCGCCGCTTTTGATCAGTTTTGTCACAAAACGTGCGATTGACGCACCGAATTGCTCCTTTTGGCACAAAACGGGCGTTTCGTGCTCAGAATCGCCGCTTTTGCTCAGGTTTGGCACAAAACGTGCGTTTCGTGCACAGAATCGCTGCTTTTGCTCAGGTTTGGCACAAAACGTGCGTTTCGTGCATAGAATCGCCGCTTTCGCTCAGTTTTGGCACAAAACGTGCGTTTCGTGAACAGAATCGCCGCTTTTCCTCAGTTTTGGCACAAAACGTGCGTTTCACGCTCCGAATTGCTCCTTTTGGCACAAAACGGGCGTTTCGTGCACAGAATCGCCGCTTTTGCTCAGGTTTGGCGCAAAACGTGCGTTTCGTGCACCGAATCGCCGGTTTTGATCAGTTTTGTCACAAAACGTGCGATTGACGCACCGAATTGCTCCTTTTGGCACAAAACGGGCGTTTCGTGCGCAGAATCGCCGCTTTTGTTCAGTTTTGGCGCAAAACGTGCGTTTCGTGCGCAGAATCGCCGCTTCTCCTCAGTTCTGGCACATAACATGCGTTTCGTGCACAGAATCGCCGCTTTAGTTAAGTTTTGGCACAAAACCTGCGTTTCACGCATCGAATTGCTCCTTTTGGCACAAAACGGGTGTTTCGTGCACAGAATCGCCGCTTTTGTTCAGTTTTGGCGCAAAACGTGCGTTTTGTGCACAGAATCGCCGCTTTTGATCAGTTTTGTCACGAAACATGCGTTTTGTGCACAGAATCGCCGCTTTTGCTCAGTTTTGGCCCAGATCCCGCGTTTCGTTCACAGAATTGCCGTTTCTGCACAGTTTTGTCACATGACGTGTGTTTCACGCACCGAATTGCTCCTTTTCGCACATAATGGGCGTTTCGTGCACGGAATCGCCGCTTTTGCACAGTTTTGGCGCAAAACATGCGTTTCGTGCACAGAATCGCCGCTTTAGATAAGTTTTGGCACAAAACGTGCGTTTCACGCACCGAATTGCTCCTTTTGGCACAAAACGGGCGTTTCGTGCACAGAATTGCTCCTTTTGGAACAAAACGGGCGTTTCGTACACAGAATCGCCGCTTTTGCTCAGTTTTGGCTGAAAACGTGCGTTTCGTGCACAGAATCGCCGCTTTTGCTCAGTTTTGGCACAAAACGTGCGCTTCGTGCACAGAATCGCCGCTTTTGCTCAGTTTTGGCACAAAACGTGCGTTTCACGAACCGAATTGCTCCTTTTGGTACAAACGGGCGTTTCTTGCACAGAGTCGCCGCTTTTGTCCAGTTTTGGGGCAAAACGTGCGTTTCGTGCTCAGAATCGCCGCTTCTGCTCGTTATTGGCACAAAACATGCGTTTCGTGCACAGAATCTCCGCTTTTGCACAGTTTCGGCACAAAACCTGCGTTTCGTGCTCAGAATCGCCGCTTTTGCACAGTTTTGGCACAAAACGGGCGTTTCGTGCACAGAATCGCCGCTTTTGCTCAGTTTTGGCACAAAACGTGCGTTTCACCAACCGAATTCCTCCTTTTGGCACAAATCCCGCGTTTCGTGCACAGAATCGCCGCTTTTGCTCAGTTTTGGCACAAAACGTGCGTTTCGTGCTCAGAATCGCCGCTTTTGCTCGTTATTGGCACAAAACATGCGTTTCTTGCACAGAATCGCCGCTTTTGCTCAGTTTTGACACAAAACGTGCGCTTCGTGCACAGAATCGCCGCTTTTGCTCAGTTTTGGTACAAAACGTGCGTTTCACGAACCGAATTCCTCCTTTTGGCACAAATCCCGAGTTTCATGCACAGAATCGCCGCTTTTGCTCAGTTTTGGAACAAAACGTTCGTTTCGTGCTCAGAATCGCCGCTTTTGGTCGTTATTGGCACAAAACACGCGTTTCGTGCACAGAATTGCCGCTTTTGCACAGTTTTGGTACAAAACGGGCGTTTCGTGCACAGAATTGCCGCTTTTGCTCAGTTTTGTCACAAAACGTGCGAATGACGCACCGAGTTGCTCCTTTGGGTACAAAACGGGAGTTTCGTGCACAGAGTCGCCGCTTTTGCTCAGTTTTGGCGCAAAACGTGCGTTTCGTGCTCAGAATCGCCGCTTTTGCTCGTTATTGGCACAAAACATGCGTTTCGTGCACAGAATCTCCGCTTTTGCACAGTTTCGTCACAAAACCTGCGTTTCGTGCTCAGAATCGCCGCTTTTGCTTAGTTTTGGCACAAAACGTGCGTTTCACGCACCCAATTGCTCCTTTTGGCACAAAACGGGCGTTTCGTGCTCAGAATCGCCGCTTTTGCTCAGTTTTGGCACAAAACGTGCGCTTCGTGCACAGAATCGCCGCTTTTGCTCAGTTTTGGCACAAAACGTGCGTTTCACGAACCGAATTGCTCCTTTTGGTACAAACGGGCGTTTCTTGCACAGAGTCGCCGCTTTTGTCCAGTTTTGGGGCAAAACGTGCGTTTCGTGCTCAGAATCGCCGCTTCTGCTCGTTATTGGCACAAAACATGCGTTTCGTGCACAGAATCTCCGCTTTTGCACAGTTTCGGCACAAAACCTGCGTTTCGTGCTCAGAATCGCCGCTTTTGCACAGTTTTGGCACAAAACGGGCGTTTCGTGCACAGAATCGCCGCTTTTGCTCAGTTTTGGCACAAAACGTGCGTTTCACCAACCGAATTCCTCCTTTTGGCACAAATCCCGCGTTTCGTGCACAGAATCGCCGCTTTTGCTCAGTTTTGGAACAAAACGTTCGTTTCGTGCTCAGAATCGCCGCTTTTGCTCGTTATTGGCACAAAACACGCGTTTCGTGCACAGAATCGCCGCTATTGCTCAGTTTTGGAACAAAACGTGCGTTTGGTGCTCAGAATCGCCGCTTTTGCTCGTTATTGGCACAAAACACGCGTTTCGTGCACAGAATCGCCGCTATTGCTCAGTTTTGGCACAAAACGTGCGTTTCGTGCTCAGAATCGCCGCTTTTGCTCGTTATTGGCACAAAACATGCGTTTCTTGCACAGAATCGCCGCTTTTGCTCAGTTTTGACACAAAACGTGCGCTTCGTGCACAGAATCGCCGCTTTTGCTCAGTTTTGGTACAAAACGTGCGTTTCACGAACCGAATTCCTCCTTTTGGCACAAATCCCGAGTTTCATGCACAGAATCGCCGCTTTTGCTCAGTTTTGGAACAAAACGTTCGTTTCGTGCTCAGAATCGCCGCTTTTGGTCGTTATTGGCACAAAACACGCGTTTCGTGCACAGAATTGCCGCTTTCGCACAGTTTTGGCACAAAACGGGCGTTTCGTGCACAGAATTGCCGCTTTTGCTCAGTTTTGTCACAAAACGTGCGAATGACGCACCGAGTTGCTCCTTTGGGTACAAAACGGGAGTTTCGTGCACAGAGTCGCCGCTTTTGCTCAGTTTTGGCGCAAAACGTGCGTTTCGTGCTCAGAATCGCCGCTTTTGCTCGTTATTGGCACAAAACATGCGTTTCGTGCACAGAATCTCCGCTTTTGCACAGTTTCGTCACAAAACCTGCGTTTCGTGCTCAGAATCGCCGCTTTTGCTTAGTTTTGGCACAAAACGTGCGTTTCACGCACCCAATTGCTCCTTTTGGCACAAAACGGGCGTTTCGTGCTCAGAATCGCCGCTTTTGCTCAGTTTTGGCACAAACGTGCGGTTCGTGCACAGAATCGCCGCATTTGCTCAGTTTTGGCGCAAAACGTGCGTTTCGTGCTCAGAATCGCCGCTTTTGCTTAGCTTTGGCACAAAACGTGCGTTTCACGCGCCGATTTGCTCCTTTTGGCACAAAACGGGCGTTTCGTGCACAGAATCGCCGCATTTGATCAGTTTTGTCACGAAACGTGCGCTTCACGAACCGAATTCCTCCTTTTGGCACAAATTCCGTGTTTCGTGCACAGAATCGCCGCTTTTGCTCAGTTTTGGCACAAATCCCGCATTTCGTGTTCAGAATCGCCGCTTTTGCCCGTTATAGGCACAAAACACGCGTTTCGTGCCCAGAATCGCTGCTTTTGCTCAGTTTTGGAACAAAACGTGCGTTTCGTGCTCAGAATCGCCGCTTTTGCTCGTTATTGGCACAAAATACGCGTTTCGTGCACAGAATCGCCGCTTTTGCTCAGTTTTGGAACAAAACGTGCGTTTCGTGCTCAGAATCGCCGCTTTTGCTCGTTATTGGCACAAAACATGCGTTTCGTGCACAGAATCGCCGCTTTTGCTCAGTTTTGACACAAAACGTGCGCTTCGTGCACAGAATCGCCGCTTTTGCTCAGTTTTGGTAGAAGACGTGCGTTTCACGAACCGAATTCCTCCTTCTGGCACATAGCGTGCGTTTCGTGCTCAGAATCGCCGCTTTTGCTCAGTTTTGGCTGAAAACGTGCGTTTCGTGCACAGAATCGCCGCTTTTGCTCAGTTTTGGCACAAAACGTGCGTTTCAGGAACCGAATTCCTCCTTTTGGCACAAATCCCGCGTTTCGTGCACAGAATCGCCGCTTTTGCTCAGTTTTGGAACAAAACGTTCGTTTCGTGCTCAGAATCGCCGCTTTTGCTCGTTATTGGCACAAAACACGCGTTTCGTGCACAGAATCGCCGCTATTGCTCAGTTTTGGAACAAAACGTGCGTTTGGTGCTCAGAATCGCCGCTTTTGCTCGTTATTGGCACAAAACACGCGTTTCGTGCACAGAATCGCCGCTATTGCTCAGTTTTGGCACAAAACGTGCGTTTCGTGCTCAGAATCGCCGCTTTTGCTCGTTATTGGCACAAAACATGCGTTTCTTGCACAGAATCGCCGGTTTTGCTCAGTTTTGACACAAAACGTGCGCTTCGTGCACAGAATCGCCGCTTTTGCTCAGTTTTGGTACAAAACGTGCGTTTCACGAACCGAATTCCTCCTTTTGGCACAAATCCCGAGTTTCATGCACAGAATCGCCGCTTTTGCTCAGTTTTGGAACAAAACGTTCGTTTCGTGCTCAGAATCGCCGCTTTTGCTCGTTATTGGCACAAAACATGCGTTTCGTGCACAGAATCTCCGCTTTTGCACAGTTTCGTCACAAAACCTGCGTTTCGTGCTCAGAATCGCCGCTTTTGCTTAGTTTTGGCACAAAACGTGCGTTTCACGCACCCAATTGCTCCTTTTGGCACAAAACGGGCGTTTCGTGCTCAGAATCGCCGCTTTTGCTCAGTTTTGGCACAAACGTGCGGTTCGTGCACAGAATCGCCGCATTTGCTCAGTTTTGGCGCAAAACGTGCGTTTCACGCACCCAATTGCTCCTTTTGGCACAAAACGGGCGTTTCGTGCTCAGAATCGCCGCTTTTGCTCAGTTTTGGAACAAAACGTTCGTTTCGTGCTCAGAATCGCCGCTTTTGCTCGTTATTGGCACAAAACACGCGTTTCGTGCACAGAATCGCCGCTATTGCTCAGTTTTGGAACAAAACGTGCGTTTGGTGCTCAGAATCGCCGCTTTTGCTCGTTATTGGCACAAAACACGCGTTTCGTGCACAGAATCGCCGCTATTGCTCAGTTTTGGCACAAAACGTGCGTTTCGTGCTCAGAATCGCCGCTTTTGCTCGTTATTGGCACAAAACATGCGTTTCTTGCACAGAATCGCCGCTTTTGCTCAGTTTTGACACAAAACGTGCGCTTCGTGCACAGAATCGCCGCTTTTGCTCAGTTTTGGTACAAAACGGGCGTTTCGTGCACAGAATTGCCGCTTTTGCTCAGTTTTGTCACAAAACGTGCGTTTGACGCTCCGAATTGCTCCTTTTGGCACAAAACGGGCGTTTCGTGCACAGAGTCGCCGCTTTTGCTCAGTTTTGGCGCAAAACGTGCGTTTCGTGCTCAGAATTGCCGCTTTTGCTCGTTATTGGCAGAAAACATGCGTTTCGTGCACAGAATCGCCGCTTTTGCATAGTTTCGGCACAAAACCTGCGTTTCGTGCACAGAATCGCCGCTTTAGTTTAGTTTTGGCACAAAACCTGTGTTTCACGCATCGAATTGCTCCTTTTGGCACAAAACGGGTGTTTCGTGCACAGAATCACCGCTTTTGCTCAGTTTTGGCACAAATCCCGCGTTTCGTACACAGAATCGCTGCTTTTGGTCAGTTTTGGCACAAAACGTGCGTTTCGTGCACAGAATCGCCGGTTTTGCTCAGTTTTGTCACAAAACATGCGTTTGACGCACCGAATCGCCGCTTTTGCACAGTTTTGGCACAAAACGGGCGCTTCGTGCGCAGAATCGCCGCTTTTGCTCAGTTTTGGCATAAATCCCGCGTTTCGTGCACAGAATCGCCGCTTTTGCTCAGTTTTGGCACAAAACGTGCGTTTCGTGCACAGAATCGCCGCTTTTGCTCAGTTTTGGCACAAAACATGCGTTTCGTGCACGGAACCGCCGCTTTTGTTCAGTTTTGGCACAAAACTTGCGTTTCACGCACCGAATTGCTCCTTTTCGCACAAAACGGGCATTTCGGGCACAGAATCACCGCTTTTGCTCAGTTTTGGCGCAAAACATGCGTTTCGTGCTCAAAATCGCCGCTTTAGTTAAGTTTTGGCACAAAACCTGCGTTTCGTGCACAGAATCGCCGCGTTTGCTTAGTTTGGTCACAACACGTGCGTTTGACGCACCGAATTGCTCCTTTTGGCACAAAACTGGCGTTTCGTGCACAGAGTCGCCGCTTTTTCTCAGTTTTGGCACAAAACGTTCGTTTCGTGCACAAAATCGCCGGTTTTGATCAGTTTTGCCACAAAACGTGCGTTTCACGCACCGAATTGCTCCTTTTCGCACAAAACGGGCGTTTCGTGCTCAGAATCGCCGCTTTTGCTCAGTTTTGGCACAAAACGCGCTTCGTCGACAGAATCGCCGCTTTTGCTCAGTTTTAGCACAGAACGTGCGTTTCGTGCACAGAATCGCCGCTTTTTCTCAGTTTTGGCACAAAACGTTCGTTTCGTGCACAAAATCGCCGGTTTTGATCAGTTTTGCCACAAAACCTGCGTTTCACGCATCGAATTGCTCCTTTTGGCACAAAACGGGTGTTTCGTGCACAGAATCGCCGCTTTTGTTCAGTTTTGGCGCAAAACGTGCGTTTTGTGCACAGAATCGCCGCTTTTGATCAGTTTTGTCACAAAACATGCGTTTTGTGCACAGAATCGCCGCTTTTGCTCAGTTTTGGCCCAGATCCCGCGTTTCGTTCACAGAATTGCCGTTTCTGCACAGTTTTGTCACATGACGTGTGTTTCACGCACCGAATTGCTCCTTTTCGCACATAATGGGCGTTTCGTGCACGGAATCGCCGCTTTTGCACAGTTTTGGCGCAAATGGTGCGTTTCGTGCACAGAATCGCCGCTTTTTCTCAGTTTTGGCACAGAACGTGCGTTTCGTGCACAGAATCGCTGCTTTTGCTCAGTCTTGTCACAAAACGTGCGTTTGACGCACCAGACTGCTCCTTTTGGTACTGTAGCGCCGGGCAGAATTACTCGAGGACGAACTCATTGTTTATAAAAGTAACTCGGCACTGTACAACGAGTTTATTTACAAGAGGGAAGGAAACTTTGTACAATAGCAAAGATATCTCGTATCGCAAGAGCACGTCCGTATCTGACAGGTTGTCGTATTCGACTCTTTGAATATTTGCCGCTTTCTTGATAGCAACCGGAAGCTCGAATGCTAGCTTCCGCTCGCTCTTCGGGGCAGCTTCATATCGTTGCGGAACATCTTCACGCTGTCGCAACGATGCAGCTTCGTGGCATTGCGCGGCACCTTCACGCCGTCGCAACAGTACAAAACGGGCGTTTCGTGCACAGAATTGCCGCTTTTGCACAGTTTCGGCACAAAACCTGCGTTTCGTGCTCAGAATCGCCGCTTTTGCACAGTTTTGGCACAAAACGGGCGTTTCGTGCACAGAATCGCCGCTTTTGCTCAGTTTTGGCACAAAACGTGCGTTTCACGAACCGAATTGCTCCTTTTGGCACAAAGCGTGCGTTTCCTGCTCAGAATCGCCGCTTTTGTTCAGTTTTCGCACAAAACGGGCGTTTCGTACACAGAATCGCCGCTTTTGCTCAGTTTTGGCACAAAACGTGCGTTTCACGAACCGAATTCCTCCTTTTGGCACAAATCCCGCGTTTCGTGCACAGAATCGCCGCTTTTGCTCAGTTTTGGAACAAAACGTTCGTTTCGTGCTCAGAATCGCCGCTTTTGCTCGTTATTGGCACAAAACACGCGTTTCGTGCACAGAATCGCCACTATTGCTCAGTTTTGGAACAAAACGTGCGTTTGGTGCTCAGAATCGCCGCTTTTGCTCGTTATTGGCACAAAACACGCGTTTCGTGCACAGAATCGCCGCTATTGCTCAGTTTTGGCACAAAACGTGCGTTTCGTGCTCAGAATCGCCGCTTTTGCTCGTTATTGGCACAAAACATGCGTTTCGTGCACAGAATCGCCGCTTTTGCTCAGTTTTGACACAAAACGTGCGCTTCGTGCTCAGAATCGCCGCTTTTGCTCAGTTTTGGCTGAAAACGTGCGTTTCGTGCACAGAATCGCCGCTTTTGCTCAGTTTTGGCACAAAACGTGCGTTTCACGAACCGAATTCCTCCTTTTGGCACAAATCCCGCGTTTCGTGCACAGAATCGCCGCTTTTTCTCAGTTTTTTAACAAAACGTGCGTTTCGTGCTCAGAATCGCCGCTTTTGCTCGTTATTGGCACAAAACACGCGTTTCGTGCACAGAATCGCCGCTTTTGCTCAGTTTTGGCGCAAAACGTGCGTTTCGTGCACTGAATCGCCGCTTTTGCACAGTTTCGGCACAAAACCTGCGATTCGTGCTCAGAATCGCCGCTTTTGCTTAGTTTTGGCACAAAACGTGCGTTTCGTGCACAGAATCGCCGGTTTTTTCTCAGTTTTGTCACAAAACGTGCGATTGACGCACCGAATTGCTCCTTTTGGCACAAAACGGGCGTTTGGTGCACAGAATCGCTGCTTTTGCTCAGTTTTGGCTGAAAACGTGCATTTCGTGCACAGAATCGCCGCAATTGCTCAGTTTTGGCACAAAACGTGCGCTTCGTGCACAGAATCGCCGCTTTTGCTCAGTTTTGGCTCAAAACGTGCGTTTCACGAACCGAATTGCTCCTTTTGGTACAAACGGGCGTTTCTTGCACAGAGTCGAAGCTTTTGTCCAGTTTTGGGGTAAAACGTGCGTTTCGTGCTCAGAATCGCCGCTTCTGCTCGTTATTGGCACAAAACATGCGTTTCGTGCCCAGAATCTCCGCTTTTGCACAGTTTCGGCACAAAACCTGCGTTTCACGCATCGAATTGCTCCTTTTGGCGCAAAACGTGCGTTTCGTGCTCAGAATCGCCGCTTTTGCTCAGTATTGGCTCAAAACGTGCGTTTCACGAACCGAATTGCTCCTTTTGGTACAAACGGGCGTTTCTTGCCCAGAGTCGCCGCTTTTGTCCAGTTTTGGGGCAAAACGTGCGTTTCGTGCTCAGAATCGCCGCCTCTGCTCGTTATTGGCACAAAACATGCGTTTCGTGCCCAGAATCTCCGCTTTTGCACAGTTTCGGCACAAAACCTGCGTTTCACGCATCGAATTGCTCCTTTTGGCGCAAAACGTGCGTTTCGTGCTCAGAATCGCCGCTTTTGCTCAGTTTTGGCTCAAAACGTGCGTTTCACGAACCGAATTGCTCCTTTTGGTACAAACGTGCGTTTCGTGCTCAGAATCGCCGCTTCTGCTCGTTATTGGCACAAAACATGCGTTTCGTGCACAGAATCTCCGCTTTTGCACAGTTTCGGCACAAAACCTGCGTTTCACGCATCGAATTGCTCCTTTTGGCGCAAAACGTGCGTTTCGTGCTCAGAATCGCCGCTTTTGCTCAGTTTTGGCTCAAAACGTGCGTTTCACGAACCGAATTGCTCCTTTTGGTACAAACGGGCGTTTCTTGCACAGAGTCGCCGCTTTTGTCCAGTTTTGGGGCAAAACGTGCGTTTCGTGCTCAGAATCGCCGCTTCTGCTCGTTATTGGCACAAAACGTTCGTTCTGTGCACAGAATAGCCGCTTTTGCTCAGTTTTGGCACAAAACGTGCGCTTCACGCTCCGAATTGCTCCTTTTGGCACAAAACGTGCCATTCACGCTCCGAACTGTTCCTTTTGGCACAAAACAGGCGTTTCATGCACATAATCGCTGCTTTTGCGCAATTTTGGCACAAAACGTGCGTTCCACGCGCCGAGTAGCTCCTTTTGGCACAACACGTGCGTTTCGTGCATAGAATCGCCGCTTTCGCTCAGCTTTGGCATAAAACGGGCCTTTCGTGCACAGAATCGCCGCTTCTGCTCAGGTTTGGTACAAAACGTGCGTTTCGTGCACAGAAGCGCTGCTTTTGCTCAGTTTCGGCACAGATCGTGTGTTTCGTGCACAGAATCGCCGCTTTCGCTCAGTTCTGGCACGAAACGTGCGTTTCACGCTCCGAATTACTCCTTTTGGCACAAAACGTTCCATTCACGCTCCGAATTGTTCCTTTTGGCACAAAACAGGGGTTTCATGCACATAATCGCTGTTTTTGCGCAATTTTGGCACAAAACGTGCGTTACACGCGCCGAGTTGCTCCTTTTGGCACAACACGTCCGTTTCGTGCATAGGATCGCCGCTTTCGCTCAGTTTTGGCACGAAACGTGCGTTTCGTGCACAGAACCGCCGCTTTTGCTCAGTTTTGGCATGAAACGTGCGTTTCACGCTCCGAATTGCTCCTTTTGCCACGAAGCGGGCCTTTCGTGCACAGAATCGCCGCTTTTTCTCAGTTTTGGCACAAAATGTGCGTTTCGTGCACAGAATCGCTGCTTTTGCTCAGTTTTGGCACGAAACATGCGTTTCGTGCACAGAATCGCCGCTTTTGCTCATTTTTGGCATAAAACGTGCGTTTCACGCTCCGAACTGCTCCTTTTGGCACAAAACGGGCCTTTCGTGCACAGAATCGCCGCTTTTTCTTAGTTTTGGCACAAAACGTGCGTTTCGTGCACAGAACCGCCGGTTTTTTCTCAGTTTTGTCACAAAACGTGCGTTTGACGCACCGAATTGCTCCTTTTGGCAGAAAACGGGCGTTTGGTGCACAGAATCGCCGCTTTTGCTCAGTTTTGGCACGAAACGTGCGTATCGTGCACACAATCGCCGCTTATGCTCAGTATTGGCATAAAACGTGCGTTTCACGCTCCGAACTGCTCCTTTTGGCACAAAACGGACCTTTCGTGCACAGAACCGCCGGTTTTTTCTCAGTTTTGTCACAAAACGTGCGTTTGACGCACCGAATTGCTCCTTTTGGCAGAAAACGGGCGTTTGGTGCACAGAATCGCCGCTTTTGCTCAGTTTTGGCACAAAACGTGCGATTCACGCTCCGATTTACTCCTTTTGGCACAAAACGTGCCATTCACGCTCCGAATTGTTCCTTTTGGCACAAAACAGGCGTTCAATGCACATAATCGCTGCTTTTGCGCAATTTTGGCACAAAACGTGCGTTTCGTTCACAGAATCGCCGTTGTTGCTCAGTTTTGGCACAAAACGTGCGTTTCGTGCACAGAATAACCGAATTGCTCCTTTTGGCACAAAACGTGCGTTTTATGCACAGAATCGCTGCTTTTGCTCACTTTTGGCACAAAACCTGCGTTTCGTGTACAGAATCGCTGCTTTTTCTCAGTTTTGGCACAGAACGTGCGTTTGACCCACCGATTTGCTCCTTTTGGAACAAATCGTGTTCTTCATAAACAGAATCGCCGCTTTTGCTCAGTTTTGTCACAAAACGTGCGTTTCGTGCTCAGTATTGCCGCTCTTGCTCCTTTTGGCACAAAACGGGCGTTTCGTGCACAGAATAACCGAATTGCTCCTTTTGGCGCAAAACGTGCGTTTCGTGCTCAGAATCGCCGCTTTTGCTCGTTATTGGCACAAAACATGCGTTTCGTGCACAGAATCTCCGCTTTTGCACAGTTTCGTCACAAAACCTGCGTTTCGTGCTCAGAATCGCCGCTTTTGCTTAGTTTTGGCACAAAACGTGCGTTTCACGCACCCAATTGCTCCTTTTGGCACAAAACGGGCGTTTCGTGCTCAGAATCGCCGCTTTTGCTCAGTTTTGGCACAAACGTGCGGTTCGTGCACAGAATCGCCGCATTTGCTCAGTTTTGGCGCAAAACGTGCGTTTCGTGCTCAGAATCGCCGCTTTTGCTTAGCTTTGGCACAAAACGTGCGTTTCACGCGCCGATTTGCTCCTTTTGGCACAAAACGGGCGTTTCGTGCACAGAATCGCCGCATTTGATCAGTTTTGTCACGAAACGTGCGCTTCACGAACCGAATTCCTCCTTTTGGCACAAATTCCGTGTTTCGTGCACAGAATCGCCGCTTTTGCTCAGTTTTGGCACAAATCCCGCATTTCGTGTTCAGAATCGCCGCTTTTGCCCGTTATAGGCACAAAACACGCGTTTCGTGCCCAGAATCGCTGCTTTTGCTCAGTTTTGGAACAAAACGTGCGTTTCGTGCTCAGAATCGCCGCTTTTGCTCGTTATTGGCACAAAATACGCGTTTCGTGCACAGAATCGCCGCTTTTGCTCAGTTTTGGAACAAAACGTGCGTTTCGTGCTCAGAATCGCCGCTTTTGCTCGTTATTGGCACAAAACATGCGTTTCGTGCACAGAATCGCCGCTTTTGCTCAGTTTTGACACAAAACGTGCGCTTCGTGCACAGAATCGCCGCTTTTGCTCAGTTTTGGTAGAAGACGTGCGTTTCACGAACCGAATTCCTCCTTCTGGCACATAGCGTGCGTTTCGTGCTCAGAATCGCCGCTTTTGCTCAGTTTTGGCTGAAAACGTGCGTTTCGTGCACAGAATCGCCGCTTTTGCTCAGTTTTGGCACAAAACGTGCGTTTCAGGAACCGAATTCCTCCTTTTGGCACAAATCCCGCGTTTCGTGCACAGAATCGCCGCTTTTGCTCAGTTTTGGAACAAAACGTTCGTTTCGTGCTCAGAATCGCCGCTTTTGCTCGTTATTGGCACAAAACACGCGTTTCGTGCACAGAATCGCCGCTATTGCTCAGTTTTGGAACAAAACGTGCGTTTGGTGCTCAGAATCGCCGCTTTTGCTCGTTATTGGCACAAAACACGCGTTTCGTGCACAGAATCGCCGCTATTGCTCAGTTTTGGCACAAAACGTGCGTTTCGTGCTCAGAATCGCCGCTTTTGCTCGTTATTGGCACAAAACATGCGTTTCTTGCACAGAATCGCCGGTTTTGCTCAGTTTTGACACAAAACGTGCGCTTCGTGCACAGAATCGCCGCTTTTGCTCAGTTTTGGTACAAAACGTGCGTTTCACGAACCGAATTCCTCCTTTTGGCACAAATCCCGAGTTTCATGCACAGAATCGCCGCTTTTGCTCAGTTTTGGAACAAAACGTTCGTTTCGTGCTCAGAATCGCCGCTTTTGCTCGTTATTGGCACAAAACATGCGTTTCGTGCACAGAATCTCCGCTTTTGCACAGTTTCGTCACAAAACCTGCGTTTCGTGCTCAGAATCGCCGCTTTTGCTTAGTTTTGGCACAAAACGTGCGTTTCACGCACCCAATTGCTCCTTTTGGCACAAAACGGGCGTTTCGTGCTCAGAATCGCCGCTTTTGCTCAGTTTTGGCACAAACGTGCGGTTCGTGCACAGAATCGCCGCATTTGCTCAGTTTTGGCGCAAAACGTGCGTTTCACGCACCCAATTGCTCCTTTTGGCACAAAACGGGCGTTTCGTGCTCAGAATCGCCGCTTTTGCTCAGTTTTGGAACAAAACGTTCGTTTCGTGCTCAGAATCGCCGCTTTTGCTCGTTATTGGCACAAAACACGCGTTTCGTGCACAGAATCGCCGCTATTGCTCAGTTTTGGAACAAAACGTGCGTTTGGTGCTCAGAATCGCCGCTTTTGCTCGTTATTGGCACAAAACACGCGTTTCGTGCACAGAATCGCCGCTATTGCTCAGTTTTGGCACAAAACGTGCGTTTCGTGCTCAGAATCGCCGCTTTTGCTCGTTATTGGCACAAAACATGCGTTTCTTGCACAGAATCGCCGCTTTTGCTCAGTTTTGACACAAAACGTGCGCTTCGTGCACAGAATCGCCGCTTTTGCTCAGTTTTGGTACAAAACGGGCGTTTCGTGCACAGAATTGCCGCTTTTGCTCAGTTTTGTCACAAAACGTGCGTTTGACGCTCCGAATTGCTCCTTTTGGCACAAAACGGGCGTTTCGTGCACAGAGTCGCCGCTTTTGCTCAGTTTTGGCGCAAAACGTGCGTTTCGTGCTCAGAATTGCCGCTTTTGCTCGTTATTGGCAGAAAACATGCGTTTCGTGCACAGAATCGCCGCTTTTGCATAGTTTCGGCACAAAACCTGCGTTTCGTGCACAGAATCGCCGCTTTAGTTTAGTTTTGGCACAAAACCTGTGTTTCACGCATCGAATTGCTCCTTTTGGCACAAAACGGGTGTTTCGTGCACAGAATCACCGCTTTTGCTCAGTTTTGGCACAAATCCCGCGTTTCGTACACAGAATCGCTGCTTTTGGTCAGTTTTGGCACAAAACGTGCGTTTCGTGCACAGAATCGCCGGTTTTGCTCAGTTTTGTCACAAAACATGCGTTTGACGCACCGAATCGCCGCTTTTGCACAGTTTTGGCACAAAACGGGCGCTTCGTGCGCAGAATCGCCGCTTTTGCTCAGTTTTGGCATAAATCCCGCGTTTCGTGCACAGAATCGCCGCTTTTGCTCAGTTTTGGCACAAAACGTGCGTTTCGTGCACAGAATCGCCGCTTTTGCTCAGTTTTGGCACAAAACATGCGTTTCGTGCACGGAACCGCCGCTTTTGTTCAGTTTTGGCACAAAACTTGCGTTTCACGCACCGAATTGCTCCTTTTCGCACAAAACGGGCATTTCGGGCACAGAATCACCGCTTTTGCTCAGTTTTGGCGCAAAACATGCGTTTCGTGCTCAAAATCGCCGCTTTAGTTAAGTTTTGGCACAAAACCTGCGTTTCGTGCACAGAATCGCCGCGTTTGCTTAGTTTGGTCACAACACGTGCGTTTGACGCACCGAATTGCTCCTTTTGGCACAAAACTGGCGTTTCGTGCACAGAGTCGCCGCTTTTTCTCAGTTTTGGCACAAAACGTTCGTTTCGTGCACAAAATCGCCGGTTTTGATCAGTTTTGCCACAAAACGTGCGTTTCACGCACCGAATTGCTCCTTTTCGCACAAAACGGGCGTTTCGTGCTCAGAATCGCCGCTTTTGCTCAGTTTTGGCACAAAACGCGCTTCGTCGACAGAATCGCCGCTTTTGCTCAGTTTTAGCACAGAACGTGCGTTTCGTGCACAGAATCGCCGCTTTTTCTCAGTTTTGGCACAAAACGTTCGTTTCGTGCACAAAATCGCCGGTTTTGATCAGTTTTGCCACAAAACCTGCGTTTCACGCATCGAATTGCTCCTTTTGGCACAAAACGGGTGTTTCGTGCACAGAATCGCCGCTTTTGTTCAGTTTTGGCGCAAAACGTGCGTTTTGTGCACAGAATCGCCGCTTTTGATCAGTTTTGTCACAAAACATGCGTTTTGTGCACAGAATCGCCGCTTTTGCTCAGTTTTGGCCCAGATCCCGCGTTTCGTTCACAGAATTGCCGTTTCTGCACAGTTTTGTCACATGACGTGTGTTTCACGCACCGAATTGCTCCTTTTCGCACATAATGGGCGTTTCGTGCACGGAATCGCCGCTTTTGCACAGTTTTGGCGCAAATGGTGCGTTTCGTGCACAGAATCGCCGCTTTTTCTCAGTTTTGGCACAGAACGTGCGTTTCGTGCACAGAATCGCTGCTTTTGCTCAGTCTTGTCACAAAACGTGCGTTTGACGCACCAGACTGCTCCTTTTGGTACTGTAGCGCCGGGCAGAATTACTCGAGGACGAACTCATTGTTTATAAAAGTAACTCGGCACTGTACAACGAGTTTATTTACAAGAGGGAAGGAAACTTTGTACAATAGCAAAGATATCTCGTATCGCAAGAGCACGTCCGTATCTGACAGGTTGTCGTATTCGACTCTTTGAATATTTGCCGCTTTCTTGATAGCAACCGGAAGCTCGAATGCTAGCTTCCGCTCGCTCTTCGGGGCAGCTTCATATCGTTGCGGAACATCTTCACGCTGTCGCAACGATGCAGCTTCGTGGCATTGCGCGGCACCTTCACGCCGTCGCAACAGTACAAAACGGGCGTTTCGTGCACAGAATTGCCGCTTTTGCACAGTTTCGGCACAAAACCTGCGTTTCGTGCTCAGAATCGCCGCTTTTGCACAGTTTTGGCACAAAACGGGCGTTTCGTGCACAGAATCGCCGCTTTTGCTCAGTTTTGGCACAAAACGTGCGTTTCACGAACCGAATTGCTCCTTTTGGCACAAAGCGTGCGTTTCCTGCTCAGAATCGCCGCTTTTGTTCAGTTTTCGCACAAAACGGGCGTTTCGTACACAGAATCGCCGCTTTTGCTCAGTTTTGGCACAAAACGTGCGTTTCACGAACCGAATTCCTCCTTTTGGCACAAATCCCGCGTTTCGTGCACAGAATCGCCGCTTTTGCTCAGTTTTGGAACAAAACGTTCGTTTCGTGCTCAGAATCGCCGCTTTTGCTCGTTATTGGCACAAAACACGCGTTTCGTGCACAGAATCGCCACTATTGCTCAGTTTTGGAACAAAACGTGCGTTTGGTGCTCAGAATCGCCGCTTTTGCTCGTTATTGGCACAAAACACGCGTTTCGTGCACAGAATCGCCGCTATTGCTCAGTTTTGGCACAAAACGTGCGTTTCGTGCTCAGAATCGCCGCTTTTGCTCGTTATTGGCACAAAACATGCGTTTCGTGCACAGAATCGCCGCTTTTGCTCAGTTTTGACACAAAACGTGCGCTTCGTGCTCAGAATCGCCGCTTTTGCTCAGTTTTGGCTGAAAACGTGCGTTTCGTGCACAGAATCGCCGCTTTTGCTCAGTTTTGGCACAAAACGTGCGTTTCACGAACCGAATTCCTCCTTTTGGCACAAATCCCGCGTTTCGTGCACAGAATCGCCGCTTTTTCTCAGTTTTTTAACAAAACGTGCGTTTCGTGCTCAGAATCGCCGCTTTTGCTCGTTATTGGCACAAAACACGCGTTTCGTGCACAGAATCGCCGCTTTTGCTCAGTTTTGGCGCAAAACGTGCGTTTCGTGCACTGAATCGCCGCTTTTGCACAGTTTCGGCACAAAACCTGCGATTCGTGCTCAGAATCGCCGCTTTTGCTTAGTTTTGGCACAAAACGTGCGTTTCGTGCACAGAATCGCCGGTTTTTTCTCAGTTTTGTCACAAAACGTGCGATTGACGCACCGAATTGCTCCTTTTGGCACAAAACGGGCGTTTGGTGCACAGAATCGCTGCTTTTGCTCAGTTTTGGCTGAAAACGTGCATTTCGTGCACAGAATCGCCGCAATTGCTCAGTTTTGGCACAAAACGTGCGCTTCGTGCACAGAATCGCCGCTTTTGCTCAGTTTTGGCTCAAAACGTGCGTTTCACGAACCGAATTGCTCCTTTTGGTACAAACGGGCGTTTCTTGCACAGAGTCGAAGCTTTTGTCCAGTTTTGGGGTAAAACGTGCGTTTCGTGCTCAGAATCGCCGCTTCTGCTCGTTATTGGCACAAAACATGCGTTTCGTGCCCAGAATCTCCGCTTTTGCACAGTTTCGGCACAAAACCTGCGTTTCACGCATCGAATTGCTCCTTTTGGCGCAAAACGTGCGTTTCGTGCTCAGAATCGCCGCTTTTGCTCAGTATTGGCTCAAAACGTGCGTTTCACGAACCGAATTGCTCCTTTTGGTACAAACGGGCGTTTCTTGCCCAGAGTCGCCGCTTTTGTCCAGTTTTGGGGCAAAACGTGCGTTTCGTGCTCAGAATCGCCGCCTCTGCTCGTTATTGGCACAAAACATGCGTTTCGTGCCCAGAATCTCCGCTTTTGCACAGTTTCGGCACAAAACCTGCGTTTCACGCATCGAATTGCTCCTTTTGGCGCAAAACGTGCGTTTCGTGCTCAGAATCGCCGCTTTTGCTCAGTTTTGGCTCAAAACGTGCGTTTCACGAACCGAATTGCTCCTTTTGGTACAAACGTGCGTTTCGTGCTCAGAATCGCCGCTTCTGCTCGTTATTGGCACAAAACATGCGTTTCGTGCACAGAATCTCCGCTTTTGCACAGTTTCGGCACAAAACCTGCGTTTCACGCATCGAATTGCTCCTTTTGGCGCAAAACGTGCGTTTCGTGCTCAGAATCGCCGCTTTTGCTCAGTTTTGGCTCAAAACGTGCGTTTCACGAACCGAATTGCTCCTTTTGGTACAAACGGGCGTTTCTTGCACAGAGTCGCCGCTTTTGTCCAGTTTTGGGGCAAAACGTGCGTTTCGTGCTCAGAATCGCCGCTTCTGCTCGTTATTGGCACAAAACGTTCGTTCTGTGCACAGAATAGCCGCTTTTGCTCAGTTTTGGCACAAAACGTGCGCTTCACGCTCCGAATTGCTCCTTTTGGCACAAAACGTGCCATTCACGCTCCGAACTGTTCCTTTTGGCACAAAACAGGCGTTTCATGCACATAATCGCTGCTTTTGCGCAATTTTGGCACAAAACGTGCGTTCCACGCGCCGAGTAGCTCCTTTTGGCACAACACGTGCGTTTCGTGCATAGAATCGCCGCTTTCGCTCAGCTTTGGCATAAAACGGGCCTTTCGTGCACAGAATCGCCGCTTCTGCTCAGGTTTGGTACAAAACGTGCGTTTCGTGCACAGAAGCGCTGCTTTTGCTCAGTTTCGGCACAGATCGTGTGTTTCGTGCACAGAATCGCCGCTTTCGCTCAGTTCTGGCACGAAACGTGCGTTTCACGCTCCGAATTACTCCTTTTGGCACAAAACGTTCCATTCACGCTCCGAATTGTTCCTTTTGGCACAAAACAGGGGTTTCATGCACATAATCGCTGTTTTTGCGCAATTTTGGCACAAAACGTGCGTTACACGCGCCGAGTTGCTCCTTTTGGCACAACACGTCCGTTTCGTGCATAGGATCGCCGCTTTCGCTCAGTTTTGGCACGAAACGTGCGTTTCGTGCACAGAACCGCCGCTTTTGCTCAGTTTTGGCATGAAACGTGCGTTTCACGCTCCGAATTGCTCCTTTTGCCACGAAGCGGGCCTTTCGTGCACAGAATCGCCGCTTTTTCTCAGTTTTGGCACAAAATGTGCGTTTCGTGCACAGAATCGCTGCTTTTGCTCAGTTTTGGCACGAAACATGCGTTTCGTGCACAGAATCGCCGCTTTTGCTCATTTTTGGCATAAAACGTGCGTTTCACGCTCCGAACTGCTCCTTTTGGCACAAAACGGGCCTTTCGTGCACAGAATCGCCGCTTTTTCTTAGTTTTGGCACAAAACGTGCGTTTCGTGCACAGAACCGCCGGTTTTTTCTCAGTTTTGTCACAAAACGTGCGTTTGACGCACCGAATTGCTCCTTTTGGCAGAAAACGGGCGTTTGGTGCACAGAATCGCCGCTTTTGCTCAGTTTTGGCACGAAACGTGCGTATCGTGCACACAATCGCCGCTTATGCTCAGTATTGGCATAAAACGTGCGTTTCACGCTCCGAACTGCTCCTTTTGGCACAAAACGGACCTTTCGTGCACAGAATCGCCGCTTTTCCTCAGTTTTGGCACAAAATGTGCGTTTCACGCTCCGAATTGCTCCTTTTGCACAAAACGTGCGTTTCGTGCTCAGAATCGCCGCTTTCGCTCAGTTTTGGCACGAAACGTGCGTTTCGTGCACATAATCGCAACTTTTGCTCAGTTTTGGCACAGCACGTGCGTTTCGTGCACAGAATCGCCGCTTTTGCTGAGTTTTGGCACAAAACGTGCGTGTCGTGCACAGAATTGCCGCTTTTGCTCAGCTTTGGCACAAAACGTTCGATTCGTGCACAGAATCGCCGCTTCTGCTCAGTATTGGCACAAAACCCGTGTTTCGTGCACAGAATCGCTGCTTTTTCTCAGTTTTGGCACAAAACGTACATTTGACCCACCGATTGGCTCCTTTTGGAACAAAACGTGCGTTTCGTGCACAGAATCGCCGCTCTTGCTCAGTTTTGGCACAAAACGTGCGGTTTACGCTCCGAATTGTACCTTTTTGCATAAAACGGGCGTTTCGTGCTCAGAATCGCAGGTTTTGCGCAGTTGTGGCACAAAACGTGCGTTCGACGCGCCGAATTTCTCCTTTTGGCACAAAACGTGCGTTTCGTGCACAGAATCGCCGCTTTTGCTAAGGTTTGGCACAAAACGTGCGTTTCGTGCACAGAATCGCTGCTTTTGCACAGTTTTGCCACAAAACGTGCGTTTCGTGTACAGAATCGCCGCTTTTTCTTAGTTTTGGCACAAAACGTGCGTTTCGTGCACAGAACCGCCGGTTTTTTCTCAGTTTTGTCACAAAACGTGCGTTTGACGCACCGAATTGCTCCTTTTGGCAGAAAACGGGCGTTTGGTGCACAGAATCGCCGCTTTTGCTCAGTTTTGGCACAAAACGTGCGATTCACGCTCCGATTTACTCCTTTTGGCACAAAACGTGCCATTCACGCTCCGAATTGTTCCTTTTGGCACAAAACAGGCGTTCAATGCACATAATCGCTGCTTTTGCGCAATTTTGGCACAAAACGTGCGTTTCGTTCACAGAATCGCCGTTGTTGCTCAGTTTTGGCACAAAACGTGCGTTTCGTGCACAGAATAACCGAATTGCTCCTTTTGGCACAAAACGTGCGTTTTATGCACAGAATCGCTGCTTTTGCTCACTTTTGGCACAAAACCTGCGTTTCGTGTACAGAATCGCTGCTTTTTCTCAGTTTTGGCACAGAACGTGCGTTTGACCCACCGATTTGCTCCTTTTGGAACAAATCGTGTTCTTCATAAACAGAATCGCCGCTTTTGCTCAGTTTTGTCACAAAACGTGCGTTTCGTGCTCAGTATTGCCGCTCTTGCTCCTTTTGGCACAAAACGGGCGTTTCGTGCACAGAATCGCCGCTTTCGCACAGTTTTTGCACAAAACGTGCGTTTCGTGAACAGAATCGCTGCTTTTGCTCAGCTTTGGCACAGAGCGTGCGTTTCGTGCACCGAATCGCCGCTTTTGCTCAGTTTTGGCATAAAACGTGCGTTTCACGCTCCGAATTGCTCCTTTTGGCACAAAACGGGCCTTTCGTGCACAGAATCGCCGCTTTTCCTCAGTTTTGGCACAAAACGTGCGTTTCGCGCACAGAATAGCCGAATTGCTCCCTTTGGCACAAAACGTGCGTTTTGTGTACAGAATCGCCACTTTTGCTCAGTTTTGGCACAAAACGTGCGTTTCACGCTCCGAATTACTCCTTTTGGCACAAAACGTGCCATTCACGCCCCGAATTGTACCTTTTGGCACAAAACAGGCGTTTCATGCACATAATCGCTGCTTTTGCTCAATTTTGGCACAAAACGTGCGTTCCACGCGCCGAGTTGCTCCTTTTGGCACAACACGTCCGTTTCGCGCATAGAATCGCCGCTTTCGCTCAGTTTTGGCACAAAACGTGCGTTTCGTGCACAGAATAGCCGAATTACTCCTTTTGGCACAAAACGTGCGTGTCGTTCACAGAATCGCCGCTTTTGCACAGCCCTGGCACAAAACGTTCGATTCGTGCACAGAATCGCCGCTCTTGCTCAGTTTTGGTACAAAACGTGCGGTTTACGCTCCGAATTGTACCTTTTGGCACAAAACGGGCGTTTCGTGCTCAGAATCGCAGGTTTTGCGCAGTTGTGGCTGAAAACGTGTTCTTCGTACACAGAATCGCCGCTTTTGCTCAGTTTTGTCACAAAACGTGCGTTTCGTGCTCAGTATTGCCGCTCTTGCTCCTTTTGGCACAAAACGTGGGTTTCGTGCACAGAATCGCCGCTTTTGCTTGGTTTTGGCACAAAACGTGCGTTTCGTGCACAGAATCGCCGCTCTTGCTCAGTTTTGGCACAAAACGTGCGTTTTACGCTCCGAATTGTTCCTTTTGGCACAAAACGGGCGTTTCGTGCTCAGAATCGCAGCTTTTGCGCAGTTTTAGCGCAAAACGTGCGTTTCGTGCACAGAATCACCGCTTTTTCTCAGCTTTGGCACAACACGTGCGTTTCGTGCACAGAATCGCCTCTTTTGCTCAGTTTTGTAACAAAACATGTGCTTCTTCCACAGAATCGCCGCTTTTGGTCAGTTTTGACACAAAACATGCTCTTCGTCCATAGAATCGGCGCTTTTCTCAGTTTTGGCACAAAACGTGCGTTTCGTGCACAGAATTGCCGCTTTTGCTCAGTTTTGGCGCAAAACGTGCGTTTCGTGCACAGAATCACCGCTTTTTCTCAGTTTTGGCACAACACGTGCGTTTCGTGCACAGAATCGCCGCTTTTGCTTAGTTTTGACACATAACATGCTCTTCGTCCACAGAATCGCCGCTTTTGCTCAGTTTTGGCACAAAACGTGCGTTTCACGAACCGAATTGCTCCTTCTGGCACAAAACGGGAGTTTCGTGCACAGAATCGCCGCTTTTGCTCAGTTTTGGCACAAAACGTGCGTTTCGTGCACAGAATCGCCGCTTTTGCTCAGTTTTGGCACAAAACATGCGCTTCGTCGACAGAATCGCCGCTTTTGCTCAGTTTTGGCACAAAACGTGCGTTTCGTGCACAGAATCGCCGGTATTGATCAGTTTTGTCACAAAACGTGCGATTGACGCACCGAATTGCTCCTTTTGGCACAAAACGGGAGTTTCGTGCACAGAATCGCCGCTTTTGCTCCGTTTTGGCACAAAACGTGCGTTTCGTGCACAGAATCGCCGCTTTTGCTCAGTTTTGGCACAAAACATGCGTTTCGTGCACAGAATCGCCGCTTTTGTTCAGTTTTGGCACAAAACGTGCGTTTCACGCACCGAATTGCTCCTTTTCGCACAAAACGGTCGTTTCGTGCACAGAATCGCTCCTTCTGCTCAGTTTTGGCACAAAACGTGCGTTTCGTGCACAGAATCGCCGGTTTTGATCAGTTTTGTCACAAAACATGCGTTTCGTGCACAGAATCGCCGCTTTTGTTCAGTTTTGGCACAAAACGTGCGTTTCACGCACCGAATTGCTCCTTTTCGCACAAAACGGGCCTATCGTGCACAGAATCGCTCCTTCTGCTCAGTTTTGGCGCAAAACGTGCGTTTCGTGCACAGAATCGCCGCTTTTGCTCAGTTTTGGCATAAAACGTGCGTTTCACGCTCCGAATTGCTCCTTTTGGCACAAAACGGGCCTTTCGTGCACAGAATCGCCGCTTTTCCTCAGTTTTGGCACAAAACGTGCGTTTCGCGCACAGAATAGCCGAATTGCTCCCTTTGGCACAAAACGTGCGTTTTGTGTACAGAATCGCCACTTTTGCTCAGTTTTGGCACAAAACGTGCGTTTCACGCTCCGAATTACTCCTTTTGGCACAAAACGTGCCATTCACGCCCCGAATTGTACCTTTTGGCACAAAACAGGCGTTTCATGCACATAATCGCTGCTTTTGCTCAATTTTGGCACAAAACGTGCGTTCCACGCGCCGAGTTGCTCCTTTTGGCACAACACGTCCGTTTCGCGCATAGAATCGCCGCTTTCGCTCAGTTTTGGCACAAAACGTGCGTTTCGTGCACAGAATAGCCGAATTACTCCTTTTGGCACAAAACGTGCGTGTCGTGCACAGAATCGCCGCTTTTGCACAGCCCTGGCACAAAACGTTCGATTCGTGCACAGAATCGCCGCTCTTGCTCAGTTTTGGTACAAAACGTGCGGTTTACGCTCCGAATTGTACCTTTTGGCACAAAACGGGCGTTTCGTGCTCAGAATCGCAGGTTTTGCGCAGTTGTGGCTGAAAACGTGTTCTTCGTACACAGAATCGCCGCTTTTGCTCAGTTTTGTCACAAAACGTGCGTTTCGTGCTCAGTATTGCCGCTCTTGCTCCTTTTGGCACAAAACGTGGGTTTCGTGCACAGAATCGCCGCTTTTGCTTGGTTTTGGCACAAAACGTGCGTTTCGTGCACAGAATCGCCGCTCTTGCTCAGTTTTGGCACAAAACGTGCGTTTTACGCTCCGAATTGTTCCTTTTGGCACAAAACGGGCGTTTCGTGCTCAGAATCGCAGCTTTTGCGCAGTTTTAGCGCAAAACGTGCGTTTCGTGCACAGAATCACCGCTTTTTCTCAGCTTTGGCACAACACGTGCGTTTCGTGCACAGAATCGCCTCTTTTGCTCAGTTTTGTAACAAAACATGTGCTTCTTCCACAGAATCGCCGCTTTTGGTCAGTTTTGACACAAAACATGCTCTTCGTCCACAGAATCGGCGCTTTTCTCAGTTTTGGCGCAAAACGTGCGTTTCGTGCACAGAATTGCCGCTTTTGCTCAGTTTTGGCGCAAAACGTGCGTTTCGTGCACAGAATCACCGCTTTTTCTCAGTTTTGGCACAAGACGTGCGTTTCGTGCACAGAATCGCCGCTTTTGCTTAGTTTTGACACATAACATGCTCTTCGTCCACAGAATCGCCGCTTTTGCTCAGTTTTGGCACAAAACGTGCGTTTCACGAACCGAATTCCTCCTTTTGGCACAAAACGGGCGTTTCGTGCATAGAATCGCCGCTTCTGCTCAGTTTTGGCGCAAAAGGTGCGTTTCGTGCACAGAATCGCCGCTTTTTCTCAGTTTTGGCACAAAACATGCGCTTCGTTCACAGAATCGCAGCTTTTGCTTAGTTTTGGCACTACACGTGCGTTTCACGCACCGAATTGCTCCTTCTGGCACAAAACGGGAGTTTCGTGCACAGAATCGCCGCTTTTGCTCAGTTTTGGCACAAAACGTGCGTTTCGTGCACAGAATCGCCGCTTTTGCTCAGTTTTGTCACAAAACATGCGTTTCGTGCACAGAATCGCCGCTTTTGTTCAGTTTTGGCACAAAACGTGCGTTTCACGCACCGAATTGCTCCTTTTCGCACAAAACGGGCGTATCGTGCACAGAATCGCTCCTTCTGCTCAGTTTTGGCGCAAAACGTGCGTTTCGTGCACAGAATCGCCGGTTTTGATCAGTTTTGTCACAAAACGTGCGATTGACGCACCGAATTGCTCCTTTTGGCACAAAACGGGCGTTTCGTGCACAGAATCGCCGCTTTTGCTCAGTTTTGGCACAAAACATGCGCTTCGTCGACAGAATCGCCGGTTTTGCTCGATATTGGCACAAAACATGCGTTTCGTGCACAGAATCGCCACTTTTGCACAGTTTCGGCACAAACCCTGCGTTTCGTGCACAGAATCGCCGCTTTTGCTTAGTTTTGGCACTACACGTGCGTTTCACGCACCGAATTGCTCCTTTTCGCACAAAACGTGCGTTTCGTGCACAGAATCGCCGGTTTTGCTCAGCTTTGGCACAACACGTGCGTATCGTGCACAGAATCGCCGCTTCTGCTCAGTTTTGGCGCAAAAAGTGCGTTTCGTGCACAGAATCGCCGCTTTTTCTCAGTTTTGGCACAAAACGTGCGTTTCGTGCACAGAATCGCCGCTTTTATTCAGTTTTGGCACAAAACGTGCGATTGACGCACCGAATTGCTCCTTCTGGCACAAAACGGGAGTCTTGTGCACAGAATCGCCGCTTTTGCTCAGTTTTGGCAAAAAACGTGCGTTTCGTGCACAGAATTGCCGCTTTTGCTCAGTTTTAGCGCAAAACGTGCGTTTCGTGCACAGAATCACCGCTTTTTCTCAGCTTTGGCACAACACGTGCGTTTCACGCTCCGAATTACTCCTTCTGGCACAAAACGTGCCATTCTCGCTCCGAATTGTTCCTTTTGGCACAAAACAGGCGTTCAATGCACATAATCGCTGTTTTTGCGCAATTTTGGCACAAAACGTGCGTTCCACGCGCCGAGTTGCTCCTTTCGGCACAAAACGTGCGTTTTGTGCACAGAATCGCCGCTTTTGCTCAGTTTTGGCATAAAACGTGCGTTTCACGCTCCGAACTGCTCCTTTTGGCACAAAACGGGTCTTTCGTGCACAGAATCGCCGCTCTTGCTCAGTTTTGACACAAAACGAGCGTTTCGTGTACAGAATCGCCGCTTTCGCTCAGTTTTAGCACAAAACGGGAGTTTCGTGCACAGAATCGCCGCTTTTGCTCAGTTTTGGCACAAAACGTGCGTTTCGTGCACAGAATCGCCGCTTTTGCTCAGTTTTGGCATAAACCGTGCGTTTCACGTTCCGAATTGCTCCTTATGGCACAAAACGTGCCTTTCGTGCACAGAATCGCCACTTTTCGTCAGTTTTGGCATAAAACGTGCGTTTCACGCTCCGAATTGCTCCTTTTGGCACAAAACGGGCCTTTCGTGCACAGAATCGCTGCTTTTCCTCAGTTTTGGCACAAAACGTGCGTTTCACGCCCCGAGTTGCTCCTTTTGGCACAAAACTGGCGTTTCGTGCACAGAATCGCCGCTTTTGCTCAGGTTTGGCACAAAACGTGCGTTTTGTGCACAGAATCGCCGCTTTTGCTCAGTTTTGGCACAAAACGTGCGTTTCACGCTCCGAATTACTCCTTTAGGCACAAAACGTGCCATTCACGCTCCGAATTGTTCCTTTTGGCACAAAGCAGGCGTTCAATGCACATAATCCCTGTTTTTGCGCAATTTTGGCACAAAACGTGCGTTCCACGCGCCGAATTGCTCCTTTTGGCACAAAACGGGCGTTTCGTGCACAGAATCGCCGCTTTTGCTCGTTATTGGCACAAAACATGCGTTTCGAGCACAGAATCGCCGCTTTTGCACAGTTTTGGCACAAAACGGGCGTTTCATGCACAGAATCGCCGCTTTTGCTCAGTTCTGGCACACAACGTGCGTTTCACGCACCGAATTAATCCTTTTCGCACAAAACGGGCGTTTCGTGCACAGAATCGCCGCTTTTGCACAGTTTTGGCACAAAACGGGCGTTTCATGCACAGAATCGCCGCTTTTGCTCAGTTCTGGCATACAACGTGCGTATCACGCACCGAATTGCTCCTTTTTGCACAAAACGGGCGTTTTGTGCACAGAATCGCCGATTTTGCTCAGTTTTGGCGGAAAACGTGCGTTTCGTGCACAGAATCACGGCTTTTGCTCAGTTTTGGCACAAAACGGGCTTTTCGTGAACAGAATCGCCGCTTTTGCTCAGTTGTGGCGCAATACGTGCGTTTCGTGCACGGAATCGCCGCTTTTGCTCAATTTTGGCGCAAAACGTGCGTTTCGTGCCCAGAATCGCCGCTTTTGTTCAGTTTTGGCACAAAACGAGCGTTTCACGCACCGAATTGCTCCTTTTCGCACAAAACGGGCGTTTCGTGCACAGAATCGCTCCTTCTGCTCAGTTTTGGCGCAAAACGTGCGTTTCGTGCACAGAATCGCCGGTTTTGATCAGTTTTGTCACAAAACGTGCGATTGGCGCACCGAATTGCTCCTTTTGGCACAAAACGGGCGTTTCGTGCATAGAATCGCCGCTTCTGCTCAGTTTTGGCGCAAAAGGTGCGTTTCGTGCACAGAATCGCCGCTTTTTCTCAGTTTTGGCACAAAACGTGCGTTTCGTGCACAGAATCGCCGCTTTTGCTCAGTTTTGGCACAAAACATGCGCTTCGTCGACAGAATCGCCGCTTTTGCTCAGTTTTGGCACAAAACGTGCGTTTCGTGCACAGAATCGCCGGTTTTGATCAGTTATGTAACAAAACGTGCGATTGACGCACCGTATTGCTGCTTTTGGCACAAAACTGGCGTTTCGTGCTCAGAATCGCCGCTTTTGCTCGTTATTGGCACAAAACATGCGTTTCGTGCACAAAATCGCCGCCTTTGCACAGTTTCGGCACAAAACCTGCGTTTTGTGCACAGAATCGCCGGTTTAGCTCAGTTTTGTCACAAAACGTGCGTTTCACGCACCAAATTGCTCCTTTTGGCTCAAAACGGCCGTTTCGTGCACAGAATAGCTGCTTTTGCACAGTTTTGGCACAAAACGTGCGTTTCGTGCACAGAATCGCCGGTTTTGATCAGTTTTGTCACAAAACGTGCGTTTGACGCACCGAATTGCTCCTTTTGGCACAGAACGTGCGTTTCGTGCACAGAATCACCGCTTTAGCTCTGTTTTTGCACAAAACGGGCTTTTCGTGAACCGAATCGCAGCTTTTGCTCAGTTTTGGCGCAAAACGTGCGTTTCGTGCACGGAATCGCCGCTTTTGCTCAGTTTTGGCACAAAACATGCGCTTCGTCGACAGAATCGCCGCTTTTGCTCAGTTTTGGCACAAAACGTGCGTTTCGTGCACAGAATCGCCGGTTTTGATCAGTTTTGTCACAAAACGTGCGCTTCGTCGACAGAATCGCCGCTTTTGCTCGATATTGGCACAAAACACGCGTTTCGTGCACAGAATCGCCGCTTTTGTACAAATTCGGCACAAAGCCTGCGTTTCGTGCACAGAATCGCCGCTTTTGCTTAGTTTTGGCACAACACGTGCGTTTCACGCACCGAATTGCTCCTTTTGGCACAAAACGGGCGTTTCGTGCACAGAATCGCCGCTTTTGCTCGTTATTGGCACAAAACATGCGTTTCGTGCACAGAATCGCCGCTTTTGCACAGATTTGGCACATATGGGCGTTTCATGCACCGAATCGCCGCTTTTGCTAAGTTCTGGCACACAACGTGCGTTTCACGCACCGAATTGCTCCTTTTCGCACAAAACGTGCGTTTCGTGCACAGAATCGCCGGTTTTGCTCAGTTTTGGCACATAACGTGCGTTTCGTGCACAGAATCGCCGCTTTTGCTCAGTTTTGGCACAAAACATGCGCTTCGTCCACAGAATCGCCGCTTTTGCTCAGTTTTGGCACATAACGTGCGTTTCGTGCACAGAATCGCCGCTTTTGCTCAGTTTTGGCACAAAACGTGCGTTTCACGAACCGAATTCCTCCTTTTGGCACAAAACGGGCGTTTCGTGCACAGAATTGCCGCTTTTGCTCAGTTCTGGCACACAACGTGCGTTTCGTGCACAGAATTGCCGCTTTTGCTCAGTTTTGTCACAAAACGTGCGTTTCACGCACCGAATTGCTCCTTTTCGCACAAAACGGGCGTTTCGTGCACAAAATCGCCGCTTTTGCTCAGTTTTGGCGCAAAACGTGCGTTTCGTGCACAGAATCACCGCTTTTGCTCAGTTTTGGCACAAAACGGGCTTTTCGTGCACGGAATCGCCGCTTTTGCTCAGCTTTGGCGCAAAACGTGCGTTTCGTGCACAGAATCGCCGGTTTTGATCAGTTTTGTCACACAACGTGCGATTGACGCACCCAATCGCTCCTTTTAGCACAAAACGGGCGTTTCGTCAACAGAATCGCCGCTTTTGCTCAGTTTTGGCACAAAACGCGTTTCGTGCACAGAATCGCCGCTTTTGATCAGTTTTGTCACAAAACGTGCGATTGACGCACCGAATTGCTCCTTTTGGCACAAAACGGGCGTTTCGTGCTCAGAATCGCCGCTTTTGCTCGTTATTGGCACAAAACATGCGTTTCGTGCACAGAATCGCCGCTTTTGCACAGTTTCGGCACAAAACCTGAGTTTCGTGCACAGAATCGCCGCTTTAGTTAAGTTTTGGCACAAAACCTGCGTTTCACGAACCGAATTCCTCCTTTTGGCACAAAGCGTGCGTTTCGTGCTCAGAATCGCCGCTTTTGCTCAGTTTTGGCACAAAACGTGCGTTTCACGAACCGAATTCCTCCTTTTGGCACAAAACGGGCGTTTCGTGCACAGAATTGCCGCTTTTGCTCAGTTCTGGCACACAACGTGCGTTTCGTGCACAGAATTGCCGCTTTTGCTCAGTTTTGTCACAAAACGTGCGTTTCACGCACCGAATTGCTCCTTTTCGCACAAAACGGGCGTTTCGTGCACAAAATCGCCGCTTTTGCTCAGTTTTGGCGCAAAACGTGCGTTTCGTGCACAGAATCACCGCTTTTGCTCAGTTTTGGCACAAAACGGGCTTTTCGTGCACGGAATCGCCGCTTTTGCTCAGCTTTGGCGCAAAACGTGCGTTTCGTGCACAGAATCGCCGGTTTTGATCAGTTTTGCCACACAACGTGCGATTGACGCACCCAATCGCTCCTTTTAGCACAAAACGGGCGTTTCGTCCACAGAATCGCCGCTTTTGCTCAGTTTTGGCACAAAACGCGTTTCGTGCACAGAATCGCCGCTTTTGATCAGTTTTGTCACAAAACGTGCGATTGACGCACCGAATTGCTCCTTTTGGCACAAAACGGGCGTTTCGTGCTCAGAATCGCCGCTTTTGCTCGTTATTGGCACAAAACATGCGTTTCGTGCACAGAATCGCCGCTTTTGCACAGTTTCGGCACAAAACCTGAGTTTCGTGCACAGAATCGCCGCTTTAGTTAAGTTTTGGCACAAAACCTGCGTTTCACGAACCGAATTCCTCCTTTTGGCACAAAGCGTGCGTTTCGTGCTCAGAATCGCCGCTTTTGCTCAGTTTTGGCACAAAACGCGTTTCGTGCACAGAATCGCCGCTTTTGATCAGTTTTGTCACAAGACGTGCGATTGACGCACCGAATTGTTCCTTTTGGCACAAAACGGGCGTTTCGTGCTCAGAATCGCCGCTTTTTCTCAGTTTTGGCACAAAACGTGCGATTCGTGCACAGAATCGCCGCTTTCGCTCAGTTTTGGCACAAAACGTGCGTTTCGTGCACAGAATCGCCGCTTTTGCACAGTTTGGGCACAAAACCTGCGTTTCGTGCACAGAATCGCCGCTTTTGCTCAGTTTTGGCACAAAACGCGCTTCGTCGACAGAATCGCCGCTTTTGCTCAGTTTCGGTACAGAGTGTGCGTTTCGTGCACAGAATCGCCGCTTTTTCTCAGTTTTGGCACAAAACGTGCGTTTGACGCACCGAATTGCTCCTTTTGGCACAAAACGGGCGTTTCGTGCACAGAGTCGCCGCTTTTGCTCAGTTTTGGCACAAAACGTGCGTTTCACGCACCGAATTGCGCCTTTTCGCACAAAAGGGGCATTTCGTGCACAGAATCGCCGTTTCTGCTCAGTTTTGGCACAAAACGCGCTTCGTCGACAGAATCGCCGCTTTTGCTCAGTTTTGGCATAAAACGTTTGTTTCACGCTCCGAACTGCTCCTTTTGGCACAAAACGGGTCTTTCGTGCACAGAATCGCCGCTCTTGCTCAGTTTTGACACAAAACGAGCGTTTCGTGTACAGAATCGCCGCTTTTGCTCAGTTTTGGCACAAAACGGGAGTTTCGTGCACAGAATCGCCGCTTTTGCTCAGTTTTAGCACAAAACGTGCGTTTCGTGCACAGAATCGCCGCTTTTGCTCAGTTTTGGCATAAACCGTGCGTTTCACGTTCCGAATTGCTCCTTATGGCACAAAACGTGCCTTTCGTGCACAGAATCGCCACTTTTCGTCAGTTTTGGCATAAAACGTGCGTTTCACGCTCCGAATTGCTCTTTTTGGCACAAAACGTGCGTTTCGTGCTCAGAATCGCCGCTTTACTCAGTTTTGGCTGAAAACGTGTTCTTCGTACACGGAATCGCCGCTTTTGCTCAGTTTTGTCACACAACGTGCGTTTCGTGCTCAGTATTGCCGCTCTTGCTCCTTTTGGCACAAAACGGGCGTTTCGTGCACAGAATCGCTCCTTCTGCTCAGTTTTGGCGCAAAACGTGCGTTTCGTGCACAGAATCGCCGGTTTTGATCAGTTTTGTCACAAAACGTGCGATTGGCGCACCGAATTGCTCCTTTTGGCACAAAACGGGCGTTTCGTGCATAGAATCGCCGCTTCTGCTCAGTTTTGGCGCAAAAGGTGCGTTTCGTGCACAGAATCGCCGCTTTTTCTCAGTTTTGGCACAAAACGTGCGTTTCGTGCACAGAATCGCCGCTTTTGCTCAGTTTTGGCACAAAACATGCGCTTCGTCCACAGAATCGCCGCTTTTGCTCAGTTTTGGCACAAAACGTGCGTTTCGTGCACAGAATTGCCGCTTTTGCTCAGTTTTAGCGCAAAACGTGCGTTTCGTGCACAGAATCACCGCTTTTTCTCAGCTTTGGCACAACACGTGCGTTTCGTGCACAGAATCGCCTCTTTTGCTCAGTTTTGTAACAAAACATGTGCTTCTACCACAGAATCACCGCTTTTGGTCAGTTTTGACACAAAACATGCTCTTCGTCCACAGAATCGGCGCTTTTCTCAGTTTTGGCACAAAACGTGCGTTTCGTGACAAAATTGCCGCTTTTGCTCAGTTTGGCGCAAAACGTGCGTTTCGTGCACAGAATCGCTCCTTCTGCTCAGTTTTGGCGCAAAACGTGCGTTTCGTGCACAGAATCACCGCTTTTTCTCAGTTTTGGCACAACACGTGCGTTTCGTGCACAGAATCGCCGCTTTTGCTTAGTTTTGACACATAACATGCTCTTCGTCCACAGAATCGCCGCTTTTGCTCAGTTTTGGCACAAAACGTGCGTTTCGTGCACAGAATCGCCGCTTTTGCTCAGTTTTGGCACAAAACATGCGCTTCGTCGACAGAATCGCCGCTTTTGCTCAGTTTTGGCACAAAACGTGCGTTTCGTGCACAGAATCGCCGGTGTTGATCAGTTTTGTCACAAAACGTGCGATTGACGCACCGAATTGCTCCTTTTGGCACAAAACGGGAGTTTCGTGCACAGAATCGCCGCTTTTGCTCAGTTTTGGAACAAAACGTTCGTTTCGTGCTCAGAATCGCCGCTTTTGCTCGTTATTGGCACAAAACACGCGTTTCGTGCACAGAATCGCCGCTATTGCTCAGTTTTGGAACAAAACGTGCGTTTGGTGCTCAGAATCGCCGCTTTTGCTCGTTATTGGCACAAAACACGCGTTTCGTGCACAGAATCGCCGCTATTGCTCAGTTTTGGCACAAAACGTGCGTTTCGTGCTCAGAATCGCCGCTTTTGCTCGTTATTGGCACAAAACATGCGTTTCTTGCACAGAATCGCCGCTTTTGCTCAGTTTTGACACAAAACGTGCGCTTCGTGCACAGAATCGCCGCTTTTGCTCAGTTTTGGTACAAAACGTGCGTTTCACGAACCGAATTCCTCCTTTTGGCACAAATCCCGAGTTTCATGCACAGAATCGCCGCTTTTGCTCAGTTTTGGAACAAAACGTTCGTTTCGTGCTCAGAATCGCCGCTTTTGCTCATTATTGGCACAAAACATGCGTTTCGTGCACAGAATCTCCGCTTTTGCACAGTTTCGTCACAAAACCTGCGTTTCGTGCTCAGAATCGCCGCTTTTGCTTAGTTTTGGCACAAAACCTGCGTTTCACGCATCGAATTGCTCCTTTTGGCGCAAAACGTGCGTTTCGTGTTCAGAATCGCCGTTTTTGCTCGTTATTGGCACAAAACATGCGTTTCGTGCACAAAATCGCTGCTTTTGCTCAGTTTTAGCACAAAACGAGCGTTTCGTGCACAGAATCGCCGCTTCACTCTGTTTTGGCTGAAAACGTGTTCTTCGTACACAGAATCGCCGCTTTTGCTCAGTTTTGGCACAGAACGTGCGTTTCGTGCACAGAATCGCCGCTTCTGCACAGTTTTGGCACAAAATGTGCGTTTCGTGCACAGAATCGCCGCTTTTGCTCAGTTTTGGCATAAAACGTGCGTTTCACGAACCGAACTGCTCCTTTTGGCACAAAACGGGCCTTTCGTGCACCGAATCGCCGCTTTTGCTCAGTTTTGGCATAAAACGTGCGTTTCGTGCACAGAATCGCCGCTTTTGCTCATTATTGGCACAAAACATGCGTTTCGTGCACAGAATCTCCGCTTTTGCACAGTTTCGTCACAAAACCTGCGTTTCGTGCTCAGAATCGCCGCTTTTGCTTAGTTTTGGCACAAAACCTGCGTTTCACGCATCGAATTGCTCCTTTTGGCGCAAAACGTGCGTTTCGTGTTCAGAATCGCCGTTTTTGCTCGTTATTGGCACAAAACATGCGTTTCGTGCACAGAATCGCCGCTTTAGATAAGTTTTGGCACAAAACCTGCGTTTCACGCATCGAATTGCTCCTTTTGGCGCAAGACGTGCGTTTCGTGCACAGAATCGCCGCTTTTGCACAGTTTTATCACAAAACGGGCGCTTCGTGCACAGAATCGCCGGTTTTGCGGAGTTTTGGCACAAAACGTGCATTTCACGAACCGAATTCCTCCTTTTGGCACAAAGCGTGCGTTTCGTGCTCAGAATCGCCGCCTTTGCTCAGTTTTGGCACAAAACATGCGTTTCGTGCACAGAATCGCCGCTTTAGATAAGTTTTGGCACAAAACCTGCGTTTCACGCATCGAATTGCTCCTTTTGGCGCAAGACGTGCGTTTCGTGCTCAGAATCGCCGCTTTTGCTCATTATTGGCACAAAACATGCGTTTCGTGCACAGAATCTCCGCTTTTGCACAGTTTCGTCACAAAACCTGCGTTTCGTGCTCAGAATCGCCGCTTTTGCTTAGTTTTGGCACAAAACCTGCGTTTCACGCATCGAATTGCTCCTTTTGGCGCAAAACGTGCGTTTCGTGTTCAGAATCGCCGTTTTTGCTCGTTATTGGCACAAAACATGCGTTTCGTGCACAAAATCGCTGCTTTTGCTCAGTTTTAGCACAAAACGAGCGTTTCGTGCACAGAATCGCCGCTTCACTCTGTTTTGGCTGAAAACGTGTTCTTCGTACACAGAATCGCCGCTTTTGCTCAGTTTTGGCACAGAACGTGCGTTTCGTGCACAGAATCGCCGCTTCTGCACAGTTTTGGCACAAAATGTGCGTTTCGTGCACAGAATCGCCGCTTTTGCTCAGTTTTGGCATAAAACGTGCGTTTCACGAACCGAACTGCTCCTTTTGGCACAAAACGGGCCTTTCGTGCACCGAATCGCCGCTTTTGCTCAGTTTTGGCATAAAACGTGCGTTTCGTGCACAGAATCGCCGCCCATGCTCAGTTTTGGCACAAAACGTGTGTTTCGTGCACAGAATCGCCGCTTTTGCTCAGTTTTAGCACAAAACGAGCGTTTCGTGCACAGAATCGCCGCTTCACTCTGTTTTGGCTGAAAACGTGTTCTTCGTACACAGAATCGCCGCTTTTGCTCAGTTTTGGCACAGAACGTGCGTTCTACGCGGCGAATTGCTCCTTTTGGCACAAAACGTTCGTTCTGTGCACAGAATCGCCGCTTTTGCTCAGTTTTGGCACAAAACATGCGCTTCGTCGACAGAATCGCCGCTTTTGCTCAGTTTTGGCACAAAACGTGCGTTTCGTGCACAGAATCGCCGGTTTTGATCAGTTATGTAACAAAACGTGCGATTGACGCACCGTATTGCTGCTTTTGGCACAAAACTGGCGTTTCGTGCTCAGAATCGCCGCTTTTGCTCGTTATTGGCACAAAACATGCGTTTCGTGCACAAAATCGCCGCCTTTGCACAGTTTCGGCACAAAACCTGCGTTTTGTGCACAGAATCGCCGGTTTAGCTCAGTTTTGTCACAAAACGTGCGTTTCACGCACCAAATTGCTCCTTTTGGCTCAAAACGGCCGTTTCGTGCACAGAATAGCTGCTTTTGCACAGTTTTGGCACAAAACGTGCGTTTCGTGCACAGAATCGCCGGTTTTGATCAGTTTTGTCACAAAACGTGCGTTTGACGCACCGAATTGCTCCTTTTGGCACAGAACGTGCGTTTCGTGCACAGAATCACCGCTTTAGCTCTGTTTTTGCACAAAACGGGCTTTTCGTGAACCGAATCGCAGCTTTTGCTCAGTTTTGGCGCAAAACGTGCGTTTCGTGCACGGAATCGCCGCTTTTGCTCAGTTTTGGCACAAAACATGCGCTTCGTCGACAGAATCGCCGCTTTTGCTCAGTTTTGGCACAAAACGTGCGTTTCGTGCACAGAATCGCCGGTTTTGATCAGTTTTGTCACAAAACGTGCGCTTCGTCGACAGAATCGCCGCTTTTGCTCGATATTGGCACAAAACACGCGTTTCGTGCACAGAATCGCCGCTTTTGTACAAATTCGGCACAAAGCCTGCGTTTCGTGCACAGAATCGCCGCTTTTGCTTAGTTTTGGCACAACACGTGCGTTTCACGCACCGAATTGCTCCTTTTGGCACAAAACGGGCGTTTCGTGCACAGAATCGCCGCTTTTGCTCGTTATTGGCACAAAACATGCGTTTCGTGCACAGAATCGCCGCTTTTGCACAGATTTGGCACATATGGGCGTTTCATGCACCGAATCGCCGCTTTTGCTAAGTTCTGGCACACAACGTGCGTTTCACGCACCGAATTGCTCCTTTTCGCACAAAACGTGCGTTTCGTGCACAGAATCGCCGGTTTTGCTCAGTTTTGGCACATAACGTGCGTTTCGTGCACAGAATCGCCGCTTTTGCTCAGTTTTGGCACAAAACATGCGCTTCGTCCACAGAATCGCCGCTTTTGCTCAGTTTTGGCACATAACGTGCGTTTCGTGCACAGAATCGCCGCTTTTGCTCAGTTTTGGCACAAAACGTGCGTTTCACGAACCGAATTCCTCCTTTTGGCACAAAACGGGCGTTTCGTGCACAGAATTGCCGCTTTTGCTCAGTTCTGGCACACAACGTGCGTTTCGTGCACAGAATTGCCGCTTTTGCTCAGTTTTGTCACAAAACGTGCGTTTCACGCACCGAATTGCTCCTTTTCGCACAAAACGGGCGTTTCGTGCACAAAATCGCCGCTTTTGCTCAGTTTTGGCGCAAAACGTGCGTTTCGTGCACAGAATCACCGCTTTTGCTCAGTTTTGGCACAAAACGGGCTTTTCGTGCACGGAATCGCCGCTTTTGCTCAGCTTTGGCGCAAAACGTGCGTTTCGTGCACAGAATCGCCGGTTTTGATCAGTTTTGTCACACAACGTGCGATTGACGCACCCAATCGCTCCTTTTAGCACAAAACGGGCGTTTCGTCAACAGAATCGCCGCTTTTGCTCAGTTTTGGCACAAAACGCGTTTCGTGCACAGAATCGCCGCTTTTGATCAGTTTTGTCACAAAACGTGCGATTGACGCACCGAATTGCTCCTTTTGGCACAAAACGGGCGTTTCGTGCTCAGAATCGCCGCTTTTGCTCGTTATTGGCACAAAACATGCGTTTCGTGCACAGAATCGCCGCTTTTGCACAGTTTCGGCACAAAACCTGAGTTTCGTGCACAGAATCGCCGCTTTAGTTAAGTTTTGGCACAAAACCTGCGTTTCACGAACCGAATTCCTCCTTTTGGCACAAAGCGTGCGTTTCGTGCTCAGAATCGCCGCTTTTGCTCAGTTTTGGCACAAAACGTGCGTTTCACGAACCGAATTCCTCCTTTTGGCACAAAACGGGCGTTTCGTGCACAGAATTGCCGCTTTTGCTCAGTTCTGGCACACAACGTGCGTTTCGTGCACAGAATTGCCGCTTTTGCTCAGTTTTGTCACAAAACGTGCGTTTCACGCACCGAATTGCTCCTTTTCGCACAAAACGGGCGTTTCGTGCACAAAATCGCCGCTTTTGCTCAGTTTTGGCGCAAAACGTGCGTTTCGTGCACAGAATCACCGCTTTTGCTCAGTTTTGGCACAAAACGGGCTTTTCGTGCACGGAATCGCCGCTTTTGCTCAGCTTTGGCGCAAAACGTGCGTTTCGTGCACAGAATCGCCGGTTTTGATCAGTTTTGCCACACAACGTGCGATTGACGCACCCAATCGCTCCTTTTAGCACAAAACGGGCGTTTCGTCCACAGAATCGCCGCTTTTGCTCAGTTTTGGCACAAAACGCGTTTCGTGCACAGAATCGCCGCTTTTGATCAGTTTTGTCACAAAACGTGCGATTGACGCACCGAATTGCTCCTTTTGGCACAAAACGGGCGTTTCGTGCTCAGAATCGCCGCTTTTGCTCGTTATTGGCACAAAACATGCGTTTCGTGCACAGAATCGCCGCTTTTGCACAGTTTCGGCACAAAACCTGAGTTTCGTGCACAGAATCGCCGCTTTAGTTAAGTTTTGGCACAAAACCTGCGTTTCACGAACCGAATTCCTCCTTTTGGCACAAAGCGTGCGTTTCGTGCTCAGAATCGCCGCTTTTGCTCAGTTTTGGCACAAAACGCGTTTCGTGCACAGAATCGCCGCTTTTGATCAGTTTTGTCACAAGACGTGCGATTGACGCACCGAATTGTTCCTTTTGGCACAAAACGGGCGTTTCGTGCTCAGAATCGCCGCTTTTTCTCAGTTTTGGCACAAAACGTGCGATTCGTGCACAGAATCGCCGCTTTCGCTCAGTTTTGGCACAAAACGTGCGTTTCGTGCACAGAATCGCCGCTTTTGCACAGTTTGGGCACAAAACCTGCGTTTCGTGCACAGAATCGCCGCTTTTGCTCAGTTTTGGCACAAAACGCGCTTCGTCGACAGAATCGCCGCTTTTGCTCAGTTTCGGTACAGAGTGTGCGTTTCGTGCACAGAATCGCCGCTTTTTCTCAGTTTTGGCACAAAACGTGCGTTTGACGCACCGAATTGCTCCTTTTGGCACAAAACGGGCGTTTCGTGCACAGAGTCGCCGCTTTTGCTCAGTTTTGGCACAAAACGTGCGTTTCACGCACCGAATTGCGCCTTTTCGCACAAAAGGGGCATTTCGTGCACAGAATCGCCGTTTCTGCTCAGTTTTGGCACAAAACGCGCTTCGTCGACAGAATCGCCGCTTTTGCTCAGTTTTGGCATAAAACGTTTGTTTCACGCTCCGAACTGCTCCTTTTGGCACAAAACGGGTCTTTCGTGCACAGAATCGCCGCTCTTGCTCAGTTTTGACACAAAACGAGCGTTTCGTGTACAGAATCGCCGCTTTTGCTCAGTTTTGGCACAAAACGGGAGTTTCGTGCACAGAATCGCCGCTTTTGCTCAGTTTTAGCACAAAACGTGCGTTTCGTGCACAGAATCGCCGCTTTTGCTCAGTTTTGGCATAAACCGTGCGTTTCACGTTCCGAATTGCTCCTTATGGCACAAAACGTGCCTTTCGTGCACAGAATCGCCACTTTTCGTCAGTTTTGGCATAAAACGTGCGTTTCACGCTCCGAATTGCTCTTTTTGGCACAAAACGTGCGTTTCGTGCTCAGAATCGCCGCTTTACTCAGTTTTGGCTGAAAACGTGTTCTTCGTACACGGAATCGCCGCTTTTGCTCAGTTTTGTCACACAACGTGCGTTTCGTGCTCAGTATTGCCGCTCTTGCTCCTTTTGGCACAAAACGGGCGTTTCGTGCACAGAATCGCTCCTTCTGCTCAGTTTTGGCGCAAAACGTGCGTTTCGTGCACAGAATCGCCGGTTTTGATCAGTTTTGTCACAAAACGTGCGATTGGCGCACCGAATTGCTCCTTTTGGCACAAAACGGGCGTTTCGTGCATAGAATCGCCGCTTCTGCTCAGTTTTGGCGCAAAAGGTGCGTTTCGTGCACAGAATCGCCGCTTTTTCTCAGTTTTGGCACAAAACGTGCGTTTCGTGCACAGAATCGCCGCTTTTGCTCAGTTTTGGCACAAAACATGCGCTTCGTCCACAGAATCGCCGCTTTTGCTCAGTTTTGGCACAAAACGTGCGTTTCGTGCACAGAATTGCCGCTTTTGCTCAGTTTTAGCGCAAAACGTGCGTTTCGTGCACAGAATCACCGCTTTTTCTCAGCTTTGGCACAACACGTGCGTTTCGTGCACAGAATCGCCTCTTTTGCTCAGTTTTGTAACAAAACATGTGCTTCTACCACAGAATCACCGCTTTTGGTCAGTTTTGACACAAAACATGCTCTTCGTCCACAGAATCGGCGCTTTTCTCAGTTTTGGCACAAAACGTGCGTTTCGTGACAAAATTGCCGCTTTTGCTCAGTTTGGCGCAAAACGTGCGTTTCGTGCACAGAATCGCTCCTTCTGCTCAGTTTTGGCGCAAAACGTGCGTTTCGTGCACAGAATCACCGCTTTTTCTCAGTTTTGGCACAACACGTGCGTTTCGTGCACAGAATCGCCGCTTTTGCTTAGTTTTGACACATAACATGCTCTTCGTCCACAGAATCGCCGCTTTTGCTCAGTTTTGGCACAAAACGTGCGTTTCGTGCACAGAATCGCCGCTTTTGCTCAGTTTTGGCACAAAACATGCGCTTCGTCGACAGAATCGCCGCTTTTGCTCAGTTTTGGCACAAAACGTGCGTTTCGTGCACAGAATCGCCGGTGTTGATCAGTTTTGTCACAAAACGTGCGATTGACGCACCGACTTGCTCCTTTTGGCACAAAACGGGAGTTTCGTGCACAGAATCGCCGCTTTTGCTCAGTTTTGGAACAAAACGTTCGTTTCGTGCTCAGAATCGCCGCTTTTGCTCGTTATTGGCACAAAACACGCGTTTCGTGCACAGAATCGCCGCTATTGCTCAGTTTTGGAACAAAACGTGCGTTTGGTGCTCAGAATCGCCGCTTTTGCTCGTTATTGGCACAAAACACGCGTTTCGTGCACAGAATCGCCGCTATTGCTCAGTTTTGGCACAAAACGTGCGTTTCGTGCTCAGAATCGCCGCTTTTGCTCGTTATTGGCACAAAACATGCGTTTCTTGCACAGAATCGCCGCTTTTGCTCAGTTTTGACACAAAACGTGCGCTTCGTGCACAGAATCGCCGCTTTTGCTCAGTTTTGGTACAAAACGTGCGTTTCACGAACCGAATTCCTCCTTTTGGCACAAATCCCGAGTTTCATGCACAGAATCGCCGCTTTTGCTCAGTTTTGGAACAAAACGTTCGTTTCGTGCTCAGAATCGCCGCTTTTGCTCGTTATTGGCACAAAACATGCGTTTCGTGCACAGAATCTCCGCTTTTGCACAGTTTCGTCACAAAACCTGCGTTTCGTGCTCAGAATCGCCGCTTTTGCTTAGTTTTGGCACAAAACGTGCGTTTCACGCACCCAATTGCTCCTTTTGGCACAAAACGGGCGTTTCGTGCTCAGAATCGCCGCTTTTGCTCAGTTTTGGCACAAACGTGCGGTTCGTGCACAGAATCGCCGCATTTGCTCAGTTTTGGCGCAAAACGTGCGTTTCACGCACCCAATTGCTCCTTTTGGCACAAAACGGGCGTTTCGTGCTCAGAATCGCCGCTTTTGCTCAGTTTTGGAACAAAACGTTCGTTTCGTGCTCAGAATCGCCGCTTTTGCTCGTTATTGGCACAAAACACGCGTTTCGTGCACAGAATCGCCGCTATTGCTCAGTTTTGGAACAAAACGTGCGTTTGGTGCTCAGAATCGCCGCTTTTGCTCGTTATTGGCACAAAACACGCGCTTCGTGCACAGAATCGCCGCTATTGCTCAGTTTTGGCACAAAACGTGCGTTTCGTGCTCAGAATCGCCGCTTTTGCTCGTTATTGGCACAAAACATGCGTTTCTTGCACAGAATCGCCGCTTTTGCTCAGTTTTGACACAAAACGTGCGCTTCGTGCACAGAATCGCCGCTTTTGCTCAGTTTTGGTACAAAACGGGCGTTTCGTGCACAGAATTGCCGCTTTTGCTCAGTTTTGTCACAAAACGTGCGTTTGACGCTCCGAATTGCTCCTTTTGGCACAAAACGGGCGTTTCGTGCACAGAGTCGCCGCTTTTGCTCAGTTTTGGCGCAAAACGTGCGTTTCGTGCTCAGAATTGCCGCTTTTGCTCGTTATTGGCAGAAAACATGCGTTTCGTGCACAGAATCGCCGCTTTTGCATAGTTTCGGCACAAAACCTGCGTTTCGTGCACAGAATCGCCGCTTTAGTTTAGTTTTGGCACAAAACCTGTGTTTCACGCATCGAATTGCTCCTTTTGGCACAAAACGGGTGTTTCGTGCACAGAATCACCGCTTTTGCTCAGTTTTGGCACAAATCCCGCGTTTCGTACACAGAATCGCTGCTTTTGGTCAGTTTTGGCACAAAACGTGCGTTTCGTGCACAGAATCGCCGGTTTTGCTCAGTTTTGTCACAAAACATGCGTTTGACGCACCGAATCGCCGCTTTTGCACAGTTTTGGCACAAAACGGGCGCTTCGTGCGCAGAATCGCCGCTTTTGCTCAGTTTTGGCATAAATCCCGCGTTTCGTGCACAGAATCGCCGCTTTTGCTCAGTTTTGGCACAAAACGTGCGTTTCGTGCACAGAATCGCCGCTTTTGCTCAGTTTTGGCACAAAACATGCGTTTCGTGCACGGAACCGCCGCTTTTGTTCAGTTTTGGCACAAAACTTGCGTTTCACGCACCGAATTGCTCCTTTTCGCACAAAACGGGCATTTCGGGCACAGAATCACCGCTTTTGCTCAGTTTTGGCGCAAAACATGCGTTTCGTGCTCAAAATCGCCGCTTTAGTTAAGTTTTGGCACAAAACCTGCGTTTCGTGCACAGAATCGCCGCGTTTGCTTAGTTTGGTCACAACACGTGCGTTTGACGCACCGAATTGCTCCTTTTGGCACAAAACTGGCGTTTCGTGCACAGAGTCGCCGCTTTTTCTCAGTTTTGGCACAAAACGTTCGTTTCGTGCACAAAATCGCCGGTTTTGATCAGTTTTGCCACAAAACGTGCGTTTCACGCACCGAATTGCTCCTTTTCGCACAAAACGGGCGTTTCGTGCTCAGAATCGCCGCTTTTGCTCAGTTTTGGCACAAAACGCGCTTCGTCGACAGAATCGCCGCTTTTGCTCAGTTTTAGCACAGAACGTGCGTTTCGTGCACAGAATCGCCGCTTTTTCTCAGTTTTGGCACAAAACGTTCGTTTCGTGCACAAAATCGCCGGTTTTGATCAGTTTTGCCACAAAACGTGCGTTTCACGCACCGAATTGCTCCTTTTCGCACAAAACGGGCGTTTCGTGCACAGAATCGCTGCTTTTGTTCAGTTTTGGCACAAAACGTGCGATTCGTGCACAGAATCGCCGGTTTTGCACAGTTTTTGCACAAAACCTCCGTTTCACGAATCGAATTAATCCTTTTGGCACAAAACGGGTGTTTCGTGCACAGAACCGCCGCTTTTTCTCAGTTTTGGCACAAATCCCGCGTTTCGTTCACAGAATTGCCGGTTTTGATCAGTTTTGTCACAAAACGTGCGATTGACGCACCGAATTGCTCCTTTTGGCACAAAACGGGCGTTTCGTGCGCAGAATCGCCGCTTCTGCTCAGTTCTGGCGCAAAACGTGCGTTTCGTGCACAGAATCGCTGCTTTTGCTCAGTCTTGTCACAAAACGTGCGTTTGACGCACCAGACTGCTCCTTTTGGTACTGTAGCGCCGGGCAGAATTACTCGAGGACGAACTCATTGTTTATAAAAGTAACTCGGCACTGTACAACGAGTTTATTTACAAGAGGGAAGGAAACTTTGTACAATAGCAAAGATATCTCGTATCGCAAGAGCACGTCCGTATCTGACAGGTTGTCGTATTCGACTCTTTGAATATTTGCCGCTTTCTTGATAGCAACCGGAAGCTCGAATGCTAGCTTCCGCTCGCTCTTCGGGGCAGCTTCATATCGTTGCGGAACATCTTCACGCTGTCGCAACGATGCAGCTTCGTGGCATTGCGCGGCACCTTCACGCCGTCGCAACAGTACAAAACGGGCGTTTCGTGCACAGAATTGCCGCTTTTGCACAGTTTCGGCACAAAACCTGCGTTTCGTGCTCAGAATCGCCGCTTTTGCACAGTTTTGGCACAAAACGGGCGTTTCGTGCACAGAATCGCCGCTTTTGCTCAGTTTTGGCACAAAACGTGCGTTTCACGAACCGAATTGCTCCTTTTGGCACAAAGCGTGCGTTTCCTGCTCAGAATCGCCGCTTTTGCTCAGTTTTCGCACAAAACGGGCGTTTCGTACACAGAATCGCCGCTTTTGCTCAGTTTTGGCACAAAACGTGCGTTTCACGAACCGAATTCCTCCTTTTGGCACAAATCCCGCGTTTCGTGCACAGAATCGCCGCTTTTGCTCAGTTTTGGAACAAAACGTTCGTTTCGTGCTCAGAATCGCCGCTTTTGCTCGTTATTGGCACAAAACACGCGTTTCGTGCACAGAATCGCCACTATTGCTCAGTTTTGGAACAAAACGTGCGTTTGGTGCTCAGAATCGCCGCTTTTGCTCGTTATTGGCACAAAACACGCGTTTCGTGCACAGAATCGCCGCTATTGCTCAGTTTTGGCACAAAACGTGCGTTTCGTGCTCAGAATCGCCGCTTTTGCTCGTTATTGGCACAAAACATGCGTTTCGTGCACAGAATCGCCGCTTTTGCTCAGTTTTGACACAAAACGTGCGCTTCGTGCTCAGAATCGCCGCTTTTGCTCAGTTTTGGCTGAAAACGTGCGTTTCGTGCACAGAATCGCCGCTTTTGCTCAGTCTTGTCACAAAACGTGCGTTTGACGCACCAGACTGCTCCTTTTGGTACTGTAGCGCCGGGCAGAATTACTCGAGGACGAACTCATTGTTTATATAAAATAATTTTTGGAAAAAAAATATAACCGACTTCGAAATGCACTAAAAAGAATAAAATAATATTTAATTCTCTTCGTGGGTTTCTCTCCAGCTATGTATAACATTTATGACAATATTACATTCCATGTTAGATAAAATGCATATTTTTCGGAGGCGGGCAGGGTCAAAAATTTTCTCAGAATCAAACAATTTTCGTAACTTTCAGTACAGGAAATGTTTAATTGAAAACTGTCTAAACGAAACATGTTGCTGATTGCAATTTGTTTGGGGTATGGCGGGCTTGATAACAGATGAGCGTCAAGAAAAACTCATTGATACGTGACAACGTGGAAGAATGAAACTGCATAGTGGTCAGTTTCGGCGTACAAAATGTTTTTCAATCAAAACTTTCTATATGACAGATGTTGCTGATTATGATTTGATTGAAGGTGGACTTGGCACTGAACGGTCCGAAACAGAAAATGCATTTTTGATCCTGCCCGCCTCCGAAAAATATGCATTTTATCTAACATGGAATGTAATATTGTCATAAATGTTATACATAGCTGGAGAGAAACCCACGAAGAGAATTAAATATTATTTTATTCTTTTTAGTGCATTTCGAAGTCGGTTATATTTTTTTTCCAAAAATTATTTTATTTCACTCTTTTTAGTGGCGATCTTTGCATTCTCTGCGAAGTAATAGCCACATACTGTATAACGGTGTTCCTCTCTTCATATATTATATCTCATCGTTATGAAATCAAGGTATACATACGATTGTCAGCGGAAGTATTCATGTTCATTTCTGAAACAAAAGTACATACATGTCTCTGTAGTATCATCGTAGTAAAAAGATAAAAAACACACACACGCCCGCACGCCCGCGCGCCAACCCGCCCGCACGCCCGCCCGGACGCCCGCCCGCACGCACGCCCGCCCGCCCGCACGCCCGCCCGCACGCCCGCGCGCCCGCCAGCCCGCCCGCACGCCCGCACGCCCGCCCGCACGCCCGCCCGCACGCACGCCCGCACGCCCGCGCGCCCGCCCGCACGCACGCACGCCCGCCCGCCCGCACGCCCGCCCGCACGCCCGCGCGCCGACCCGCCCGCCCGCGCGCCCGCACGCCCGCCCGCACGCACACCGACCCGCCCGCCCGCGCGCCCGCCCGCCCGCGCGCCCGCACGCCCGCACGCACGCACGCCCGCCCGCACGCCCGCCCGCACGCACGCCGACCCGCCCGACCGCGCGCCCGCACGCCCGCACGCACGCACGCCCGCCCGCACGCCCGCCCGCACGCACGCCCGCCCGCCCGCACGCACGCCCGCCCGCACGCCCGCGCGCCCGCCAGCCCGCACGCCCGCCCGCCCGCGCGCCCGCACGCAGGTGGAGGTACGTATATAAAATACGTAAAACCACACAACCCGCGGTCGGTCATGCGGGCGTGTGTTCCGTGCGTCCTTGCGAGTGTTTTTTTTTCTTTTCACTACGATTATACTACAGAAACATGTATGTACTTTTGTTTCAGACATGAACATGGATACTAATGCTGCAATATACCTAACTCCTCTACTGAAATCCTTAATAATCATATTGTATTGGAATAAATAGTAAGCAATTATATAAAATACGTAAAACCACACAAAATTTACGAAATTATACATAATTCTTTCAAATCTCACGTAACAACTGGGATTTACTGTGTCTGATGTAACATATAGGAAAGTAGGATATTGCTTGATTCGCACTTCCCACTTGCCATGTGGCCGTCACGCTAGAAACATAATTATTGCAATAAGAGTTGTAATTAGTAATGGACGGAACAGCAGCGGTAGGTAGAGAAGGGAAGGAAAGGGATTGATATGAAAGGGAAGGGGAGCGAGGGGAGGAAAGGAAGGGGCAGGGCGAGTTGGGTTTGGAAGGGAAAGATAAGGAAGTGCAGGGAAGTGCAGGGAAGCGAAGGGAGGTGCTGGGGTGCGAAGGGAAGTGTAGGAAAGTGGAGGGAATGTTGCAAATGGGAACATCGTGTAAACATCTCCGGTCGCAAAATGTAATACTAGGCTTCATCGATATTAAGCCGATTATGCGCGAAATAGTACGGTTTTTGCAATAAACGTGGGAAGAGACGAAAAATGCATAATATGTTTGTTGCTAGACCAACTGGAAGTCATACCCTACAAGATCCAACAAGTTTCGATCCGATTGGTCAATTCATCATGGAGTAATCGGTGACCATACATGACGTGGACGAAACAGTACGCTTCTATGCAATAAAAAAGGGGTACACGATGATAAAATGCAAAATGTTTTTTATACGGGGCCAACTGGGGGGCACACCCTACTAGATACGAAAAATTTCGTTCCGATTGGTCGATCCATCTCGGAGAAATCGCCGGACATACATGACGCGGACGAAATGGTACTCTTTGATTTGTAGTAATTTATAATAAAACATGATAAAACAGGGTAACCAATGTTAAAATAAAAAATGTATTTTATCCCGTTTCTAGTGGGGGTCATAGCCTACAAGATGAAAAAGGTTTTGTTCGGATTGGTCCATCCATCTCGGCGTAATCGGTGACCAAACCTAGCATGTACAAAACTGTGTTTTTGCAATAAAAAAGGGGTAAAGAATGAAAAAATGCAAAATGTTTTTCTTACGGGACCAACTGGGAGTCATACCCTACAAGATGTAAAAGGTTTCATCCCGATTGGTCCAGCCATCTCGGCGTAATCGGCGGACATACATAAAAAAAAAAAAAAAAAAAAAAAAAAAAAAAATATACTGATCGAATTGAGTAACCTCCTCCTTTTCGAAGTCGGTTAAAAAGTAACTCGGCACTGTACAACGAGTTTATTTACAAGAGGGAAGGAAACTTTGTACAATAGCAAAGATATCTCGTATCGCAAGAGCACGTCCGTATCTGACAGGTTGTCGTATTCGACTCTTTGAATATTTGCCGCTTTCTTGATAGCAACCGGAAGCTCGAATGCTAGCTTCCGCTCGCTCTTCGGGGCAGCTTCATATCGTTGCGGAACATCTTCACGCTGTCGCAACGATGCAGCTTCGTGGCATTGCGCGGCACCTTCACGCCGTCGCAACAGTACAAAACGGGCGTTTCGTGCACAGAATTGCCGCTTTTGCACAGTTTCGGCACAAAACCTGCGTTTCGTGCTCAGAATCGCCGCTTTTGCACAGTTTTGGCACAAAACGGGCGTTTCGTGCACAGAATCGCCGCTTTTGCTCAGTTTTGGCACAAAACGTGCGTTTCACGAACCGAATTGCTCCTTTTGGCACAAAGCGTGCGTTTCCTGCTCAGAATCGCCGCTTTTGCTCAGTTTTCGCACAAAACGGGCGTTTCGTACACAGAATCGCCGCTTTTGCTCAGTTTTGGCACAAAACGTGCGTTTCACGAACCGAATTCCTCCTTTTGGCACAAATCCCGCGTTTCGTGCACAGAATCGCCGCTTTTGCTCAGTTTTGGAACAAAACGTTCGTTTCGTGCTCAGAATCGCCGCTTTTGCTCGTTATTGGCACAAAACACGCGTTTCGTGCACAGAATCGCCACTATTGCTCAGTTTTGGAACAAAACGTGCGTTTGGTGCTCAGAATCGCCGCTTTTGCTCGTTATTGGCACAAAACACGCGTTTCGTGCACAGAATCGCCGCTATTGCTCAGTTTTGGCACAAAACGTGCGTTTCGTGCTCAGAATCGCCGCTTTTGCTCGTTATTGGCACAAAACATGCGTTTCGTGCACAGAATCGCCGCTTTTGCTCAGTTTTGACACAAAACGTGCGCTTCGTGCTCAGAATCGCCGCTTTTGCTCAGTTTTGGCTGAAAACGTGCGTTTCGTGCACAGAATCGCCGCTTTTGCTCAGTTTTGGCACAAAACGTGCGTTTCACGAACCGAATTCCTCCTTTTGGCACAAATCCCGCGTTTCGTGCACAGAATCGCCGCTTTTTCTCAGTTTTTTAACAAAACGTGCGTTTCGTGCTCAGAATCGCCGCTTTTGCTCGTTATTGGCACAAAACACGCGTTTCGTGCACAGAATCGCCGCTTTTGCTCAGTTTTGGCGCAAAACGTGCGTTTCGTGCACTGAATCGCCGCTTTTGCACAGTTTCGGCACAAAACCTGCGATTCGTGCTCAGAATCGCCGCTTTTGCTTAGTTTTGGCACAAAACGTGCGTTTCGTGCACAGAATCGCCGGTTTTTTCTCAGTTTTGTCACAAAACGTGCGATTGACGCACCGAATTGCTCCTTTTGGCACAAAACGGGCGTTTGGTGCACAGAATCGCTGCTTTTGCTCAGTTTTGGCTGAAAACGTGCATTTCGTGCACAGAATCGCCGCAATTGCTCAGTTTTGGCACAAAACGTGCGCTTCGTGCACAGAATCGCCGCTTTTGCTCAGTTTTGGCTCAAAACGTGCGTTTCACGAACCGAATTGCTCCTTTTGGTACAAACGGGCGTTTCTTGCACAGAGTCGAAGCTTTTGTCCAGTTTTGGGGCAAAACGTGCGTTTCGTGCTCAGAATCGCCGCTTCTGCTCGTTATTGGCACAAAACATGCGTTTCGTGCCCAGAATCTCCGCTTTTGCACAGTTTCGGCACAAAACCTGCGTTTCACGCATCGAATTGCTCCTTTTGGCGCAAAACGTGCGTTTCGTGCTCAGAATCGCCGCTTTTGCTCAGTTTTGGCTCAAAACGTGCGTTTCACGAACCGAATTGCTCCTTTTGGTACAAACGGGCGTTTCTTGCCCAGAGTCGCCGCTTTTGTCCAGTTTTGGGGCAAAACGTGCGTTTCGTGCTCAGAATCGCCGCCTCTGCTCGTTATTGGCACAAAACATGCGTTTCGTGCCCAGAATCTCCGCTTTTGCACAGTTTCGGCACAGATCGTGTGTTTCGTGCACAGAATCGCCGCTTTTGCTCAGTTCTGGCACGAAACGTGCGTTTCACGCTCCGAATTACTCCTTTTGGCACAAAACGTTCCATTCACGCTCCGAATTGTTCCTTTTGGCACAAAACAGGCGTTTCATGCACATAATCGCTGTTTTTGCGCAATTTTGGCACAAAACGTGCGTTACACGCGCCGAGTTGCTCCTTTTGGCACAACACGTCCGTTTCGTGCATAGGATCGCCGCTTTCGCTCAGTTTTGGCACGAAACGTGCGTTTCGTGCACAGAACCGCCGCTTTTGCTCAGTTTTGGCATGAAACGTGCGTTTCACGCTCCGAATTGCTCCTTTTGCCACGAAGCGGGCCTTTCGTGCACAGAATCGCCGCTTTTTCTCAGTTTTGGCACAAAATGTGCGTTTCGTGCACAGAATCGCTGCTTTTGCTCAGTTTTGGCACGAAACATGCGTTTCGTGCACAGAATCGCCGCTTTTGCTCATTTTTGGCATAAAACGTGCGTTTCACGCTCCGAACTGCTCCTTTTGGCACAAAACGGGCCTTTCGTGCACAGAATCGCCGCTTTTTCTTAGTTTTGGCACAAAACGTGCGTTTCGTGCACAGAACCGCCGGTTTTTTCTCAGTTTTGTCACAAAACGTGCGTTTGACGCACCGAATTGCTCCTTTTGGCAGAAAACGGGCGTTTGGTGCACAGAATCGCCGCTTTTGCTCAGTTTTGGCACGAAACGTGCGTATCGTGCACACAATCGCCGCTTATGCTCAGTATTGGCATAAAACGTGCGTTTCACGCTCCGAACTGCTCCTTTTGGCACAAAACGGACCTTTCGTGCACAGAATCGCCGCTTTTCCTCAGTTTTGGCACAAAATGTGCGTTTCACGCTCCGAATTGCTCCTTTTGCACAAAACGTGCGTTTCGTGCTCAGAATCGCCGCTTTCGCTCAGTTTTGGCACGAAACGTGCGTTTCGTGCACATAATCGCAACTTTTGCTCAGTTTTGGCACAGCACGTGCGTTTCGTGCACAGAATCGCCGCTTTTGCTGAGTTTTGGCACAAAACGTGCGTGTCGTGCACAGAATTGCCGCTTTTGCTCAGCTTTGGCACAAAACGTTCGATTCGTGCACAGAATCGCCGCTTCTGCTCAGTATTGGCACAAAACCCGTGTTTCGTGCACAGAATCGCTGCTTTTTCTCAGTTTTGGCACAAAACGTACATTTGACCCACCGATTGGCTCCTTTTGGAACAAAACGTGCGTTTCGTGCACAGAATCGCCGCTCTTGCTCAGTTTTGGCACAAAACGTGCGGTTTACGCTCCGAATTGTACCTTTTTGCATAAAACGGGCGTTTCGTGCTCAGAATCGCAGGTTTTGCGCAGTTGTGGCACAAAACGTGCGTTCGACGCGCCGAATTTCTCCTTTTGGCACAAAACGTGCGTTTCGTGCACAGAATCGCCGCTTTTGCTAAGGTTTGGCACAAAACGTGCGTTTCGTGCACAGAATCGCTGCTTTTGCACAGTTTTGCCACAAAACGTGCGTTTCGTGTACAGAATCGCCGCTTTTTCTTAGTTTTGGCACAAAACGTGCGTTTCGTGCACAGAACCGCCGGTTTTTTCTCAGTTTTGTCACAAAACGTGCGTTTGACGCACCGAATTGCTCCTTTTGGCAGAAAACGGGCGTTTGGTGCACAGAATCGCCGCTTTTGCTCAGTTTTGGCACAAAACGTGCGATTCACGCTCCGATTTACTCCTTTTGGCACAAAACGTGCCATTCACGCTCCGAATTGTTCCTTTTGGCACAAAACTGGCGTTCAATGCACATAATGGCTGCTTTTGCGCAATTTTGGCACAAAACGTGCGTTTCACGCTCCGAATTGCTCCTTTTGGCACAAAACGTGCGTTTCGTTCACAGAATCGCCGTTGTTGCTCAGTTTTGGCACAAAACGTGCGTTTCGTGCACAGAATAACCGAATTGCTCCTTTTGGCACAAAACGTGCGTTTTATGCACAGAATCGCTGCTTTTGCTCACTTTTGGCACAAAACCTGCGTTTCGTGTACAGAATCGCTGCTTTTTCTCAGTTTTGGCACAGAACGTGCGTTTGACCCACCGATTTGCTCCTTTTGGAACAAATCGTGTTCTTCATAAACAGAATCGCCGCTTTTGCTCAGTTTTGTCACAAAACGTGCGTTTCGTGCTCAGTATTGCCGCTCTTGCTCCTTTTGGCACAAAACGGGCGTTTCGTGCACAGAATCGCCGCTTTCGCACAGTTTTTGCACAAAACGTGCGTTTCGTGAACAGAATCGCTGCTTTTGCTCAGCTTTGGCACAGAGCGTGCGTTTCGTGCACCGAATCGCCGCTTTTGCTCAGTTTTGGCATAAAACGTGCGTTTCACGCTCCGAATTGCTCCTTTTGGCACAAAACGGGCCTTTCGTGCACAGAATCGCCGCTTTTCCTCAGTTTTGGCACAAAACGTGCGTTTCGCGCACAGAATAGCCGAATTGCTCCCTTTGGCACAAAACGTGCGTTTTGTGTACAGAATCGCCACTTTTGCTCAGTTTTGGCACAAAACGTGCGTTTCACGCTCCGAATTACTCCTTTTGGCACAAAACGTGCCATTCACGCCCCGAATTGTACCTTTTGGCACAAAACAGGCGTTTCATGCACATAATCGCTGCTTTTGCTCAATTTTGGCACAAAACGTGCGTTCCACGCGCCGAGTTGCTCCTTTTGGCACAACACGTCCGTTTCGCGCATAGAATCGCCGCTTTCGCTCAGTTTTGGCACAAAACGTGCGTTTCGTGCACAGAATAGCCGAATTACTCCTTTTGGCACAAAACGTGCGTGTCGTGCACAGAATCGCCGCTTTTGCACAGCCCTGGCACAAAACGTTCGATTCGTGCACAGAATCGCCGCTCTTGCTCAGTTTTGGTACAAAACGTGCGGTTTACGCTCCGAATTGTACCTTTTGGCACAAAACGGGCGTTTCGTGCTCAGAATCGCAGGTTTTGCGCAGTTGTGGCTGAAAACGTGTTCTTCGTACACAGAATCGCCGCTTTTGCTCAGTTTTGTCACAAAACGTGCGTTTCGTGCTCAGTATTGCCGCTCTTGCTCCTTTTGGCACAAAACGTGGGTTTCGTGCACAGAATCGCCGCTTTTGCTTGGTTTTGGCACAAAACGTGCGTTTCGTGCACAGAATCGCCGCTCTTGCTCAGTTTTGGCACAAAACGTGCGTTTTACGCTCCGAATTGTTCCTTTTGGCACAAAACGGGCGTTTCGTGCTCAGAATCGCAGCTTTTGCGCAGTTTTAGCGCAAAACGTGCGTTTCGTGCACAGAATCACCGCTTTTTCTCAGCTTTGGCACAACACGTGCGTTTCGTGCACAGAATCGCCTCTTTTGCTCAGTTTTGTAACAAAACATGTGCTTCTTCCACAGAATCGCCGCTTTTGGTCAGTTTTGACACAAAACATGCTCTTCGTCCACAGAATCGGCGCTTTTCTCAGTTTTGGCACAAAACGTGCGTTTCGTGCACAGAATTGCCGCTTTTGCTCAGTTTTGGCGCAAAACGTGCGTTTCGTGCACAGAATCACCGCTTTTTCTCAGTTTTGGCACAACACGTGCGTTTCGTGCACAGAATCGCCGCTTTTGCTTAGTTTTGACACATAACATGCTCTTCGTCCACAGAATCGCCGCTTTTGCTCAGTTTTGGCACAAAACGTGCGTTTCACGAACCGAATTCCTCCTTTTGGCACAAAACGGGCGTTTCGTGCATAGAATCGCCGCTTCTGCTCAGTTTTGGCGCAAAAGGTGCGTTTCGTGCACAGAATCGCCGCTTTTTCTCAGTTTTGGCACAAAACATGCGCTTCGTTCACAGAATCGCAGCTTTTGCTTAGTTTTGGCACTACACGTGCGTTTCACGCACCGAATTGCTCCTTCTGGCACAAAACGGGAGTTTCGTGCACAGAATCGCCGCTTTTGCTCAGTTTTGGCACAAAACGTGCGTTTCGTGCACAGAATCGCCGCTTTTGCTCAGTTTTGTCACAAAACATGCGTTTCGTGCACAGAATCGCCGCTTTTGTTCAGTTTTGGCACAAAACGTGCGTTTCACGCACCGAATTGCTCCTTTTCGCACAAAACGGGCGTATCGTGCACAGAATCGCTCCTTCTGCTCAGTTTTGGCGCAAAACGTGCGTTTCGTGCACAGAATCGCCGGTTTTGATCAGTTTTGTCACAAAACGTGCGATTGACGCACCGAATTGCTCCTTTTGGCACAAAACGGGCGTTTCGTGCACAGAATCGCCGCTTTTGCTCAGTTTTGGCACAAAACATGCGCTTCGTCGACAGAATCGCCGGTTTTGCTCGATATTGGCACAAAACATGCGTTTCGTGCACAGAATCGCCACTTTTGCACAGTTTCGGCACAAACCCTGCGTTTCGTGCACAGAATCGCCGCTTTTGCTTAGTTTTGGCACTACACGTGCGTTTCACGCACCGAATTGCTCCTTTTCGCACAAAACGTGCGTTTCGTGCTCAGAATCGCCGGTTTTGCTCAGCTTTGGCACAACACGTGCGTATCGTGCACAGAATCGCCGCTTCTGCTCAGTTTTGGCGCAAAAAGTGCGTTTCGTGCACAGAATCGCCGCTTTTTCTCAGTTTTGGCACAAAACGTGCGTTTCGTGCACAGAATCGCCGCTTTTATTCAGTTTTGGCACAAAACGTGCGATTGACGCACCGAATTGCTCCTTCTGGCACAAAACGGGAGTCTTGTGCACAGAATCGCCGCTTTTGCTCAGTTTTGGCAAAAAACGTGCGTTTCGTGCACAGAATTGCCGCTTTTGCTCAGTTTCAGCGCAAAACGTGCGTTTCGTGCACAGAATCACCGCTTTTTCTCAGCTTTGGCACAACACGTGCGTTTCACGCTCCGAATTACTCCTTCTGGCACAAAACGTGCCATTCTCGCTCCGAATTGTTCCTTTTGGCACAAAACAGGCGTTCAATGCACATAATCGCTGTTTTTGCGCAATTTTGGCACAAAACGTGCGTTCCACGCGCCGAGTTGCTCCTTTCGGCACAAAACGTGCGTTTCGTGCACAGAATCGCCGCTCTTGCTCAGTTTTGACACAAAACGAGCGTTTCGTGTACAGAATCGCCGCTTTCGCTCAGTTTTAGCACAAAACGGGAGTTTCGTGCACAGAATCGCCGCTTTTGCTCAGGTTTGGCACAAAACGTGCGTTTTGTGCACAGAATCGCCGCTTTTGCTCAGTTTTGGCACAAAACGTGCGTTTCACGCTCCGAATTACTCCTTTAGGCACAAAACGTGCCATTCACGCTCCGAATTGTTCCTTTTGGCACAAAGCAGGCGTTCAATGCACATAATCCCTGTTTTTGCGCAATTTTGGCACAAAACGTGCGTTCCACGCGCCGAATTGCTCCTTTTGGCACAAAACGGGCGTTTCGTGCACAGAATCGCCGCTTTTGCTCGTTATTGGCACAAAACATGCGTTTCGAGCACAGAATCGCCGCTTTTGCACAGTTTTGGCACAAAACGGGCGTTTCATGCACAGAATCGCCGCTTTTGCTCAGTTCTGGCACACAACGTGCGTTTCACGCACCGAATTACTCCTTTTCGCACAAAACGGGCGTTTCGTGCACAGAATCGCCGCTTTTGCACAGTTTTGGCACAAAACGGGCGTTTCATGCACAGAATCGCCGCTTTTGCTCAGTTCTGGCATACAACGTGCGTATCACGCACCGAATTGCTCCTTTTTGCACAAAACGGGCGTTTTGTGCACAGAATCGCCGATTTTGCTCAGTTTTGGCGGAAAACGTGCGTTTCGTGCACAGAATCACGGCTTTTGCTCAGTTTTGGCACAAAACGGGCTTTTCGTGAACAGAATCGCCGCTTTTGCTCAGTTGTGGCGCAATACGTGCGTTTCGTGCACGGAATCGCCGCTTTTGCTCAATTTTGGCGCAAAACGTGCGTTTCGTGCCCAGAATCGCCGCTTTTGTTCAGTTTTGGCACAAAACGAGCGTTTCACGCACCGAATTGCTCCTTTTCGCACAAAACGGGCGTTTCGTGCACAGAATCGCTCCTTCTGCTCAGTTTTGGCGCAAAACGTGCGTTTCGTGCACAGAATCGCCGGTTTTGATCAGTTTTGTCACGAAACGTGCGATTGGCGCACCGAATTGCTCCTTTTGGCACAAAACGGGCGTTTCGTGCATAGAATCGCCGCTTCTGCTCAGTTTTGGCGCAAAAGGTGCGTTTCGTGCACAGAATCGCCGCTTTTTCTCAGTTTTGGCACAAAACGTGCGTTTCGTGCACAGAATCGCCGCTTTTGCTCAGTTTTGGCACAAAACATGCGCTTCGTCGACAGAATCGCCGCTTTTGCTCAGTTTTGGCACAAAACGTGCGTTTCGTGCACAGAATCGCCGGTTTTGATCAGTTATGTAACAAAACGTGCGATTGACGCACCGTATTGCTGCTTTTGGCACAAAACTGGCGTTTCGTGCTCAGAATCGCCGCTTTTGCTCGTTATTGGCACAAAACATGCGTTTCGTGCACAAAATCGCCGCCTTTGCACAGTTTCGGCACAAAACCTGCGTTTTGTGCACAGAATCGCCGGTTTAGCTCAGTTTTGTCACAAAACGTGCGTTTCACGCACCAAATTGCTCCTTTTGGCTCAAAACGGCCGTTTCGTGCACAGAATAGCTGCTTTTGCACAGTTTTGGCACAAAACGTGCGTTTCGTGCACAGAATCGCCGGTTTTGATCAGTTTTGTCACAAAACGTGCGTTTGACGCACCGAATTGCTCCTTTTGGCACAGAACGTGCGTTTCGTGCACAGAATCACCGCTTTAGCTCTGTTTTTGCACAAAACGGGCTTTTCGTGAACCGAATCGCAGCTTTTGCTCAGTTTTGGCGCAAAACGTGCGTTTCGTGCACGGAATCGCCGCTTTTGCTCAGTTTTGGCACAAAACATGCGCTTCGTCGACAGAATCGCCGCTTTTGCTCAGTTTTGGCACAAAACGTGCGTTTCGTGCACAGAATCGCCGGTTTTGATCAGTTTTGTCACAAAACGTGCGCTTCGTCGACAGAATCGCCGCATTTGCTCGATATTGGCACAAAACACGCGTTTCGTGCACAGAATCGCCGCTTTTGTACAAATTCGGCACAAAGCCTGCGTTTCGTGCACAGAATCGCCGCTTTTGCTTAGTTTTGGCACAACACGTGCGTTTCACGCACCGAATTGCTCCTTTTGGCACAAAACGGGCGTTTCGTGCACAGAATCGCCGCTTTTGCTCGTTATTGGCACAAAACATGCGTTTCGTGCACAGAATCGCCGCTTTTGCACAGATTTGGCACATATGGGCGTTTCATGCACCGAATCGCCGCTTTTGCTAAGTTCTGGCACACAACGTGCGTTTCACGCACCGAATTGCTCCTTTTCGCACAAAACGTGCGTTTCGTGCACAGAATCGCCGGTTTTGCTCAGTTTTGGCACAAAACATGCGCTTCGTCCACAGAATCGCCGCTTTTGCTCAGTTTTGGCACATAACGTGCGTTTCGTGCACAGAATCGCCGCTTTTGCTCAGTTTTGGCACAAAACGTGCGTTTCACGAACCGAATTCCTCCTTTTGGCACAAAACGGGCGTTTCGTGCACAGAATTGCCGCTTTTGCTCAGTTCTGGCACACAACGTGCGTTTCGTGCACAGAATTGCCGCTTTTGCTCAGTTTTGTCACAAAACGTGCGTTTCACGCACCGAATTGCTCCTTTTCGCACAAAACGGGCGTTTCGTGCACAAAATCGCCGCTTTTGCTCAGTTTTGGCGCAAAACGTGCGTTTCGTGCACAGAATCACCGCTTTTGCTCAGTTTTGGCACAAAACGGGCTTTTCGTGCACGGAATCGCCGCTTTTGCTCAGCTTTGGCGCAAAACGTGCGTTTCGTGCACAGAATCGCCGGTTTTGATCAGTTTTGCCACACAACGTGCGATTGACGCACCCAATCGCTCCTTTTAGCACAAAACGGGCGTTTCGTCCACAGAATCGCCGCTTTTGCTCAGTTTTGGCACAAAACGCGTTTCGTGCACAGAATCGCCGCTTTTGATCAGTTTTGTCACAAAACGTGCGATTGACGCACCGAATTGCTCCTTTTGGCACAAAACGGGCGTTTCGTGCTCAGAATCGCCGCTTTTGCTCGTTATTGGCACAAAACATGCGTTTCGTGCACAGAATCGCCGCTTTTGCACAGTTTCGGCACAAAACCTGAGTTTCGTGCACAGAATCGCCGCTTTAGTTAAGTTTTGGCACAAAACCTGCGTTTCACGAACCGAATTCCTCCTTTTGGCACAAAGCGTGCGTTTCGTGCTCAGAATCGCCGCTTTTGCTCAGTTTTGGCACAAAACGCGTTTCGTGCACAGAATCGCCGCTTTTGATCAGTTTTGTCACAAGACGTGCGATTGACGCACCGAATTGTTCCTTTTGGCACAAAACGGGCGTTTCGTGCTCAGAATCGCCGCTTTTTCTCAGTTTTGGCACAAAACGTGCGATTCGTGCACAGAATCGCCGCTTTCGCTCAGTTTTGGCACAAAACGTGCGTTTCGTGCACAGAATCGCCGCTTTTGCACAGTTTGGGCACAAAACCTGCGTTTCGTGCACAGAATCGCCGCTTTTGCTCAGTTTTGGCACAAAACGCGCTTCGTCGACAGAATCGCCGCTTTTGCTCAGTTTCGGTACAGAGTGTGCGTTTCGTGCACAGAATCGCCGCTTTTTCTCAGTTTTGGCACAAAACGTGCGTTTGACGCACCGAATTGCTCCTTTTGGCACAAAACGGGCGTTTCGTGCACAGAGTCGCCGCTTTTGCTCAGTTTTGGCACAAAACGTGCGTTTCACGCACCGAATTGCGCCTTTTCGCACAAAAGGGGCATTTCGTGCACAGAATCGCCGTTTCTGCTCAGTTTTGGCACAAAACGCGCTTCGTCGACAGAATCGCCGCTTTTGCTCAGTTTTGGCATAAAACGTTTGTTTCACGCTCCGAACTGCTCCTTTTGGCACAAAACGGGTCTTTCGTGCACAGAATCGCCGCTCTTGCTCAGTTTTGACACAAAACGAGCGTTTCGTGTACAGAATCGCCGCTTTTGCTCAGTTTTGGCACAAAACGGGAGTTTCGTGCACAGAATCGCCGCTTTTGCTCAGTTTTAGCACAAAACGTGCGTTTCGTGCACAGAATCGCCGCTTTTGCTCAGTTTTGGCATAAACCGTGCGTTTCACGTTCCGAATTGCTCCTTATGGCACAAAACGTGCCTTTCGTGCACAGAATCGCCACTTTTCGTCAGTTTTGGCATAAAACGTGCGTTTCACGCTCCGAATTGCTCTTTTTGGCACAAAACGTGCGTTTCGTGCTCAGAATCGCCGCTTTACTCAGTTTTGGCTGAAAACGTGTTCTTCGTACACGGAATCGCCGCTTTTGCTCAGTTTTGTCACACAACGTGCGTTTCGTGCTCAGTATTGCCGCTCTTGCTCCTTTTGGCACAAAACGGGCGTTTCGTGCACAGAATCGCTCCTTCTGCTCAGTTTTGGCGCAAAACGTGCGTTTCGTGCACAGAATCGCCGGTTTTGATCAGTTTTGTCACAAAACGTGCGATTGGCGCACCGAATTGCTCCTTTTGGCACAAAACGGGCGTTTCGTGCATAGAATCGCCGCTTCTGCTCAGTTTTGGCGCAAAAGGTGCGTTTCGTGCACAGAATCGCCGCTTTTTCTCAGTTTTGGCACAAAACGTGCGTTTCGTGCACAGAATCGCCGCTTTTGCTCAGTTTTGGCACAAAACATGCGCTTCGTCCACAGAATCGCCGCTTTTGCTCAGTTTTGGCACAAAACGTGCGTTTCGTGCACAGAATTGCCGCTTTTGCTCAGTTTTAGCGCAAAACGTGCGTTTCGTGCACAGAATCACCGCTTTTTCTCAGCTTTGGCACAACACGTGCGTTTCGTGCACAGAATCGCCTCTTTTGCTCAGTTTTGTAACAAAACATGTGCTTCTACCACAGAATCACCGCTTTTGGTCAGTTTTGACACAAAACATGCTCTTCGTCCACAGAATCGGCGCTTTTCTCAGTTTTGGCACAAAACGTGCGTTTCGTGACAAAATTGCCGCTCTTGCTCAGTTTGGCGCAAAACGTGCGTTTCGTGCACAGAATCGCTCCTTCTGCTCAGTTTTGGCGCAAAACGTGCGTTTCGTGCACAGAATCACCGCTTTTTCTCAGTTTTGGCACAACACGTGCGTTTCGTGCACAGAATCGCCGCTTTTGCTTAGTTTTGACACATAACATGCTCTTCGTCCACAGAATCGCCGCTTTTGCTCAGTTTTGGCACAAAACGTGCGTTTCGTGCACAGAATCGCCGCTTTTGCTCAGTTTTGGCACAAAACATGCGCTTCGTCGACAGAATCGCCGCTTTTGCTCAGTTTTGGCACAAAACGTGCGTTTCGTGCACAGAATCGCCGGTGTTGATCAGTTTTGTCACAAAACGTGCGATTGACGCACCGAATTGCTCCTTTTGGCACAAAACGGGAGTTTCGTGCACAGAATCGCCGCTTTTGCTCAGTTTTGGCACAAAACGTGCGTTTCGTGCACAGAATCGCCGCTTTTGCTCAGTTTTGGCACAAAACATGCGTTTCGTGCACAGAATCGCCGCTTTTGTTCAGTTTTGGCACAAAACGTGCGTTTCACGCACCGAATTGCTCCTTTTCGCACAAAACGGTCGTTTCGTGCACAGAATCGCTCCTTCTGCTCAGTTTTGGCACAAAACGTGCGTTTCGTGCACAGAATCGCCGGTTTTGATCAGTTTTGTCACAAAACATGCGTTTCGTGCACAGAATCGCCGCTTTTGTTCAGTTTTGGCACAAAACGTGCGTTTCACGCACCGAATTGCTCCTTTTCGCACAAAACGGGCGTTTCGTGCACAGAATCGCTCCTTCTGCTCAGTTTTGGCGCAAAACGTGCGTTTCGTGCACAGAATCGCCGGCTTTGATCAGTTTTGTCACAAAACGTGCGATTGACGCACCGAATTGCTCCTTTTGGCACAAAACGGGCGTTTCGTGCACAGAATCGCCGCTTTTGCTCAGTTTTGGCACAAAACGCGCTTCGTCGACAGAATCGCCGCTTTTGCTCAGTTTCGGTACAGAGTGTGCGTTTCGTGCACAGAATCGCCGCTTTTTCTCAGTTTTGGCACAAAACGTGCGTTTGACGCACCGAATTGCTCCTTTTGGCACAAAACGGGCGTTTCGTGCACAGAGTCGCCGCTTTTGCTCAGTTTTGGCACAAAACGTGCGTTTCACGCACCGAATTGCGCCTTTTCGCACAAAAGGGGCATTTCGTGCACAGAATCGCCGTTTCTGCTCAGTTTTGGCACAAAACGCGCTTCGTCGACAGAATCGCCGCTTTTGCTCAGTTTTGGCATAAAACGTTTGTTTCACGCTCCGAACTGCTCCTTTTGGCACAAAACGGGTCTTTCGTGCACAGAATCGCCGCTCTTGCTCAGTTTTGACACAAAACGAGCGTTTCGTGTACAGAATCGCCGCTTTTGCTCAGTTTTGGCACAAAACGGGAGTTTCGTGCACAGAATCGCCGCTTTTGCTCAGTTTTAGCACAAAACGTGCGTTTCGTGCACAGAATCGCCGCTTTTGCTCAGTTTTGGCATAAACCGTGCGTTTCACGTTCCGAATTGCTCCTTATGGCACAAAACGTGCCTTTCGTGCACAGAATCGCCACTTTTCGTCAGTTTTGGCATAAAACGTGCGTTTCACGCTCCGAATTGCTCTTTTTGGCACAAAACGTGCGTTTCGTGCTCAGAATCGCCGCTTTACTCAGTTTTGGCTGAAAACGTGTTCTTCGTACACGGAATCGCCGCTTTTGCTCAGTTTTGTCACACAACGTGCGTTTCGTGCTCAGTATTGCCGCTCTTGCTCCTTTTGGCACAAAACGGGCGTTTCGTGCACAGAATCGCTCCTTCTGCTCAGTTTTGGCGCAAAACGTGCGTTTCGTGCACAGAATCGCCGGTTTTGATCAGTTTTGTCACAAAACGTGCGATTGGCGCACCGAATTGCTCCTTTTGGCACAAAACGGGCGTTTCGTGCATAGAATCGCCGCTTCTGCTCAGTTTTGGCGCAAAAGGTGCGTTTCGTGCACAGAATCGCCGCTTTTTCTCAGTTTTGGCACAAAACGTGCGTTTCGTGCACAGAATCGCCGGTGTTGATCAGTTTTGTCACAAAACGTGCGATTGACGCACCGAATTGCTCCTTTTGGCACAAAACGGGAGTTTCGTGCACAGAATCGCCGCTTTTGCTCAGTTTTGGCACAAAACGTGCGTTTCGTGCACAGAATCGCCGCTTTTGCTCAGTTTTGGCACAAAACATGCGCTTCGTCGACAGAATCGCCGCTTTTGCTCAGTTTTGGCACAAAACGTGCGTTTCGTGCACAGAATCGCCGGTGTTGATCAGTTTTGTCACAAAACGTGCGATTGACGCACCGAATTGCTCCTTTTGGCACAAAACGGGAGTTTCGTGCACAGAATCGCCGCTTTTGCTCAGTTTTGGCACAAAACGTGCGTTTCGTGCACAGAATCGCCGCTTTTGCTCAGTTTTGGCACAAAACATGCGTTTCGTGCACAGAATCGCCGCTTTTGTTCAGTTTTGGCACAAAACGTGCGTTTCACGCACCGAATTGCTCCTTTTCGCACAAAACGGTCGTTTCGTGCACAGAATCGCTCCTTCTGCTCAGTTTTGGCACAAAACGTGCGTTTCGTGCACAGAATCGCCGGTTTTGATCAGTTTTGTCACAAAACATGCGTTTCGTGCACAGAATCGCCGCTTTTGTTCAGTTTTGGCACAAAACGTGCGTTTCACGCACCGAATTGCTCCTTTTCGCACAAAACGGGCGTTTCGTGCACAGAATCGCTCCTTCTGCTCAGTTTTGGCGCAAAACGTGCGTTTCGTGCACAGAATCGCCGGCTTTGATCAGTTTTGTCACAAAACGTGCGATTGACGCACCGAATTGCTCCTTTTGGCACAAAACGGGCGTTTCGTGCACAGAATCGCCGCTTTTGCTCAGTTTTGGCACAAAACATGCGCTTCGTCGACAGAATCGCCGCTTTTGCTCGATATTGGCACAAAACATGCGTTTCGTGCACAGAATCGCCACTTTTGCACAGTTTCGGCACAAAACCTGCGTTTCGTGCACAGAATCGCCGCTTTTGCTTAGTTTTGGCACTACACGTGCGTTTCACGCACCGAATTGCTCCTTTTCGCACAAAACGTGCGTTTCGTGCACAGAATCGCCGGTTTTGCACAGTTTCGGCACAAAACCTGAGTTTCGTGCACAGAATCGCCGCTTTAGTTAAGTTTTGGCACAAAACCTGCGTTTCACGAACCGAATTCCTCCTTTTGGCACAAAGCGTGCGTTTCGTGCTCAGAATCGCCGCTTTTGCTCAGTTTTGGCACAAAACGCGTTTCGTGCACAGAATCGCCGCTTTTGATCAGTTTTGTCACAAGACGTGCGATTGACGCACCGAATTGTTCCTTTTGGCACAAAACGGGCGTTTCGTGCTCCGAATGGCCGCTTTTTCTCAGTTTTGGCACAAAACGTGCGATTCGTGCACAGAATCGCCGCTTTCGCTCAGTTTTGGCGCAAATCGTGCGTTTCGTGCACAGAATCGCCGCTTTTGCACAGTTTGGGCACAAAACCTGCGTTTCGTGCACAGAATCGCCGCTTTTGCTCAGTTTTGGCACAAAACGCGCTTCGTCGACAGAATCGCCGCTTTTGCTCAGTTTCGGTCCAGAGTGTGCGTTTCGTGCACAGAATCGCCGCTTTTTCTCAGTTTTGGCACAAAACGTGCGTTTGACGCACCGAATTGCTCCTTTTGGCACAAAACGGGCGTTTCGTGCACAGAGTCGCCGCTTTTGCTCAGTTTTGGCACAAAACGTGCGTTTCACGCACCGAATTGCTCCTTTTCGCACAAAAGGGGCATTTCGTGCACAGAATCGCCGTTTCTGCTCAGTTTTGGCACAAAACGCGCTTCGTCGACAGAATCGCCGCTTTTGCTCAGTTTTGGCATAAAACGTTTGTTTCACGCTCCGAACTGCTCCTTTTGGCACAAAACGGGTCTTTCGTGCACAGAATCGCCGCTCTTGCTCAGTTTTGACACAAAACGAGCGTTTCGTGTACAGAATCGCCGCTTTTGCTCAGTTTTGGCACAAAACGGGAGTTTCGTGCACAGAATCGCCGCTTTTGCTCAGTTTTAGCACAAAACGTGCGTTTCGTGCACAGAATCGCCGCTTTTGCTCAGTTTTGGCATAAACCGTGCGTTTCACGTTCCGAATTGCTCCTTATGGCACAAAACGTGCCTTTCGTGCACAGAATCGCCACTTTTCGTCAGTTTTGGCATAAAACGTGCGTTTCACGCTCCGAATTGCTCCTTTTGGCACAAAACGTGCGTTTCGTGCTCAGAATCGCCGCTTTTGCTCAGGTTTGGCACAAAACGTGCGTTTCGTGCACAAAATCGCTGCTTTTGCTCAGTTTTGGCACAAAACGTGCGTTTTGTGCACAGAATCGCCGTTTTTGCTCAGTTTTGGCAGAAAACGTGCGTTTCACGCTCCGAATTGCTCCTTTTGGAACAAAACGTGCGCTTCGCACACAGAATCGCCGTTCTTGCTCAGTTTTGGCAGAAAACGTGCGGTTTACGCTCCGAATTGCTCTTTTTGGCACAAAACGTGCGTTTCGTGCTCAGAATCGCCGCTTTACTCAGTTTTGGCTGAAAACGTGTTCTTCGTACACGGAATCGCCGCTTTTGCTCAGTTTTGTCACACAACGTGCGTTTCGTGCTCAGTATTGCCGCTCTTGCTCCTTTTGGCACAAAACGGGCGTTTCGTGCACAGAATCGCTCCTTCTGCTCAGTTTTGGCGCAAAACGTGCGTTTCGTGCACAGAATCGCCGGTTTTGATCAGTTTTGTCACAAAACGTGCGATTGGCGCACCGAATTGCTCCTTTTGGCACAAAACGGGCGTTTCGTGCATAGAATCGCCGCTTCTGCTCAGTTTTGGCGCAAAAGGTGCGTTTCGTGCACAGAATCGCCGCTTTTTCTCAGCTTTGGCACAACACGTGCGTTTCGTGCACAGAATCGCCTCTTTTGCTCAGTTTTGTAACAAAACATGTGCTTCTTCCACAGAATCACCGCTTTTGGTCAGTTTTGACACAAAACATGCTCTTCGTCCACAGAATCGGCGCTTTTCTCAGTTTTGGCACAAAACGTGCGTTTCGTGACAAAATTGCCGCTTTTGCTCAGTTTGGCGCAAAACGTGCGTTTCGTGCACAGAATCGCTCCTTCTGCTCAGTTTTGGCGCAAAACGTGCGTTTCGTGCACAGAATCACCGCTTTTTCTCAGTTTTGGCACAACACGTGCGTTTCGTGCACAGAATCGCCGCTTTTGCTTAGTTTTGACACATAACATGCTCTTCGTCCACAGAATCGCCGCTTTTGCTCAGTTTTGGCACAAAACGTGCGTTTCGTGCACAGAATCGCCGCTTTTGCTCAGTTTTGGCACAAAACATGCGCTTCGTCGACAGAATCGCCGCTTTTGCTCAGTTTTGGCACAAAACGTGCGTTTCGTGCACAGAATCGCCGGTGTTGATCAGTTTTGTCACAAAACGTGCGATTGACGCACCGAATTGCTCCTTTTGGCACAAAACGGGAGTTTCGTGCACAGAATCGCCGCTTTTGCTCAGTTTTGGCACAAAACGTGCGTTTCGTGCACAGAATCGCCGCTTTTGCTCAGTTTTGGCACAAAACATGCGTTTCGTGCACAGAATCGCCGCTTTTGTTCAGTTTTGGCACAAAACGTGCGTTTCACGCACCGAATTGCTCCTTTTCGCACAAAACGGTCGTTTCGTGCACAGAATCGCTCCTTCTGCTCAGTTTTGGCACAAAACGTGCGTTTCGTGCACAGAATCGCCGGTTTTGATCAGTTTTGTCACAAAACATGCGTTTCGTGCACAGAATCGCCGCTTTTGTTCAGTTTTGGCACAAAACGTGCGTTTCACGCACCGAATTGCTCCTTTTCGCACAAAACGGGCGTTTCGTGCACAGAATCGCTCCTTCTGCTCAGTTTTGGCGCAAAACGTGCGTTTCGTGCACAGAATCGCCGGCTTTGATCAGTTTTGTCACAAAACGTGCGATTGACGCACCGAATTGCTCCTTTTGGCACAAAACGGGCGTTTCGTGCACAGAATCGCCGCTTTTGCTCAGTTTTGGCACAAAACGTGCGTTTCGTGCACAGAATCGCCGCTTTTATTCAGTTTTGGCACAAAACGTGCGATTGACGCACCGAATTGCTCCTTCTGGCACAAAACGGGAGTCTTGTGCACAGAATCGCCGCTTTTGCTCAGTTTTCGCACAAAACGTGCGTTTCGTGCACAGAATTGCCGCTTTTGCTCAGTTTTAGCGCAAAACGTGCGTTTCGTGCACAGAATCACCGCTTTTTCTCAGCTTTGGCACAACACGTGCGTTTCACGCTCCGAATTATTCCTTCTGGCACAAAACGTGCCATTCTCGCTCCGAATTGTTCCTTTTGGCACAAAACAGGCGTTCAATGCACATAATCGCTGTTTTTGCGCAATTTTGGCACAAAACGTGCGTTCCACGCGCCGAGTTGCTCCTTTCGGCACAAAACGTGCGTTTTGTGCACAGAATCGCCGCTTTTGCTCAGTTTTGGCATAAAACGTGCGTTTCACGCTCCGAACTGCTCCTTTTGGCACAAAACGGGTCTTTCGTGCACAGAATCGCCGCTCTTGCTCAGTTTTGACACAAAACGAGCGTTTCGTGTACAGAATCGCCGCTTTCGCTCAGTTTTGGCACAAAACGGGAGTTTCGTGCACAGAATCGCCGCTTTTGCTCAGTTTTGGCACAAAACGTGCGTTTCGTGCACAGAATCGCCGCTTTTGCTCAGTTTTGGCATAAACCGTGCGTTTCACGCTCCGAATTGCTCCTTTTGGCACAAAGCGGGCCCTTCGTGCACCGAATCGCATCTTTTGCTTAATTTTGGCATAAAACGTGCGTTTCACGCTCCGAATTGCTCCTTTTGGCACAAAACGGGCCTTTCGTGCACAGAATCGCTGCTTTTCCTCAGTTTTGGCACAAAACGTGCGTTTCACGCCCCGAGTTGCTCCTTTTGGCACAAAACTGGCGTTTCGTGCACAGAATCGCCGCTTTTGCTCAGGTTTGGCACAAAACGTGCGTTTTGTGCACAGAATCGCCGCTTTTGCTCAGTTTTGGCACAAAACGTGCGTTTCACGCTCCGAATTACTCCTTTAGGCACAAAACGTGCCATTCACGCTCCGAATTGTTCCTTTTGGCACAAAGCAGGCGTTCAATGCACATAATCCCTGTTTTTGCGCAATTTTGGCACAAAACGTGCGTTCCACGCGCCGAATTGCTCCTTTTGGCACAAAACGGGCGTTTCGTGCACAGAATCGCCGCTTTTGCTCGTTATTGGCACAAAACATGCGTTTCGAGCACAGAATCGCCGCTTTTGCACAGTTTTGGCACAAAACGGGCGTTTCATGCACAGAATCGCCGCTTTTGCTCAGTTCTGGCACACAACGTGCGTTTCACGCACCGAATTACTCCTTTTCGCACAAAACGGGCGTTTCGTGCACAGAATCGCCGCTTTTGCACAGTTTTGGCACAAAACGGGCGTTTCATGCACAGAATCGCCGCTTTTGCTCAGTTCTGGCATACAACGTGCGTATCACGCACCGAATTGCTCCTTTTTGCACAAAACGGGCGTTTTGTGCACAGAATCGCCGATTTTGCTCAGTTTTGGCGGAAAACGTGCGTTTCGTGCACAGAATCACGGCTTTTGCTCAGTTTTGGCACAAAACGGGCTTTTCGTGAACAGAATCGCCGCTTTTGCTCAGTTGTGGCGCAATACGTGCGTTTCGTGCACGGAATCGCCGCTTTTGCTCAATTTTGGCGCAAAACGTGCGTTTCGTGCCCAGAATCGCCGCTTTTGTTCAGTTTTGGCACAAAACGAGCGTTTCACGCACCGAATTGCTCCTTTTCGCACAAAACGGGCGTTTCGTGCACAGAATCGCTCCTTCTGCTCAGTTTTGGCGCAAAACGTGCGTTTCGTGCACAGAATCGCCGGTTTTGATGAGTTTTGTCACAAAACGTGCGATTGGCGCACCGAATTGCTCCTTTTGGCACAAAACGGGCGTTTCGTGCATAGAATCGCCGCTTCTGCTCAGTTTTGGCGCAAAACGTGCGTTTCGTGCACAGAATCACCGCTTTTGCTCAGTTTTGGCACAAAACGGGCTTTTCGTGCACGGAATCGCCGCTTTTGCTCAGCTTTGGCGCAAAACGTGCGTTTCGTGCACAGAATCGCCGGTTTTGATCAGTTTTGTCACACAACGTGCGATTGGCGCACCCAATCGCTCCTTTTAGCACAAAACGGGCGTTTCGTCAACAGAATCGCCGCTTTTGCTCAGTTTTGGCACAAAACGCGTTTCGTGCACAGAATCGCCGCTTTTGATCAGTTTTGTCACAAAACGTGCGATTGACGCACCGAATTGCTCCTTTTGGCACAAAACGGGCGTTTCGTGCTCAGAATCGCCGCTTTTGCTCGTTATTGGCACAAAACATGCGTTTCGTGCACAGAATCGCCGCTTTTGCACAGTTTCGGCACAAAACCTGAGTTTCGTGCACAGAATCGCCGCTTTAGTTAAGTTTTGGCACAAAACCTGCGTTTCACGAACCGAATTCCTCCTTTTGGCACAAAGCGTGCGTTTCGTGCTCAGAATCGCCGCTTTTGCTCAGTTTTGGCACAAAACGCGTTTCGTGCACAGAATCGCCGCTTTTGATCAGTTTTGTCACAAGACGTGCGATTGACGCACCGAATTGTTCCTTTTGGCACAAAACGGGCGTTTCGTGCTCAGAATCGCCGCTTTTTCTCAGTTTTGGCACAAAACGTGCGATTCGTGCACAGAATCGCCGCTTTCGCTCAGTTTTGGCACAAAACGTGCGTTTCGTGCACAGAATCGCCGCTTTTGCACAGTTTGGGCACAAAACCTGCGTTTCGTGCACAGAATCGCCGCTTTTGCTCAGTTTTGGCACAAAACGCGCTTCGTCGACAGAATCGCCGCTTTTGCTCAGTTTCGGTACAGAGTGTGCGTTTCGTGCACAGAATCGCCGCTTTTTCTCAGTTTTGGCACAAAACGTGCGTTTGACGCACCGAATTGCTCCTTTTGGCACAAAACGGGCGTTTCGTGCACAGAGTCGCCGCTTTTGCTCAGTTTTGGCACAAAACGTGCGTTTCACGCACCGAATTGCGCCTTTTCGCACAAAAGGGGCATTTCGTGCACAGAATCGCCGTTTCTGCTCAGTTTTGGCACAAAACGCGCTTCGTCGACAGAATCGCCGCTTTTGCTCAGTTTTGGCATAAAACGTTTGTTTCACGCTCCGAACTGCTCCTTTTGGCACAAAACGGGTCTTTCGTGCACAGAATCGCCGCTCTTGCTCAGTTTTGACACAAAACGAGCGTTTCGTGTACAGAATCGCCGCTTTTGCTCAGTTTTGGCACAAAACGGGAGTTTCGTGCACAGAATCGCCGCTTTTGCTCAGTTTTAGCACAAAACGTGCGTTTCGTGCACAGAATCGCCGCTTTTGCTCAGTTTTGGCATAAACCGTGCGTTTCACGTTCCGAATTGCTCCTTATGGCACAAAACGTGCCTTTCGTGCACAGAATCGCCACTTTTCGTCAGTTTTGGCATAAAACGTGCGTTTCACGCTCCGAATTGCTCCTTTTGGCACAAAACGTGCGTTTCGTGCTCAGAATCGCCGCTTTTGCTCAGGTTTGGCACAAAACGTGCGTTTCGTGCACAAAATCGCTGCTTTTGCTCAGTTTTGGCACAAAACGTGCGTTTTGTGCACAGAATCGCCGTTTTTGCTCAGTTTTGGCAGAAAACGTGCGTTTCACGCTCCGAATTGCTCCTTTTGGAACAAAACGTGCGCTTCGCACACAGAATCGCCGTTCTTGCTCAGTTTTGGCAGAAAACGTGCGGTTTACGCTCCGAATTGCTCTTTTTGGCACAAAACGTGCGTTTCGTGCTCAGAATCGCCGCTTTACTCAGTTTTGGCTGAAAACGTGTTCTTCGTACACGGAATCGCCGCTTTTGCTCAGTTTTGTCACACAACGTGCGTTTCGTGCTCAGTATTGCCGCTCTTGCTCCTTTTGGCACAAAACGGGCGTTTCGTGCACAGAATCGCTCCTTCTGCTCAGTTTTGGCGCAAAACGTGCGTTTCGTGCACAGAATCGCCGGTTTTGATCAGTTTTGTCACAAAACGTGCGATTGGCGCACCGAATTGCTCCTTTTGGCACAAAACGGGCGTTTCGTGCATAGAATCGCCGCTTCTGCTCAGTTTTGGCGCAAAAGGTGCGTTTCGTGCACAGAATCGCCGCTTTTTCTCAGTTTTGGCACAAAACGTGCGTTTCGTGCACAGAATCGCCGCTTTTGCTCAGTTTTGGCACAAAACATGCGCTTCGTCCACAGAATCGCCGCTTTTGCTCAGTTTTGGCACAAAACGTGCGTTTCGTGCACAGAATTGCCGCTTTTGCTCAGTTTTAGCGCAAAACGTGCGTTTCGTGCACAGAATCACCGCTTTTTCTCAGCTTTGGCACAACACGTGCGTTTCGTGCACAGAATCGCCTCTTTTGCTCAGTTTTGTAACAAAACATGTGCTTCTTCCACAGAATCACCGCTTTTGGTCAGTTTTGACGCAAAACATGCTCTTCGTCCACAGAATCGGCGCTTTTCTCAGTTTTGGCACAAAACGTGCGTTTCGTGACAAAATTGCCGCTTTTGCTCAGTTTGGCGCAAAACGTGCGTTTCGTGCACAGAATCGCTCCTTCTGCTCAGTTTTGGCGCAAAACGTGCGTTTCGTGCACAGAATCACCGCTTTTTCTCAGTTTTGGCACAACACGTGCGTTTCGTGCACAGAATCGCCGCTTTTGCTTAGTTTTGACACATAACATGCTCTTCGTCCACAGAATCGCCGCTTTTGCTCAGTTTTGGCACAAAACGTGCGTTTCGTGCACAGAATCGCCGCTTTTGCTCAGTTTTGGCACAAAACATGCGCTTTGTCGACAGAATCGCCGCTTTTGCTCAGTTTTGGCACAAAACGTGCGTTTCGTGCACAGAATCGCCGGTGTTGATCAGTTTTGTCACAAAACGTGCGATTGACGCACCGAATTGCTCCTTTTGGCACAAAACGGGAGTTTCGTGCACAGAATCGCCGCTTTTGCTCAGTTTTGGCACAAAACGTGCGTTTCGTGCACAGAATCGCCGCTTTTGCTCAGTTTTGGCACAAAACATGCGTTTCGTGCACAGAATCGCCGCTTTTGTTCAGTTTTGGCACAAAACGTGCGTTTCACGCACCGAATTGCTCCTTTTCGCACAAAACGGTCGTTTCGTGCACAGAATCGCTCCTTCTGCTCAGTTTTGGCACAAAACGTGCGTTTCGTGCACAGAATCGCCGGTTTTGATCAGTTTTGTCACAAAACATGCGTTTCGTGCACAGAATCGCCGCTTTTGTTCAGTTTTGGCACAAAACGTGCGTTTCACGCACCGAATTGCTCCTTTTCGCACAAAACGGGCGTTTCGTGCACAGAATCGCCGCTTTTGCTCAGTTTTGGCACAAAACGTGCGTTTCGTGCACAGAATCACCGCTTTTTCTCAGCTTTGGCACAACACGTGCGTTTCACGCTCCGAATTATTCCTTCTGGCACAAAACGTGCCATTCTCGCTCCGAATTGTTCCTTTTGGCACAAAACAGGCGTTCAATGCACATAATCGCTGTTTTTGCGCAATTTTGGCACAAAACGTGCGTTCCACGCGCCGAGTTGCTCCTTTCGGCACAAAACGTGCGTTTTGTGCACAGAATCGCCGCTTTTGCTCAGTTTTGGCATAAAACGTGCGTTTCACGCTCCGAACTGCTCCTTTTGGCACAAAACGGGTCTTTCGTGCACAGAATCGCCGCTCTTGCTCAGTTTTGACACAAAACGAGCGTTTCGTGTACAGAATCGCCGCTTTCGCTCAGTTTTGGCACAAAACGGGAGTTTCGTGCACAGAATCGCCGCTTTTGCTCAGTTTTGGCACAAAACGTGCGTTTCGTGCACAGAATCGCCGCTTTTGCTCAGTTTTGGCATAAACCGTGCGTTTCACGCTCCGAATTGCTCCTTTTGGCACAAAGCGGGCCCTTCGTGCACCGAATCGCATCTTTTGCTTAATTTTGGCATAAAACGTGCGTTTCACGCTCCGAATTGCTCCTTTTGGCACAAAACGGGCCTTTCGTGCACAGAATCGCTGCTTTTCCTCAGTTTTGGCACAAAACGTGCGTTTCACGCCCCGAGTTGCTCCTTTTGGCACAAAACTGGCGTTTCGTGCACAGAATCGCCGCTTTTGCTCAGGTTTGGCACAAAACGTGCGTTTTGTGCACAGAATCGCCGCTTTTGCTCAGTTTTGGCACAAAACGTGCGTTTCACGCTCCGAATTACTCCTTTAGGCACAAAACGTGCCATTCACGCTCCGAATTGTTCCTTTTGGCACAAAGCAGGCGTTCAATGCACATAATCCCTGTTTTTGCGCAATTTTGGCACAAAACGTGCGTTCCACGCGCCGAATTGCTCCTTTTGGCACAAAACGGGCGTTTCGTGCACAGAATCGCCGCTTTTGCTCGTTATTGGCACAAAACATGCGTTTCGAGCACAGAATCGCCGCTTTTGCACAGTTTTGGCACAAAACGGGCGTTTCATGCACAGAATCGCCGCTTTTGCTCAGTTCTGGCACACAACGTGCGTTTCACGCACCGAATTACTCCTTTTCGCACAAAACGGGCGTTTCGTGCACAGAATCGCCGCTTTTGCACAGTTTTGGCACAAAACGGGCGTTTCATGCACAGAATCGCCGCTTTTGCTCAGTTCTGGCATACAACGTGCGTATCACGCACCGAATTGCTCCTTTTCGCACAAAACGGGCGTTTTGTGCACAGAATCGCCGCTTTTGCTCAGTTCTGGCGGAAAACGTGCGTTTCGTGCACAGAATCACGGCTTTTGCTCAGTTTTGGCACAAAACGGGCTTTTCGTGAACAGAATCGCCGCTTTTGCTCAATTTTGGCGCAAAACGTGCGTTTCGTGCCCAGAATCGCCGCTTTTGTTCAGTTTTGGCACAAAACGAGCGTTTCACGCACCGAATTGCTCCTTTTCGCACAAAACGGGCGTTTCGTGCACAGAATCGCTCCTTCTGCTCAGTTTTGGCGCAAAACGTGCGTTTCGTGCACAGAATCGCCGGTTTTGATCAGTTTTGTCACAAAACGTGCGATTGGCGCACCGAATTGCTCCTTTTGGCACAAAACGAGCGTTTCGTGCACATAATCGCCGCTTTTGCTCAGTTTTGGCACAAAACATGCGCTTCGTCGACAGAATCGCCGCTTTTGCTCGATATTGGCACAAAACATGCGTTTCGTGCACAGAATCGCCGCTTTTGCACAGTTTCGGCACAAAACCTCCGTTTCGTGCACAAAATCGCCGCTTTTGCTTAGTTTTGGCACATAACGTGCGTTTCGTGCACAGAATCGCCGCTTTTGCTCAGTTTTGGCACAAAACATTCGCTTCGTCCACAGAATCGCCGCTTTTGCACAGTTTTGGCACAAAACGTGCGATTGACGCACCGAATTGCTCCTTCTGGCACAAAACGGGAGTTTCGTGCACAGAATCGCCGCTTTTGCTCAGTTTTGGCACAAAACGTGCGTTTCGTGCACAGAATTGCCGCTTTTGCTCAGTTTTAGCGCAAAACGTGCGTTTCGTGCACAGAATCACCGCTTTTTCTCAGCTTTGGCACAACACGTGCGTTTCGTGCACAGAATCGCCGCTTTTGCTCAGTTTTGGCACAAAACATGCGCTTCGTCCACAGAATCGCCGCATTTGCTCAGTTTTGGCACAAAACGTGCGTTTCGTGCACAGAATTGCCGCTTTTGCTCAGTTTTAGCGCAAAACGTGCGTTTCGTGCACAGAATCACCGCTTTTTCTCAGCTTTGGCACAACACGTGCGTTTCGTGCACAGAATCGCCTCTTTTGCTCAGTTTTGTAACAAAACATGTGCTTCTTCCACAGAATCGCCGCTTTTGGTCAGTTTTGACACAAAACATGCTCTTCGTCCACAGAATCGGCGCTTTTCTCAGTTTTGGCACAAAACGTGCGTTTCGTGCACATTATTGCCGCTTTTGCTCAGTTTTGGCGCAAAACGTGCGTTTCGTGCACAGAATCACCGCTTTTTCTCAGTTTTGGCACAACACATGCGTTTCGTGCACAGAATCGCCGCTTTTGCTTAGTTTTGACACATAACATGCTCTTCGTCCACAGAATCGCCGCTTTTGCTCAGTTTTGGCACAAAACGTGCGTTTCACGAACCGAATTCCTCCTTTTGGCACAAAACGGGCGTTTCGTGCATAGAATCGCCGCTTCTGCTCAGTTTTGGCTCAAAAGGTGCGTTTCGTGCACAGAATCGCCGCTTTTTCTCAGTTTTGGCACAAAACATGCGTTTCGTGCACAGAATCGCCGCTTTTGTTCAGTTTTGGCACAAAACGTGCGCTTCACGCACCGAATTGCTCCTTTTCGCACAAAACGGTCGTTTCGTGCACAGAATCGCTCCTTCTGCTCAGTTTTGGCGCAAAACGTGCGTTTCGTGCACAGAATCGCCGCTTTTTCTCAGTTTTGGCACAAAACGTGCGTTTCGTGCACAGAATCGCCGCTTTTGCTCAGTTTTGGCACAAATCATGCGCTTCGACGACAGAATCGCCGCTTTTGCTCAGTTTTGGCAAAAAACGTGCATTTCGTACACAAAATCGCCGCTTTTGCTCAGTTTTGGCAGAAGACATGCGTTTCACGCACCAAATTGCTCCTTTTCGCAGAAAACGGGAGTTTCGTGCACAGAATCGCCGCTTCTGCACAGTTTTGGTGCAAAACGGGCGTTTCGTGCACAGAATCGCGGCTTTTGCTCAGTTTTGGCACAAAACATGCGCTTCGTCTACAGAATCGCCGCTTTTGCTCGATATTGGCACAAAACACGCGTTTCGTGCACAGAATCGCCGCTTTTGTACAAATTCGGCACAAAGCCTGCGTTTCGTGCACAGAATCGCCGCTTTTGCTTAGTTTTGGCACAACACGTGCGTTTCACGCACCGAATTGCTCCTTTTGGCACAAAACGGGCGTTTCGTGCACAGAATCGCCGCTTTTGCTCGTTATTGGCACAAAACATGCGTTTCGTGCACAGAATCGCCGCTTTTGCACAGATTTGGCACATATGGGCGTTTCATGCACCGAATCGCCGCTTTTGCTAAGTTCTGGCACACAACGTGCGTTTCACGCACCGAATTGCTCCTTTTCGCACAAAACGTGCGTTTCGTGCACAGAATCGCCGGTTTTGCTCAGTTTTGGCACATAACGTGCGTTTCGTGCACAGAATCGCCGCTTTTGCTCAGTTTTGGCACAAAACATGCGCTTCGTCCACAGAATCGCCGCTTTTGCTCAGTTTTGGCACATAACGTGCGTTTCGTGCACAGAATCGCCGCTTTTGCTCAGTTTTGGCACAAAACGTGCGTTTCACGAACCGAATTCCTCCTTTTGGCACAAAACGGGCGTTTCGTGCACAGAATTGCCGCTTTTGCTCAGTTCTGGCAAACAACGTGCGTTTCGTGCACAGAATTGCCGCTTTTGCTCAGTTTTGTCACAAAACGTGCGTTTCACGCACCGAATTGCTCCTTTTCGCACAAAACGGGCGTTTCGTGCACAAAATCGCCGCTTTTGCTCAGTTTTGGCGCAAAACGTGCGTTTCGTGCACAGAATCACCGCTTTTGCTCAGTTTTGGCACAAAACGGGCTTTTCGTGCACGGAATCGCCGCTTTTGCTCAGCTTTGGCGCAAAACGTGCGTTTCGTGCACAGAATCGCCGGTTTTGATCAGTTTTGTCACACAACGTGCGATTGACGCACCCAATCGCTCCTTTTAGCACAAAACGGGCGTTTCGTCAACAGAATCGCCGCTTTTGCTCAGTTTTGGCACAAAACGCGTTTCGTGCACAGAATCGCCGCTTTTGATCAGTTTTGTCACAAAACGTGCGATTGACGCACCGAATTGCTCCTTTTGGCACAAAACGGGCGTTTCGTGCTCAGAATCGCCGCTTTTGCTCGTTATTGGCACAAAACATGCGTTTCGTGCACAGAATCGCCGCTTTTGCACAGTTTCGGCACAAAACCTGAGTTTCGTGCACAGAATCGCCGCTTTAGTTAAGTTTTGGCACAAAACCTGCGTTTCACGAACCGAATTCCTCCTTTTGGCACAAAGCGTGCGTTTCGTGCTCAGAATCGCCGCTTTTGCTCAGTTTTGGCACAAAACGTGCGTTTCACGAACCGAATTCCTCCTTTTGGCACAAAACGGGCGTTTCGTGCACAGAATTGCCGCTTTTGCTCAGTTCTGGCACACAACGTGCGTTTCGTGCACAGAATTGCCGCTTTTGCTCAGTTTTGTCACAAAACGTGCGTTTCACGCACCGAATTGCTCCTTTTCGCACAAAACGGGCGTTTCGTGCACAAAATCGCCGCTTTTGCTCAGTTTTGGCGCAAAACGTGCGTTTCGTGCACAGAATCACCGCTTTTGCTCAGTTTTGGCACAAAACGGGCTTTTCGTGCACGGAATCGCCGCTTTTGCTCAGCTTTGGCGCAAAACGTGCGTTTCGTGCACAGAATCGCCGGTTTTGATCAGTTTTGCCACACAACGTGCGATTGACGCACCCAATCGCTCCTTTTAGCACAAAACGGGCGTTTCGTCCACAGAATCGCCGCTTTTGCTCAGTTTTGGCACAAAACGCGTTTCGTGCACAGAATCGCCGCTTTTGATCAGTTTTGTCACAAAACGTGCGATTGACGCACCGAATTGCTCCTTTTGGCACAAAACGGGCGTTTCGTGCTCAGAATCGCCGTTTTTGCTCGTTATTGGCACAAAACATGCGTTTCGTGCACAGAATCGCCGCTTTTGCACAGTTTCGGCACAAAACCTGAGTTTCGTGCACAGAATCGCCGCTTTAGTTAAGTTTTGGCACAAAACCTGCGTTTCACGAACCGAATTCCTCCTTTTGGCACAAAGCGTGCGTTTCGTGCTCAGAATCGCCGCTTTTGCTCAGTTTTGGCACAAAACGCGTTTCGTGCACAGAATCGCCGCTTTTGATCAGTTTTGTCACAAGACGTGCGATTGACGCACCGAATTGTTCCTTTTGGCACAAAACGGGCGTTTCGTGCTCAGAATCGCCGCTTTTTCTCAGTTTTGGCACAAAACGTGCGATTCGTGCACAGAATCGCCGCTTTCGCTCAGTTTTGGCACAAAACGTGCGTTTCGTGCACAGAATCGCCGCTTTTGCACAGTTTGGGCACAAAACCTGCGTTTCGTGCACAGAATCGCCGCTTTTGCTCAGTTTTGGCACAAAACGCGCTTCGTCGACAGAATCGCCGCTTTTGCTCAGTTTCGGTACAGAGTGTGCGTTTCGTGCACAGAATCGCCGCTTTTTCTCAGTTTTGGCACAAAACGTGCGTTTGACGCACCGAATTGCTCCTTTTGGCACAAAACGGGCGTTTCGTGCACAGAGTCGCCGCTTTTGCTCAGTTTTGGCACAAAACGTGCGTTTCACGCACCGAATTGCGCCTTTTCGCACAAAAGGGGCATTTCGTGCACAGAATCGCCGTTTCTGCTCAGTTTTGGCACAAAACGCGCTTCGTCGACAGAATCGCCGCTTTTGCTCAGTTTTGGCATAAAACGTTTGTTTCACGCTCCGAACTGCTCCTTTTGGCACAAAACGGGTCTTTCGTGCACAGAATCGCCGCTCTTGCTCAGTTTTGACACAAAACGAGCGTTTCGTGTACAGAATCGCCGCTTTTGCTCAGTTTTGGCACAAAACGGGAGTTTCGTGCACAGAATCGCCGCTTTTGCTCAGTTTTAGCACAAAACGTGCGTTTCGTGCACAGAATCGCCGCTTTTGCTCAGTTTTGGCATAAACCGTGCGTTTCACGTTCCGAATTGCTCCTTATGGCACAAAACGTGCCTTTCGTGCACAGAATCGCCACTTTTCGTCAGTTTTGGCATAAAACGTGCGTTTCACGCTCCGAATTGCTCTTTTTGGCACAAAACGTGCGTTTCGTGCACAGAATCGCCGGTTTTGATCAGTTTTGTCACAAAACGTGCGATTGGCGCACCGAATTGCTCCTTTTGGCACAAAACGGGCGTTTCGTGCATAGAATCGCCGCTTCTGCTCAGTTTTGGCGCAAAAGGTGCGTTTCGTGCACAGAATCGCCGCTTTTTCTCAGTTTTGGCACAAAACGTGCGTTTCGTGCACAGAATGGCCGCTTTTGCTCAGTTTTGGCACAAAACATGCGCTTCGTCCACAGAATCGCCGCTTTTGCTCAGTTTTGGCACAAAACGTGCGTTTCGTGCACAGAATTGCCGCTTTTGCTCAGTTTTAGCGCAAAACGTGCGTTTCGTGCACAGAATCACCGCTTTTTCTCAGCTTTGGCACAACACGTGCGTTTCGTGCACAGAATCGCCTCTTTTGCTCAGTTTTGTAACAAAACATGTGCTTCTTCCACAGAATCACCGCTTTTGGTCAGTTTTGACACAAAACATGCTCTTCGTCCACAGAATCGGCGCTTTTCTCAGTTTTGGCACAAAACGTGCGTTTCGTGACAAAATTGCCGCGTTTGCTCAGTTTGGCGCAAAACGTGCGTTTCGTGCACAGAATCGCTCCTTCTGCTCAGTTTTGGCGCAAAACGTGCGTTTCGTGCACAGAATCACCGCTTTTTCTCAGTTTTGGCACAACACGTGCGTTTCGTGCACAGAATCGCCGCTTTTGCTTAGTTTTGACACATAACATGCTCTTCGTCCACAGAATCGCCGCTTTTGCTCAGTTTTGGCACAAAACGTGCGTTTCGTGCACAGAATCGCCGCTTTTGCTCAGTTCTGGCACAAAACATGCGCTTCGTCGACAGAATCGCCGCTTTTGCTCAGTTTTGGCACAAAACGTGCGTTTCGTGCACAGAATCGCCGGTGTTGATCAGTTTTGTCACAAAACGTGCGATTGACGCACCGAATTGCTCCTTTTGGCACAAAACGGGAGTTTCGTGCACAGAATCGCCGCTTTTGCTCAGTTTTGGCACAAAACGTGCGTTTCGTGCACAGAATCGCCGCTTTTGCTCAGTTTTGGCACAAAACATGCGTTTCGTGCACAGAATCGCCGCTTTTGTTCAGTTTTGGCACAAAACGTGCGTTTCACGCACCGAATTGCTCCTTTTCGCACAAAACGGTCGTTTCGTGCACAGAATCGCTCCTTCTGCTCAGTTTTGGCACAAAACGTGCGTTTCGTGCACAGAATCGCCGGCTTTGATCAGTTTTGTCACAAAACGTGCGATTGACGCACCGAATTGCTCCTTTTGGCACAAAACGGGCGTTTCGTGCACAGAATCGCCGCTTTTGCTCAGTTTTGGCACAAAACATGCGCTTCGTCGACAGAATCGCCGCTTTTGCTCGATATTGGCACAAAACATGCGTTTCGTGCACACAATCGCCACTTTTGCACAGTTTCGGCACAAAACCTGCGTTTCGTGCACAGAATCGCCGCTTTTGCTTAGTTTTGGCACTACACGTGCGTTTCACGCACCGAATTGCTCCTTTTTAACCGACTTCGAAAAAGGAGGTTACTCAATTCGACATGTATATATATTTTTTTTTTTTTTTTTTTTTATGTATGTGCCCCGATTACGCCGAGATGAATGGACCAATCGGAACCAAACCTTTTGCATCTTGTAGGGTATGACTCCCAGTTGGTCCCGTAAAAAAAAAATTTTGCATTTCACCACCGCTTGCCACCTTTTTATTGCAAAAAAGCGTACGATTTCGTCCGCGTTGTGTATGGTCATCGATTACTCCAAGATGGATGGACCAATCGGAACGAAACCTTTAGCATCTTATAGAGTATGACCAACTGTTGGTCCCGTAAAAAAATCCGGTTCGGATTTCTACATTTTTTCCGCTTTTATCGCAAAAAAGGTGCTATTTCACGTATATTCGGCCTGATATCGATGAAGCCTAGTATTACATTTTGCGGCCGGAGATGTTTCCACGATGATCCCATTTGCAACATTCCCTGCCCTTCCCTTGACTACCCTGCCCTTCCCTTGACTACCCTGCCCTTCCCTGCCCTTCTCTTCCCAACCCTTTGTTGAACTTTTCAAGGAATGCTCCAATCGCCACTAAAAAATGTGAAATAAAAAAATTTTTGGAAAGAAAAATACAACCGACTTCGGAATGCACTAAAAAGGACGAAATAATTTAAATTTATATTTCGGAGACGGCGCAAAATTGAAAATTTTCTACATTGGAAATTGTCAAAATTCTTTAATCCTTTTACATATTTTGACATTAACAACATTTACACAATTTTTAATTTTGCGCCGTCTACGAAATATAAATTTAAATTATTTCGTCCTTTTTAGTGCATTCCGAAGTCGGTTGTATTTTTCTTTCCAAAAATTTTTCGCACAAAACGTGCGTTTCGTGCACAGAATCGCCGGTTTTGCACAGTTTCGGCACAAAACCTGAGTTTCGTGCACAGAATCGCCGCTTTAGTTAAGTTTTGGCACAAAACCTGCGTTTCACGAACCGAATTCCTCCTTTTGGCACAAAGCGTGCGTTTCGTGCTCAGAATCGCCGCTTTTGCTCAGTTTTGGCACAAAACGCGTTTCGTGCACAGAATCGCCGCTTTTGATCAGTTTTGTCACAAGACGTGCGATTGACGCACCGAATTGTTCCTTTTGGCACAAAACGGGCGTTTCGTGCTCCGAATCGCCGCTTTTTCTCAGTTTTGGCACAAAACGTGCGATTCGTGCACAGAATCGCCGCTTTCGCTCAGTTTTGGCACAAATCGTGCGTTTCGTGCACAGAATCGCCGCTTTTGCACAGTTTGGGCACAAAACCTGCGTTTCGTGCACAGAATCGCCGCTTTTGCTCAGTTTTGGCACAAAACGCGCTTCGTCGACAGAATCGCCGCTTTTGCTCAGTTTCGGTACAGAGTGTGCGTTTCGTGCACAGAATCGCCGCTTTTTCTCAGTTTTGGCACAAAACGTGCGTTTGACGCACCGAATTGCTCCTTTTGGCACAAAACGGGCGTTTCGTGCACAGAGTCGCCGCTTTTGCTCAGTTTTGGCACAAAACGTGCGTTTCACGCACCGAATTGCTCCTTTTCGCACAAAAAAATTTTTGGAAAAAAAAATACAACCGACTTCGGAATGCACTAAAAAGGACGAAATAATTTAAATCTATATTTCGGAGACGGCGCAAGATTAAAAATTGTGTAAATGAAGGATGTTGTTAATGTGAAAATATGTAAAAGGATTAAAGAATTTTGACAATTTCCAATGTAGAAAATTTTTAATTTTGCGCCGTCTCCGAAATATAGATTTAAATTATTTCGTCCTTTTTAGTGCATTCCGAAGTCGGTTGTATTTTTTTTTCCAAAAATTTTTTTATTTCACATTTTTTAGTGGCGATTGGAGCATTCCTTGAAAAGTTCAACAAAGGTATAGGAAGAGAAGGGCAGGGAAGGGCAGGGTAGTGAAGGGAAGGGCAGGGAATGTTGCAAATGGGATCATCGAGGAAACAACTTCGGCCGCAAAATGTAATACTAGGTTTCAGCGATATCAGACCGAATATACGTGAAATAGCACGTTTTTTGCGATAAAAGCGGAAAAAATGTAGAAATCCGAACCGGGTTTTTTTACGGGACCAACTGTTGGTCATACTCTATAAGATGCTACAGGTTTCGTTCCGATTGGTCCATCCATCTTGGAGTAATCGATGACCATACACAACGCGGACGAAATCGTACGCTTTTTTGCAATAAAAAGGTGGCAAGCGGTGGTGAAATGCAAAATCTTTTTCTTACGGGACCAACTGGGAGTCATACCCTACAAGATGCAACAGGTTTCGTTCCGATTGGTCCATCCATCTCGGCGTAATCGGGGCACATACATAAAAAAAAAAAAAAAAAAAAAATATATATACATGTCGAATTGAGTAACCTCCTTTTTCGAAGTCGGTTAAAAAGGGGCATTTCGTGCACAGAATCGCCGTTTCTGCTCAGTTTTGGCACAAAACGCGCTTCGTCGACAGAATCGCCGCTTTTGCTCAGTTTTGGCATAAAACGTTTGTTTCACGGTCCGAACTGCTCCTTTTGGCACAAAACGGGTCTTTCGTGCACAGAATCGCCGCTCTTGCTCAGTTTTGACACAAAACGAGCGTTTCGTGTACAGAATCGCCGCTTTTGCTCAGTTTTGGCACAAAACGGGAGTTTCGTGCACAGAATCGCCGCTTTTGCTCAGTTTTAGCACAAAACGTGCGTTTCGTGCACAGAATCGCCGCTTTTGCTCAGTTTTGGCATAAACCGTGCGTTTCACGTTCCGAATTGCTCCTTATGGCACAAAACGTGCCTTTCGTGCACAGAATCGCCACTTTTCGTCAGTTTTGGCATAAAACGTGCGTTTCACGCTCCGAATTGCTCCTTTTGGCACAAAACGTGCGTTTCGTGCTCAGAATCGCCGCTTTTGCTCAGGTTTGGCACAAAACGTGCGTTTCGTGCACAAAATCGCTGCTTTTGCTCAGTTTTGGCACAAAACGTGCGTTTTGTGCACAGAATCGCCGTTTTTGCTCAGTTTTGGCAGAAAACGTGCGTTTCACGCTCCGAATTGCTCCTTTTGGAACAAAACGTGCGCTTCGCGCACAGAATCGCCGTTCTTGCTCAGTTTTGGCAGAAAACGTGCGGTTTACGCTCCGAATTGCTCTTTTTGGCACAAAACGTGCGTTTCGTGCTCAGAATCGCCGCTTTACTCAGTTTTGGCTGAAAACGTGTTCTTCGTACACGGAATCGCCGCTTTTGCTCAGTTTTGTCACACAACGTGCGTTTCGTGCTCAGTATTGCCGCTCTTGCTCCTTTTGGCACAAAACGGGCGTTTCGTGCACAGAATCGCTCCTTCTGCTCAGTTTTGGCGCAAAACGTCCGTTTCGTGCACAGAATCGCCGGTTTTGATCAGTTTTGGCACAAAACATGCGTTTCGTGCACAGAATCGCCGCTTTTGTTCAGTTTTGGCACAAAACGTGCGTTTCACGGACCGAATTGCTCCTTTTCGCACAAAACGGTCGTTTCGTGCACAGAATCGCTCCTTCTGCTCAGTTTTGGCACAAAACGTGCGTTTCGTGCACAGAATCGCCGGTTTTGATCAGTTTTGTCACAAAACATGCGTTTCGTGCACAGAATCGCCGCTTTTGTTCAGTTTTCTCACAAAACGTGCGTTTCACGCACCGAATTGCTCCTTTTCGCACAAAACGGGCGTTTCGTGCACAGAATCGCTCCTTCTGCTCAGTTTTGGCGCAAAACGCGCGTTTCGTGCACAGAATCGCCGGCTTTGATCAGTTTTGTCACAAAACGTGCGATTGACGCACCGAATTGCTCCTTTTGGCACAAAACGGGCGTTTCGTGCACAGAATCGCCGCTTTTGCTCAGTTTTGGCACAAAACGTGCGTTTCGTGCACAGAATCGCCGCTTTTATTCAGTTTTGGCACAAAACGTGCGATTGACGCACCGAATTGCTCCTTCTGGCACAAAACGGGAGTCTTGTGCACAGAATCGCCGCTTTTGCTCAGTTTTCGCACAAAACGTGCGTTTCGTGCACAGAATTGCCGCTTTTGCTCAGTTTTAGCGCAAAACGTGCGTTTCGTGCACAGAATCACCGCTTTTTCTCAGCTTTGGCACAACACGTGCGTTTCACGCTCCGAATTATTCCTTCTGGCACAAAACGTGCCATTCTCGCTCCGAATTGTTCCTTTTGGCACAAAACAGGCGTTCAATGCACATAATCGCTGTTTTTGCGCAATTTTGGCACAAAACGTGCGTTCCACGCGCCGAGTTGCTCCTTTCGGCACAAAACGTGCGTTTTGTGCACAGAATCGCCGCTTTTGCTCAGTTTTGGCATAAAACGTGCGTTTCACGCTCCGAACTGCTCCTTTTGGCACAAAACGGGTCTTTCGTGCACAGAATCGCCGCTCTTGCTCAGTTTTGACACAAAACGAGCGTTTCGTGTACAGAATCGCCGCTTTCGCTCAGTTTTGGCACAAAACGGGAGTTTCGTGCACAGAATCGCCGCTTTTGCTCAGTTTTGGCACAAAACGTGCGTTTCGTGCACAGAATCGCCGCTTTTGCTCAGTTTTGGCATAAACCGTGCGTTTCACGCTCCGAATTGCTCCTTTTGGCACAAAGCGGGCCCTTCGTGCACCGAATCGCATCTTTTGCTTAATTTTGGCATAAAACGTGCGTTTCACGCTCCGAATTGCTCCTTTTGGCACAAAACGGGCCTTTCGTGCACAGAATCGCTGCTTTTCCTCAGTTTTGGCACAAAACGTGCGTTTCACGCCCCGAGTTGCTCCTTTTGGCACAAAACTGGCGTTTCGTGCACAGAATCGCCGCTTTTGCTCAGGTTTGGCACAAAACGTGCGTTTTGTGCACAGAATCGCCGCTTTTGCTCAGTTTTGGCACAAAACGTGCGTTTCACGCTCCGAATTACTCCTTTAGGCACAAAACGTGCCATTCACGCTCCGAATTGTTCCTTTTGGCACAAAGCAGGCGTTCAATGCACATAATCCCTGTTTTTGCGCAATTTTGGCACAAAACGTGCGTTCCACGCGCCGAATTGCTCCTTTTGGCACAAAACGGGCGTTTCGTGCACAGAATCGCCGCTTTTGCTCGTTATTGGCACAAAACATGCGTTTCGAGCACAGAATCGCCGCTTTTGCACAGTTTTGGCACAAAACGGGCGTTTCATGCACAGAATCGCCGCTTTTGCTCAGTTCTGGCACACAACGTGCGTTTCACGCACCGAATTACTCCTTTTCGCACAAAACGGGCGTTTCGTGCACAGAATCGCCGCTTTTGCACAGTTTTGGCACAAAACGGGCGTTTCATGCACAGAATCGCCGCTTTTGCTCAGTTCTGGCATACAACGTGCGTATCACGCACCGAATTGCTCCTTTTCGCACAAAACGGGCGTTTTGTGCACAGAATCGCCGCTTTTGCTCAGTTTTGGCGGAAAACGTGCGTTTCGTGCACAGAATCACGGCTTTTGCTCAGTTTTGGCACAAAACGGGCTTTTCGTGAACAGAATCGCCGCTTTTGCTCAATTTTGGCGCAAAACGTGCGTTTCGTGCCCAGAATCGCCGCTTTTGTTCAGTTTTGGCACAAAACGAGCGTTTCACGCACCGAATTGCTCCTTTTCGCACAAAACGGGCGTTTCGTGCACAGAATCGCTCCTTCTGCTCAGTTTTGGCGCAAAACGTGCGTTTCGTGCACAGAATCGCCGGTTTTGATCAGTTTTGTCACAAAACGTGCGATTGGCGCACCGAATTGCTCCTTTTGGCACAAAACGAGCGTTTCGTGCACATAATCGCCGCTTTTGCTCAGTTTTGGTACAAAACATGCGCTTCGTCGACAGAATCGCCGCTTTTGCTCGATATTGGCACAAAACATGCGTTTCGTGCACAGAATCGCCGCTTTTGCACAGTTTCGGCACAAAACCTCCGTTTCGTGCACAAAATCGCCGCTTTTGCTTAGTTTTGGCACATAACGTGCGTTTCGTGCACAGAATCGCCGCTTTTGCTCAGTTTTGGCACAAAACATGCGCTTCGTCCGCAGAATCGCCGCTTTTGCTCAGTTTTGGCACAAAACGTGCGTTTCACGAACCGAATTCCTCCTTTTGGCACAAAACGGGCGTTTCGTGCATAGAATCGCCGCTTCTGCTCAGTTTTGGCGCAAAAGGTGCGTTTCGTGCACAGAATCGCCGCTTTTTCTCAGTTTTGGCACAAAACGTGCGTTTCGTGCACAGAATCGCCGCTTTTGCTCAGTTTTGGCACAAAACATGCGCTTCGTCCACAGAATCGCCGCTTTTGCTCAGTTTTGGCACAAAACGTGCGTTTCGTGCACAGAATTGCCGCTTTTGCTCAGTTTTAGCGCAAAACGTGCGTTTCGTGCACAGAATCACCGCTTTTTCTCAGCTTTGGCACAACACGTGCGTTTCGTGCACAGAATCGCCTCTTTTGCTCAGTTTTGTAACAAAACATGTGCTTCTTCCACAGAATCACCGCTTTTGGTCAGTTTTGACGCAAAACATGCTCTTCGTCCACAGAATCGGCGCTTTTCTCAGTTTTGGCACAAAACGTGCGTTTCGTGACAAAATTGCCGCTTTTGCTCAGTTTGGCGCAAAACGTGCGTTTCGTGCACAGAATCGCTCCTTCTGCTCAGTTTTGGCGCAAAACGTGCGTTTCGTGCACAGAATCACCGCTTTTTCTCAGTTTTGGCACAACACGTGCGTTTCGTGCACAGAATCGCCGCTTTTGCTTAGTTTTGACACATAACATGCTCTTCGTCCACAGAATCGCCGCTTTTGCTCAGTTTTGGCACAAAACGTGCGTTTCGTGCACAGAATCGCCGCTTTTGCTCAGTTTTGGCACAAAACATGCGCTTTGTCGACAGAATCGCCGCTTTTGCTCAGTTTTGGCACAAAACGTGCGTTTCGTGCACAGAATCGCCGGTGTTGATCAGTTTTGTCACAAAACGTGCGATTGACGCACCGAATTGCTCCTTTTGGCACAAAACGGGAGTTTCGTGCACAGAATCGCCGCTTTTGCTCAGTTTTGGCACAAAACGTGCGTTTCGTGCACAGAATCGCCGCTTTTGCTCAGTTTTGGCACAAAACATGCGTTTCGTGCACAGAATCGCCGCTTTTGTTCAGTTTTGGCACAAAACGTGCGTTTCGTGCACAGAATCGCCGCTTTTGTTCAGTTTTGGCACAAAACGTGCGTTTCACGCACCGAATTGCTCCTTTTCGCACAAAACGGGCGTTTCGTGCACAGAATCGCCGCTTTTGCTCAGTTTTGGCACAAAACGTGCGTTTCGTGCACAGAATCACCGCTTTTTCTCAGCTTTGGCACAACACGTGCGTTTCACGCTCCGAATTATTCCTTCTGGCACAAAACGTGCCATTCTCGCTCCGAATTGTTCCTTTTGGCACAAAACAGGCGTTCAATGCACATAATCGCTGTTTTTGCGCAATTTTGGCACAAAACGTGCGTTCCACGCGCCGAGTTGCTCCTTTCGGCACAAAACGTGCGTTTTGTGCACAGAATCGCCGCTTTTGCTCAGTTTTGGCATAAAACGTGCGTTTCACGCTCCGAACTGCTCCTTTTGGCACAAAACGGGTCTTTCGTGCACAGAATCGCCGCTCTTGCTCAGTTTTGACACAAAACGAGCGTTTCGTGTACAGAATCGCCGCTTTCGCTCAGTTTTGGCACAAAACGGGAGTTTCGTGCACAGAATCGCCGCTTTTGCTCAGTTTTGGCACAAAACGTGCGTTTCGTGCACAGAATCGCCGCTTTTGCTCAGTTTTGGCATAAACCGTGCGTTTCACGCTCCGAATTGCTCCTTTTGGCACAAAGCGGGCCCTTCGTGCACCGAATCGCATCTTTTGCTTAATTTTGGCATAAAACGTGCGTTTCACGCTCCGAATTGCTCCTTTTGGCACAAAACGGGCCTTTCGTGCACAGAATCGCTGCTTTTCCTCAGTTTTGGCACAAAACGTGCGTTTCACGCCCCGAGTTGCTCCTTTTGGCACAAAACTGGCGTTTCGTGCACAGAATCGCCGCTTTTGCTCAGGTTTGGCACAAAACGTGCGTTTTGTGCACAGAATCGCCGCTTTTGCTCAGTTTTGGCACAAAACGTGCGTTTCACGCTCCGAATTACTCCTTTAGGCACAAAACGTGCCATTCACGCTCCGAATTGTTCCTTTTGGCACAAAGCAGGCGTTCAATGCACATAATCCCTGTTTTTGCGCAATTTTGGCACAAAACGTGCGTTCCACGCGCCGAATTGCTCCTTTTGGCACAAAACGGGCGTTTCGTGCACAGAATCGCCGCTTTTGCTCGTTATTGGCACAAAACATGCGTTTCGAGCACAGAATCGCCGCTTTTGCACAGTTTTGGCACAAAACGGGCGTTTCATGCACAGAATCGCCGCTTTTGCTCAGTTCTGGCACACAACGTGCGTTTCACGCACCGAATTACTCCTTTTCGCACAAAACGGGCGTTTCGTGCACAGAATCGCCGCTTTTGCACAGTTTTGGCACAAAACGGGCGTTTCATGCACAGAATCGCCGCTTTTGCTCAGTTCTGGCATACAACGTGCGTATCACGCACCGAATTGCTCCTTTTCGCACAAAACGGGCGTTTTGTGCACAGAATCGCCGCTTTTGCTCAGTTCTGGCGGAAAACGTGCGTTTCGTGCACAGAATCACGGCTTTTGCTCAGTTTTGGCACAAAACGGGCTTTTCGTGAACAGAATCGCCGCTTTTGCTCAATTTTGGCGCAAAACGTGCGTTTCGTGCCCAGAATCGCCGCTTTTGTTCAGTTTTGGCACAAAACGAGCGTTTCACGCACCGAATTGCTCCTTTTCGCACAAAACGGGCGTTTCGTGCACAGAATCGCTCCTTCTGCTCAGTTTTGGCGCAAAACGTGCGTTTCGTGCACAGAATCGCCGGTTTTGATCAGTTTTGTCACAAAACGTGCGATTGGCGCACCGAATTGCTCCTTTTGGCACAAAACGAGCGTTTCGTGCACAGAATTGCCGCTTTTGCTCAGTTTTAGCGCAAAACGTGCGTTTCGTGCACAGAATCACCGCTTTTTCTCAGCTTTGGCACAACACGTGCGTTTCGTGCACAGAATCGCCGCTTTTGCTCAGTTTTGGCACAAAACATGCGCTTCGTCCACAGAATCGCCGCATTTGCTCAGTTTTGGCACAAAACGTGCGTTTCGTGCACAGAATTGCCGCTTTTGCTCAGTTTTAGCGCAAAACGTGCGTTTCGTGCACAGAATCACCGCTTTTTCTCAGCTTTGGCACAACACGTGCGTTTCGTGCACAGAATCGCCTCTTTTGCTCAGTTTTGTAACAAAACATGTGCTTCTTCCACAGAATCGCCGCTTTTGGTCAGTTTTGACACAAAACATGCTCTTCGTCCACAGAATCGGCGCTTTTCTCAGTTTTGGCACAAAACGTGCGTTTCGTGCACATTATTGCCGCTTTTGCTCAGTTTTGGCGCAAAACGTGCGTTTCGTGCACAGAATCACCGCTTTTTCTCAGTTTTGGCACAACACATGCGTTTCGTGCACAGAATCGCCGCTTTTGCTTAGTTTTGACACATAACATGCTCTTCGTCCACAGAATCGCCGCTTTTGCTCAGTTTTGGCACAAAACGTGCGTTTCACGAACCGAATTCCTCCTTTTGGCACAAAACGGGCGTTTCGTGCATAGAATCGCCGCTTCTGCTCAGTTTTGGCTCAAAAGGTGCGTTTCGTGCACAGAATCGCCGCTTTTTCTCAGTTTTGGCACAAAACATGCGTTTCGTGCACAGAATCGCCGCTTTTGTTCAGTTTTGGCACAAAACGTGCGCTTCACGCACCGAATTGCTCCTTTTCGCACAAAACGGTCGTTTCGTGCACAGAATCGCTCCTTCTGCTCAGTTTTGGCGCAAAACGTGCGTTTCGTGCACAGAATCGCCGCTTTTTCTCAGTTTTGGCACAAAACGTGCGTTTCGTGCACAGAATCGCCGCTTTTGCTCAGTTTTGGCACAAATCATGCGCTTCGACGACAGAATCGCCGCTTTTGCTCAGTTTTGGCAAAAAACGTGCATTTCGTACACAAAATCGCCGCTTTTGCTCAGTTTTGGCAGAAGACATGCGTTTCACGCACCAAATTGCTCCTTTTCGCAGAAAACGGGAGTTTCGTGCACAGAATCGCCGCTTCTGCACAGTTTTGGTGCAAAACGGGCGTTTCGTGCACAGAATCGCGGCTTTTGCTCAGTTTTGGCACAAAACATGCGCTTCGTCGACAGAATCGCCGCTTTTGCTCGATATTGGCACAAAACACGCGTTTCGTGCACAGAATCGCCGCTTTTGTACAAATTCGGCACAAAGCCTGCGTTTCGTGCACAGAATCGCCGCTTTTGCTTAGTTTTGGCACAACACGTGCGTTTCACGCACCGAATTGCTCCTTTTGGCACAAAACGGGCGTTTCGTGCACAGAATCGCCGCTTTTGCTCGTTATTGGCACAAAACATGCGCTTCGTCCACAGAATCGCCGCTTTTGCTCAGTTTTGGCACATAACGTGCGTTTCGTGCACAGAATCGCCGCTTTTGCTCAGTTTTGGCACAAAACGTGCGTTTCACGAACCGAATTCCTCCTTTTGGCACAAAACGGGCGTTTCGTGCACAGAATTGCCGCTTTTGCTCAGTTCTGGCACACAACGTGCGTTTCGTGCACAGAATTGCCGCTTTTGCTCAGTTTTGTCACAAAACGTGCGTTTCACGCACCGAATTGCTCCTTTTCGCACAAAACGGGCGTTTCGTGCACAAAATCGCCGCTTTTGCTCAGTTTTGGCGCAAAACGTGCGTTTCGTGCACAGAATCACCGCTTTTGCTCAGTTTTGGCACAAAACGGGCTTTTCGTGCACGGAATCGCCGCTTTTGCTCAGCTTTGGCGCAAAACGTGCGTTTCGTGCACAGAATCGCCGGTTTTGATCAGTTTTGCCACACAACGTGCGATTGACGCACCCAATCGCTCCTTTTAGCACAAAACGGGCGTTTCGTCCACAGAATCGCCGCTTTTGCTCAGTTTTGGCACAAAACGCGTTTCGTGCACAGAATCGCCGCTTTTGATCAGTTTTGTCACAAAACGTGCGATTGACGCACCGAATTGCTCCTTTTGGCACAAAACGGGCGTTTCGTGCTCAGAATCGCCGCTTTTGCTCGTTATTGGCACAAAACATGCGTTTCGTGCACAGAATCGCCGCTTTTGCACAGTTTCGGCACAAAACCTGAGTTTCGTGCACAGAATCGCCGCTTTAGTTAAGTTTTGGCACAAAACCTGCGTTTCACGAACCGAATTCCTCCTTTTGGCACAAAGCGTGCGTTTCGTGCTCAGAATCGCCGCTTTTGCTCAGTTTTGGCACAAAACGCGTTTCGTGCACAGAATCGCCGCTTTTGATCAGTTTTGTCACAAGACGTGCGATTGACGCACCGAATTGTTCCTTTTGGCACAAAACGGGCGTTTCGTGCTCAGAATCGCCGCTTTTTCTCAGTTTTGGCACAAAACGTGCGATTCGTGCACAGAATCGCCGCTTTCGCTCAGTTTTGGCACAAAACGTGCGTTTCGTGCACAGAATCGCCGCTTTTGCACAGTTTGGGCACAAAACCTGCGTTTCGTGCACAGAATCGCCGCTTTTGCTCAGTTTTGGCACAAAACGCGCTTCGTCGACAGAATCGCCGCTTTTGCTCAGTTTCGGTACAGAGTGTGCGTTTCGTGCACAGAATCGCCGCTTTTTCTCAGTTTTGGCACAAAACGTGCGTTTGACGCACCGAATTGCTCCTTTTGGCACAAAACGGGCGTTTCGTGCACAGAGTCGCCGCTTTTGCTCAGTTTTGGCACAAAACGTGCGTTTCACGCACCGAATTGCGCCTTTTCGCACAAAAGGGGCATTTCGTGCACAGAATCGCCGTTTCTGCTCAGTTTTGGCACAAAACGCGCTTCGTCGACAGAATCGCCGCTTTTGCTCAGTTTTGGCATAAAACGTTTGTTTCACGCTCCGAACTGCTCCTTTTGGCACAAAACGGGTCTTTCGTGCACAGAATCGCCGCTCTTGCTCAGTTTTGACACAAAACGAGCGTTTCGTGTACAGAATCGCCGCTTTTGCTCAGTTTTGGCACAAAACGGGAGTTTCGTGCACAGAATCGCCGCTTTTGCTCAGTTTTAGCACAAAACGTGCGTTTCGTGCACAGAATCGCCGCTTTTGCTCAGTTTTGGCATAAACCGTGCGTTTCACGTTCCGAATTGCTCCTTATGGCACAAAACGTGCCTTTCGTGCACAGAATCGCCACTTTTCGTCAGTTTTGGCATAAAACGTGCGTTTCACGCTCCGAATTGCTCTTTTTGGCACAAAACGTGCGTTTCGTGCTCAGAATCGCCGCTTTACTCAGTTTTGGCTGAAAACGTGTTCTTCGTACACGGAATCGCCGCTTTTGCTCAGTTTTGTCACACAACGTGCGTTTCGTGCTCAGTATTGCCGCTCTTGCTCCTTTTGGTACAAAACGGGCGTTTCGTGCACAGAATCGCTCCTTCTGCTCAGTTTTGGCGCAAAACGTGCGTTTCGTGCACAGAATCGCCGGTTTTGATCAGTTTTGTCACAAAACGTGCGATTGGCGCACCGAATTGCTCCTTTTGGCACAAAACGGGCGTTTCGTGCATAGAATCGCCGCTTCTGCTCAGTTTTGGCGCAAAAGGTGCGTTTCGTGCACAGAATCGCCGCTTTTTCTCAGTTTTGGCACAAAACGTGCGTTTCGTGCACAGAATGGCCGCTTTTGCTCAGTTTTGGCACAAAACATGCGCTTCGTCCACAGAATCGCCGCTTTTGCTCAGTTTTGGCACAAAACGTGCGTTTCGTGCACAGAATTGCCGCTTTTGCTCAGTTTTAGCGCAAAACGTGCGTTTCGTGCACAGAATCACCGCTTTTTCTCAGCTTTGGCACAACACGTGCGTTTCGTGCACAGAATCGCCTCTTTTGCTCAGTTTTGTAACAAAACATGTGCTTCTTCCACAGAATCACCGCTTTTGGTCAGTTTTGACACAAAACATGCTCTTCGTCCACAGAATCGGCGCTTTTCTCAGTTTTGGCACAAAACGTGCGTTTCGTGACAAAATTGCCGCTTTTGCTCAGTTTGGCGCAAAACGTGCGTTTCGTGCACAGAATCGCTCCTTCTGCTCAGTTTTGGCGCAAAACGTGCGTTTCGTGCACAGAATCACCGCTTTTTCTCAGTTTTGGCACAACACGTGCGTTTCGTGCACAGAATCGCCGCTTTTGCTTAGTTTTGACACATAACATGCTCTTCGTCCACAGAATCGCCGCTTTTGCTCAGTTTTGGCACAAAACGTGCGTTTCGTGCACAGAATCGCCGCTTTTGCTCAGTTTTGGCATAAACCGTGCGTTTCACGCTCCGAATTGCTCCTTTTGGCACAAAGCGGGCCCTTCGTGCACCGAATCGCATCTTTTGCTTAATTTTGGCATAAAACGTGCGTTTCACGCTCCGAATTGCTCCTTTTGGCACAAAACGGGCCTTTCGTGCACAGAATCGCTGCTTTTCCTCAGTTTTGGCACAAAACGTGCGTTTCACGCCCCGAGTTGCTCCTTTTGGCACAAAACTGGCGTTTCGTGCACAGAATCGCCGCTTTTGCTCAGGTTTGGCACAAAACGTGCGTTTTGTGCACAGAATCGCCGCTTTTGCTCAGTTTTGGCACAAAACGTGCGTTTCACGCTCCGAATTACTCCTTTAGGCACAAAACGTGCCATTCACGCTCCGAATTGTTCCTTTTGGCACAAAGCAGGCGTTCAATGCACATAATCCCTGTTTTTGAGCAATTTTGGCACAAAACGTGCGTTCCACGCGCCGAATTGCTCCTTTTGGCACAAAACGGGCGTTTCGTGCACAGAATCGCCGCTTTTGCTCGTTATTGGCACAAAACATGCGTTTCGAGCACAGAATCGCCGCTTTTGCACAGTTTTGGCACAAAACGGGCGTTTCATGCACAGAATCGCCGCTTTTGCTCAGTTCTGGCACACAACGTGCGTTTCACGCACCGAATTACTCCTTTTCGCACAAAACGGGCGTTTCGTGCACAGAATCGCCGCTTTTGCACAGTTTTGGCACAAAACGGGCGTTTCATGCACAGAATCGCCGCTTTTGCTCAGTTCTGGCATACAACGTGCGTATCACGCACCGAATTGCTCCTTTTCGCACAAAACGGGCGTTTTGTGCACAGAATCGCCGCTTTTGCTCAGTTTTGGCGGAAAACGTGCGTTTCGTGCACAGAATCACGGCTTTTGCTCAGTTTTGGCACAAAACGGGCTTTTCGTGAACAGAATCGCCGCTTTTGCTCAATTTTGGCGCAAAACGTGCGTTTCGTGCCCAGAATCGCCGCTTTTGTTCAGTTTTGGCACAAAACGAGCGTTTCACGCACCGAATTGCTCCTTTTCGCACAAAACGGGCGTTTCGTGCACAGAATCGCTCCTTCTGCTCAGTTTTGGCGCAAAACGTGCGTTTCGTGCACAGAATCGCCGGTTTTGATCAGTTTTGTCACAAAACGTGCGATTGGCGCACCGAATTGCTCCTTTTGGCACAAAACGAGCGTTTCGTGCACATAATCGCCGCTTTTGCTCAGTTTTGGTACAAAACATGCGCTTCGTCGACAGAATCGCCGCTTTTGCTCGATATTGGCACAAAACATGCGTTTCGTGCACAGAATCGCCGCTTTTGCACAGTTTCGGCACAAAACCTCCGTTTCGTGCACAAAATCGCCGCTTTTGCTTAGTTTTGGCACATAACGTGCGTTTCGTGCACAGAATCGCCGCTTTTGCTCAGTTTTGGCACAAAACATGCGCTTCGTCCGCAGAATCGCCGCTTTTGCTCAGTTTTGGCACAAAACGTGCGTTTCACGAACCGAATTCCTCCTTTTGGCACAAAACGGGCGTTTCGTGCATAGAATCGCCGCTTCTGCTCAGTTTTGGCGCAAAAGGTGCGTTTCGTGCACAGAATCGCCGCTTTTTCTCAGTTTTGGCACAAAACGTGCGTTTCGTGCACAGAATCGCCGCTTTTGCTCAGTTTTGGCACAAAACATGCGCTTCGTCGACAGAATCGCCGCTTTTGCTCAGTTTTGGCACAAAACGTGCGTTTCGTGCACAGAATCGCCGGTTTTGATCAGTTTTGTAACAAAACGTGCGATTGACGCACCGTATTGCTGCTTTTGGCACAAAACTGGCGTTTCGTGCTCAGTATCGCCGCTTTTGCTCGTTATTGGCACAAAACATGCGTTTCGTGCACAAAATCGCCGCCTTTGCACAGTTTCGGCACAAAACCTGCGTTTTGTGCACAGAATCGCCGGTTTAGCTCAGTTTTGTCACAAAACGTGCGTTTCACGCACCAAATTGCTCCTTTTGGCTCAAAACGGCCGTTTCGTGCACAGAATAGCTGCTTTTGCACAGTTTTGGCACAAAACGTGCGTTTCGTGCACAGAATCGCCGGTTTTGATCAGTTTTGTCACAAAACGTGCGTTTGACGCACCGAATTGCTCCTTTTGGCACAAAACGGGCGTTTCGCGCTCAGAATCGCCGCTTTTGCTCAGTTTTAGTACAAAACGCGCTTCGTGCACAGAATCGCCGGTTTTGCTCAGTTTTGGCACAAAACGTGCGTTTCGTGCACAGAATCGCCGCTTTTGCTCAGTTTTGGCACAAAACATTCGCTTCGTCCACAGAATCGCCGCTTTTGCACAGTTTTGGCACAAAACGTGCGATTGACGCACCGAATTGCTCCTTCTGGCACAAAACGGGAGTTTCGTGCACAGAATCGCCGCTTTTGCTCAGTTTTGGCACAAAACGTGCGTTTCGTGCACAGAATTGCCGCTTTTGCTCAGTTTTAGCGCAAAACGTGCGTTTCGTGCACAGAATCACCGCTTTTTCTCAGCTTTGGCACAACACGTGCGTTTCGTGCACAGAATCGCCGCTTTTGCTCAGTTTTGGCACAAAACATGCGCTTCGTCCACAGAATCGCCGCATTTGCTCAGTTTTGGCACAAAACGTGCGTTTCGTGCACAGAATTGCCGCTTTTGCTCAGTTTTAGCGCAAAACGTGCGTTTCGTGCACAGAATCACCGCTTTTTCTCAGCTTTGGCACAACACGTGCGTTTCGTGCACAGAATCGCCTCTTTTGCTCAGTTTTGTAACAAAACATGTGCTTCTTCCACAGAATCGCCGCTTTTGGTCAGTTTTGACACAAAACATGCTCTTCGTCCACAGAATCGGCGCTTTTCTCAGTTTTGGCACAAAACGTGCGTTTCGTGCACAGAATCGCCGCTTTTTCTCAGTTTTGGCACAAAACATGCGCTTCGTCGACAGAATCGCCGCTTTTGCTCAGTTTTGGCACAAAACATGCGTTTCGTGCACAGAATCGCCGCCTTTGCACAGTTTCGGCACAAAACCTGCGTTTCGTGCACAGAATCGCCGCTTTTGCTTAGTTTTGGCACAAACCGTGCGTTTCACGCACCGAATTGCTCCTTTGGCACAAAACGAGCGTTTCGTGCACAGAATCGCCGCTTTTGCTCAGTTTTGGCACAAAACGTGCGTTTCACGAACCGAATTTCTCCTTTTGGCACAAAACCTGCGTTTTGTGCACAGAATCGCGGGTTTTGCTCAGTTTTGTCACAAAACGTGCGTTTCACGCACCAAATTGCTCCTTTTGGCTCAAAACGGCCGTTTCGTGCACAGAATAGCTGCTTTTGCACAGTTTTGCCACAAAACGTGCGTTTCGTGCACAGAATCGCCGGTTCTGATCAGTTTTGTCACAAAACGTGCGTTTGACGCACCGAATTGCTCCTTTTGGCACAAAACGTGCGTTTCGTGCACAGAATCACCGCTTTAGCACTGTTTTTGCACAAAACGGGCTTTTCGTGAACCGAATCGCAGCTTTTGCTCAGTTTTGGCGCAAAACGTGCGTTTCGTGCACGGAATCGCCGCTTTTGCTCAGTTTTGGCACATAACGTGCGTTTCGTGCACAGAATCGCCGCTTTTGCTCAGTTTTGGCACAAAACGTGCGTTTCACGAACCGAATTCCTCCTTTTGGCACAAAACGGGCGTTTCGTGCACAGAATTGCCGCTTTTGCTCAGTTCTGGCACACAACGTGCGTTTCGTGCACAGAATTGCCGCTTTTGCTCAGTTTTGTCACAAAACGTGCGTTTCACGCACCGAATTGCTCCTTTTCGCACAAAACGGGCGTTTCGTGCACAAAATCGCCGCTTTTGCTCAGTTTTGGCGCAAAACGTGCGTTTCGTGCACAGAATCACCGCTTTTGCTCAGTTTTGGCACAAAACGGGCTTTTCGTGCGTGGAATCGCCGCTTTTGCTCAGCTTTGGCACAAAACGTGCGTTTCGTGCACAGAATCGCCGGTTTTGATCAGTTTTGTCACATAACGTGTGTTTCACGCACCGAATTGCTCCTTTTGGCTCAAAACGGCCGTTTCGTGCACAAACTGGCTGCTTTTGCTCAGTTTTGGCAAAAAACGTGCGTTTCGTGCACAGAATCGCCGCTTTTGCTCAGTTTTGGCACAGAGCGTGAGTTTCGTGCGCAGAATCGCCGCTCTTGCTCAGTTTTGACACAAAACGGGCTTTTCGTGCACAGAATCGCCGCTCTTGCTCAGTTTTCGCACAAAACGTGCGTTTCGTGCACAGAATAACCGAATTGCTCCTTTGGGGCAAAACGTGCGTTTTGTGCACAGAATCGCCGCTTTTGCTCAGTTTTGGCACAAAACGTGCGTTTCACGCTCCGAATTACTCCTTTTGGCACAAAAGGGGCCATTCACGCTCCGAATTGTTCCTTTTGGCACAAAACAGGCGTTTCATGCACATAATCGCTGCTTTTGCGCAATTTTGGCATAAAACGTGCGTTTCACGCTCCGAATTGCTCCTTTTGGCACAAAACGGGCCTTTCGTGCACAGAATCGCTGCTTTTCCTCAGTTTTGGCACAAAACGTGCGTTTCACGCTCCGAGTTGCTCCTTTTGGCACAAAACGGGCGTTTCGTGCACAGAATCGCCGCTTTTGCTCAGGTTTGGCACAAAACGTGCGTTTTGTGCACAGAATCGCCGCTTTTGCTCAGTTTTGGCACAAAACGTGCGTTTCACGCTCCGAATTACTCCTTTTGGCACAAAACGTGCCATTCACGCTCCGAATTCTTCCTCTTGGCACAAAGCAGGCGTTCAATGCACATAATCGCTGTTTTTGCGCAATTTTGGCACAAAACGTGCGTTCCACGCACCGAGTTGCTCCTTTTCGCACAAAACGTGCGTTTCGTGCACAGAATCGCCGCTTTTGCACAGTTTCGGCACAAAACCTGCGTTTCGTGCACAGAATCGCCGGTTTTGCTCAGTTTTGGCACAAAACGTGCGTTTCGTGCACAGAATCGCCGCTTTTGCTCAGTTTTGGCACAAAACATTCGCTTCGTCCACAGAATCGCCGCTTTTGCACAGTTTTGGCACAAAACGTGCGATTGACGCACCGAATTGCTCCTTCTGGCACAAAACGGGAGTTTCGTGCACAGAATCGCCGCTTTTGCTCAGTTTTGGCACAAAACGTGCGTTTCGTGCACAGAATTGCCGCTTTTGCTCAGTTTTAGCGCAAAACGTGCGTTTCGTGCACAGAATCACCGCTTTTTCTCAGCTTTGGCACAACACGTGCGTTTCGTGCACAGAATCGCCGCTTTTGCTCAGTTTTGGCACAAAACATGCGCTTCGTCCACAGAATCGCCGCATTTGCTCAGTTTTGGCACAAAACGTGCGTTTCGTGCACAGAATTGCCGCTTTTGCTCAGTTTTAGCGCAAAACGTGCGTTTCGTGCACAGAATCACCGCTTTTTCTCAGCTTTGGCACAACACGTGCGTTTCGTGCACAGAATCGCCTCTTTTGCTCAGTTTTGTAACAAAACATGTGCTTCTTCCACAGAATCGCCGCTTTTGGTCAGTTTTGACACAAAACATGCTCTTCGTCCACAGAATCGGCGCTTTTCTCAGTTTTGGCACAAAACGTGCGTTTCGTGCACATTATTGCCGCTTTTGCTCAGTTTTGGCGCAAAACGTGCGTTTCGTGCACAGAATCACCGCTTTTTCTCAGTTTTGGCACAACACATGCGTTTCGTGCACAGAATCGCCGCTTTTGCTTAGTTTTGACACATAACATGCTCTTCGTCCACAGAATCGCCGCTTTTGCTCAGTTTTGGCACAAAACGTGCGTTTCACGAACCGAATTCCTCCTTTTGGCACAAAACGGGCGTTTCGTGCATAGAATCGCCGCTTCTGCTCAGTTTTGGCTCAAAAGGTGCGTTTCGTGCACAGAATCGCCGCTTTTTCTCAGTTTTGGCACAAAACATGCGTTTCGTGCACAGAATCGCCGCTTTTGTTCAGTTTTGGCACAAAACGTGCGCTTCACGCACCGAATTGCTCCTTTTCGCACAAAACGGTCGTTTCGTGCACAGAATCGCTCCTTCTGCTCAGTTTTGGCGCAAAACGTGCGTTTCGTGCACAGAATCGCCGCTTTTTCTCAGTTTTGGCACAAAACGTGCGTTTCGTGCACAGAATCGCCGCTTTTGCTCAGTTTTGGCACAAATCATGCGCTTCGACGACAGAATCGCCGCTTTTGCTCAGTTTTGGCAAAAAACGTGCATTTCGTACACAAAATCGCCGCTTTTGCTCAGTTTTGGCAGAAGACATGCGTTTCACGCACCAAATTGCTCCTTTTCGCAGAAAACGGGAGTTTCGTGCACAGAATCGCCGCTTCTGCACAGTTTTGGTGCAAAACGGGCGTTTCGTGCACAGAATCGCCGCTTTTGCTCAGTTTTGGCACAAAACATGCGCTTCGTCGACAGAATCGCCGCTTTTGCTCAGTTTTGGCACAAAACATGCGTTTCGTGCACAGAATCGCCGCCTTTGCACAGTTTCGGCACAAAACCTGCGTTTCGTGCACAGAATCGCCGCTTTTGCTTAGTTTTGGCACAAACCGTGCGTTTCACGCACCGAATTGCTCCTTTGGCACAAAACGAGCGTTTCGTGCACAGAATCGCCGCTTTTGCTCAGTTTTGGCACAAAACGTGCGTTTCACGAACCGAATTTCTCCTTTTGGCACAAAACCTGCGTTTTGTGCACAGAATCGCGGGTTTTGCTCAGTTTTGTCACAAAACGTGCGTTTCACGCACCAAATTGCTCCTTTTGGCTCAAAACGGCCGTTTCGTGCACAGAATAGCTGCTTTTGCACAGTTTTGCCACAAAACGTGCGTTTCGTGCACAGAATCGCCGGTTTTGATCAGTTTTGTCACAAAACGTGCGTTTGACGCACCGAATTGCTCCTTTTGGCACAAAACGTGCGTTTCGTGCACAGAATCACCGCTTTAGCACTGTTTTTGCACAAAACGGGCTTTTCGTGAACCGAATCGCAGCTTTTGCTCAGTTTTGGCGCAAAACGTGCGTTTCGTGCACGGAATCGCCGCTTTTGCTCAGTTTTGGCACATAACGTGCGTTTCGTGCACAGAATCGCCGCTTTTGCTCAGTTTTGGCACAAAACGTGCGTTTCACGAACCGAATTCCTCCTTTTGGCACAAAACGGGCGTTTCGTGCACAGAATTGCCGCTTTTGCTCAGTTCTGGCACACAACGTGCGTTTCGTGCACAGAATTGCCGCTTTTGCTCAGTTTTGTCACAAAACGTGCGTTTCACGCACCGAATTGCTCCTTTTCGCACAAAACGGGCGTTTCGTGCACAAAATCGCCGCTTTTGCTCAGTTTTGGCGCAAAACGTGCGTTTCGTGCACAGAATCACCGCTTTTGCTCAGTTTTGGCACAAAACGTGCGTTTCGTGCACAGACTCACCGCTTTTGCTCAGTTTTGGCACAAAACGGGCTTTTCGTGCACGGAATCGCCGCTTTTGCTCAGCTTTGGCGCAAAACGTGCGTTTCGTGCACAGAATCGCCGGTTTTGATCAGTTTTGTCACACAACGTGCGATTGACGCACCCAATCGCTCCTTTTAGCACTAAACGGGCGTTTCGTCCACAGAATCGCCGCTTTTGCTCAGTTTTGGCACAAAACATGCGCTTCGTCCACACAATTGCCGCTTTTGCTCAGTTTTGGCACAAAACCTGCGTTTTGTGCACAGAACAGCCGTTTTGCTCAGTTTTGTCACAAAACGTGTGTTTCACGCACCGAATTGCTCCTGTTGGCTCAGAACGGCCGTTTCGTGCACAAACTGGCTGCTTTTGCTCAGTTTTGGCAAAAAACGTGCGTTTCGTGCACAGAATCGCCGCTTTTGCTCAGTTTTGGCACAAATCCCGCGTTTCGTTCACAGAATCGCCGCTTTTGCACAGTTTTGTCACACAACATGCGCTTCGTGCACAGAATCGCCGCTTTTGCTCAGTTTTGGCACAAAACGTGCGTTTCGTGCACGGAATCGCCGGTTTTGATCAATTTTGTCACAAAACGTGCGCTTCGTCGACAGAATCGCCGCTTTTGCTCGATATTGGCACAAAACGTGCGTTTCACGCACCGAATTGCTCCTTTTCGCACAAAACGTGCGTTTCGTGCACAGAATCGCCGGTTTTGCTCAGTTTTGGCACAAAACGCGCTTCGTCGACAGAATCGCCGGTTTTGCTCAGTTTTGTCACAAAACATTCGCTTCGTCCACAGAATCGCCGCTTTTGCACAGTTTTGGCACAAAACGGGCGCTTCGTGCGCAGAATCGCCGCTTTTGCTCAGTTTTGGCACAAAACATGCGTTTCGTGCACAGAACCGCCGCTTTTGTTCAGTTTTGGCACAAAACGTGCGTTTCACGTACCGAATTGCTCCTTTTCGCACAAAACGGGCGTTTCGTGCACAGAATCGACACTTTTGCACAGTTTTGGCACAAAGCGGGCGCTTCGTGCGCAGAATCGCCGCTTTTTCTCAGTTTTGGCACAAAACGTGCGATTCGTGCACAGAATCGCCGCTTTCGCTCAGTTTTGGCACAAAACGTGCGTTTCGTGCACAGAATCGCCGCTTTTGCACAGTTTCGGCACAAAACCTGCGTTTCGTGCACAGAATCGCCGCTTTTGCTCAGTTTTGGCACAAAACATTCGCTTCGTCCACAGAATAGCCGCTTTTGCCCAGTTTTGGCACAAAACGGGCGCTTCGTGCGCAGAATCGCCGCTTTTTCTCAGTTTTGGCACAAAACGTGCGTTTCCTGCACAGAATCGCCGCTTTTGCTCAGTTTTGGCACAAAACATTCGCTTCGTCCACAGAATCGCCGCTTTTGCACAGTTTTGGCACAAAACGGGCGCTTCGTGCGCAGAATCGCCGCTTTTTCTCAGTTTTGGCACAAATCGTGCGTTTCGTGCACAGAATCGCCGCTTTCGCTCAGTTTTGGCACAAAACGTGCGTTTCGTGCACAGAATCGCCGCTTTTGCTCAGTTTTGGCACAAAACATGCGCTTCGTCCACAGTATCGCCGCTTTTGCTCAGTTTTGGCACAAAACGTGTGTTTCGTGCACAGAATCGCCGCTTTTGCACAGAGTTGGCACAAAACGGGCGCTTCGTTCGCAGAACCGCCGCTTTTTCTCAGTTTTGGCACAAAACATGCGTTTCGTGCACAGAATCGCCGCTTTTGCACAGTTTCGGCACAAAACCTGAGTTTCGTGCACAGATTTACCGCTTTTGCTCAGTTTTGGCACAAAACGTGCGTTTCGTGCACAGAACCGCCGCTTTTGTTCAGTTTTGGCACAAAACGTGCGTTTCACGTACCGAATTGCTCCTTTTCGCACAACACGGGCGTTTCGTGCACAGAATCGACACTTTTGCACAGTTTTGGCACAAAGCGGGCGCTTCGTGCGCAGAATCGCCGCTTTTTCTCAGTTTTGGCACAAAACGTGCGATTCGTGCACAGAATCGCCGCTTTCGCTCAGTTCTGGCACAAAACGTGCGTTTCGTGCACAGAATCGCCGCTTTTGCACAGTTTCGGCACAAAACCTGCGTTTCGTGCACAGAATCGCCGCTTTTGCTCAGTTTTGGCACAAAACGCGCTTCGTCGACAGAATCGCCGCTTTTGCTCAGTTTTGGTACAGAGTGTGCGTTTCGTGCACAGAATCGCCGCTTTTTCTCAGTTTTGGCACAAAACGTGCGTTTGACGCACCGAATTGCTCCTTTTGGCACAAAACGGGCGTTTCGTGCACAGAGTCGCCGCTTTTGCTCAGTTTTGGCACAAAACGTGCGTTTCACGCACCGAATTGCTCCTTTTCGCACAAAAGGGGCATTTCGTGCACAGAATCGCCGCTTCTGCTCAGTTTTGGCACAAAACGCGCTTCGTCGACAGAATCGCCGATTTTGCTCAGTTTTGTCACAAAACGTGCGTTTGACGCACCGAATTGCTCCTTTTGGCACAAAACGTGCGTTTCGTGCACAGAATCGCCGCTTTTGCTCAGTTTTGGAACAAAACATGCGCTTCGTCCACAGTATCGCCGCTTTTGCTCAGTTTTGGCACAAAACGTGCGTTTCGTGCACAGAATCGCCGGTTTTGCTCAGCTTTGTCACAAAACGTGCGTTTCACGCACCGAATTGCTCCTTTTCGCACAAAACGGGCGTTTCGTGCACAGAATCGCCGCTTTTGTTCAGTTTTGGCGCAAAACGTGCGTTTCGTGCACAGAATAGCTGCTTTTGCTCAGTTTTGGTACAAATCCCGCGTTTCGTGCACAGAATCGCCGCTTTTGCTCAGTTTGGCACAAAACGCGTTTCGTGCACAGAATCGCCGCTTTTGCACAGTTTTGGCACAAAACGGGCGTTTCATGCACAGAATCGCCGCTTTTTGCTCAGTTCTGGCACACAACGTGCGTTTCACGCACCGAATTGCTCCTTTTCGCACAAAACGTGCGTTTCGTGCACAGAATCGCCGGTTTTGCTCAGTTTTGGCACAAAACGTGCGTTTCGTGCACAGAATCGCCGCTTTTGCTCAGTTTTGTCACAAAACGTGCGTTTTACGCACCGAATTCCTCCTTTTGGCACAAAGCGTGCGTTTCGTGCTCAGAATCGCCGCTTTTGCTCAGTTTTGGCACAAAACGCGTTTCGTGCTCAGAATCGCCGCTCTAGTTAAGTTTTGGCACAAAACCTGCGTTTCGTGCACAGAATCGCCGCTTTTGATCAGTTTTGTCACAAAACGTGCGATTGACGAACCGAATTGCTCCTTTTGGCACAAAACGTGCGTTTCGTGCACAGAATCGCCGCTTTTGCTCAGTTTTGGCACAAAAGGTGCGTTTCGTTCACAGAATCGCCGCTTTTGCACAGTTTTGGCACAAAACGGGCGCCTCGTGCGCAGAATCGCCGCTTTTTCTCAGTTTTGGCACAAAACGTGCGTTTCGTGCACAGAATCGCCGCTTTTGCTCAGTTTTGGCACAAAACGTGCGTTTCGTGCACAGAATCGCCGCTTTTGCTTAGTTTTGGCACAAAACATGCGCTTCGTGCACAGAATCGCCGCTTTAGTTAAGTTTTGGCACAAAACATGCGCTTCACGCATCGAATTGCTCCTTTTGGCACAAAACGGGCGTTTCGTGCACAGAATCGCCGCTTTTGCTCAGTTTTGGCACAAATCCCATGTTTCGTTCACAGAATCGCCGCTTTTGCTCAGTTTTGGCACAAAACGTGCGTTTCGTGCACAGACTTACCGCTTTTGCTCAGTTTTGTCACAAAACGTGCGTTTCACGCACCGAATTGCTCCTTTTCGCACAAAACGGGCGTTTCGTTCACAGAATCGCCGCTTTTTCTCAGTTTTGGCACAAAACGTGCGTTTCGTGCACAGAATCGCCGGTTTTGCTCAGTTTTGTCACAAAACATGCGTTTGACGCACCGAATCGCCGCTTTTGCATAGTTTTGGCACAAAATGAGCGCTTCGTGCGCAGAATCACCGCTTTTGCTCAGTTTTGGCACAAAACGGGCTTTTCGTGAACTGAATCGCCGCTTTTGCTCAGTTTTGGCGCAAAACGTGCGTTTCACGCACCGAATTGCTCCTTTGGCACAAAACGGGCGTTTCGTGCACAGAATCGCCGCTTTTGCTCAGTTTTGGCACAAAACGTGCGTTTCACGCACCGAATTCCTCCTTTTGGCACAAAGCGTGCGTTTCGTGCTGAGAATCGCCGCTTTTGCTCAGTTTTGGCACAAAACGCGTTTCGTGCACAGAATCGCCGCTTTAGTTAAGTTTTGGCACAAAACCTGCGTTTCACGAACCGAATTCCTCCTTTGGGCACAAAGCGTGCGTTTCGTGCTGAGAATCGCCGCTTTTGCTCAGTTTTGGCACAAAACGCGTTTCGTGCACAGAATCGCCGCTTTTGGTCGTTATTGGCACAAAACACGCGTTTCGTGCACAGAATTGCCGCTTTTGCACAGTTTTGGCACAAAACGGGCGTTTCGTGCACAGAATTGCTCCTTTTGGTACAAAACGGGCGTTTCGTGCACAGAATCGCCGCTTTTCCTCAGTTTTGGCTGAAAACGTGCGTTTCGTGCACAGAATCGCCGCTTTTGCTCAGTTTTGGCACAAAACGTGCGCTTCGTGCACAGAATCGCCGCTTTTGCTCAGTTTTCGCACAAAACGGGCGTTTCGTACACAGAATCGCCGCTTTTGCTCAGTTTTGGCACAAAACGTGCGTTTCACGAACCGAATTGCTCCTTATGGCACAAAGCGTGCGTTTCGTGCTCAGAATCGCCGCTTTTGCTCAGTTTTCGCACAAAACGGGCGTTTCGTACACAGAATTGCCGCTTTTGCTCAGTTTTGTCACAAAACGTGCGTTTCGTGCACAGAATCGCCGGTTTTGCTCAGTTTTGGCACAAAACGTGCGTTTCGTGCACAGAATCGCCGGTTTTGCTCAGTTTTGTCACAAAACATGCGTTTGACGCACCGAATCGCCGCTTTTGCACAGTTTTGGCACAAAACGAGCGCTTCGTGCGCAGAATCGCCGCTTTTTCTCAGTTTTGGCACAAAACGTGCGTTTCGTGCACAGAATCGCCGGTTTTGCTCAGTTTTGTCACAAAACATGCGTTTGACGCACCGAATCGCCGCTTTTGCACAGTTTTGGCACAAAATGAGCGCTTCGTGCGCAGAATCACCGCTTTTGCTCAGTTTTGGCACAAAACGGGCTTTTCGTGAACTGAATCGCCGCTTTTGCTCAGTTTTGGCGCAAAACGTGCGTTTCACGCACCGAATTGCTCCTTTGGCACAAAACGGGCGTTTCGTGCACAGAATCGCCGCTTTTGCTCAGTTTTGGCACAAAACGTGCGTTTCACGCACCGAATTCCTCCTTTTGGCACAAAGCGTGCGTTTCGTGCTGAGAATCGCCGCTTTTGCTCAGTTTTGGCACAAAACGCGTTTCGTGCACAGAATCGCCGCTTTAGTTAAGTTTTGGCACAAAACCTGCGTTTCACGAACCGAATTCCTCCTTTGGGCACAAAGCGTGCGTTTCGTGCTGAGAATCGCCGCTTTTGCTCAGTTTTGGCACAAAACGCGTTTCGTGCACAGAATCGCCGCTTTTGGTCGTTATTGGCACAAAACACGCGTTTCGTGCACAGAATTGCCGCTTTTGCACAGTTTTGGCACAAAACGGGCGTTTCGTGCACAGAATTGCTCCTTTTGGTACAAAACGGGCGTTTCGTGCACAGAATCGCCGCTTTTCCTCAGTTTTGGCTGAAAACGTGCGTTTCGTGCACAGAATCGCCGCTTTTGCTCAGTTTTGGCACAAAACGTGCGCTTCGTGCACAGAATCGCCGCTTTTGCTCAGTTTTCGCACAAAACGGGCGTTTCGTACACAGAATCGCCGCTTTTGCTCAGTTTTGGCACAAAACGTGCGTTTCACGAACCGAATTGCTCCTTATGGCACAAAGCGTGCGTTTCGTGCTCAGAATCGCCGCTTTTGCTCAGTTTTCGCACAAAACGGGCGTTTCGTGCACAGAATTGCCGCTTTTGCTCAGTTTTGTCACAAAACGTGCGTTTCACGCACCGAATTCCTCCTTTTGGCACAAAGCGTGCGTTTCGTGCTCAGAATCGCCGCTTTTGCTTAGTTTTGGCACAAAACGTGCGTTTCACGCACCGAATTGCTCCTTTTGGCACAAAACGGGCGTTTGGTGCACAGAATTGCCGCTTTTGCTCAGTTTTGGCACAAAACGTGCATTTCACGAACCGAATTCCCCCTTTTGGCACAAAGCGTGCGTTTCGTGCTCAGAATCGCCGCTTTTGCTCAGTTTTGGAACAAAACGTGCGTTTCGTGCTCAGAATCGCCGCTTTTGGTCGTTATTGGGACAAAACACGCGTTTCGTGCACAGAATTGCCGCTTTTGCACAGTTTTGGCACAAAACGGGCGTTTCGTGCACAGAATTGCCGCTTTTGCTCAGTTTTGTCACAAAACGTGCGTTTCACGCACCGAATTGCTCCTTTTCGCACAAAACGGGCGTTTCGTGCACAGAATCGCCGCTTTTGCTCAGTTTTGGCACAAAACGTGCGTTTCACGCACCGAATTCCTCCTTTTGGCACAAAGCGTGCGTTTCGTGCTGAGAATCGCCGCTTTTGCTCAGTTTTGGCACAAAACGCGTTTCGTGCACAGAATCGCCGCTTTAGTTAAGTTTTGGCACAAAACCTGCGTTTCACGAACCGAATTCCTCCTTTGGGCACAAAGCGTGCGTTTCGTGCTGAGAATCGCCGCTTTTGCTCAGTTTTGGCACAAAACGCGTTTCGTGCACAGAATCGCCGCTTTTGGTCGTTATTGGCACAAAACACGCGTTTCGTGCACAGAATTGCCGCTTTTGCACAGTTTTGGCACAAAACGGGCGTTTCGTGCACAGAATTGCTCCTTTTGGTACAAAACGGGCGTTTCGTGCACAGAATCGCCGCTTTTCCTCAGTTTTGGCTGAAAACGTGCGTTTCGTGCACAGAATCGCCGCTTTTGCTCAGTTTTGGCACAAAACGTGCGCTTCGTGCACAGAATCGCCGCTTTTGCTCAGTTTTCGCACAAAACGGGCGTTTCGTACACAGAATCGCCGCTTTTGCTCAGTTTTGGCACAAAACGTGCGTTTCACGAACCGAATTGCTCCTTATGGCACAAAGCGTGCGTTTCGTGCTCAGAATCGCCGCTTTTGCTCAGTTTTCGCACAAAACGGGCGTTTCGTACACAGAATTGCCGCTTTTGCTCAGTTTTGTCACAAAACGTGCGTTTCGTGCACAGAATCGCCGGTTTTGCTCAGTTTTGGCACAAAACGTGCGTTTCGTGCACAGAATCGCCGGTTTTGCTCAGTTTTGTCACAAAACATGCGTTTGACGCACCGAATCGCCGCTTTTGCACAGTTTTGGCACAAAACGAGCGCTTCGTGCGCAGAATCGCCGCTTTTTCTCAGTTTTGGCACAAAACGTGCGTTTCGTGCACAGAATCGCCGGTTTTGCTCAGTTTTGTCACAAAACATGCGTTTGACGCACCGAATCGCCGCTTTTGCACAGTTTTGGCACAAAATGAGCGCTTCGTGCGCAGAATCACCGCTTTTGCTCAGTTTTGGCACAAAACGGGCTTTTCGTGAACTGAATCGCCGCTTTTGCTCAGTTTTGGCGCAAAACGTGCGTTTCACGCACCGAATTGCTCCTTTGGCACAAAACGGGCGTTTCGTGCACAGAATCGCCGCTTTTGCTCAGTTTTGGCACAAAACGTGCGTTTCACGCACCGAATTCCTCCTTTTGGCACAAAGCGTGCGTTTCGTGCTGAGAATCGCCGCTTTTGCTCAGTTTTGGCACAAAACGCGTTTCGTGCACAGAATCGCCGCTTTAGTTAAGTTTTGGCACAAAACCTGCGTTTCACGAACCGAATTCCTCCTTTGGGCACAAAGCGTGCGTTTCGTGCTGAGAATCGCCGCTTTTGCTCAGTTTTGGCACAAAACGCGTTTCGTGCACAGAATCGCCGCTTTTGGTCGTTATTGGCACAAAACACGCGTTTCGTGCACAGAATTGCCGCTTTTGCACAGTTTTGGCACAAAACGGGCGTTTCGTGCACAGAATTGCTCCTTTTGGTACAAAACGGGCGTTTCGTGCACAGAATCGCCGCTTTTCCTCAGTTTTGGCTGAAAACGTGCGTTTCGTGCACAGAATCGCCGCTTTTGCTCAGTTTTGGCACAAAACGTGCGCTTCGTGCACAGAATCGCCGCTTTTGCTCAGTTTTCGCACAAAACGGGCGTTTCGTACACAGAATCGCCGCTTTTGCTCAGTTTTGGCACAAAACGTGCGTTTCACGAACCGAATTGCTCCTTATGGCACAAAGCGTGCGTTTCGTGCTCAGAATCGCCGCTTTTGCTCAGTTTTCGCACAAAACGGGCGTTTCGTGCACAGAATTGCCGCTTTTGCTCAGTTTTGTCACAAAACGTGCGTTTCACGCACCGAATTCCTCCTTTTGGCACAAAGCGTGCGTTTCGTGCTCAGAATCGCCGCTTTTGCTTAGTTTTGGCACAAAACGTGCGTTTCACGCACCGAATTGCTCCTTTTGGCACAAAACGGGCGTTTGGTGCACAGAATTGCCGCTTTTGCTCAGTTTTGGCACAAAACGTGCATTTCACGAACCGAATTCCCCCTTTTGGCACAAAGCGTGCGTTTCGTGCTCAGAATCGCCGCTTTTGCTCAGTTTTGGAACAAAACGTGCGTTTCGTGCTCAGAATCGCCGCTTTTGGTCGTTATTGGGACAAAACACGCGTTTCGTGCACAGAATTGCCGCTTTTGCACAGTTTTGGCACAAAACGGGCGTTTCGTGCACAGAATTGCCGCTTTTGCTCAGTTTTGTCACAAAACGTGCGTTTCACGCACCGAATTGCTCCTTTTCGCACAAAACGGGCGTTTCGTGCACAGAATCGTCGCTTTTGCTCAGTTTTGGCGCAAAACGTGCGTTTCGTGCACAGAATCGCCGCTTTTCCTCAGTTTTGGCACAAAACGCGCGTTTCGTGCACACAATCGCCGCTTTAGCTCAGTTTTGGCACAAAACATGCGCTTCGTACACAGAATCGCCGCTTTTGCACAGTTTTGGCACAAAACGTGCGTTCCGTGCACAGAATCGCCGGTTTTGCACAGTTTTGTCACAAAACGTGCGAATGACGCACCGAATTGCTCCTTTGGGTACAAAACGGGCGTTTCGTGCACAGAGTCGCTGCTTTTGCTCAGTTTTGGCGCAAAACGTGCGTTTCGTGCTCAGAATCGCCGCTTTTGGTCGTTATTGGCACAAAACACGCGTTTCGTGCACAGAATCTCCGCTTTTGCACAGTTTCGGCACAAAACCTGCGTATCGTGCCCAGAATCGCCGCTTTTGCTTAGTTTTGGCACAAAACGTGCGTTTCACGAACCGAATTCCTCCTTTTGGCACAAAGCGTGCGTTTCGTGCTCAGAATCGCCGCTTTTGCTCAGTTTTCGCACAAAACGGGCGTTTCGTACACAGAATCGCCGCTTTTGCTCAGTTTTGGCGCAAAACGTTTGTTTCGTGCACAGAATCGCCGCTTTTGCTCAGTTTTGGCACAAAACGTGCGTTTCACGAACCGAATTCCTCCTTTTGGCACAAAGCGTGCGTTTCGTGCTCAGAATCGCCGCTTTTGCTCAGTTTTGGAACAAAACGTGCTTTTCGTGCTCAGAATCGCCGCTTTTGGTCGTTATTGGCACAAAACACGCGTTTCGTGCACAGAATTGCCGCTTTTGCACAGTTTTGGCACAAAACGGGCGTTTCGAGCACAGAATTGCCGCTTTTGCTCAGTTTTGTCACAAAACGTGCGTTTCACGAACCGAATTGCTCCTTTTGGCACGAAGCGTGCGTTTCGTGCTCAGAATCGCCGCATTTGCTCAGTTTTCGCACAAAACGGGCGTTTCGTGCACAGAATTGCCGCTTTTGCTCAGTTTTGTCACAAAACGTGCGTTTCACGCACCGAATTCCTCCTTTTGGCATAAAGCGTGTGTTTCGTGCTCAGAATCGCCGCCTTTGCTCGTTATTGGCACAAAACATGCGCTTCGTACACAGAATCGCCGCTTTTGCTCAGTTTTGGCACAAAACGTGCGTTCCGTGCACAGAATCGCCGCTTTTGCTCAGTTTTGGCACAAAACGTGCGTTTCACGAACCGAATTGCTCCTTTTGGCACAAAGCGTGCGTTTCGTGTTCAGAATCGCCGTTTTTGCTCGTTATTGCCACAAAACATGCGTTTCGTGCACAGAATCGCCGCTTTTGCACAGTTTCGGCACAAAACCTGCGTTTCGTGCACAGAATCGCCGCTTTTGCTTAGTTTTGGCACAAAACGTGCGTTTCACGCACCGAATTGCTCCTTTTGGCACAAAACGGGCGTTTGGTGCACAGAATCGTCGCTTTTGCTCAGTTCTGGCACAAAACCTGCGTTTCGTGCACAGAATCGCCGCTTTTGCACAGTTTCGGCACAAAACCTGCGTTTCGTACACAGAATTGCCGTTTCTGCTTAGTGTTGGCACAAAACGTGCGTTTCACGCACCGAATTGCTCCTTCTCGCACAAAATGGGCGTTTCGTGCACGGAATCGCCGCTTTTGCTCAGTTTTGTCACAAAACGTGCGTTTCACGCACCGAATTGCTCCTTTTCGCACAAAACGGTCGTTTCGTGCTCAGAATCGCCGCTTTTGCTCAGTGTTCGCACAAAACGGGCGTTTCGTGCACAGAATCGCCGCTTTTGCTCAGTTTTGGCACAACACGTGCGTTTCGTGCACAGAATCGCCGGATTTGCTCAGTTTTGTCACAAAACATGCGCTTTGTACACAGAATCTCCGCTTTTGCACAGTTTCGGCAAAAAACCTGCGTTTTGTGCTCAGAATCGCCGCTTTTGCTTAGTTTTGGCACAAAACGTGCGTTTCACGCACCGAATTGTTCCTTTTGGCACAAAACGGGCGTTTCGAACACAGAATCGCCGCTTTTGCTCAGTTTTGGCGCAAAACGTTCGTTTCGTGCTCGGATTCGCCGCTTTTGCTCGTTATTGGCACAAAACATGCGTTTCGTGCACAGAATCGCCGCTTTTGCTCAGTTTTGGCACAAAACATGCGCTTCGTACACAGAATCTCCGCTTCTGCACAGTTTCGGCAAAAAACCTGCGTTTCGTGCTCAGAATCGCCGCTTTTGCTTAGTTTTGGCACAAAACGTGCGTTTCACGCGCCGAATTGCTCATTTTGGCACAAAACGTGCGCTTCGTGCACAGAATCGAGGCCTTTGCTCAGTTTTGGCACAAAACGTGCGTTCCGTGCACAGAATCGCCGGTTTTGCTCAGGTTTGACACAAAACGAGCGTTTCACGCACCAAATTGCTCCCTTTGGCACAAAACGGTCGTTTCGTGCACAGAATAGCTGCTTTTGCACAGTTTTAGCACAAAACGCGCGTTTCGTGAACAGAATCGCCGCTTTTGCTTAGTTTTAGCGCAAAACGTGCGTTTCGTGCTCAGAATCGCCGCTTTTGCTCGTTATCGGCACAAAACATGCGTTTCGTGCACAGAATCGCCGCTTTTGCTCAGTTTTGGCACAAAACATGCGCTTCGTACAAAGAATCTCCGCTTTTGCACAGTTTCGGCAAAAAACCTGCGTTTCGTGCTCAGAATCGCCGCTTTTGCTTAGTTTTGGCACAAAACGTGCGTTTCACGCACCGAATTGCTCCTTTTGGCACAAAACGGGCGTTTGGTGCACAGAATCGCCGCTTTTGCACAGTTTCGGCACAAAACGTGCGTTTCGTGCACAGAATCGCCGCTTTTGCTTAGTTTTGGCACAAAACCTGCGTTTCACGCATCGAATTGCTCCTTTTGGCGCAAAACGTGCGTTTCGTGCTCAGAATCGCCGATTTTGCTCGTTATTGGCACACAACACGCGTTTCGTGCACAGAATCGCCGCTTTTTCTCAGTTTTGGCACAGAACGTGCGTTTCGTGTTCAGAATCGCCGCTTTTGCTCAGTTTTGGCACAAAACGTGCGTTTCACGAACCGAATTCCTCCTTTTGGCACAAAACGTGCGTTTCCTGCTCAGAATCGCCGCTTTTGCTCAGTTTTGGAACAACACGTGCGTTTTGTGCACAGAATCGCCGCTTTTGCTCAGTTTTGGCACAAAACGTGCGTTTCGCGCACCGAATTGCTCCTCTTCGCACAAAACGGGCGTTTCGTGCACAGAATCGCCGCCTTTGCTCAGTTTTGGCACAAAACGTACGTTTCGTGCACAGAATCGCCGCTTTTTCTCAGTTTTGGCACAGAACGTGCGTTTCGTGCACAGAATCGCCGGTTTTGCTCAGGTTTGACACAAAACGAGCGTTTCACGCACCAAATTGCTCCCTTTGGCACAAAACGGTCGTTTCGTGCACAGAGTAGCTGCTTTTGCGCAGTTTTAGCACAAAACGCGCGTTTCGTGAACAGAATCGCCGCTTTTGCTTAGTTTCGGCGCAAAACGTGCGTTTCGTGCACAGAATCGCCGCTTTTTCTCAGTTTTGGCACAGAACGTGCGTTTCGTGCACTGAATCGCCGCTTTTGCTCAGTTTTGGCACAAAACGTTCGCTTCGCGCACAGAATCGCCGCTTTTCCTCAGTTTTGGCACAAAACGTGCGTTCGACGCACCGAGTTGCTCCTTTTGGCACAAAACGGGCGTTTCGTGCTCAGAATCGCCGCTTTTGCTCAGTTTTGGCGCAAAACGTGCGTTTCGTGCTCAGAATCGACGGTTTTGATCAGTTTTGTCACAAAACGTGCGGTTAACGCACCGAATTGCTCCATTTGGCACAAAACGGGCGTTTCGTGCACAGAGTCGCCGCTTTTGCTCAGTTTAAGCGCAAAACGTGCGTTTCGTGCTCAGAATCGCTGCCTTTTCTCAGTTTTGGCACAAAACGTGCGTTTCGTGCTCAGAATCGCCGCTTTTTCTCAGTTTTGACACAGAACGTGCGTTTCGTGCACAGAATCGCCGCATTTGCTCAGTTTTGGCACAAATCCCGCGTTTCGTGCACAGAATCGCCGCTTTAGTTAAGTTTTGGCACAAAACCTGCGTTTCGTGCACTGAATCGCCGCTTTTGCTCAGTTCTGGCACACAACGTGCGTTTCACGCACCGAATTGCCCCTTTTCGCACAAAACGTGCGTTTCGGACACAGAATCGCCGGTTTTGCTCAGTTTTGGCACAAAACGTGCGTTTCGTGCACAGAATCGCCGCTTTTGCTCAGTTTTGGCACAAAACATGAGCTTCGTCCACAGAATCGCCGCTTATGCTCAGTTTTGGCACAAAACGTGCGTTTCGTGCACAGAATCGCCGCTTTTGCTCAGTTTTGGCACAAAACATGCGCTTCGTCCACAGAATCGCCGCTTTTGCTCAGTTCTGGCACACAACGTGCGTTTCACGTACCGAATTGCTCCTTTTCGCACAAAACGTGCGTTTCGGACACAGACTCGCTGGTTTTGCTCAGTTTTGGCACAAAACGTGCGTTTCGTGCACAGAATCGCCGCTTATGCTCAGTTTTGGCACAAAACCAGCGTTTCACGCATCGAATTGCTCCTTTTGGTGCAAAACGGGCGTTTGGTGCATAGAATCGCCGCTTTTGCTCAGTTTTGGCACAAAACGTGCGTTTCACGAACCGAATTCCTCCTTTTGGCACAAATCCCACGTTTCGTGCACAGAATCGCCGCTTTTGCTCAGTTTTTTAACAAAACGTGCGTTTCGTGCTCAGAATCGCCGCTTTTGCTCGTTATTGGCACAAAACACGCGTTTCGTGCACAGAATCGGCGCTTTTGCACAGTTTCGGCACAAAACCTGCGTTTCGTGCTCAGAATCGCCGCTTTTGCTTAGTTTTGGCTCAAAACGTGCGTTTCACGCACCGAATTGCTCCTTTTGGTACAAACGGGCGTTTCTTGCACAGAGTCGCCGCTTTTGTCCAGTTTTGGCGCAAAACGTGCGTTTCGTGCTCAGAATCGCCGCTTCTGCTCGTTATTGGCACAAAACATGCGTTTCGTGCACAGAATCTCCGCTTTTGCACAGTTTTGGCACAAAACGTGCGTTTCACCCACCGAATTGCTCCTTTTGGCACAAAACGGGCGTTTCGTGCACAGAACCGCCACTTTTGCTCAGTTTTGGCGCAAAAAGTACGTTTCGTGCACAGAATCGCCGCTTTTTCTTAGTTTTTGCACAAAACGTGCGTTTCGTGCACAGAATCGCCGGCTTTGCTCAGTTTTGTCACAAAACGTGCGTTTGACGCACCGAATTGCTCCTTTTGGCACAAAACGGGCGTTTGGTGCACAGAATCGCTGGTTTTGCTCAGTTTTGGCTGAAAACGTGCGTTTCGTGCACAGAATCGCCGCTTTTGCTGAGTTTTGGCACAAAACGTGCGCTTCGTGCACAGAATCGCCGCTTTTGCTCAGTTTTGGCACAAAACGTGCGTTTCACGAACCGAATTCCTCCTTTTGGCACAAAGCGTGCGTTTCGTGCTCAGAATCGCCGCTTTTGCACAGTTTTGGCACAAAACGGGCGTTTCGTGCACAGAATCGCCGCTTTTGCTCGTTATTGGCACAAAACACGCGTTTCGTGCACTGAATCGCCGCTTTTGCTCAGTTTTGGCACAAAACACGCGTTTCGTGCACAGAATCGCCGCTTTTGCTCAGTTTTGGAACAAAACGTGCGTTTCGTGCACAGAATCGCCGCTTTTGCTCAGTTTTGTCACAAAACGTGCGTTTCACGCACCGAATTGCTCCTTTTCGCACAAAACGGTCGTTTCGTGCACAGAATCGCCGCTTTTGCACAGTTTTGACACAAAGCGGGCGCTTCGTGCACAGAATCGCCGGTTTTGCTCTGTTTTGTCACAAAACGTGCGTTTGACGCACCGAATTGCTCCTTTTGGCACAAAACGTGCGCTTCGTGCACAGAATCGCCGCTTTTGCTCAGTTTTGGCACAAAACGTGCGTTTCACGAACCGAATTCCTCCTTTTGGCGCAAAGCGTGCGTTTCGTGCACAGAATCGCCGCTTTTGCTCAGTTTTGGAACAAATGTGCGTTTCGTGCACAGAATCGCCGCTTTTTCTCAGTTTTGGCACAGGACGTGCGTTTCGTGCACAGAATCGCCGCTTTTGCTCAGTTTTGTCACAAAACGTTCGTTTCACGCACCGAATTGCTCCTTTTCGCACAAAACGGTCGTTTCGTGCACAGAATCGCCGCTTTTGCACAGTTTTGGCACAAAGCGGGCGCTTCGTGCACAGAATCGCCGGTTTTGCTCTGTTTTGTCACAAAACGTGCGTTTGACGCACCGAATTGCTCCTTTTGGCGCAAAACGTGCGTTTCGTGCACAGAATCGCCGCTTTTTCTCAATTTTGGCACAAAACGTGTGTTTCGTGCACAGAATCGCCGGTTTTGATCAGTTTTGTCACAAAACGTGCGGTTAACGCACCGAATTGCTCCATTTGGCACAAAACGGGCGTTTCGTGCACAGAGTCGCCGCTTTTGCTCAGTTTAAGCGCAAAACGTGCGTTTCGTGCTCAGAATCGCTGCCTTTTCTCAGTTTTGGCACAAAACGTGCGTTTCGTGCTCAGAATCGCCGCTTTTTCTCAGTTTTGACACAGAACGTGCGTTTCGTGCACAGAATCGCCGCATTTGCTCAGTTTTGGCACAAATCCCGCGTTTCGTGCACAGAATCGCCGCTTTTGTTAAGTTTTGGCACAAAACCTGCGTTTCGTGCACTGAATCGCCGCTTTTGCTCAGTTCTGGCACACAACGTGCGTTTCACGCACCGAATTGCCCCTTTTCGCACAAAACGTGCGTTTCGGACACAGAATCGCCGGTTTTGCTCAGTTTTGGCACAAAACGTGCGTTTCGTGCACAGAATCGCCGCTTTTGCTCAGTTTTGGCTCAAAACATGAGCTTCGTCCACAGAATCGCCGCTTATGCTCAGTTTTGGCACAAAACGTGCGTTTCGTGCACAGAATCGCCGCTTTTGCTCAGTTTTGGCACAAAACATGCGCTTCGTCCACAGAATCGCCGCTTTTGCTCAGTTCTGGCACACAACGTGCGTTTCACGTACCGAATTGCTCCTTTTCGCACAAAACGTGCGTTTCGGACACAGACTCGCTGGTTTTGCTCAGTTTTGGCACAAAACGTGCGTTTCGTGCACAGAATCGCCGCTTTAGTTAAGTTTTGGCACAAAACCAGCGTTTCACGCATCGAATTGCTCCTTTTGGCGCAAAACGGGCGTTTGGTGCACAGAATCGCCGCTTTTGCTCAGTTTTGGCACAAAACGTGCGTTTCACGAACCGAATTCCTCCTTTTGGCACAAATCCCACGTTTCGTGCACAGAATCGCCGCTTTTGCTCAGTTTTTTAACAAAACGTGCGTTTCGTGCTCAGAATCGCCGCTTTTGCTCGTTATTGGCACAAAACACGCGTTTCGTGCACAGAATCGCCGCTTTTGCTCAGTTTTGGCGCAAAACGTGCGTTTCGTGCACAGAATCGGCGCTTTTGCACAGTTTCGGCACAAAACCTGCGTTTCGAGCTCAGAATCGCCGCTTTTGCTTAGTTTTGGCTCAAAACGTGCGTTTCACGCACCGAATTGCTCCTTTTGGTACAAACGGGCGTTTCTTGCACAGAGTCGCCGCTTTTGTCCAGTTTTGGCGCAAAACGTGCGTTTCGTGCTCAGAATCGCCGCTTCTGCTCGTTATTGGCACAAAACATGCGTTTCGTGCACAGAATCTCCGCTTTTGCACAGTTTTGGCACAAAACGTGCGTTTCACCCACCGCATTGCTCCTTTTGGCACAAAACGGGCGTTTCGTGCACAGAACCGCCACTTTTGCTCAGTTTTGGCGCAAAAAGTACGTTTCGTGCACAGAATCGCCGCTTTTTCTTAGTTTTTGCACAAAACGTGCGTTTCGTGCACAGAATCGCCGGCTTTGCTCAGTTTTGTCACAAAACGTGCGTTTGACGCACCGAATTGCTCCTTTTGGCACAAAACGGGCGTTTGGTGCACAGAATCGCTGGTTTTGCTCAGTTTTGGCTGAAAACGTGCGTTTCGTGCACAGAATCGCCGCTTTTGCTGAGTTTTGGCACAAAACGTGCGCTTCGTGCACAGAATCGCCGCTTTTGCTCAGTTTTGGCACAAAACGTGCGTTTCACGAACCGAATTCCTCCTTTTGGCACAAAGCGTGCGTTTCGTGCTCAGAATCGCCGCTTTTGCACAGTTTTGGCACAAAACGGGCGTTTCGTGCACAGAATCGCCGCTTTTGCTCGTTATTGGCACAAAACACGCGTTTCGTGCACTGAATCGCCGCTTTTGCTCAGTTTTGGCACAAAACACGCGTTTCGTGCACAGAATCGCCGCTTTTGCTCAGTTTTGGAACAAAACGTGCGTTTCGTGCACAGAATCGCCGCTTTTTCTCAGTTTTGGCACAGGACGTGCGTTTCGTGCACAGAATCGCCGCTTTTGCTCAGTTTTGTCACAAAACGTGCGTTTCACGCACCGAATTGCTCCTTTTCGCACAAAACGGTTGTTTCGTGCACAGAATCGCCGCTTTTGCACAGTTTTGGCACAAAGCGGGCGCTTCGTGCACAGAATCGCCGGTTTTGCTCTGTTTTGTCACAAAACGTGCGTTTGACGCACCGAATTGCTCCTTTTGGCGCAAAACGTGCGTTTCGTGCACAGAATCGCCGCTTTTTCTCAATTTTGGCACAAAACGTGCGTTTCGTGCACAGAATCGCCGGTTTTGATCAGTTTTGTCACAAAACGTGCGGTTGACGCACCGAATTGCTCCATTTGGCACAAAACGGGCGTATCGTGCACAGAGTCGCCGCTTTTGCTCAGTTTAAGCGCAAAACGTGCGTTTCGTGCTCAGAATCGCTGCCTTTTCTCAGTTTTGGCACAAAACGTGCGTTTCGTGCTCAGAATCGCCGCTTTTTCTCAGTTTTGACACAGAACGTGCGTTTCGTGCACAGAATCGCCGCATTTGCTCAGTTTTGGCACAAATCCCGCGTTTCGTGCACAGAATCGCCGCTTTGGTTAAGTTTTGGCACAAAACCTGCGTTTCGTGCACTGAATCGCCGCTTTTGCTCAGTTCTAGCACACAACGTGCGTTTCACGCACCGAATTGCTCCTTTTCGCACAAAACGTGCGTTTCGGACACAGAATCGCCGGTTTTGCTCAGTTTTGGCACAAAACGTGAGTTTCGTGCACAGAATCGCCGCTTTTGCTCAGTTTTGGCACAAAACATGCGCTTCGTCCACAGAATAGCCGCTTTTGCTCAGTTCTGGCACACAACGTGCGTTTCACGTACCGAATTGCTCCTTTTCGCACAAAACGTGCGTTTCGGACACAGAATCGCCGCTTTTTCTCAATTTTGGCACAAAACGTGCGTTTCGTGCACAGAATCGCCGGTTTTGATCAGTTTTGTCACAAAACGTGCGTTTGACGCACCGAATTGCTCCTTTTGGCACAAAACGGGCATTTGGTGCACAGAATCGCTGCTTTTGCTCAGTTTTGGCTGAAAACGTGCGTTTCGTGCTCAGAATCGCCGCTTTTGCTCGTTATTGGCACAAAACATGCGTTTCGTGCACAGAATCGCCGCTTTTACTCAGTTTTGGCACAAAACGTGCGCTTCGTGCACAGAATCGGCGCTTTTGCACAGTTTCGGCACAAAACCTGCGTTTCGAGCTCAGAATCGCCGCTTTTGCTTAGTTTTGGCTCAAAACGTGCGTTTCACGCACCGAATTGCTCCTTTTGGTACAAACGGGCGTTTCTTGCACAGAGTCGCCGCTTTTGTCCAGTTTTGGCGCAAAACGTGCGTTTCGTGCTCAGAATCGCCGCTTCTGCTCGTTATTGGCACAAAACATGCGTTTCGTGCACAGAATCTCCGCTTTTGCACAGTTTTGGCACAAAACGTGCGTTTCACCCACCGCATTGCTCCTTTTGGCACAAAACGGGCGTTTCGTGCACAGAACCGCCACTTTTGCTCAGTTTTGGCGCAAAAAGTACGTTTCGTGCACAGAATCGCCGCTTTTTCTTAGTTTTTGCACAAAACGTGCGTTTCGTGCACAGAATCGCCGGCTTTGCTCAGTTTTGTCACAAAACGTGCGTTTGACGCACCGAATTGCTCCTTTTGGCACAAAACGGGCGTTTGGTGCACAGAATCGCTGGTTTTGCTCAGTTTTGGCTGAAAACGTGCGTTTCGTGCACAGAATCGCCGCTTTTGCTGAGTTTTGGCACAAAACGTGCGCTTCGTGCACAGAATCGCCGCTTTTGCTCAGTTTTGGCACAAAACGTGCGTTTCACGAACCGAATTCCTCCTTTTGGCACAAAGCGTGCGTTTCGTGCTCAGAATCGCCGCTTTTGCACAGTTTTGGCACAAAACGGGCGTTTCGTGCACAGAATCGCCGCTTTTGCTCGTTATTGGCACAAAACACGCGTTTCGTGCACTGAATCGCCGCTTTTGCTCAGTTTTGGCACAAAACACGCGTTTCGTGCACAGAATCGCCGCTTTTGCTCAGTTTTGTCACAAAACGTGCGTTTCACGCACCGAATTGCTCCTTTTCGCACAAAACGGTCGTTTCGTGCACAGAATCGCCGCTTTTGCACAGTTTTGACACAAAGCGGGCGCTTCGTGCACAGAATCGCCGGTTTTGCTCTGTTTTGTCACAAAACGTGCGTTTGACGCACCGAATTGCTCCTTTTGGCACAAAACGTGCGCTTCGTGCACAGAATCGCCGCTTTTGCTCAGTTTTGGCACAAAACGTGCGTTTCACGAACCGAATTCCTCCTTTTGGCACAAAGCGTGCGTTTCGTGCACAGAATCGCCGCTTTTGCTCAGTTTTGGAACAAAACGTGCGTTTCGTGCACAGAATCGCCGCTTTTTCTCAGTTTTGGCACAGGACGTGCGTTTCGTGCACAGAATCGCCGCTTTTGCTCAGTTTTGTCACAAAACGTTCGTTTCACGCACCGAATTGCTCCTTTTCGCACAAAACGGTTGTTTCGTGCACAGAATCGCCGCTTTTGCACAGTTTTGGCACAAAGCGGGCGCTTCGTGCACAGAATCGCCGGTTTTGCTCTGTTTTGTCACAAAACGTGCGTTTGACGCACCGAATTGCTCCTTTTGGCGCAAAACGTGCGTTTCGTGCACAGAATCGCCGCTTTTTCTCAATTTTGGCACAAAACGTGCGTTTCGTGCACAGAATCGCCGGTTTTGATCAGTTTTGTCACAAAACGTGCGGTTAACGCACCGAATTGCTCCATTTGGCACAAAACGGTCGTTTCGTGCACTGAGTCGCCGCTTTTGCTCAGTTTAAGCGCAAAACGTGCGTTTCGTGCTCAGAATCGCTGCCTTTTCTCAGTTTTGGCACAAAACGTGCGTTTCGTGCTCAGAATCGCCGCTTTTTCTCAGTTTTGACACAGAACGTGCGTTTCGTGCACAGAATCGCCGCATTTGCTCAGTTTTGGCACAAATCCCGCGTTTCGTGCACAGAATCGCCGCTTTGGTTAAGTTTTGGCACAAAACCTGCGTTTCGTGCACTGAATCGCCGCTTTTGCTCAGTTCTAGCACACAACGTGCGTTTCACGCACCGAATTGCTCCTTTTCGCACAAAACGTGCGTTTCGGACACAGAATCGCCGGTTTTGCTCAGTTTTGGCACAAAACGTGAGTTTCGTGCACAGAATCGCCGCTTTTGCTCAGTTTTGGCACAAAACATGAGCTTCGTCCACAGAGTCGCCGCTTATGCTCAGTTTTGGCACAAAACGTGCGTTTCGTGCACAGAATCGCCGCTTTTGCTCAGTTTTGGCACAAAACATGCGCTTCGTCCACAGAATAGCCGCTTTTGCTCAGTTCTGGCACACAACGTGCGTTTCACGTACCGAATTGCTCCTTTTCGCACAAAACGTGCGTTTCGGACACAGAATCGCCGCTTTTTCTCAATTTTGGCACAAAACGTGCGTTTCGTGCACAGAATCGCCGGTTTTGATCAGTTTTGTCACAAAACGTGCGTTTGACGCACCGAATTGCTCCTTTTGGCACAAAACGGGCATTTGGTGCACAGAATCGCTGCTTTTGCTCAGTTTTGGCTGAAAACGTGCGTTTCGTGCTCAGAATCGCCGCTTTTGCTCGTTATTGGCACAAAACATGCGTTTCGTGCACAGAATCGCCGCTTTTACTCAGTTTTGGCACAAAACGTGTGCTTCGTGCACAGAATCGCCGCTTTTGCTCAGTTTTTGCACAAAACGTGCGTTTCACGAACCGAATTGGTCCTTTTGGCGCAAAACGGGCGTTTGGTGCACAGAATCGCCGCTTTTGCTCAGTTTTGGCTGAAAACGTGCGTTTCGTGCACAGAATCGCCGCTTTTGCTCAGTTTTGGCACAAAACAAGCGTTTCGTGCACAGAATCGCCGCTTTTGCTCAGTTTTGGAACAAAACGTGCGTTTCGTGCTCAGAATCGCCGCTTTTGCTCGTTATTGGCACAAAACACGCGTTTCGTGCACAGAATCGCCGCTTTTGCTCAGTTTTGGCACAAAACAAGCGTTTCGTGCACAGAATCGCCGCTTTTGCTCAGTTTTGGAACAAAACGTGCGTTTCGTGCTCAGAATCGCCGCTTTTGCTCGTTATTGGCACAAAACACGCGTTTCGTGCACAGAATCGCCGCTTTTGCTCAGTTTTGGAACAAAACGTGCGTTTCGTGGCCAGAATCGCCGCTTTTGCTCGTTATTGGCACAAAACATGCGTTTCGTGCACAGAATCGCCGCTTTTGCTCAGTTTTGGCTGAAAACGTGCGTTTCGTGCACAGAATCGCCGCTTTTGCTCGTTATTGGCACAAAACATGCGTTTCGTGCACAGAATCGCCGCTTTTGCTCAGTTTTGGCACAAAACATGCGCTTCGTACACAGAATCTCCGCTTTTGCACAGTTTCGGCAAAAAAACCTGCGTTTCGTGCTCAGAATCGCCGCTTTTGCTTAGTTTTGGCACAAAACGTGCGTTTCACGCACCGAATTGCTCCTTTTGGCACAAAACGGGCGTTTGGTGCACAGAATCGCCGCTTTTGCTTAGTTTTGGCAGAAAACGTGCGTTTCACGCGCCGATTTGCTCATTTTGGCACAAAACGTGCGCTTCGTGCACAGAATCGCGGCTTTTGCTCAGTTTTGGCACAGAACATGCGCTTCGTACACAGAATAGAGGCTTTTGCTCAGTTTTGGCACAAATCGTGCGTTCCGTGCACAGAATTGCTCCTCTTCGCACAAAACGGGCGTTTTGTGCACAGAATCGCCGCCTTTGCTCAGTTTTGGCACAAAACGTACGTTTCGTGCACAGAATCGCCGCTTTTTCTCAGTTTTGGCACAAAACGTGCGTTTCGCGCACCGAATTGCTCCTCTTCGCACAAAACGGGCGGTTTGTGCACAGAATCGCCGCTTTTGCTCAGTTTTGGCACAAAACGTGCGTTTCGTGCACAGAATCGCCGCTTTTGCTCAGTTTTGGCACAACACGTGCGTTTTGTGCACAGAATCGCCGCTTTTGCTCAGTTTTGGCACAAAACGTGCGTTTCGCGCACCGAATTGCTCCTCTTCGCACAAAACGGGCGTTTTGTGCACAGAATCGCCGCCTTTGCTCAGTTTTGGCACAAAACGTACGTTTCGTGCACAGAATCGCCGCTTTTTCTCAGTTTTGGCACAGAACGTGCGTTTCGTGCACAGAATCGCCGCTTTTGCTCAGTTTTGGCACAAAACATGCGCTTCGTACACAGAATCTCCGCTTCTGCACAGTTTCGGCAAAAAACCTGCGTTTCGTGCTCAGAATCGTCGCTTTTGCTTAGTTTTGGCACAAAACGTGCGTTTCACGAACCGAATTGGTCCTTTTGGCGCAAAACGGGCGTTTGGTGCACAGAATCGCCGCTTTTGCTCAGTTTTGGCTGAAAACGTGCGTTTCGTGCACAGAATCGCCGCTTTTGCTCAGTTTTGGCACAAAACAAGCGTTTCGTGCACAGAATCGCCGCTTTTGCTCAGTTTTGGAACAAAACGTGCGTTTCGAGCACAGAATCGCCGCTTTTGCTCAGTTTTGGCACAAAACATGCGCTTCGTACACAGAATCTCCGCTTTTGCACAGTTTCGGCAAAAAACCTGCGTTTCGTGCTCAGAATCGCCGCTTTTGCTTAGTTTTGGCACAAAACGTGCGTTTCACGCACCGAATTGCTCCTTTTGGCACAAAACGGGCGTTTGGTGCACAGAATCGCCGCTTTTGCTCAGTTCTGGCACAAAACGTGCGGTTCGTGCACAGAATCGCCGCATTTGCTCAGTTTTGGCACAAAACCTGCATTACACGCATCGAATTGCTCCTTTTGGCGCAAAACGTGCGTTTCGTGCTCAGAATCGCCGCTTTTGCTTAGTTTTGGCAGAAAACGTGCGTTTCACGCGCCGATTTGCTCATTTTGGCACAAAACGTGCGCTTCGTGCACAGAATCGCGGCTTTTGCTCAGTTTTGGCACAGAACATGCGCTTCGTACACAGAATAGAGGCATTTGCTCAGTTTTGGCACAAAACGTGCGTTCCGTGCACAGAATCGCCGGTTACGCTCAGTTTTGTCACAAAACGTGCGTTTGACGCACCGAATTGCTCCTCTTGGTACAAATCGGGCGTTTCGTGCACAGAGTCGCCGCTTTTGCTCAGTTTTGGCGCAAAACGTGCGTTTCGTGCTCAGAATCGCCGCTTTTGCTCGTCATCGGCGCAAAACATGCGTTTCGTGCACAGAATCGCCGCTTTTGCTCAGTTTTGGCACAAAACATGCGCTTCGTACACAGAATCTCCGCTTTTGCACAGTTTCGGCAAAAAACCTGCGTTTCGTGCTCAGAATCGCCGCTTTTGCTTAGTTTTGGCACAAAACGTGCGTTTCACGCACCGAATTGTTCCTTTGGCACAAAACGGGCGTTTCGTACACAGAATCGCCGCTTTTGCTCAGTTTTGGCGCAAAACGTGCGTTTCGTGCTCAGATTCGCCGCTTTTGCTCGTTATTGGCACAAAACATGCGTTTCGTGCACAGAATCGCCGCTTTTGCTCAGTTTTGGCACAAAACATGCGCTTCGAACACAGAATCTCCGCTTCTGCACAGTTTCGGCAAAAAACCTGCGTTTCGTGCTCAGAATCGTCGCTTTTGCTTAGTTTTGGCACAAAACGTGCGTTTCACGCACCGAATTGCTCCTTTTGGCACAAAACGGGCGTTTGGTGCACAGAATCGCCGCTTTTGCTCAGTTCTGGCACAAAACGTGCGGTTCGTGCACAGAATCGCCGCATTTGCTCAGTTTTGGCACAAAACCTGCATTACACGCATCGAATTGCTCCTTTTGGCGCAAAACGTGCGTTTCGTGCTCAGAATCGCCGCTTTTGCTTAGTTTTGGCAGAAAACGTGCGTTTCACGCGCCGATTTGCTCATTTTGGCACAAAACGTGCGCTTCGTGCACAGAATCGCGGCTTTTGCTCAGTTTTGGCACAGAACATGCGCTTCGTACACAGAACAGAGGCATTTGCTCAGTTTTGGCACAAAACGTGCGTTCCGTGCACAGAATCGCCGGTTACGCTCAGTTTTGTCACAAAACGTGCGTTTGACGCACCGAATTGCTCCTCTTGGTACAAATCGGGCGTTTCGTGCACAGAGTCGCCGCTTTTGCTCAGTTTTGGCGCAAAACGTGCGTTTCGTGCTCAGAATCGCCGCTTTTGCTCGTTATCGGCGCAAAACATGCGTTTCGTGCACAGAATCGCCGCTTTTGCTCAGTTTTGGCACAAAACATGCGCTTCGTACACAGAATCTCCGCTTTTGCACAGTTTCGGCAAAAAACCTGCGTTTCGTGCTCAGAATCGCCGCTTTTGCTTAGTTTTGGCACAAAACGTGCGTTTCACGCACCGAATTGTTCCTTTGGCACAAAACGGGCGTTTCGTACACAGAATCGCCGCTTTTGCTCAGTTTTGGCGCAAAACGTGCGTTTCGTGCTCAGATTCGCCGCTTTTGCTCGTTATTGGCACAAAACATGCGTTTCGTGCACAGAATCGCCGCTTTTGCTCAGTTTTGGCACAAAACATGCGCTTCGAACACAGAATCTCCGCTTCTGCACAGTTTCGGCAAAAAACCTGCGTTTCGTGCTCAGAATCGTCGCTTTTGCTTAGTTTTGGCACAAAACGTGCGTTTCACGCACCGAATTGCTCCTTTTGGCACAAAACGGGCGTTTGGTGCACAGAATCGCCGCTTTTGCTCAGTTTTTGCACTAAACGTGCGGTTCGTGCACAGAATCGCCGCATTTGCTCAGTTTTGGCACAAAACCTGCGTTACACGCATCGAATTGCTCCTTTTGGCGCAAAACGTGCGTTTCGTGCTCAGAATCGCCGCTTTTGCTTAGTTTTGGCACAAAACGTGCGTTTCGCGCACCGAATTGCTCCTCTTCGCACAAAACGGGCGTTTCGTGCACAGAATCGCCGCCTTTGCTCAGTTTTGGCACAAAACGTACCTTTCGTGCACAGAATCGCCGCTTTTTCTCAGTTTTGGCACAGAACGTGCGTTTCGTGCACAGAATCGCCGGGTTTGCTCAGGTTTGTCACAAAACGAGCGTTTCACGCACCAAATTGCTCCTTTTGGCACAAAACGGTCGTTTCGTGCACAGAATAGCTGCTTTTGCACAGTTTTAGCACAAAACGCGCGTTTCGTGAACAGAATCGCCGCTTTTGCTTAGTTGCGGCGCAAAACGTGCGTTTCGTGCACAGAATCGCCGCTTTTGCTCAGTTTTGGCACAAAACATGCGCTTCGTACTCAGAATCTCCGCTTTTGCACAGTTTCGGCAAAAAACCTGCGTTTCGTGCTCAGAATCGCCGCTTTTGCTTAGTTTTGGCACAAAACGTGCGTTTCACGAACCGAATTGGTCCTTTTGCGCAAAACGGGCGTTTGGTGCACAGAATCGCCGCTTTTGCTCAGTTTTGGCTGAAAACGTGCGTTTCGTGCACAGAATCGCCGCTTTTGCTCAGTTTTGGCACAAAACAAGCGTTTCGTGCACAGAATCGCCGCTTTTGCTCAGTTTTGGAACAAAACGAGCGTTTCGTGCTCAGAATCGCCGCTTTTGCTCGTTATTGGCACAAAACACGCGTTTCGTGCACAGAATCGCCGCTTTTGCTCAGTTTTGGAACAAAACGTGCGTTTCGTGGCCAGAATCGCCGCTTTTGCTCGTTATTGGCACAAAACATGCGTTTCCTGCACAGAATCGCCGCTTTTGCTCAGTTTTGGCACAAAACGTGCGTTTCGTGCACAGAATCGCCGCTTTTGCACAGTTTTGGCACAAAACACGCGTTTCGTGCACAGAATCGCCGCTTTTGCTCAGTTTTGGAACAAAACGTGCGTTTCGTGGCCAGAATCGCCGCTTTTGCTCGTTATTGGCACAAAACATGCGTTTCCTGCACAGAATCGCCGCTTTTGCTCAGTTTTGGCACAAAACGTGCGTTTCGTGCACAGAATCGCCGCTTTTGCACAGTTTTGGCACAACACGTGCGTTTTGTGCACAGAATCGCCGCTTTTGCTCAGTTTTGGCACAAAACGTGCGGTTCGTGCACAGAATCGCGGCTTTTGCTCAGTTTTGGCACAGAACATGCGCTTCGTACACAGAATAGAGGCTTTTGCTCAGTTTTGGCACAAAACGTGCGTTCCGTGCACAGAATCGCCGGTTTTGCTCAGTTTTGTCACAAAACGTGCGTTTGACGCACCGAATTGCTCCTCTTGGTACAAAACGGGCGTTTCGTGCCCAGAGTCGCCGCTTTTGCTCAGTTTTGGCGCAAAACGTGCGTTTCGTGCTCAGAATCGCCGCTTTTGCTCGTTATCGGCACAAAACATGCGTTTCGTGCACTGAATCGCCGCTTTTGCTCAGTTTTGGCACAAAACATGCGCTTCGTACACAGAATCTCCGCTTTTGCACAGTTTCGGCAAAAAACCTGCGTTTCGTGCTCAGAATCGCCGCTTTTGCTTAGTTTTGGCACAAAACGTGCGTTTCACGCACCGAATTGTTCCTTTAGCACAAAACGGGCGTTTCGTACACTGAATCGCCGCTTTTGCTCAGTTTTGGCGCAAAACGTGCGTTTCGTGCTCAGATTCGCCGCTTTTGCTCGTTATTGGCACAAAACATGCGTTTCGTGCACAGAATCGCCGCTTTTGCTCAGTTTTGGCACAAAACATGTGCTTCGAACACAGAATCTCCGCTTCTGCACAGTTTCGGCAAAAAACCTGCGTTTCGTGCTCAGAATCGCCGCTTTTGCTCAGTTTTGGCACAAAACGTGCGGTTCGTGCACAGAATCGCGGCTTTTGCTCAGTTTTGGCACAGAACATGCGCTTCGTACACAGAATAGAGGCTTTTGCTCAGTTTTGGCACAAAACGTGCGTTCCGTGCACAGAATCGCCGGTTTTGCTCAGTTTTGGCACAAAACCTGCGTTACACGCATCGAATTGCTCCTTTTGGCGCAAAACGTGCGTTTCGTGCTCAGAATCGCCGCTTTTGCTTAGTTTTGGCACAAAACGTGCGTTTCACGCGCCGATTTGCTCCTTTTGGCACAAAACGGGCGTTTCGTGCACAGAATCGCCGCTTTTGCTCAGTTTTCGCACAAAACGGGCGTTTCGTACTCAGAATCGCCGCTTTTTCTCAGTTTTGGCACAGAACGTGCGTTTCGTGCACAGAATAGCCGCCTTTTCTCTGTTTTGACACAGAACGTGCGTTTCGTGCACAGAATCGCCGCTTTTGCTCAGTTTTGGCACAACACGTGCGTTTTGTGCACAGAATCGCCGCTTTTGCTCAGTTTTGGCACAAAACGTGCGTTTCGCGCACCGAATTGCTCCTCTTCGCACAAAACGGGCGTTTCGTGCTCAGAATCGCCGCTTTTGCACAGTTTTGGCACAAAACATGCGTTTTGTGCACAGAATCGCCGCTTTAGATAAGTTTTGGCACAATACCTGCGTTTCACGCATCGAATTGCTCCTTTTGGCGCATAACGTGCGTTTCTTGCTCAGAATCGCCGCTTCTGCTCGTTATTGGCACAAAACACGCGTTTCGTGCACGGAATTGCCGCTTTTGCACGGTTTTGGCACAAAACCTGCGTTACACGCATCGAATTGCTCCTTTTGGCGCAAAACGTGCGTTTCGTGCACAGAATCGCCGCTTTTTCTCAATTTTGGCACAAAACGTGCGTTTCGTGCTCAGAATCGCCGCTTTTGCTCGTTATTGGCACAAAACATGCGTTTCGTGCACAGAATCTCCGCTTTTGCACAGTTTCGGCACAAAACCTGCGTTTCGTGCATAGAATCGCCGCTTTTGCTTAGTTTTGGCACAAAACGTGCGTTTCGTTCACAGAATCGCCGCTTTTCCTCAGTTTTGGCACAAAACATGCGCTTCGTCCACAGAATCGCCGCTTTTGCTCAGTTCTGGCACACAACGTGCGTTTCACGTACCGAATTGCTCCTTTTCGCACAAAACGTGCGTTTCGGACACAGATTCGCTGGTTTTGCTCAGTTTTGGCACAAAACATGCGTTTCGTGCACAGAATCGCCGCTTTAGATAAGTTTTGGCACAAAACCTGCGTTTCGTGCTCAGAATCGCCGCTTTTGCTCGTTATTGGCACAAAACGTGCGTTTCGTGCACAGAGTTGCCGCTTTTGCTCAGTTTTGGCGCAAAACGTGCGTTTCGTGCTCAGAATCGCCGCTTTTGCTCGTTATTGGCACAAAACATGCGTTTCATGCACAGAATCTCCGCTTTTGCACAGTTTCGGCACAAAACCTGCGTTTCGTCCTCAGAATCGCCGCTTTTGCTTAGTTTTGTCACAAAACGTGCGTTTCGTTCACAGAATCGCCGCTTTTGCTCAGTTTTGGCACAAAACGTGCGTTTCACGAACCGAATTCCTCCTTTTGGCACAAAGCGTGCGTTTCGTGCTCAGAATCGCCGCTTTTGCACAGTTTTGGCACAAAACATGCGTTTCGTGCACAGAATCGCCGCTTTAGATAAGTTTTGGCACAAAACCTGCGTTTCACGCATCGAATTGCTCCTTTTGGCGCATAACGTGCGTTTCTTGCTCAGAATCGCCGCTTCTGCTCGTTGTTGGCACAAAACACGCGTTTCGTGCACGGAATTTCCGCTTTTGCACGGTTTTGGCACAAAACCTGCGTTACACGCATCGAATTGCTCCTTTTGGCGCAAAACGTGCGTTTCGTGCTCAGAATCGCCGCTTTTGCTCAGTATTGGCACAAAACATGCGTTTCGTGCACAGAATAGCCGCCTTTGCTCAGTTTTGGCACAAAACGTGCGTTTCGTGCACAGAATCGCCGCTTTTGCTCAGTTTTGGCACAAAACACGCGTTTCGTGCACGGAATCGCCGGTTTTGATCAGTTTTGTCACAAAACGTGCGGTTGACGCACCGAATTGCTCCATTTGGCACAAAACGGGCGTTTCGTGCACAGAGTCGCCGCTTTTGCTCAGTTTAAGCGCAAAACGTGCGTTTCGTGCTCAGAATCGCTGCCTTTTCTCAGTTTTGGCACAAAACGTGCGTTTCGTGCTCAGAATCGCCGCTTTTTCTCACTTTGGCACAGAACGTGCGTTTCGTACACAGAATCGCCGCATTTGCTCAGTTTTGGCACCAATCCCGCGTTTCGTGCACAGAGTCGCCGCTTTAGTTAAGTTTTGGCACAAAACCTGCGTTTCGTGCACTGAATCGCCGCTTTTGCTCAGTTCTGGCACACAACGTGCGTTTCACGCACCGAATTGCTCCTTTTCGCACAAAACGTGCGTTTCGGACACAGATTCGCTGGTTTTGCTCAGTTTTGGCACAAAACGTGCGTTTCGTGCACAGAGTCGCCGCTTTTGCTCAGTTTTGGCGCAAAACGTGCGTTTCGTGCTCAGAATCGCCGCTTTTGCTCGTTATTGGCACAAAACATGCGTTTCGTGCACAGAATCTCCGCTTTTGCACAGTTTCGGCACAAAACCTGCGTTTCGTGCTCAGAATCGCCGCTTTTGCTTAGTTGTGGCACAAAACGTGCGTTTCGTTCACAGAATCGCCGCTTTTGCTCAGTTTTGGCACAAAACATGCGCTTCGTCCACAGAATCGCCGCTTTTGCTCAGTTCTGGCACAGAACGTGCGTTTCGTGCTCAAAATCGCCGCTTTTGCTCAGTTTTGGCACAAAACATGCATTTCGGACACAGAATCGCCGGTTTTGCTCAGTTTTGTCACAAAACATGCGTTTCGTGCACAGAATCGCCGCTTTTGCTCAGTTTTGGCACAAAACATGAGCTTCGTCCACAGAATCGCCGCTTTTGCTCAGTTTTGGCACAAAACGTGCGTTTCGTGCACAGAATCGCCGCTTTTGCTCAGTTTTGGCACAAAACATGCGCTTCGTCCACAGAATCGCCGCTTTTGCTCAGTTCTGGCACACAACGTGCGCTTCACGTACCGAATTGCTCCTTTTCGCACAAAACGTGCGTTTCGGACACAGATTCGCTGGTTTTGCTCAGTTTTGGCACAAAACATGCGTGTCGTGCACAGAGTCGCCGCTTTTGCTCAGTTTTGGCGCAAAACGTGCGTTTCGTGCTCAGAATCGCCGCTTTTGCTCGTTATTGGCACAAAACATGCGTTTCGTGCTCAGAATCTCCGCTTTTGCACAGTTTCGGCACAAAACCTGCGTTTCGTGCTCAGAATCGCCGCTTTTGCTTAGTTTTGGCGCAAAACGTGCGTTTCGTGCTCAGAATCGCAGCTTTTGCTCGTTATTGGCACAAAACATGCGTTTCGTGCTCAGAATCTCCGCTTTTGCACAGTTTCGGCACAAAACCTGCGTTTCGTGCTCAGAATCGCCGCTTTTGCTTAGTTTTGGCACAAAACGTGCGTTTCGTTCACAGAATCGCCGCTTTTGCTCAGTTTTGGCACAAAACATGCAGTTCGTCCACAGAGTCGCCGCTTTTGCTCAGTTCTGGCACACAACGTGCGTTTCACGTACCGAATTGCTCCTTTTCGCACAAAACGTGCGTTTCGGACACAGATTCGCTGGTTTTGCTCAGTTTTGGCACAAAACGTGCGTTTCGTGCACAGAGTCGCCGCTTTTGCTCAGTTTTGGCGCAAAACGTGCGTTTCGTGCTCAGAATCGCCGCTTTTGCTCGTTATTGGCACAAAACATGCGTTTCGTGCACAGAATCTCCGCTTTTGCACAGTTTCGGCACAAAACCTGCGTTTCGTGCTCAGAATCGCCGCTTTTGCTTAGTTGTGGCACAAAACGTGCGTTTCGTTCACAGAATCGCCGCTTTTGCTCAGTTTTGGCACAAAACATGCGCTTCGTCCACAGAATCGCCGCTTTTGCTCAGTTCTGGCACAGAACGTGCGTTTCGTGCTCAAAATCGCCGCTTTTGCTCAGTTTTGGCACAAAACATGCATTTCGGACACAGAATCGCCGGTTTTGCTCAGTTTTGTCACAAAACATGCGTTTCGTGCACAGAATCGCCGCTTTTGCTCAGTTTTGGCACAAAACATGAGCTTCGTCCACAGAATCGCCGCTTTTGCTCAGTTTTGGCACAAAACGTGCGTTTCGTGCACAGAATCGCCGCTTTTGCTCAGTTTTGGCACAAAACATGCGCTTCGTCCACAGAATCGCCGCTTTTGCTCAGTTCTGGCACACAACGTGCGCTTCACGTACCGAATTGCTCCTTTTCGCACAAAACGTGCGTTTCGGACACAGATTCGCTGGTTTTGCTCAGTTTTGGCACAAAACATGCGTGTCGTGCACAGAGTCGCCGCTTTTGCTCAGTTTTGGCGCAAAACGTGCGTTTCGTGCTCAGAATCGCCGCTTTTGCTCGTTATTGGCACAAAACATGCGTTTCGTGCTCAGAATCTCCGCTTTTGCACAGTTTCGGCACAAAACCTGCGTTTCGTGCTCAGAATCGCCGCTTTTGCTTAGTTTTGGCGCAAAACGTGCGTTTCGTGCTCAGAATCGCCGCTTTTGCTCGTTATTGGCACAAAACATGCGTTTCGTGCTCAGAATCTCCGCTTTTGCACAGTTTCGGCACAAAACCTGCGTTTCGTGCTCAGAATCGCCGCTTTTGCTTAGTTTTGGCACAAAACGTGCGTTTCGTTCACAGAATCGCCGCTTTTGCTCAGTTTTGGCACAAAACATGCAGTTCGTCCACAGAGTCGCCGCTTTTGCTCAGTTCTGGCACACAACGTGCGTTTCACGTACCGAATTGCTCCTTTTCGCACAAAACGTGCGTTTCGGACACAGATTCGCTGGTTTTGCTCAGTTTTGGCACAAAACGTGCGTTTCGTGCACAGAGTCGCCGCTTTTGCTCAGTTTTGGCGCAAAACGTGCGTTTCGTGCTCAGAATCGCCGCTTTTGCTCGTTATTGGCACAAAACATGCGTTTCGTGCACAGAATCTCCGCTTTTGCACAGTTTCGGCACAAAACCTGCGTTTCGTGCTCAGAATCGCCGCTTTTGCTCGTTATTGGCACAAAACATGCGTTTCGTGCACAGAATCTCCGCTTTTGCACAGTTTCGGCACAAAACCTGCGTTTCGTGCTCAGAATCGCCGCTTTTGCTTAGTTTTGGCACAAAACGTGCGTTTGACGCACCGAATTGCTCCTCTTGGTACGAATCGGGCGTTTCGTGCACAGAATCGCCGCTTTTGCTCAGTTTTGGCACAAAACATGCGCTTCGTACACAGAATCTCCGCTTTTGCACAGTTTCGGCAAAAAACCTGCGTTTCGTGCTCAGAATCGCCGCTTTTGCTTAGTTTTGGCACAAAACGTGCGTTTCACGCACCGAATTGTTCCTTTGGCACAAAACGGGCGTTTCGTACACAGAATCGCCGCTTTTGCTCAGTTTTGGCGCAAAACGTGCGTTTCGTGCTCAGATTCGCCGCTTTTGCTGGTTATTGGCACAAAACATGCGTTTCGTGCACAGAATCGCCGCTTTTGCTCAGTTTTGGCACAAAACATGCGCTTCGAACACAGAATCTCCGCTTCTGCACAGTTTCGGCAAAAAACCTGCGTTTCGTGCTCAGAATCGCCGCTTTTGCTTAGTTTTGGCACAAAACGTGCGTTTCACGCGCCGATTTGCTCCTTTTGGCACAAAACGGGCGTTTCGTGCACAGAATCGCCGCTTTTGCTCAGTTTTCGCACAAAACGGGCGTTTCACGCGCCGATTTGCTCATTTTGGCACAAAACGTGCGCTTCGTGCACAGAATCGCGGCTTTTGCTCAGTTTTGGCACAGAACATGCGCTTCGTACACAGAATGGAGGCTTTTGCTCAGTTTTGGCACAAAACGTGCGTTCCGTGCACAGAATCGCCGGTTATGCTCAGTTTCGTCACAAAACGTGCGTTTGACGCACCGAATTGCTCCTCTTGGTACAAAACGGGCGTTTCGTGCACAGAGTCGCCGCTTTTGCTCAGTTTTGGCGCAAAACGTGCGTTTCGTGCTCAGAATCGCCGCTTTTGCTCGTTATCGGCGCAAAACATGCGTTTCGTGCACAGAATCGCCGCTTTTGCTCAGTTTTGGCACAAAACATGCGATTCGTACACAGAATCTCCGCTTTTGCACAGTTTCGGCAAAAAACCTGCGTTTCGTGCTCAGAATCGCCGCTTTTGCTTAGTTTTGGCACAAAACGTGCGTTTCACGCACCGAATTGCTCCTTTTGGCACAAAACGGGCGTTTGGTGCACAGAATCGCCGCTATTGCTCAGTTCTGGCACAAAACGTGCGGTTCGTGCACAGAATCGCCGCATTTGCTCAGTTTTGGCACAAAACCTGCATTACACGCATCGAATTGCTCCTTTTGGCGCAAAACGTGCGTTTCGTGCTCAGAATCGCCGCTTTTGCTTAGTTTTGGCAGAAAACGTGCGTTTCACGCGCCGATTTGCTCATTTTGGCACAAAACGTGCGCTTCGTGCACAGAATCGCGGCTTTTGCTCAGTTTTGGCACAGAACACGCGCTTCGTACACAGAATAGAGGCATTTGCTCAGTTTTGGCACAAAACGTGCGTTCCGTGCTCAGAATCGCCGGTTATGCTCAGTTTTGTCACAAAACGTGCGTTTGACGCACCGAATTGCTCCTCTTGGTACAAATCGGGCGTTTCGTGCACAGAGTCGCCGCTTTTGCTCAGTTTTGGGGCAAAACGTGCGTTTCGTGCTCAGAATCGCCGCTTTTGCTCGTTATCGGCGCAAAACATGCGTTTCGTGCACAGAATCGCCGCTTTTGCTCAGTTTTGGCACAAAACATGCGCTTCGTACACAGAATCTCCGCTTTTGCACAGTTTCGGCAAAAAGCCTGCGTTTCGTGCGCAGAATCGCCGCTTTTGCTTAGTTTTGGCACAAAACGTGCGTTTCACGCACCGAATTGTTCCTTTGGCACAAAACGGGCGTTTCGTACACAGAATCGCCGCTTTTGCTCAGTTTTGGCGCAAAACGTGCGTTTCGTGCTCAGATTCGCCGCTTTTGCTCGTTATTGGCACAAAACATGCGTTTCGTGCACAGAATCGCCGCTTTTGCTCAGTTTTGGCACAAAACATGCGCTTCGAACACAGAATCTCCGCTTCTGCACAGTTTCGGCAAAAAACCTGCGTTTCGTGCTCAGAATCGCCGCTTTTGCTTAGTTTTGGCAGAAAACGTGCGTTTCACGCGCCGATTTGCTCATTTTGGCACAAAACGTGCGCTTCGTGCACAGAATCGCGGCTGTTGCTCAGTTTTGGCACAGAACATGCGCTTCGTACACAGAATAGAGGCATTTGCTCAGTTTTGGCACAAAACGTGCGTCCCGTGCACAGAATCGCCGGTTATGCTCAGTTTTGTCACAAAACGTGCGTTTGACGCACCGAATTGCTCCTCTTGGTACAAATCGGGCGTTTCGTGCACAGAGTCGCCGCTTTTGATCAGTTTTGGCGCAAAACGTGCGTTTCGTGCTCAGAATCGCCGCTTTTGCTCGTTATCGGCGCAAAACATGCGTTTCGTGCACAGAATCGCCGCTTTTGCTCAGTTTTGGCACAAAACATGCGCTTCGTACACAGAATCTCCGCTTTTGCACAGTTTCGGCAAAAAGCCTGCGTTTCGTGCTCAGAATCGCCGCTTTTGCTTAGTTTTGGCACAAAACGTGCGTTTCACGCACCGAATTGTTCCTTTGGCACAAAACGGGCGTTTCGTACACAGAATCGCCGCTTTTGCTCAGTTTTGGCGCAAAACGTGCGTTTCGTGCTCAGATTCGCCGCTTTTGCTCGTTATTGGCACAAAACATGCGTTTCGTGCACAGAATCGCCGCTTTTGCTCAGTTTTGGCACAAAACATGCGCTTCGAACACAGAATCTCCGCTTCTGCACAGTTTCGGCAAAAAACCTGCGTTTCGTGCTCAGAATCGCCGCTTTTGCTTAGTTTTGGCACAAAACGTGCGTTTCACGCGCCGATTTGCTCCTTTTGGCACAAAACGGGCGTTTCGTGCACAGAATCGCCGCTTTTGCTCAGTTTTCGCACAAAACGGGCGTTTCACGCGCCGATTTGCTCATTTTGGCACAAAACGTGCGCTTCGTGCACAGAATCGCGGCTTTTGCTCAGTTTTGGCACAGAACATGCGCTTCGTACACAGAATGGAGGCTTTTGCTCAGTTTTGGCACAAAACGTGCGTTCCGTGCACAGAATCGCCGGTTATGCTCAGTTTCGTCACAAAACGTGCGTTTGACGCACCGAATTGCTCCTCTTGGTACAAAACGGGCGTTTCGTGCACAGAGTCGCCGCTTTTGCTCAGTTTTGGCGCAAAACGTGCGTTTCGTGCTCAGAATCGCCGCTTTTGCTCGTTATCGGCGCAAAACATGCGTTTCGTGCACAGAATCGCCGCTTTTGCTCAGTTTTGGCACAAAACATGCGATTCGTACACAGAATCTCCGCTTTTGCACAGTTTCGGCAAAAAACCTGCGTTTCGTGCTCAGAATCGCCGCTTTTGCTTAGTTTTGGCACAAAACGTGCGTTTCACGCACCGAATTGCTCCTTTTGGCACAAAACGGGCGTTTGGTGCACAGAATCGCCGCTATTGCTCAGTTCTGGCACAAAACGTGCGGTTCGTGCACAGAATCGCCGCATTTGCTCAGTTTTGGCACAAAACCTGCATTACACGCATCGAATTGCTCCTTTTGGCGCAAAACGTGCGTTTCGTGCTCAGAATCGCCGCTTTTGCTTAGTTTTGGCAGAAAACGTGCGTTTCACGCGCCGATTTGCTCATTTTGGCACAAAACGTGCGCTTCGTGCACAGAATCGCGGCTTTTGCTCAGTTTTGGCACAGAACACGCGCTTCGTACACAGAATAGAGGCATTTGCTCAGTTTTGGCACAAAACGTGCGTTCCGTGCTCAGAATCGCCGGTTATGCTCAGTTTTGTCACAAAACGTGCGTTTGACGCACCGAATTGCTCCTCTTGGTACAAATCGGGCGTTTCGTGCACAGAGTCGCCGCTTTTGCTCAGTTTTGGGGCAAAACGTGCGTTTCGTGCTCAGAATCGCCGCTTTTGCTCGTTATCGGCGCAAAACATGCGTTTCGTGCACAGAATCGCCGCTTTTGCTCAGTTTTGGCACAAAACATGCGCTTCGTACACAGAATCTCCGCTTTTGCACAGTTTCGGCAAAAAGCCTGCGTTTCGTGCGCAGAATCGCCGCTTTTGCTTAGTTTTGGCACAAAACGTGCGTTTCACGCACCGAATTGTTCCTTTGGCACAAAACGGGCGTTTCGTACACAGAATCGCCGCTTTTGCTCAGTTTTGGCGCAAAACGTGCGTTTCGTGCTCAGATTCGCCGCTTTTGCTCGTTATTGGCACAAAACATGCGTTTCGTGCACAGAATCGCCGCTTTTGCTCAGTTTTGGCACAAAACATGCGCTTCGAACACAGAATCTCCGCTTCTGCACAGTTTCGGCAAAAAACCTGCGTTTCGTGCTCAGAATCGCCGCTTTTGCTTAGTTTTGGCAGAAAACGTGCGTTTCACGCGCCGATTTGCTCATTTTGGCACAAAACGTGCGCTTCGTGCACAGAATCGCGGCTGTTGCTCAGTTTTGGCACAGAACATGCGCTTCGTACACAGAATAGAGGCATTTGCTCAGTTTTGGCACAAAACGTGCGTCCCGTGCACAGAATCGCCGGTTATGCTCAGTTTTGTCACAAAACGTGCGTTTGACGCACCGAATTGCTCCTCTTGGTACAAATCGGGCGTTTCGTGCACAGAGTCGCCGCTTTTGATCAGTTTTGGCGCAAAACGTGCGTTTCGTGCTCAGAATCGCCGCTTTTGCTCGTTATCGGCGCAAAACATGCGTTTCGTGCACAGAATCGCCGCTTTTGCTCAGTTTTGGCACAAAACATGCGCTTCGTACACAGAATCTCCGCTTTTGCACAGTTTCGGCAAAAAGCCTGCGTTTCGTGCTCAGAATCGCCGCTTTTGCTTAGTTTTGGCACAAAACGTGCGTTTCACGCACCGAATTGTTCCTTTGGCACAAAACGGGCGTTTCGTACACAGAATCGCCGCTTTTGCTCAGTTTTGGCGCAAAACGTGCGTTTCGTGCTCAGATTCGCCGCTTTTGCTCGTTATTGGCACAAAACATGCGTTTCGTGCACAGAATCGCCGCTTTTGCTCAGTTTTGGCACAAAACATGCGCTTCGAACACAGAATCTCCGCTTCTGCACAGTTTCGGCAAAAAACCTGCGTTTCGTGCTCAGAATCGCCGCTTTTTCCTAGTTTTGGCACAAAACGTGCGTTTCACGCGCCGATTTGCTCCTTTTGGCACAAAACGGGCGTTTCGTGCACAGAATCGCCGCTTTTGCTCAGTTTTCGCACAAAACGGGCGTTTCACGCGCCGATTTGCTCATTTTGGCACAAAACGTGCGCTTCGTACACAGAATAGAGGCTTTTGCTCAGTTTTGGTACAAAACGTGCGTTCCGTGCACAGAATCGCCGGTTATGCTCAGTTTTGTCACAAAACGTGCGTTTGACGCACCGAATTGCTCCTCTTGGTACAAAACGGGCGTTTCGTGCACAGAGTCGCCGCTTTTGCTCAGTTTTGGCGCAAAACGTGCGTTTCGTGCTCAGAATCGCCGCTTTTGCTCGTTATCGGCGCAAAACATGCGTTTCGTGCACAGAATCGCCGCTTTTGCTCAGTTTTGGCACAAAACATGCGCTTCGTACACTGAATCTCCGCTTTTGCACAGTTTCGGCAAAAAACCTGCGTTTCGTGCTCAGAATCGCCGCTTTTGCTTAGTTTTGGCACAAAACGTGCGTTTCACGCACCGAATTGTTCCTTTGGCACAAAACGGGCGTTTCGTACACAGAATCGCCGCTTTTGCTCAGTTTTGGCGCAAAACGTGCGTTTCGTGCTCAGATTCGCCGCTTTTGCTGGTTATTGGCACAAAACATGCGTTTCGTGCACAGAATCGCCGCTTTTGCTCAGTTTTGGCACAAAACATGCGCTTCGAACACAGAATCTCCGCTTCTGCACAGTTTCGGCAAAAAACCTGCGTTTCGTGCTCAGAATCGCCGCTTTTGCTTAGTTTTGGCAGAAAACGTGCGTTTCACGCGCCGATTTGCTCCTTTTGGCACAAAACGGGCGTTTCGTGCACAGAATCGCCGCTTTTGCTCAGTTTTCGCACAAAACGGGCGTTTCACGCGCCGATTTGCTCATTTTGGCACAAAACGTGCGCTTCGTGCACAGAATCGCGGCTTTTGCTCAGTTTTGGCACAGAACATGCGCTTCGTACACAGAATGGAGGCTTTTGCTCAGTTTTGGCACAAAACGTGCGTTCCGTGCACAGAATCGCCGGTTATGCTCAGTTTTGTCACAAAACGTGCGTTTGACGCACCGAATTGCTCCTCTTGGTACAAATCGGGCGTTTCGTGCACAGAGTCGCCGCTTTTGCTCAGTTTTGGGGCAAAACGTGCGTTTCGTGCTCAGAATCGCCGCTTTTGCTCGTTATCGGCGCAAAACATGCGTTTCGTGCACAGAATCGCCGCTTTTGCTCAGTTTTGGCACAAAACATGCGCTTCGTACACAGAATCTCCGCTTTTGCACAGTTTCGGCAAAAAGCCTGCGTTTCGTGCTCAGAATCGCCGCTTTTGCTTAGTTTTGGCACAAAACGTGCGTTTCACGCACCGAATTGTTCCTTTGGCACAAAACGGGCGTTTCGTACACAGAATCGCCGCTTTTGCTCAGTTTTGGCGCAAAACGTGCGTTTCGTGCTCAGATTCGCCGCTTTTGCTCGTTATTGGCACAAAACATGCGTTTCGTGCACAGAATCGCCGCTTTTGCTCAGTTTTGGCACAAAACATGCGCTTCGAACACAGAATCTCCGCTTCTGCACAGTTTCGGCAAAAAACCTGCGTTTCGTGCTCAGAATCGCCGCTTTTGCTTAGTTTTGGCAGAAAACGTGCGTTTCACGCGCCGATTTGCTCATTTTGGCACAAAACGTGCGCTTCGTGCACAGAATCGCGGCTGTTGCTCAGTTTTGGCACAGAACATGCGCTTCGTACACAGAATAGAGGCATTTGCTCAGTTTTGGCACAAAACGTGCGTCCCGTGCACAGAATCGCCGGTTATGCTCAGTTTTGTCACAAAACGTGCGTTTGACGCACCGAATTGCTCCTCTTGGTACAAATCGGGCGTTTCGTGCACAGAGTCGCCGCTTTTGATCAGTTTTGGCGCAAAACGTGCGTTTCGTGCTCAGAATCGCCGCTTTTGCTCGTTATCGGCGCAAAACATGCGTTTCGTGCACAGAATCGCCGCTTTTGCTCAGTTTTGGCACAAAACATGCGCTTCGTACACAGAATCTCCGCTTTTGCACAGTTTCGGCAAAAAGCCTGCGTTTCGTGCTCAGAATCGCCGCTTTTGCTTAGTTTTGGCACAAAACGTGCGTTTCACGCACCGAATTGTTCCTTTGGCACAAAACGGGCGTTTCGTACACAGAATCGCCGCTTTTGCTCAGTTTTGGCGCAAAACGTGCGTTTCGTGCTCAGATTCGCCGCTTTTGCTCGTTATTGGCACAAAACATGCGTTTCGTGCACAGAATCGCCGCTTTTGCTCAGTTTTGGCACAAAACATGCGCTTCGAACACAGAATCTCCGCTTCTGCACAGTTTCGGCAAAAAACCTGCGTTTCGTGCTCAGAATCGCCGCTTTTTCCTAGTTTTGGCACAAAACGTGCGTTTCACGCGCCGATTTGCTCCTTTTGGCACAAAACGGGCGTTTCGTGCACAGAATCGCCGCTTTTGCTCAGTTTTCGCACAAAACGGGCGTTTCACGCGCCGATTTGCTCATTTTGGCACAAAACGTGCGCTTCGTGCACAGAATCGCGGCTTTTGCTCAGTTTTGGCACAGAACATGCGCTTCGTACACAGAATAGAGGCTTTTGCTCAGTTTTGGTACAAAACGTGCGTTCCGTGCACAGAATCGCCGGTTATGCTCAGTTTTGTCACAAAACGTGCGTTTGACGCACCGAATTGCTCCTCTTGGTACAAAACGGGCGTTTCGTGCACAGAGTCGCCGCTTTTGCTCAGTTTTGGCGCAAAACGTGCGTTTCGTGCTCAGAATCGCCGCTTTTGCTCGTTATCGGCGCAAAACATGCGTTTCGTGCACAGAATCGCCGCTTTTGCTCAGTTTTGGCACAAAACATGCGCTTCGTACACTGAATCTCCGCTTTTGCACAGTTTCGGCAAAAAACCTGCGTTTCGTGCTCAGAATCGCCGCTTTTGCTTAGTTTTGGCACAAAACGTGCGTTTCACGCACCGAATTGTTCCTTTGGCACAAAACGGGCGTTTCGTACACAGAATCGCCGCTTTTGCTCAGTTTTGGCGCAAAACGTGCGTTTCGTGCTCAGATTCGCCGCTTTTGCTGGTTATTGGCACAAAACATGCGTTTCGTGCACAGAATCGCCGCTTTTGCTCAGTTTTGGCACAAAACATGCGCTTCGAACACAGAATCTCCGCTTCTGCACAGTTTCGGCAAAAAACCTGCGTTTCGTGCTCAGAATCGCCGCTTTTGCTTAGTTTTGGCAGAAAACGTGCGTTTCACGCGCCGATTTGCTCCTTTTGGCACAAAACGGGCGTTTCGTGCACAGAATCGCCGCTTTTGCTCAGTTTTCGCACAAAACGGGCGTTTCACGCGCCGATTTGCTCATTTTGGCACAAAACGTGCGCTTCGTGCACAGAATCGCGGCTTTTGCTCAGTTTTGGCACAGAACATGCGCTTCGTACACAGAATGGAGGCTTTTGCTCAGTTTTGGCACAAAACGTGCGTTCCGTGCACAGAATCGCCGGTTATGCTCAGTTTTGTCACAAAACGTGCGTTTGACGCACCGAATTGCTCCTCTTGGTACAAAACGGGCGTTTCGTGCACAGAGTCGCCGCTTTTGCTCAGTTTTGGCGCAAAACGTGCGTTTCGTGCTCAGAATCGCCGCTTTTGCTCGTTATCGGCGCAAAACATGCGTTTCGTGCACAGAATCGCCGCTTTTGCTCAGTTTTGGCACAAAACATGCGCTTCGTACACAGAATCTCCGCTTTTGCACAGTTTCGGCAAAAAACCTGCGTTTCGTGCTCAGAATCGCCGCTTTTGCTTAGTTTTGGCACAAAACGTGCGTTTCACGCACCGAATTGCTCCTTTTGGCACGAAACGGGCGTTTGGTGCACAGAATCGCCGCTTTTGCTCAGTTCTGGCACAAAACGTGCGGTTCGTGCACAGAATCGCCGCATTTGCTCAGTTTTGGCACAAAACCTGCATTACACGCATCGAATTGCTCCTTTTGGCGCAAAACGTGCGTTTCGTGCTCAGAATCGCCGCTTTTGCTTAGTTTTGGCAGAAAACGTGCGTTTCACGCGCCGATTTGCTCATTTTGGCACAAAACGTGCGCTTCGTGCACAGAATCGCGGCTTTTGCTCAGTTTTGGCACAGAACATGCGCTTCGTACACAGAATAGAGGCATTTGCTCAGTTTTGGCACAAAACGTGCGTTCCGTGCACAGAATCGCCGGTTTTGCTCAGTTTTGTCACAAAACGTGCGTTTGACGCACCGAATTGCTCCTCTTGGTACAAATCGGGCGTTTCGTGCACAGAGTCGCCGCTTTTGCTCAGTTTTGGCGCAAAACGTGCGTTTCGTGCTCAGAATCGCCGCTTTTGCTCGTTATCGGCGCAAAACATGCGTTTCGTGCACAGAATCGCCGCTTTTGCTCAGTTTTGGCACAAAACATGCGCTTCGTACACAGAATCTCCGCTTTTGCACAGTTTCGGCAAAAAGCCTGCGTTTCGTGCTCAGAATCGCCGCTTTTGCTTAGTTTTGGCACAAAACGTGCGTTTCACGCACCGAATTGTTCCTTTGGCACAAAACGGGCGTTTCGTACACAGAATCGCCGCTTTTGCTCAGTTTTGGCGCAAAACGTGCGTTTCGTGCTCAGATTCGCCGCTTTTGCTCGTTATTGGCCCAAAACATGCGTTTCGTGCACAGAATCGCCGCTTTTGCTCAGTTTTGGCACAAAACATGCGCTTCGAACACAGAATCTCCGCTTCTGCACAGTTTCGGCAAAAAACCTGCGTTTCGTGCTCAGAATCGCCGCTTTTGCTTAGTTTTGGCACAAAACGTGCGTTTCACGCGCCGAATTGCTCATTTTGGCACAAAACGTGCGCTTCGTGCACAGAATCGCCGCTTTTGCTCAGTTTTGGCACAGAACATGCGCTTCGTACACAGAATCGAGGCCTTTGCTCAGTTTTGGCACAGAACGTGCGTTCCGTGCACAGAATCGCCGGTTATGCTCAGTTTTGTCACAAAACGTGCGTTTGACGCACCGAATTGCTCCTCTTGGTACAAAACGGGCGTTTCGTGCACAGAGTCGCCGCTTTTGCTCAGTTTTGGCGCAAAACGTGCGTTTCGTGCACAGAATCGCCGCTTTTGCTCGTTATCGGCGCAAAACATGCGTTTCGTGCACAGAATCGCCGCTTTTGCTCAGTTCTGGCACAAAACGTGCGGTTCGTGCACAGAATCGCCGCATTTGCTCAGTTTTGGCACAAAACCTGCATTACACGCATCGAATTGCTCCTTTTGGCGCAAAACGTGCGTTTCGTGCTCAGAATCGCCGCTTTTGCTTAGTTTTGGCAGAAAACGTGCGTTTCACGCGCCGATTTGCTCATTTTGGCACAAAACGTGCGCTTCGTGCACAGAATCGCGGCTTTTGCTCAGTTTTGGCACAGAACATGCGCTTCGTACACAGAATAGAGGCATTTGCTCAGTTTTGGCACAAAACGTGCGTTCCGTGCACAGAATCGCCGGTTTTGCTCAGTTTTGTCACAAAACGTGCGTTTGACGCACCGAATTGCTCCTCTTGGTACAAATCGGGCGTTTCGTGCACAGAGTCGCCGCTTTTGCTCAGTTTTGGCGCAAAACGTGCGTTTCGTGCTCAGAATCGCCGCTTTTGCTCGTTATCGGCGCAAAACATGCGTTTCGTGCACAGAATCGCCGCTTTTGCTCAGTTTTGGCACAAAACATGCGCTTCGTACACAGAATCTCCGCTTTTGCACAGTTTCGGCAAAAAGCCTGCGTTTCGTGCTCAGAATCGCCGCTTTTGCTTAGTTTTGGCACAAAACGTGCGTTTCACGCACCGAATTGTTCCTTTGGCACAAAACGGGCGTTTCGTACACAGAATCGCCGCTTTTGCTCAGTTTTGGCGCAAAACGTGCGTTTCGTGCTCAGATTCGCCGCTTTTGCTCGTTATTGGCCCAAAACATGCGTTTCGTGCACAGAATCGCCGCTTTTGCTCAGTTTTGGCACAAAACATGCGCTTCGAACACAGAATCTCCGCTTCTGCACAGTTTCGGCAAAAAACCTGCGTTTCGTGCTCAGAATCGCCGCTTTTGCTTAGTTTTGGCACAAAACGTGCGTTTCACGCGCCGAATTGCTCATTTTGGCACAAAACGTGCGCTTCGTGCACAGAATCGCCGCTTTTGCTCAGTTTTGGCACAGAACATGCGCTTCGTACACAGAATCGAGGCCTTTGCTCAGTTTTGGCACAGAACGTGCGTTCCGTGCACAGAATCGCCGGTTATGCTCAGTTTTGTCACAAAACGTGCGTTTGACGCACCGAATTGCTCCTCTTGGTACAAAACGGGCGTTTCGTGCACAGAGTCGCCGCTTTTGCTCAGTTTTGGCGCAAAACGTGCGTTTCGTGCTCAGAATCGCCGCTTTTGCTCGTTATCGGCGCAAAACATGCGTTTCGTGCACAGAATCGCCGCTTTTGCTCAGTTCCGGCACAAAACGTGCGGTTCGTGCACAGAATCGCCGCATTTGCTCAGTTTTGGCACAAAACCTGCATTACACGCATCGAATTGCTCCTTTTGGCGCAAAACGTGCGTTTCGTGCTCAGAATCGCCGCTTTTGCTTAGTTTTGGCAGAAAACGTGCGTTTCACGCGCCGATTTGCTCATTTTGGCACAAAACGTGCGCTTCGTGCACAGAATCGCGGCTTTTGCTCAGTTTTGGCACAGAACATGCGCTTCGTACACAGAATAGAGGCATTTGCTCAGTTTTGGCACAAAACGTGCGTTCCGTGCACAGAATCGCCGGTTTTGCTCAGTTTTGTCACAAAACGTGCGTTTGACGCACCGAATTGCTCCTCTTGGTACAAATCGGGCGTTTCGTGCACAGAGTCGCCGCTTTTGCTCAGTTTTGGCGCAAAACGTGCGTTTCGTGCTCAGAATCGCCGCTTTTGCTCGTTATCGGCGCAAAACATGCGTTTCGTGCACAGAATCGCCGCTTTTGCTCAGTTTTGGCACAAAACATGCGCTTCGAACACAGAATCTCCGCTTCTGCACAGTTTCGGCAAAAAACCTGCGTTTCGTGCTCAGAATCGCCGCTTTTGCTTAGTTTTGGCACAAAACGTGCGTTTCACGCGCCGAATTGCTCATTTTGGCACAAAACGTGCGCTTCGTGCACAGAATCGCCGCTTTTGCTCAGTTTTGGCACAGAACATGCGCTTCGTACACAGAATCGAGGCCTTTGCTCAGTTTTGGCACAGAACGTGCGTTCCGTGCACAGAATCGCCGGTTATGCTCAGTTTTGTCACAAAACGTGCGTTTGACGCACCGAATTGCTCCTCTTGGTACAAAACGGGCGTTTCGTGCACAGAGTCGCCGCTTTTGCTCAGTTTTGGCGCAAAACGTGCGTTTCGTGCTCAGAATCGCCGCTTTTGCTCGTTATCGGCGCAAAACATGCGTTTCGTGCACAGAATCGCCGCTTTTGCTCAGTTTTGGCACAAAACATGCGCTTCGTCCACAGAATCGCCGCTTTTGCTCAGTTCTGGCACACAACGTGCGCTTCACGTACCGAATTGCTCCTTTTCGCACAAAACGTGCGTTTCGGACCCAGATTCGCTGGTTTTGCTCAGTTTTGGCACAAAACATGCGTTTCGTGCACAGAGTCGCCGCTTTTTCTCAGTTTTGGCGCAAAACGTGCGTTTCGTGCTCAGAATCGCCGCTTTTGCTCGTTATTGGCACAAAACATGCGTTTCGTGCACAGAATCTCCGCTTTTGCACAGTTTCGGCACAAAACCTGCGTTTCGTGCTCAGAATCGCCGCTTTTGCTTAGTTTTGGCACAAAACGTGCGTTTCGTTCACAGCATCGCCGCTTTTGCTCAGTTTTGGCACAAAACATGCAGTTCGTCCACAGAGTCGCCGCTTTTGCTCAGTTCTGGCACACAACGTGCGTTTCACGTACCGAATTGCTCCTTTTCGCACAAAACGTGCGTTTCGGACACAGATTCGCTGGTTTTGCTCAGTTTTGGCACAAAACGTGCGTTTCGTGCACAGAGTCGCCGCTTTTGCTCAGTTTTGGCGCAAAACGTGCGTTTCGTGCTCAGAATCGCCGCTTTTGCTCGTTATTGGCACAAAACATGCGTTTCGTGCACAGAATCTCCGCTTTTGCACAGTTTCGGCACAAAACCTGCGTTTCGTGCTCAGAATCGCCGCTTTTGCTTAGTTTTGGCACAAAACGTGCGTTTCGTTCACAGAATCGCCGCTTTTGCTCAGTTTTGGCACAAAACCTGCGCTTCGTCCACAGAATCGCCGCTTTTGCTCAGTTTCGGCACAAAACCTGCGTTTCGTGCTCAGAATCGCCGCGTTTGCTTAGTTTTGGCACAAAACGTGCGTTTCGTTCACAGAATCGCCGCTTTTGCTCAGTTTTGGCACAAAACATGCGCTTCGTCCACAGAATCGCCGCTTTTGCTCAGTTCTGGCACAGAACGTGCGTTTCGTGCTCAGAATCGCCGCTTTTGCTCAGTTTTGGCACAAAACATGCATTTCGGACACAGAATCGCCGGTTTTGCTCAGTTTTGGCACAAAACATGCGCTTCGTCCACAGAATCGCCGCTTTTGCTCAGTTCTGGCACACAACGTGCGCTTCACGTACCGAATTGCTCCTTTTCGCACAAAACGTGCGTTTCGGACACAGATTCGCTGGTTTTGCTCAGTTTTGGCACAAAACATGCGTTTCGTGCACAGAGTCGCCGCTTTTGCTCAGTTTTGGCGCAAAACGTGCGTTTCGTGCTCAGAATCGCCGCTTTTGCTCGTTATTGGCACAAAACATGCGTTTCGTGCACAGAATCTCCGCTTTTGCACAGTTTCGGCACAAAACCTGCGTTTCGTGCTCAGAATCGCCGCTTTTGCTTAGTTTTGGCACAAAACGTGCGTTTCGTTCACAGAATCGCCGCTTTTGCTCAGTTTTGGCACAAAACATGCAGTTCGTCCACAGTGTCGCCGCTTTTGCTCAGTTCTGGCACACAACGTGCGTTTCACGTACCGAATTGCTCCTTTTCGCACAAAACGTGCGTTTCGTACACAGAATCGCCGCTTTTGCTCAGTTTTGGCGCAAAACGTGCGTTTCGTGCTCAGATTCGCCGCTTTTGCTCGTTATTGGCACAAAACATGCGCTTCGAACACAGAATCTCCGCTTCTGCACAGTTTCGGCAAAAAACCTGCGTTTCGTGCTCAGAATCGCCGCTTTTGCTTAGTTTTGGCACAAAACGTGCGTTTCACGCGCCGAATTGCTCATTTTGGCACAAAACGTGCGCTTCGTGCACAGAATCGCCGCTTTTGCTCAGTTTTGGCACAGAACATGCGCTTCGTACACAGAATCGAGGCCTTTGCTCAGTTTTGGCACAGAACGTGCGTTCCGTGCACAGAATCGCCGGTTATGCTCCGTTTTGTCACAAAACGTGCGTTTGACGCACCGAATTGCTCCTCTTGGTACAAAACGGGCGTTTCGTGCACAGAGTCGCCGCTTTTGCTCAGTTTTGGCGCAAAACGTGCGTTTCGTGCTCAGAATCGCCGCTTTTGCTCGTTATCGGCGCAAAACATGCGTTTCGTGCACAGAATCGCCGCTTTTGCTCAGTTTTGGCACAAAACATGCGCTTCGTCCACAGAATCGCCGCTTTTGCTCAGTTCTGGCACACAACGTGCGCTTCACGTACCGAATTGCTCCTTTTCGCACAAAACGTGCGTTTCGGACCCAGATTCGATGGTTTTGCTCAGTTTTGGCACAAAACGTGCGTTTCGTGCACAGAGTCGCCGCTTTTGCTCAGTTTTGGCGCAAAACGTGCGTTTCGTGCTCAGAACCGCCGCTTTTGCTCGTTATTGGCACAAAACATGCGTTTCGTGCACAGAATCTCCGCTTTTGCACAGTTTCGGCACAAAACCTGCGTTTCGTGCTCAGAATCGCCGCTTTTGCTTAGTTTTGGCACAAAACGTGCGTTTCGTTCACAGAATCGCCGCTTTTGCTCAGTTTTGGCACAAAACCTGCGCTTCGTCCACAGAATCGCCGCTTTTGCTCAGTTTCGGCACAAAACCTGCGTTTCGTGCTCAGAATCGCCGCTTTTGCTTAGTTTTGGCACAAAACGTGCGTTTCGTTCACAGAATCGCCGCTTTTGCTCAGTTTTGGCACAAAACATGCGCTTCGTCCACAGAATCGCCGCTTTTGCTCAGTTCTGGCACAGAACGTGCGTTTCGTGCTCAGAATCGCCGCTTTTGCTCAGTTTTGGCACAAAACATGCATTTCGGACACAGAATCGCCGGTTTTGCTCAGTTTTGTCACAAAACATGCGTTTCGTGCACAGAATCGCCGCTTTTGCTCAGTTTTGGCACAAAACATGAGCTTCGTCCACAGAATCGCCGCTTTTGCTCAGTTTTGGCACAAAACGTGCGTTTCGTGCACAGAATCGCCGCTTTTGCTCAGTTTTGGCACAAAACATGCGCTTCGTCCACAGAATCGCCGCTTTTGCTCAGTTCTGGCACACAACGTGCGCTTCACGTACCGAATTGCTCCTTTTCGCACAAAACGTGCGTTTCGGACACAGATTCGCTGGTTTTGCTCAGTTTTGGCACAAAACATGCGTTTCGTGCACAGAGTCGCCGCTTTTGCTCAGTTTTGGCGCAAAACGTGCGTTTCGTGCTCAGAATCGCCGCTTTTGCTCGTTATTGGCACAAAACATGCGTTTCGTGCACAGAATCTCCGCTTTTGCACAGTTTCGGCACAAAACCTGCGTTTCGTGCTCAGAATCGCCGCTTTTGCTTAGTTTTGGCACAAAACGTGCGTTTCGTTCACAGAATCGCCGCTTTTGCTCAGTTTTGGCACAAAACATGCAGTTCGTCCACAGTGTCGCCGCTTTTGCTCAGTTCTGGCACACAACGTGCGTTTCACGTACCGAATTGCTCCTTTTCGCACAAAACGTGCGTTTCGGACACAGATTCGCTGGTTTTGCTCAGTTTTGGAACAAAACGTGCGTTTCGTGCACAGAGTCGCCGCTTTTGCTCAGTTTTGGCGCAAAACGTGCGTTTCGTGCTCAGAATCGCCGCTTTTGCTCGTTATTGGCACAAAACATGCGTTTCGTGCACAGAATCTCCGCTTTTGCACAGTTTCGGCACAAAACCTGCGTTTCGTGCTCAGAATCGCCGCTTTTGCTTAGTTTTGGCACAAAACGTGCGTTTCGTTCACAGAATCGCCGCTTTTGCTCAGTTTTGGCACAAAACATGCGCTTCGTCCACAGAATCGCCGCTTTTGCTCAGTTCTGGCACAGAACGTGTGTTTCGTGCTCAGAATCGCCGCTTTTGCTCAGTTTTGGCACAAAACATGCATTTCGGACACAGAATCGCCGGTTTTGCTCAGTTTTGTCACAAAACATGCGTTTCGTGCACAGAATCGCCGCTTTTGCTCAGTTTTGGCACAAAACATGAGCTTCGTCCACAGAATCGCCGCTTTTGCTCAGTTTTGGCACAAAACGTGCGTTTCGTGCACAGAATCGCCGCTTTTGCTCAGTTTTGGCACAAAACATGCGCTTCGTCCACAGAATCGCCGCTTTTGCTCAGTTCTGGCACACAACGTGCGCTTCACGTACCGAATTGCTCCTTTTCGCACAAAACGTGCGTTTCGGACACAGATTCGCTGGTTTTGCTCAGTTTTGGCACAAAACATGCGTTTCGTGCACAGAGTCGCCGCTTTTGCTCAGTTTTGGCGCAAAACGTGCGTTTCGTGCTCAGAATCGCCGCTTTTGCTCGTTATTGGCACAAAACATGCGTTTCGTGCACAGAATCTCCGCTTTTGCACAGTTTCGGCACAAAACCTGCGTTTCGTGCTCAGAATCGCCGCTTTTGCTTAGTTTTGGCACAAAACGTGCGTTTCGTTCACAGAATCGCCGCTTTTGCTCAGTTTTGGCACAAAACATGCAGTTCGTCCACAGTGTCGCCGCTTTTGCTCAGTTCTGGCACACAACGTGCGTTTCACGTACCGAATTGCTCCTTTTCGCACAAAACGTGCGTTTCGTACACAGAATCGCCGCTTTTGCTCAGTTTTGGCGCAAAACGTGCGTTTCGTGCTCAGATTCGCCGCTTTTGCTCGTTATTGGCCCAAAACATGCGTTTCGTGCACAGAATCGCCGCTTTTGCTCAGTTTTGGCACAAAACATGCGCTTCGAACACAGAATCTCCGCTTCTGCACAGTTTCGGCAAAAAACCTGCGTTTCGTGCTCAGAATCGCCGCTTTTGCTTAGTTTTGGCACAAAACGTGCGTTTCACGCGCCGAATTGCTCATTTTGGCACAAAACGTGCGCTTCGTGCACAGAATCGCCGCTTTTGCTCAGTTTTGGCACAGAACATGCGCTTCGTACACAGAATCGAGGCCTTTGCTCAGTTTTGGCACAGAACGTGCGTTCCGTGCACAGAATCGCCGGTTATGCTCAGTTTTGTCACAAAACGTGCGTTTGACGCACCGAATCGCTCCTCTTGGTACAAAACGGGCGTTTCGTGCACAGAGTCGCCGCTTTTGCTCAGTTTTGGCGCAAAACGTGCGTTTCGTGCTCAGAATCGCCGCTTTTGCTCGTTATCGGCGCAAAACATGCGTTTCGTGCACAGAATCGCCGCTTTTGCTCAGTTTTGGCACAAAACATGCGCTTCGTCCACAGAATCGCCGCTTTTGCTCAGTTCTGGCACACAACGTGCGCTTCACGTACCGAATTGCTCCTTTTCGCACAAAACGTGCGTTTCGGACCCAGATTCGCTGGTTTTGCTCAGTTTTGGCACAAAACGTGCGTTTCGTGCACGGAGTCGCCGCTTTTGCTCAGTTTTGGCGCAAAACGTGCGTTTCGTGCTCAGAATCGCCGCTTTTGCTCGTTATTGGCACAAAACATGCGTTTCGTGCACAGAATCTCCGCTTTTGCACAGTTTCGGCACAAAACCTGCGTTTCGTGCTCAGAATCGCCGCTTTTGCTTAGTTTTGGCACAAAACGTGCGTTTCGTTCACAGAATCGCCGCTTTTGCTCAGTTTTGGCACAAAACCTGCGCTTCGTCCACAGAATCGCCGCTTTTGCTCAGTTTCGGCACAAAACCTGCGTTTCGTGCTCAGAATCGCCGCTTTTGCTTAGTTTTGGCACAAAACGTGCGTTTCGTTCACAGAATCGCCGCTTTTGCTCAGTTTTGGCACAAAACATGCGCTTCGTCCACAGAATCGCCGCTTTTGCTCAGTTCTGGCACAGAACGTGCGTTTCGTGCTCAGAATCGCCGCTTTTGCTCAGTTTTGGCACAAAACATGCATTTCGGACACAGAATCGCCGGTTTTGCTCAGTTTTGTCACAAAACATGCGTTTCGTGCACAGAATCGCCGCTTTTGCTCAGTTTTGGCACAAAACATGAGCTTCGTCCACAGAATCGCCGCTTTTGCTCAGTTTTGGCACAAAACGTGCGTTTCGTGCACAGAATCGCCGCTTTTGCTCAGTTTTGGCACAAAACATGCGCTTCGTCCACAGAATCGCCGCTTTTGCTCAGTTCTGGCACACAACGTGCGCTTCACGTACCGAATTGCTCCTTTTCGCACAAAACGTGCGTTTCGGACACAGATTCGCTGGTTTTGCTCAGTTTTGGCACAAAACATGCGTTTCGTGCACAGAGTCGCCGCTTTTGCTCAGTTTTGGCGCAAAACGTGCGTTTCGTGCTCAGAATCGCCGCTTTTGCTCGTTATTGGCACAAAACATGCGTTTCGTGCACAGAATCTCCGCTTTTGCACAGTTTCGGCACAAAACCTGCGTTTCGTGCTCAGAATCGCCGCTTTTGCTTAGTTTTGGCACAAAACGTGCGTTTCGTTCACAGAATCGCCGCTTTTGCTCAGTTTTGGCACAAAACATGCAGTTCGTCCACAGTGTCGCCGCTTTTGCTCAGTTCTGGCACACAACGTGCGTTTCACGTACCGAATTGCTCCTTTTCGCACAAAACGTGCGTTTCGGACACAGATTCGCTGGTTTTGCTCAGTTTTGGAACAAAACGTGCGTTTCGTGCACAGAGTCGCCGCTTTTGCTCAGTTTTGGCGCAAAACGTGCGTTTCGTGCTCAGAATCGCCGCTTTTGCTCGTTATTGGCACAAAACATGCGTTTCGTGCACAGAATCTCCGCTTTTGCACAGTTTCGGCACAAAACCTGCGTTTCGTGCTCAGAATCGCCGCTTTTGCTTAGTTTTGGCACAAAACGTGCGTTTCGTTCACAGAATCGCCGCTTTTGCTCAGTTTTGGCACAAAACATGCGCTTCGTCCACAGAATCGCCGCTTTTGCTCAGTTCTGGCACAGAACGTGCGTTTCGTGCTCAGAATCGCCGCTTTTGCTCAGTTTTGGCACAAAACATGCATTTCGGACACAGAATCGCCGGTTTTGCTCAGTTTTGTCACAAAACATGCGTTTCGTGCACAGAATCGCCGCTTTTGCTCAGTTTTGGCACAAAACATGAGCTTCGTCCACAGAATCGCCGCTTTTGCTCAGTTTTGGCACAAAACGTGCGTTTCGTGCACAGAATCGCCGCTTTTGCTCAGTTTTGGCACAAAACATGCGCTTCGTCCACAGAATCGCCGCTTTTGCTCAGTTCTGGCACACAACGTGCGCTTCACGTACCGAATTGCTCCTTTTCGCACAAAACGTGCGTTTCGGACACAGATTCGCTGGTTTTGCTCAGTTTTGGCACAAAACATGCGTTTCGTGCACAGAGTCGCCGCTTTTGCTCAGTTTTGGCGCAAAACGTGCGTTTCGTGCTCAGAATCGCCGCTTTTGCTCGTTATTGGCACAAAACATGCGTTTCGTGCACAGAATCTCCGCTTTTGCTCAGTTTTGGCACAGAACATGCGCTTCGTACACAGAATCGAGGCCTTTGCTCAGTTTTGGCACAGAACGTGCGTTCCGTGCACAGAATCGCCGGTTATGCTCAGTTTCGGCACAAAACCTGCGTTTCGTGCTCAGAATCGCCGCTTTTGCTTAGTTTTGGCACAAAACGTGCGTTTCGTTCACAGAATCGCCGCTTTTGCTCAGTTTTGGCACAAAACATGCAGTTCGTCCACAGTGTCGCCGCTTTTGCTCAGTTCTGGCACACAACGTGCGTTTCACGTACCGAATTGCTCCTTTTCGCACAAAACGTGCGTTTCGTACACAGAATCGCCGCTTTTGCTCAGTTTTGGCGCAAAACGTGCGTTTCGTGCTCAGATTCGCCGCTTTTGCTCGTTATTGGCCCAAAACATGCGTTTCGTGCACAGAATCGCCGCTTTTGCTCAGTTTTGGCACAAAACATGCGCTTCGAACACAGAATCTCCGCTTCTGCACAGTTTCGGCAAAAAACCTGCGTTTCGTGCTCAGAATCGCCGCTTTTGCTTAGTTTTGGCACAAAACGTGCGTTTCACGCGCCGAATTGCTCATTTTGGCACAAAACGTGCGCTTCGTGCACAGAATCGCCGCTTTTGCTCAGTTTTGGCACAGAACATGCGCTTCGTACACAGAATCGAGGCCTTTGCTCAGTTTTGGCACAGAACGTGCGTTCCGTGCACAGAATCGCCGGTTATGCTCAGTTTTGTCACAAAACGTGCGTTTGACGCACCGAATTGCTCCTCTTGGTACAAAACGGGCGTTTCGTGCACAGAGTCGCCGCTTTTGCTCAGTTTTGGCGCAAAACGTGCGTTTCGTGCTCAGAATCGCCGCTTTTGCTCGTTATCGGCGCAAAACATGCGTTTCGTGCACAGAGTCGCCGCTTTTGCTCAGTTTTGGCGCAAAACGTGCGTTTCGTGCTCAGAATCGCCGCTTTTGCTCGTTATTGGCACAAAACATGCGTTTCGTGCACAGAATCTCCGCTTTTGCACAGTTTCGGCACAAAACCTGCGTTTCGTGCTCAGAATCGCCGCTTTTGCTTAGTTTTGGCACAAAACGTGCGTTTCGTTCACAGAATCGCCGCTTTTGCTCAGTTTTGGCACAAAACCTGCGCTTCGTCCACAGAATCGCCGCTTTTGCTCAGTTTCGGCACAAAACCTGCGTTTCGTGCTCAGAATCGCCGCTTTTGCTTAGTTTTGGCACAAAACGTGCGTTTCGTTCACAGAATCGCCGCTTTTGCTCAGTTTTGGCACAAAACATGCGCTTCGTCCACAGAATCGCCGCTTTTGCTCAGTTCTGGCACAGAACGTGCGTTTCGTGCTCAGAATCGCCGCTTTTGCTCAGTTTTGGCACAAAACATGCATTTCGGACACAGAATCGCCGGTTTTGCTCAGTTTTGTCACAAAACATGCGTTTCGTGCACAGAATCGCCGCTTTTGCTCAGTTTTGGCACAAAACATGAGCTTCGTCCACAGAATCGCCGCTTTTGCTCAGTTTTGGCACAAAACGTGCGTTTCGTGCACAGAATCGCCGCTTTTGCTCAGTTTTGGCACAAAACATGCGCTTCGTCCACAGAATCGCCGCTTTTGCTCAGTTCTGGCACACAACGTGCGCTTCACGTACCGAATTGCTCCTTTTCGCACAAAACGTGCGTTTCGGACACAGATTCGCTGGTTTTGCTCAGTTTTGGCACAAAACATGCGTTTCGTGCACAGAGTCGCCGCTTTTGCTCAGTTTTGGCGCAAAACGTGCGTTTCGTGCTCAGAATCGCCGCTTTTGCTCGTTATTGGCACAAAACATGCGTTTCGTGCACAGAATCTCCGCTTTTGCACAGTTTCGGCACAAAACCTGCGTTTCGTGCTCAGAATCGCCGCTTTTGCTTAGTTTTGGCACAAAACGTGCGTTTCGTTCACAGAATCGCCGCTTTTGCTCAGTTTTGGCACAAAACATGCAGTTCGTCCACAGTGTCGCCGCTTTTGCTCAGTTCTGGCACACAACGTGCGTTTCACGTACCGAATTGCTCCTTTTCGCACAAAACGTGCGTTTCGGACACAGATTCGCTGGTTTTGCTCAGTTTTGGAACAAAACGTGCGTTTCGTGCACAGAGTCGCCGCTTTTGCTCAGTTTTGGCGCAAAACGTGCGTTTCGTGCTCAGAATCGCCGCTTTTGCTCGTTATTGGCACAAAACATGCGTTTCGTGCACAGAATCTCCGCTTTTGCACAGTTTCGGCACAAAACCTGCGTTTCGTGCTCAGAATCGCCGCTTTTGCTTAGTTTTGGCACAAAACGTGCGTTTCGTTCACAGAATCGCCGCTTTTGCTCAGTTTTGGCACAAAACATGCAGTTCGTCCACAGTGTCGCCGCTTTTGCTCAGTTCTGGCACACAACGTGCGTTTCACGTACCGAATTGCTCCTTTTCGCACAAAACGTGCGTTTCGTACACAGAATCGCCGCTTTTGCTCAGTTTTGGCGCAAAACGTGCGTTTCGTGCTCAGATTCGCCGCTTTTGCTCGTTATTGGCCCAAAACATGCGTTTCGTGCACAGAATCGCCGCTTTTGCTCAGTTTTGGCACAAAACATGCGCTTCGAACACAGAATCTCCGCTTCTGCACAGTTTCGGCAAAAAACCTGCGTTTCGTGCTCAGAATCGCCGCTTTTGCTTAGTTTTGGCACAAAACGTGCGTTTCACGCGCCGAATTGCTCATTTTGGCACAAAACGTGCGCTTCGTGCACAGAATCGCCGCTTTTGCTCAGTTTTGGCACAGAACATGCGCTTCGTACACAGAATCGAGGCCTTTGCTCAGTTTTGGCACAGAACGTGCGTTCCGTGCACAGAATCGCCGGTTATGCTCAGTTTTGTCACAAAACGTGCGTTTGACGCACCGAATCGCTCCTCTTGGTACAAAACGGGCGTTTCGTGCACAGAGTCGCCGCTTTTGCTCAGTTTTGGCGCAAAACGTGCGTTTCGTGCTCAGAATCGCCGCTTTTGCTCGTTATCGGCGCAAAACATGCGTTTCGTGCACAGAATCGCCGCTTTTGCTCAGTTTTGGCACAAAACATGCGCTTCGTCCACAGAATCGCCGCTTTTGCTCAGTTCTGGCACACAACGTGCGCTTCACGTACCGAATTGCTCCTTTTCGCACAAAACGTGCGTTTCGGACCCAGATTCGCTGGTTTTGCTCAGTTTTGGCACAAAACGTGCGTTTCGTTCACAGAATCGCCGCTTTTGCTCAGTTTTGGCACAAAACATGCGCTTCGTCCACAGAATCGCCGCTTTTGCTCAGTTCTGGCACAGAACGTGCGTTTCGTGCTCAGAATCGCCGCTTTTGCTCAGTTTTGGCACAAAACATGCATTTCGGACACAGAATCGCCGGTTTTGCTCAGTTTTGTCACAAAACATGCGTTTCGTGCACAGAATCGCCGCTTTTGCTCAGTTTTGGCACAAAACATGAGCTTCGTCCACAGAATCGCCGCTTTTGCTCAGTTTTGGCACAAAACGTGCGTTTCGTGCACAGAATCGCCGCTTTTGCTCAGTTTTGGCACAAAACATGCGCTTCGTCCACAGAATCGCCGCTTTTGCTCAGTTCTGGCACACAACGTGCGCTTCACGTACCGAATTGCTCCTTTTCGCACAAAACGTGCGTTTCGGACACAGATTCGCTGGTTTTGCTCAGTTTTGGCACAAAACATGCGTTTCGTGCACAGAGTCGCCGCTTTTGCTCAGTTTTGGCGCAAAACGTGCGTTTCGTGCTCAGAATCGCCGCTTTTGCTCGTTATTGGCACAAAACATGCGTTTCGTGCACAGAATCTCCGCTTTTGCACAGTTTCGGCACAAAACCTGCGTTTCGTGCTCAGAATCGCCGCTTTTGCTTAGTTTTGGCACAAAACGTGCGTTTCGTTCACAGAATCGCCGCTTTTGCTCAGTTTTGGCACAAAACATGCAGTTCGTCCACAGTGTCGCCGCTTTTGCTCAGTTCTGGCACACAACGTGCGTTTCACGTACCGAATTGCTCCTTTTCGCACAAAACGTGCGTTTCGGACACAGATTCGCTGGTTTTGCTCAGTTTTGGAACAAAACGTGCGTTTCGTGCACAGAGTCGCCGCTTTTGCTCAGTTTTGGCGCAAAACGTGCGTTTCGTGCTCAGAATCGCCGCTTTTGCTCGTTATTGGCACAAAACATGCGTTTCGTGCACAGAATCTCCGCTTTTGCACAGTTTCGGCACAAAACCTGCGTTTCGTGCTCAGAATCGCCGCTTTTGCTTAGTTTTGGCACAAAACGTGCGTTTCGTTCACAGAATCGCCGCTTTTGCTCAGTTTTGGCACAAAACATGCGCTTCGTCCACAGAATCGCCGCTTTTGCTCAGTTCTGGCACAGAACGTGCGTTTCGTGCTCAGAATCGCCGCTTTTGCTCAGTTTTGGCACAAAACATGCATTTCGGACACAGAATCGCCGGTTTTGCTCAGTTTTGTCACAAAACATGCGTTTCGTGCACAGAATCGCCGCTTTTGCTCAGTTTTGGCACAAAACATGAGCTTCGTCCACAGAATCGCCGCTTTTGCTCAGTTTTGGCACAAAACGTGCGTTTCGTGCACAGAATCGCCGCTTTTGCTCAGTTTTGGCACAAAACATGCGCTTCGTCCACAGAATCGCCGCTTTTGCTCAGTTCTGGCACACAACGTGCGCTTCACGTACCGAATTGCTCCTTTTCGCACAAAACGTGCGTTTCGGACACAGATTCGCTGGTTTTGCTCAGTTTTGGCACAAAACATGCGTTTCGTGCACAGAGTCGCCGCTTTTGCTCAGTTTTGGCGCAAAACGTGCGTTTCGTGCTCAGAATCGCCGCTTTTGCTCGTTATTGGCACAAAACATGCGTTTCGTGCACAGAATCTCCGCTTTTGCTCAGTTTTGGCACAGAACATGCGCTTCGTACACAGAATCGAGGCCTTTGCTCAGTTTTGGCACAGAACGTGCGTTCCGTGCACAGAATCGCCGGTTATGCTCAGTTTCGGCACAAAACCTGCGTTTCGTGCTCAGAATCGCCGCTTTTGCTTAGTTTTGGCACAAAACGTGCGTTTCGTTCACAGAATCGCCGCTTTTGCTCAGTTTTGGCACAAAACATGCAGTTCGTCCACAGTGTCGCCGCTTTTGCTCAGTTCTGGCACACAACGTGCGTTTCACGTACCGAATTGCTCCTTTTCGCACAAAACGTGCGTTTCGTACACAGAATCGCCGCTTTTGCTCAGTTTTGGCGCAAAACGTGCGTTTCGTGCTCAGATTCGCCGCTTTTGCTCGTTATTGGCCCAAAACATGCGTTTCGTGCACAGAATCGCCGCTTTTGCTCAGTTTTGGCACAAAACATGCGCTTCGAACACAGAATCTCCGCTTCTGCACAGTTTCGGCAAAAAACCTGCGTTTCGTGCTCAGAATCGCCGCTTTTGCTTAGTTTTGGCACAAAACGTGCGTTTCACGCGCCGAATTGCTCATTTTGGCACAAAACGTGCGCTTCGTGCACAGAATCGCCGCTTTTGCTCAGTTTTGGCACAGAACATGCGCTTCGTACACAGAATCGAGGCCTTTGCTCAGTTTTGGCACAGAACGTGCGTTCCGTGCACAGAATCGCCGGTTATGCTCAGTTTTGTCACAAAACGTGCGTTTGACGCACCGAATTGCTCCTCTTGGTACAAAACGGGCGTTTCGTGCACAGAGTCGCCGCTTTTGCTCAGTTTTGGCGCAAAACGTGCGTTTCGTGCTCAGAATCGCCGCTTTTGCTCGTTATCGGCGCAAAACATGCGTTTCGTGCACAGAGTCGCCGCTTTTGCTCAGTTTTGGCGCAAAACGTGCGTTTCGTGCTCAGAATCGCCGCTTTTGCTCGTTATTGGCACAAAACATGCGTTTCGTGCACAGAATCTCCGCTTTTGCACAGTTTCGGCACAAAACCTGCGTTTCGTGCTCAGAATCGCCGCTTTTGCTTAGTTTTGGCACAAAACGTGCGTTTCGTTCACAGAATCGCCGCTTTTGCTCAGTTTTGGCACAAAACCTGCGCTTCGTCCACAGAATCGCCGCTTTTGCTCAGTTTCGGCACAAAACCTGCGTTTCGTGCTCAGAATCGCCGCTTTTGCTTAGTTTTGGCACAAAACGTGCGTTTCGTTCACAGAATCGCCGCTTTTGCTCAGTTTTGGCACAAAACATGCGCTTCGTCCACAGAATCGCCGCTTTTGCTCAGTTCTGGCACAGAACGTGCGTTTCGTGCTCAGAATCGCCGCTTTTGCTCAGTTTTGGCACAAAACATGCATTTCGGACACAGAATCGCCGGTTTTGCTCAGTTTTGTCACAAAACATGCGTTTCGTGCACAGAATCGCCGCTTTTGCTCAGTTTTGGCACAAAACATGAGCTTCGTCCACAGAATCGCCGCTTTTGCTCAGTTTTGGCACAAAACGTGCGTTTCGTGCACAGAATCGCCGCTTTTGCTCAGTTTTGGCACAAAACATGCGCTTCGTCCACAGAATCGCCGCTTTTGCTCAGTTCTGGCACACAACGTGCGCTTCACGTACCGAATTGCTCCTTTTCGCACAAAACGTGCGTTTCGGACACAGATTCGCTGGTTTTGCTCAGTTTTGGCACAAAACATGCGTTTCGTGCACAGAGTCGCCGCTTTTGCTCAGTTTTGGCGCAAAACGTGCGTTTCGTGCTCAGAATCGCCGCTTTTGCTCGTTATTGGCACAAAACATGCGTTTCGTGCACAGAATCTCCGCTTTTGCACAGTTTCGGCACAAAACCTGCGTTTCGTGCTCAGAATCGCCGCTTTTGCTTAGTTTTGGCACAAAACGTGCGTTTCGTTCACAGAATCGCCGCTTTTGCTCAGTTTTGGCACAAAACATGCAGTTCGTCCACAGTGTCGCCGCTTTTGCTCAGTTCTGGCACACAACGTGCGTTTCACGTACCGAATTGCTCCTTTTCGCACAAAACGTGCGTTTCGGACACAGATTCGCTGGTTTTGCTCAGTTTTGGAACAAAACGTGCGTTTCGTGCACAGAGTCGCCGCTTTTGCTCAGTTTTGGCGCAAAACGTGCGTTTCGTGCTCAGAATCGCCGCTTTTGCTCGTTATTGGCACAAAACATGCGTTTCGTGCACAGAATCTCCGCTTTTGCACAGTTTCGGCACAAAACCTGCGTTTCGTGCTCAGAATCGCCGCTTTTGCTCAGTTTTGGCACAAAACATGAGCTTCGTCCACAGAATCGCCGCTTTTGCTCAGTTTTGGCACAAAACGTGCGTTTCGTGCACAGAATCGCCGCTTTTGCTCAGTTTTGGCACAAAACATGCGCTTCGTCCACAGAATCGCCGCTTTTGCTCAGTTCTGGCACACAACGTGCGCTTCACGTACCGAATTGCTCCTTTTCGCACAAAACGTGCGTTTCGGACACAGATTCGCTGGTTTTGCTCAGTTTTGGCACAAAACATGCGTTTCGTGCACAGAGTCGCCGCTTTTGCTCAGTTTTGGCGCAAAACGTGCGTTTCGTGCTCAGAATCGCCGCTTTTGCTCGTTATTGGCACAAAACATGCGTTTCGTGCACAGAATCTCCGCTTTTGCACAGTTTCGGCACAAAACCTGCGTTTCGTGCTCAGAATCGCCGCTTTTGCTTAGTTTTGGCACAAAACGTGCGTTTCGTTCACAGCATCGCCGCTTTTGCTCAGTTTTGGCACAAAACATGCAGTTCGTCCACAGAGTCGCCGCTTTTGCTCAGTTCTGGCACACAACGTGCGTTTCACGTACCGAATTGCTCCTTTTCGCACAAAACGTGCGTTTCGGACACAGATTCGCTGGTTTTGCTCAGTTTTGGCACAAAACGTGCGTTTCGTGCACAGAGTCGCCGCTTTTGCTCAGTTTTGGCGCAAAACGTGCGTTTCGTGCTCAGAATCGCCGCTTTTGCTCGTTATTGGCACAAAACATGCGTTTCGTGCACAGAATCTCCGCTTTTGCACAGTTTCGGCACAAAACCTGCGTTTCGTGCTCAGAATCGCCGCTTTTGCTTAGTTTTGGCACAAAACGTGCGTTTCGTTCACAGAATCGCCGCTTTTGCTCAGTTTTGGCACAAAACATGCGCTTCGTCCACAGAATCGCCGCTTTTGCTCAGTTCTGGCACAGAACGTGCGTTTCGTGCTCAGAATCGCCGCTTTTGCTCAGTTTTGGCACAAAACATGCATTTCGGACACAGAATCGCCGGTTTTGCTCAGTTTTGTCACAAAACATGCGTTTCGTGCACAGAATCGCCGCTTTTGCTCAGTTTTGGCACAAAACATGAGCTTTGTCCACAGAATCGCCGCTTTGGCTCAGTTTTGGCACAAAACGTGCGTTTCATGCACAGAATCGCCGCTTTTGCTCAGTTTTGGCACAAAACATGCGCTTCGTACACAGAATCTCCGCTTTTGCACAGTTTCGGCAAAAAACCTGCGTTTCGTGCTCAGAATCGCCGCTTTTGCTTAGTTTTGGCACAAAACGTGCGTTTCACGCACCGAATTGTTCCTTTGGCACAAAACGGGCGTTTCGTACACAGAATCGCCGCTTTTGCTCAGTTTTGGCGCAAAACGTGCGTTTCGTGCTCAGATTCGCCGCTTTTGCTCGTTATTGGCACAAAACATGCGTTTCGTGCACAGAATCGCCGCTTTTGCTCAGTTTTGGCACAAAACACGCGCTTCGAACACAGAATCTCCGCTTCTGCACAGTTTCGGCAAAAAACCTGCGTTTCGTGCTCAGAATCGCCGCTTTTGCTTAGTTTTGGCACAAAACGTGCGTTTCACGCGCCGAATTGCTCATTTTGGCACAAAACGTGCGCTTCGTGCACAGAATCGCCGCTTTTGCTCAGTTTTGGCACGGAACATGCGCTTCGTACACAGAATCGAGGCCTTTGCTCAGTTTTGGCACAGAACGTGCGTTTCGTGCTCAGAATCGCCGCATTTGCTCAGTTTTGACACAAAACGTGCGTTTCGCGCACCGAATTGCTCCTCTTCGCACAAAACGGGCGTTTCGTGCTCAGAATCGCCGCTTTTGCTCAGTTTTGGCACAAAACATGCATTTCGTGCGCAGAATCGCCGCTTTTGCTCAGTTTTGGCACAAAACGTGCGTTTCGTGCACAGAATCGCCGGATTTGCTCAGTTTTGTCACATAACGTGCGTTTCACATACCGAATTGCTCCTCTTCGCACAAAACGGGCGTTTCGTGCACAGAATCGCCGCTTTTGCTCAGTTTTGGCACAACACGTGCGTTTCGTGCACAGAATCGACGGATTTGCTCAGTTTTGTCACATAACGTGCGTTTCACACACCGATTTGCTCCTCTTCGCACAAAACGTGCGTTTCGTGCAGAGAATCGCCGCTTTTGCTCAGTTTTGGCACAAAACCTGCGTTTCACGCACACAATCGCCGCTTTTGCTCAGTTTTGGCACAAATCCCGCGTTTCGTTCACAGAATCGCCGCTTTTTCGCAGTTTTGGCACAGAACGTGCGTTTCGTGCTCAGAATCGCCGCTTTTGCTCAGTTTTGGCACAAAACGTGCGTTTCGCGAACCGAATTCCTCCTTTTGGCACAAAACGTGCGTTTCGTGCTCAGAATCGCCGCTTTTGCTCGTTATTGGCACAAAACATGCGTTTCGTGCTCAGAATCGCTGGTTTTGCTCAGTTTTGGCACAAAACGTGCGTTTCGTGCACAGAGTCGCCGCTTTTGCTCAGTTTTGGCACAAAACATGCGCTTCGTCCACAGAATCGCCGCTTTTGCTCAGTTCTGGCACAGAACGTGCGTTTCGTGCTCAGAATCGCCGCTTTTGCTCAGTTTTGGCACAAAACATGCATTTCGGACACAGAATCGCCGGTTTTGCTGAGTTTTGTCACAAAACATGCGTTTCGTGCACAGAATCGCCGCTTTTGCTCAGTTTTGGCACAGAACATGAGCTTCGTCCACAGAATCGCCGCTTTTGCTCAGTTTTGGCACAAAACGTGCGTTTCGTGCTCAGAATCGCCGCTTTTGCTCGTTATTGGCACAAAACATGCGTTTCGTGCACAGAATCTCCGCTTTTGCACAGTTTCGGCACAAAACCTGCGTTTCGTGCTCAGAATCGCCGCTTTTGCTTAGTTTGGCACAAAACGTGCGTTTCGTTCACAGAATCGCCGCTTTTGCTCAGTTTTGGCACAAAACATGCAGTTCGTCCACAGAGTCGCCGCTTTTGCTCAGTTCTGGCACACAACGTGCGTTTCACGTACCGAATTGCTCCTTTTCGCACAAACCGTGCGTTTCGGACACAGATTCGCTGGTTTTGCTCAGTTTTGGCGCAAAACGTGCGTTTCGTGCACAGAGTCGCCGCTTTTGCTCAGTTTTGGCGCAAAACGTGCGTTTCGTGCTCAGAATCGCCGCTTTTGCTCGTTATTGGCACAAAACATGCGTTTCGTGCACAGAATCTCCGCTTTTGCACAGTTTCGGCACAAAACCTGCGTTTCGTGCTCAGAATCGCCGCTTTTGCTTAGTTTTGGCACAAAACGTGCGTTTCGTTCACAGAATCGCGGCTTTTGCTCAGTTTTGGCACAGAACATGCGCTTCGTACACAGAATAGAGGCTTTTGCTCAGTTTTGGCACAAAACGTGCGTTCCGTGCACAGAATCGCCGGTTATGCTCAGTTTTGTCACAAAACGTGCGTTTGACGCACCGAATTGCTCCTCTTGGTACAAAACGGGCGTTTCGTGCACAGAGTCGCCGCTTTTGCTCAGTTTTGGCGCAAAACGTGCGTTTCGTGCTCAGAATCGCCGCTTTTGCTCGTTATCGGCGCAAAACATGCGTTTCGTGCACAGAATCGCCGCTTCTGCTCAGTTTTGGCACAAAACATGCGCTTCGTACACAGAATCTCCGCTTTTGCACAGTTTCGGCAAAAAACCTGCGTTTCGTGCTCAGAATCGCCGCTTTTGCTTAGTTTTGGCACAAAACGTGCGTTTCACGCACCGAATTGTTCCTTTGGCACAAAACGGGCGTTTCGTACACAGAATCGCCGCTTTTGCTCAGTTTTGGCGCAAAACGTGCGTTTCGTGCTCAGATTCGCCGCTTTTGCTCGTTATTGGCACAAAACATGCGTTTCGTGCACAGAATCGCCGCTTTTGCTCAGTTTTGGCACAAAACATGCGCTTCGAACACAGAATCTCCGCTTCTGCACAGTTTCGGCAAAAAACCTGCGTTTCGTGCTCAGAATCGCCGCTTTTGCTTAGTTTTGGCACAAAACGTGCGTTTCACGCGCCGAATTGCTCATTTTGGCACAAGACGTGCGCTTCGTGCACAGAATCGCCGCTTTTGCTCAGTTTTGGCACAGAACATGCGCTTCGTACACAGAATCGAGGCCTTTGCTCAGTTTTGGCACAGAACGTGCGTTTCGTGCTCAGAATCGCCGCATTTGCTCAGTTTTGACACAAAACGTGCGTTTCGCGCACCGAATTGCTCCTCTTCGCACAAAACGGGCGTTTCGTGCACAGAATCGCCGCTTTTGCTCAGTTTTGGCACAAAACATGCGCTTCGTCCACAGAATCGCCGCTTTTGCTCAGTTCTGGCACACAACGTGCGCTTCACGTACGGAATTGCTCCTTTTCGCACAAAACGTGCGTTTCGGACACAGATTCGCTGGTTTTGCTCAGTTTTGGCACAAAACATGCGTTTCGTGCACAGAGTCGCCGCTTTTGCTCAGTTTTGGCGCAAAACGTGCGTTTCGTGCTCAGAATCGCCGCTTTTGCTCGTTATTGGCACAAAACATGCGTTTCGTGCACAGAATCTCCGCTTTTGCACAGTTTCGGCACAAAACCTGCGTTTCGTGCTCAGAATCGCCGCTTTTGCTTAGTTTTGGCACAAAACGTGCGTTTCGTTCACAGAATCGCCGCTTTTGCTCAGTTTTGGCACAAAACATGCAGTTCGTCCACAGAGTCGCCGCTTTTGCTCAGTTCTGGCACACAACGTGCGTTTCACGTACCGAATTGCTCCTTTTCGCACAAAACGTGCGTTTCGGACACAGATTCGCTGGTTTTGCTCAGTTTTGGCACAAAACGTGCGTTTCGTGCACAGAGTCGCCGCTTTTGCTCAGTTTTGGCGCAAAACGTGCGTTTCGTGCTCAGAATCGCCGCTTTTGCTCGTTATTGGCACAAAACATGCGTTTCGTGCACAGAATCTCCGCTTTTGCACAGTTTCGGCACAAAACCTGCGTTTCGTGCTCAGAATCGCCGCTTTTGCTTAGTTTTGGCACAAAACGTGCGTTTCGTTCACAGAATCGCGGCTTTTGCTCAGTTTTGGCACAGAACATGCGCTTCGTACACAGAATAGAGGCTTTTGCTCAGTTTTGGCACAAAACGTGCGTTCCGTGCACAGAATCGCCGGTTATGCTCAGTTTTGTCACAAAACGTGCGTTTGACGCACCGAATTGCTCCTCTTGGTACAAAACGGGCGTTTCGTGCACAGAGTCGCCGCTTTTGCTCAGTTTTGGCGCAAAACGTGCGTTTCGTGCTCAGAATCGCCGCTTTTGCTCGTTATCGGCGCAAAACATGCGTTTCGTGCACAGAATCGCCGCTTTTGCTCAGTTTTGGCACAAAACATGCGCTTCGTACACAGAATCTCCGCTTTTGCACAGTTTCGGCAAAAAACCTGCGTTTCGTGCTCAGAATCGCCGCTTTTGCTTAGTTTTGGCACAAAACGTGCGTTTCACGCACCGAATTGTTCCTTTGGCACAAAACGGGCGTTTCGTACACAGAATCGCCGCTTTTGCTCAGTTTTGGCGCAAAACGTGCGTTTCGTGCTCAGATTCGCCGCTTTTGCTCGTTATTGGCACAAAACATGCGTTTCGTGCACAGAATCGCCGCTTTTGCTCAGTTTTGGCACAAAACATGCGCTTCGAACACAGAATCTCCGCTTCTGCACAGTTTCGGCAAAAAACCTGCGTTTCGTGCTCAGAATCGCCGCTTTTGCTTAGTTTTGGCACAAAACGTGCGTTTCACGCGCCGAATTGCTCATTTTGGCACAAGACGTGCGCTTCGTGCACAGAATCGCCGCTTTTGCTCAGTTTTGGCACAGAACATGCGCTTCGTACACAGAATCGAGGCCTTTGCTCAGTTTTGGCACAGAACGTGCGTTTCGTGCTCAGAATCGCCGCATTTGCTCAGTTTTGACACAAAACGTGCGTTTCGCGCACCGAATTGCTCCTCTTCGCACAAAACGGGCGTTTCGTGCTCAGAATCGCCGCTTTTGCTCAGTTTTGGCACAAAACATGCATTTCGTGCGCAGAATCGCCGCTTTTGCTCAGTTTTGGCACAAAACGTGCGTTTCGTGCACAGAATCGCCGGATTTGCTCAGTTTTGTCACATAACGTGCGTTTCACATACCGAATTGCTCCTCTTCGCACAAAACGGGCGTTTCGTGCACAGAATCGCCGCTTTTGCTCAGTGTTGGCACAACACGTGCGTTTCGTGCACAGAATCGCCGGATTTGCTCAGTTTTGTCACATAACGTGCGTTTCACGCACCGATTTGCTCCTCTTCGCACAAAACGTGCGTTTCGTGCAGAGAATCGCCGCTTTTGCTCAGTTTTGGCACAAAACCTGCGTTTCACACACAGAATCGCCGGATTTGCTCAGTTTTGTCACATAACGTGCGTTTCACACACCGATTTGCTCCTCTTCGCACAAAACGTGCGTTTCGTGCAGAGAATCGCCGCTTTTGCTCAGTTTTGGCACAAAACCTGCGTTTCACGCACAGAATCTCCGCTTTTGCACAGTTTCGGCACAAAACCTGCGTTTCGTGCTCAGAATCGCCGCTTTTGCTTAGTTTTGGCACAAAACGTGCGTTTCGTTCACAGAATCGCCGCTTTTGCTCAGTTTTGGCACAAAACATGCAGTTCGTCCACAGTGTCGCCGCTTTTGCTCAGTTCTGGCACACAACGTGCGTTTCACGTACCGAATTGCTCCTTTTCGCACAAAACGTGCGTTTCGGACACAGATTCGCTGGTTTTGCTCAGTTTTGGAACAAAACGTGCGTTTCGTGCACAGAGTCGCCGCTTTTGCTCAGTTTTGGCGCAAAACGTGCGTTTCGTGCTCAGAATCGCCGCTTTTGCTCGTTATTGGCACAAAACATGCGTTTCGTGCACAGAATCTCCGCTTTTGCACAGTTTCGGCACAAAACCTGCGTTTCGTGCTCAGAATCGCCGCTTTTGCTCAGTTTTGGCACAAAACATGAGCTTCGTCCACAGAATCGCCGCTTTTGCTCAGTTTTGGCACAAAACGTGCGTTTCGTGCACAGAATCGCCGCTTTTGCTCAGTTTTGGCACAAAACATGCGCTTCGTCCACAGAATCGCCGCTTTTGCTCAGTTCTGGCACACAACGTGCGCTTCACGTACCGAATTGCTCCTTTTCGCACAAAACGTGCGTTTCGGACACAGATTCGCTGGTTTTGCTCAGTTTTGGCACAAAACATGCGTTTCGTGCACAGAGTCGCCGCTTTTGCTCAGTTTTGGCGCAAAACGTGCGTTTCGTGCTCAGAATCGCCGCTTTTGCTCGTTATTGGCACAAAACATGCGTTTCGTGCACAGAATCTCCGCTTTTGCACAGTTTCGGCACAAAACCTGCGTTTCGTGCTCAGAATCGCCGCTTTTGCTTAGTTTTGGCACAAAACGTGCGTTTCGTTCACAGCATCGCCGCTTTTGCTCAGTTTTGGCACAAAACATGCAGTTCGTCCACAGAGTCGCCGCTTTTGCTCAGTTCTGGCACACAACGTGCGTTTCACGTACCGAATTGCTCCTTTTCGCACAAAACGTGCGTTTCGGACACAGATTCGCTGGTTTTGCTCAGTTTTGGCACAAAACGTGCGTTTCGTGCACAGAGTCGCCGCTTTTGCTCAGTTTTGGCGCAAAACGTGCGTTTCGTGCTCAGAATCGCCGCTTTTGCTCGTTATTGGCACAAAACATGCGTTTCGTGCACAGAATCTCCGCTTTTGCACAGTTTCGGCACAAAACCTGCGTTTCGTGCTCAGAATCGCCGCTTTTGCTTAGTTTTGGCACAAAACGTGCGTTTCGTTCACAGAATCGCCGCTTTTGCTCAGTTTTGGCACAAAACATGCGCTTCGTCCACAGAATCGCCGCTTTTGCTCAGTTCTGGCACAGAACGTGCGTTTCGTGCTCAGAATCGCCGCTTTTGCTCAGTTTTGGCACAAAACATGCATTTCGGACACAGAATCGCCGGTTTTGCTCAGTTTTGTCACAAAACATGCGTTTCGTGCACAGAATCGCCGCTTTTGCTCAGTTTTGGCACAAAACATGAGCTTTGTCCACAGAATCGCCGCTTTGGCTCAGTTTTGGCACAAAACGTGCGTTTCATGCACAGAATCGCCGCTTTTGCTCAGTTTTGGCACAAAACATGCGCTTCGTACACAGAATCTCCGCTTTTGCACAGTTTCGGCAAAAAACCTGCGTTTCGTGCTCAGAATCGCCGCTTTTGCTTAGTTTTGGCACAAAACGTGCGTTTCACGCACCGAATTGTTCCTTTGGCACAAAACGGGCGTTTCGTACACAGAATCGCCGCTTTTGCTCAGTTTTGGCGCAAAACGTGCGTTTCGTGCTCAGATTCGCCGCTTTTGCTCGTTATTGGCACAAAACATGCGTTTCGTGCACAGAATCGCCGCTTTTGCTCAGTTTTGGCACAAAACACGCGCTTCGAACACAGAATCTCCGCTTCTGCACAGTTTCGGCAAAAAACCTGCGTTTCGTGCTCAGAATCGCCGCTTTTGCTTAGTTTTGGCACAAAACGTGCGTTTCACGCGCCGAATTGCTCATTTTGGCACAAAACGTGCGCTTCGTGCACAGAATCGCCGCTTTTGCTCAGTTTTGGCACGGAACATGCGCTTCGTACACAGAATCGAGGCCTTTGCTCAGTTTTGGCACAGAACGTGCGTTTCGTGCTCAGAATCGCCGCATTTGCTCAGTTTTGACACAAAACGTGCGTTTCGCGCACCGAATTGCTCCTCTTCGCACAAAACGGGCGTTTCGTGCTCAGAATCGCCGCTTTTGCTCAGTTTTGGCACAAAACATGCATTTCGTGCGCAGAATCGCCGCTTTTGCTCAGTTTTGGCACAAAACGTGCGTTTCGTGCACAGAATCGCCGGATTTGCTCAGTTTTGTCACATAACGTGCGTTTCACATACCGAATTGCTCCTCTTCGCACAAAACGGGCGTTTCGTGCACAGAATCGCCGCTTTTGCTCAGTTTTGGCACAACACGTGCGTTTCGTGCACAGAATCGACGGATTTGCTCAGTTTTGTCACATAACGTGCGTTTCACACACCGATTTGCTCCTCTTCGCACAAAACGTGCGTTTCGTGCAGAGAATCGCCGCTTTTGCTCAGTTTTGGCACAAAACCTGCGTTTCACGCACACAATCGCCGCTTTTGCTCAGTTTTGGCACAAATCCCGCGTTTCGTTCACAGAATCGCCGCTTTTTCGCAGTTTTGGCACAGAACGTGCGTTTCGTGCTCAGAATCGCCGCTTTTGCTCAGTTTTGGCACAAAACGTGCGTTTCGCGAACCGAATTCCTCCTTTTGGCACAAAACGTGCGTTTCGTGCTCAGAATCGCCGCTTTTGCTCGTTATTGGCACAAAACATGCGTTTCGTGCTCAGAATCGCTGGTTTTGCTCAGTTTTGGCACAAAACGTGCGTTTCGTGCACAGAGTCGCCGCTTTTGCTCAGTTTTGGCACAAAACATGCGCTTCGTCCACAGAATCGCCGCTTTTGCTCAGTTCTGGCACAGAACGTGCGTTTCGTGCTCAGAATCGCCGCTTTTGCTCAGTTTTGGCACAAAACATGCATTTCGGACACAGAATCGCCGGTTTTGCTGAGTTTTGTCACAAAACATGCGTTTCGTGCACAGAATCGCCGCTTTTGCTCAGTTTTGGCACAGAACATGAGCTTCGTCCACAGAATCGCCGCTTTTGCTCAGTTTTGGCACAAAACGTGCGTTTCGTGCTCAGAATCGCCGCTTTTGCTCGTTATTGGCACAAAACATGCGTTTCGTGCACAGAATCTCCGCTTTTGCACAGTTTCGGCACAAAACCTGCGTTTCGTGCTCAGAATCGCCGCTTTTGCTTAGTTTGGCACAAAACGTGCGTTTCGTTCACAGAATCGCCGCTTTTGCTCAGTTTTGGCACAAAACATGCAGTTCGTCCACAGAGTCGCCGCTTTTGCTCAGTTCTGGCACACAACGTGCGTTTCACGTACCGAATTGCTCCTTTTCGCACAAACCGTGCGTTTCGGACACAGATTCGCTGGTTTTGCTCAGTTTTGGCGCAAAACGTGCGTTTCGTGCACAGAGTCGCCGCTTTTGCTCAGTTTTGGCGCAAAACGTGCGTTTCGTGCTCAGAATCGCCGCTTTTGCTCGTTATTGGCACAAAACATGCGTTTCGTGCACAGAATCTCCGCTTTTGCACAGTTTCGGCACAAAACCTGCGTTTCGTGCTCAGAATCGCCGCTTTTGCTTAGTTTTGGCACAAAACGTGCGTTTCGTTCACAGAATCGCGGCTTTTGCTCAGTTTTGGCACAGAACATGCGCTTCGTACACAGAATAGAGGCTTTTGCTCAGTTTTGGCACAAAACGTGCGTTCCGTGCACAGAATCGCCGGTTATGCTCAGTTTTGTCACAAAACGTGCGTTTGACGCACCGAATTGCTCCTCTTGGTACAAAACGGGCGTTTCGTGCACAGAGTCGCCGCTTTTGCTCAGTTTTGGCGCAAAACGTGCGTTTCGTGCTCAGAATCGCCGCTTTTGCTCGTTATCGGCGCAAAACATGCGTTTCGTGCACAGAATCGCCGCTTCTGCTCAGTTTTGGCACAAAACATGCGCTTCGTACACAGAATCTCCGCTTTTGCACAGTTTCGGCAAAAAACCTGCGTTTCGTGCTCAGAATCGCCGCTTTTGCTTAGTTTTGGCACAAAACGTGCGTTTCACGCACCGAATTGTTCCTTTGGCACAAAACGGGCGTTTCGTACACAGAATCGCCGCTTTTGCTCAGTTTTGGCGCAAAACGTGCGTTTCGTGCTCAGATTCGCCGCTTTTGCTCGTTATTGGCACAAAACATGCGTTTCGTGCACAGAATCGCCGCTTTTGCTCAGTTTTGGCACAAAACATGCGCTTCGAACACAGAATCTCCGCTTCTGCACAGTTTCGGCAAAAAACCTGCGTTTCGTGCTCAGAATCGCCGCTTTTGCTTAGTTTTGGCACAAAACGTGCGTTTCACGCGCCGAATTGCTCATTTTGGCACAAGACGTGCGCTTCGTGCACAGAATCGCCGCTTTTGCTCAGTTTTGGCACAGAACATGCGCTTCGTACACAGAATCGAGGCCTTTGCTCAGTTTTGGCACAGAACGTGCGTTTCGTGCTCAGAATCGCCGCATTTGCTCAGTTTTGACACAAAACGTGCGTTTCGCGCACCGAATTGCTCCTCTTCGCACAAAACGGGCGTTTCGTGCACAGAATCGCCGCTTTTGCTCAGTTTTGGCACAAAACATGCGCTTCGTCCACAGAATCGCCGCTTTTGCTCAGTTCTGGCACACAACGTGCGCTTCACGTACGGAATTGCTCCTTTTCGCACAAAACGTGCGTTTCGGACACAGATTCGCTGGTTTTGCTCAGTTTTGGCACAAAACATGCGTTTCGTGCACAGAGTCGCCGCTTTTGCTCAGTTTTGGCGCAAAACGTGCGTTTCGTGCTCAGAATCGCCGCTTTTGCTCGTTATTGGCACAAAACATGCGTTTCGTGCACAGAATCTCCGCTTTTGCACAGTTTCGGCACAAAACCTGCGTTTCGTGCTCAGAATCGCCGCTTTTGCTTAGTTTTGGCACAAAACGTGCGTTTCGTTCACAGAATCGCCGCTTTTGCTCAGTTTTGGCACAAAACATGCAGTTCGTCCACAGAGTCGCCGCTTTTGCTCAGTTCTGGCACACAACGTGCGTTTCACGTACCGAATTGCTCCTTTTCGCACAAAACGTGCGTTTCGGACACAGATTCGCTGGTTTTGCTCAGTTTTGGCACAAAACGTGCGTTTCGTGCACAGAGTCGCCGCTTTTGCTCAGTTTTGGCGCAAAACGTGCGTTTCGTGCTCAGAATCGCCGCTTTTGCTCGTTATTGGCACAAAACATGCGTTTCGTGCACAGAATCTCCGCTTTTGCACAGTTTCGGCACAAAACCTGCGTTTCGTGCTCAGAATCGCCGCTTTTGCTTAGTTTTGGCACAAAACGTGCGTTTCGTTCACAGAATCGCGGCTTTTGCTCAGTTTTGGCACAGAACATGCGCTTCGTACACAGAATAGAGGCTTTTGCTCAGTTTTGGCACAAAACGTGCGTTCCGTGCACAGAATCGCCGGTTATGCTCAGTTTTGTCACAAAACGTGCGTTTGACGCACCGAATTGCTCCTCTTGGTACAAAACGGGCGTTTCGTGCACAGAGTCGCCGCTTTTGCTCAGTTTTGGCGCAAAACGTGCGTTTCGTGCTCAGAATCGCCGCTTTTGCTCGTTATCGGCGCAAAACATGCGTTTCGTGCACAGAATCGCCGCTTTTGCTCAGTTTTGGCACAAAACATGCGCTTCGTACACAGAATCTCCGCTTTTGCACAGTTTCGGCAAAAAACCTGCGTTTCGTGCTCAGAATCGCCGCTTTTGCTTAGTTTTGGCACAAAACGTGCGTTTCACGCACCGAATTGTTCCTTTGGCACAAAACGGGCGTTTCGTACACAGAATCGCCGCTTTTGCTCAGTTTTGGCGCAAAACGTGCGTTTCGTGCTCAGATTCGCCGCTTTTGCTCGTTATTGGCACAAAACATGCGTTTCGTGCACAGAATCGCCGCTTTTGCTCAGTTTTGGCACAAAACATGCGCTTCGAACACAGAATCTCCGCTTCTGCACAGTTTCGGCAAAAAACCTGCGTTTCGTGCTCAGAATCGCCGCTTTTGCTTAGTTTTGGCACAAAACGTGCGTTTCACGCGCCGAATTGCTCATTTTGGCACAAGACGTGCGCTTCGTGCACAGAATCGCCGCTTTTGCTCAGTTTTGGCACAGAACATGCGCTTCGTACACAGAATCGAGGCCTTTGCTCAGTTTTGGCACAGAACGTGCGTTTCGTGCTCAGAATCGCCGCATTTGCTCAGTTTTGACACAAAACGTGCGTTTCGCGCACCGAATTGCTCCTCTTCGCACAAAACGGGCGTTTCGTGCTCAGAATCGCCGCTTTTGCTCAGTTTTGGCACAAAACATGCATTTCGTGCGCAGAATCGCCGCTTTTGCTCAGTTTTGGCACAAAACGTGCGTTTCGTGCACAGAATCGCCGGATTTGCTCAGTTTTGTCACATAACGTGCGTTTCACATACCGAATTGCTCCTCTTCGCACAAAACGGGCGTTTCGTGCACAGAATCGCCGCTTTTGCTCAGTGTTGGCACAACACGTGCGTTTCGTGCACAGAATCGCCGGATTTGCTCAGTTTTGTCACATAACGTGCGTTTCACGCACCGATTTGCTCCTCTTCGCACAAAACGTGCGTTTCGTGCAGAGAATCGCCGCTTTTGCTCAGTTTTGGCACAAAACCTGCGTTTCACACACAGAATCGCCGGATTTGCTCAGTTTTGTCACATAACGTGCGTTTCACACACCGATTTGCTCCTCTTCGCACAAAACGTGCGTTTCGTGCAGAGAATCGCCGCTTTTGCTCAGTTTTGGCACAAAACCTGCGTTTCACGCACAGAATCGCCGCTTTTGCTCAGTTTTGGCACAAATCCCGCGTTTCGTTCACAGAATCGCCGCTTTTTCGCAGTTTTGGCACAGAACGTGCGTTTCGTGCACAGAGTCGCCGCTTTTGCTCAGTTTTGGCGCAAAACGTGCGTTTCGTGCTCAGAATCGCCGCTTTTGCTCGTTATTGGCACAAAACATGCGTTTCGTGCACAGAATCTCCGCTTTTGCACAGTTTCGGCACAAAACCTGCGTTTCGTGCTCAGAATCGCCGCTTTTGCTTAGTTTTGGCACAAAACGTGCGATTCGTTCACAGAATCGCGGCTTTTGCTCAGTTTTGGCACAGAACATGCGCTTCGTACACAGAATAGAGGCTTTTGCTCAGTTTTGGCACAAAACGTGCGTTCCGTGCACAGAATCGCCGGTTATGCTCAGTTTTGTCACAAAACGTGCGTTTGACGCACCGAATTGCTCCTCTTGGTACAAAACGGGCGTTTCGTGCACAGAGTCGCCGCTTTTGCTCAGTTTTGGCGCAAAACGTGCGTTTCGTGCTCAGAATCGCCGCTTTTGCTCGTTATCGGCGCAAAACATGCGTTTCGTGCACAGAATCGCCGCTTCTGCTCAGTTTTGGCACAAAACATGCGCTTCGTACACAGAATCTCCGCTTTTGCACAGTTTCGGCAAAAAACCTGCGTTTCGTGCTCAGAATCGCCGCTTTTGCTTAGTTTTGGCACAAAACGTGCGTTTCACGCACCGAATTGTTCCTTTGGCACAAAACGGGCGTTTCGTACACAGAATCGCCGCTTTTGCTCAGTTTTGGCGCAAAACGTGCGTTTCGTGCTCAGATTCGCCGCTTTTGCTCGTTATTGGCACAAAACATGCGTTTCGTGCACAGAATCGCCGCTTTTGCTCAGTTTTGGCACAAAACATGCGCTTCGAACACAGAATCTCCGCTTCTGCACAGTTTCGGCAAAAAACCTGCGTTTCGTGCTCAGAATCGCCGCTTTTGCTTAGTTTTGGCACAAAACGTGCGTTTCACGCGCCGAATTGCTCATTTTGGCACAAAACGTGCGCTTCGTGCACAGAATCGCCGCTTTTGCTCAGTTTTGGCACAGAACATGCGCTTCGTACACAGAATCGAGGCCTTTGCTCAGTTTTGGCACAGAACGTGCGTTTCGTGCTCAGAATCGCCGCTTTTGCACAGTTTCGGCACAAAACCTGCGTTTCGTGCTCAGAATCGCCGCTTTTGCTTAGTTTTGGCACAAAACGTGCGTTTCGTTCACAGAATCGCGGCTTTTGCTCAGTTTTGGCACAGAACATGCGCTTCGTACACAGAATAGAGGCTTTTGCTCAGTTTTGGCACAAAACGTGCGTTCCGTGCACAGAATCGCCGGTTATGCTCAGTTTTGTCACAAAACGTGCGATTGACGCACCGAATTGCTCCTCTTGGTACAAAACGGGCGTTTCGTGCACAGAGTCGCCGCTTTTGCTCAGTTTTGGCGCAAAACGTGCGTTTCGTGCTCAGAATCGCCGCTTTTGCTCGTTATCGGCGCAAAACATGCGTTTCGTGCACAGAATCGCCGCTTTTGCTCAGTTTTGGCACAAAACATGCGCTTCGTACACAGAATCTCCGCTTTTGCACAGTTTCGGCAAAAAACCTGCGTTTCGTGCTCAGAATCGCCGCTTTTGCTTAGTTTTGGCACAAAACGTGCGTTTCACGCACCGAATTGTTCCTTTGGCACAAAACGGGCGTTTCGTACACAGAATCGCCGCTTTTGCTCAGTTTTGGCGCAAAACGTGCGTTTCGTGCTCAGATTCGCCGCTTTTGCTCGTTATTGGCACAAAACATGCGTTTCGTGCACAGAATCGCCGCTTTTGCTCAGTTTTGGCACAAAACATGCCCTTCGAACACAGAATCTCCGCTTCTGCACAGTTTCGGCAAAAAACCTGCGTTTCGTGCTCAGAATCGCCGCTTTTGCTTAGTTTTGGCACAAAACGTGCGTTTCACGCGCCGAATTGCTCATTTTGGCACAAAACGTGCGCTTCGTGCACAGAATCGCCGCTTTTGCTCAGTTTTGGCACAGAACATGCGCTACGTACACAGAATCGAGGCCTTTGCTCAGTTTTGGCACAGAACGTGCGTTTCGTGCTCAGAATCGCCGCATTTGCTCAGTTTTGACACAAAACGTGCGTTTCGCGCACCGAATTGCTCCTCTTCGCACAAAACGGGCGTTTCGTGCACAGAATCGCCGCTTTTGCTCAGTTTTGGCACAAAACATGCGCTTCGTCCACAGAATCGCCGCTTTTGCTCAGTTCTGGCACACAACGTGCGCTTCACGTACCGAATTGCTCCTTTTCGCACAAAACGTGCGTTTCGGACACAGATTCGCTGGTTTTGCTCAGTTTTGGCACAAAACATGCGTTTCGTGCACAGAGTCGCCGCTTTTGCTCAGTTTTGGCGCAAAACGTGCGTTTCGTGCTCAGAATCGCCGCTTTTGCTCGTTATTGGCACAAAACATGCGTTTCGTGCACAGAATCTCCGCTTTTGCACAGTTTCGGCACAAAACCTGCGTTTCGTGCTCAGAATCGCCGCTTTTGCTTAGTTTTGGCACAAAACGTGCGTTTCGTTCACAGAATCGCCGCTTTTGCTCAGTTTTGGCACAAAACATGCAGTTCGTCCACAGAGTCGCCGCTTTTGCTCAGTTCTGGCACACAACGTGCGTTTCACGTACCGAATTGCTCCTTTTCGCACAAAACGTGCGTTTCGGACACAGATTCGCTGGTTTTGCTCAGTTTTGGCACAAAACGTGCGTTTCGTGCACAGAGTCGCCGCTTTTGCTCAGTTTTGGCGCAAAACGTGCGTTTCGTGCTCAGAATCGCCGCTTTTGCTCGTTATTGGCACAAAACATGCGTTTCGTGCACAGAATCTCCGCTTTTGCACAGTTTCGGCACAAAACCTGCGTTTCGTGCTCAGAATCGCCGCTTTTGCTTAGTTTTGGCACAAAACGTGCGTTTCGTTCACAGAATCGCGGCTTTTGCTCAGTTTTGGCACAGAACATGCGCTTCGTACACAGAATAGAGGCTTTTGCTCAGTTTTGGCACAAAACGTGCGTTCCGTGCACAGAATCGCCGGTTATGCTCAGTTTTGTCACAAAACGTGCGTTTGACGCACCGAATTGCTCCTCTTGGTACAAAACGGGCGTTTCGTGCACAGAGTCGCCGCTTTTGCTCAGTTTTGGCGCAAAACGTGCGTTTCGTGCTCAGAATCGCCGCTTTTGCTCGTTATCGGCGCAAAACATGCGTTTCGTGCACAGAATCGCCGCTTTTGCTCAGTTTTGGCACAAAACATGCGCTTCGTACACAGAATCTCCGCTTTTGCACAGTTTCGGCAAAAAACCTGCGTTTCGTGCTCAGAATCGCCGCTTTTGCTTAGTTTTGGCACAAAACGTGCGTTTCACGCACCGAATTGTTCCTTTGGCACAAAACGGGCGTTTCGTACACAGAATCGCCGCTTTTGCTCAGTTTTGGCGCAAAACGTGCGTTTCGTGCTCAGATTCGCCGCTTTTGCTCGTTATTGGCACAAAACATGCGTTTCGTGCACAGAATCGCCGCTTTTGCTCAGTTTTGGCACAAAACATGCGCTTCGAACACAGAATCTCCGCTTCTGCACAGTTTCGGCAAAAAACCTGCGTTTCGTGCTCAGAATCGCCGCTTTTGCTTAGTTTTGGCACGAAGCGTGCGTTTCGTGCTCAGAATCGCCGCTTTTTCTCAGTTTTGACACAGAACGTGCGTTTCGTGCACAGAATCGCCGCATTTGCTCAGTTTTGGCACAAAACGTGCGGATGACGCGCCGAATTGCTCCATTTGGCACAAAACGGGCGTTTCGTGCACAGAGTCGCCGCTTTTGCTCAGTTTAAGCGCAAAACGTGCGTTTCGTGCTCAGAATCGCCGCTTTTGCTCGTTATCGGCGCAAAACATGCGTTTCGTGCACAGAATCGCCGCTTTTGCTCAGTTTTGGCACAAAAAATGCGCTTCGTACACAGAATCTCCGCTTTTGCACAGTTTCGGCAAAAAACCTGCGTTTCGTGCTCAGAATCGCCGCTTTTGCTTAGTTTTGGCACAAAACGTGCGTTTCACGCACCGAATTGTTCCTTTGGCACAAAACGGGCGTTTCGTACACAGAATCGCCGCTTTTGCTCAGTTTTGGCGCAAAACGTGCGTTTCGTGCTCAGATTCGCCGCTTTTGCTCGTTATTGGCACAAAACATGCGTTTCGTGCACAGAATCGCCGCTTTTGCTCAGTTTTGGCACAAAACGTGCGGATGACGCGCCGAATTGCTCCATTTGGCACAAAACGGGCGTTTCGTGCACAGAGTCGCCGCTTTTGCTCAGTTTAAGCGCAAAACGTGCGTTTCGTGCTCAGAATCGCCGCTTTTGCTCGTTATCGGCGCAAAACATGCGTTTCGTGCACAGAATCGCCGCTTTTGCTCAGTTTTGGCACAAAACATGCGCTTCGTACACAGAATCTCCGCTTTTGCACAGTTTCGGCAAAAAACCTGCGTTTCGTGCTCAGAATCGCCGCTTTTGCTTAGTTTTGGCACAAAACGTGCGTTTCACGCACCGAATTGTTCCTTTGGCACAAAACGGGCGTTTCGTACACAGAATCGCCGCTTTTGCTCAGTTTTGGCGCAAAACGTGCGTTTCGTGCTCAGATTCGCCGCTTTTGCTCGTTATTGGCACAAAACATGCGTTTCGTGCACAGAATCGCCGCTTTTGCTCAGTTTTGGCACAAAACATGCGCTTCGAACACAGAATCTCCGCTTCTGCACAGTTTCGGCAAAAAACCTGCGTTTCGTGCTCAGAATCGCCGCTTTTGCTTAGTTTTGGCACGAAGCGTGCGTTTCGTGCTCAGAATCGCCGCTTTTTCTCAGTTTTGACACAGAACGTGCGTTTCGTGCACAGAATCGCCGCATTTGCTCAGTTTTGGCACAAAACGTGCGGATGACGCGCCGAATTGCTCCATTTGGCACAAAACGGGCGTTTCGTGCACAGAGTCGCCGCTTTTGCTCAGTTTAAGCGCAAAACGTGCGTTTCGTGCTCAGAATCGCTGCCTTTTCTCAGTTTTGGCACAAAGCGTGCGTTTCGTGCTCAGAATCGCCGCTTTTTCTCAGTTTTGACACAGAACGTGCGTTTCGTGCACAGAATCGCCGCATTTGCTCAGTTTTGGCACAAATCCCGCGTTTCGTGCACAGAATCGCCGCTTTAGTTAAGTTTTGGCACAAAACCTGCGTTTCGTGCACTGAATCGCCGCTTTTGCTCAGTTTTGCACAAAACATGCGCTTCGTCCACAGAATCGCGGCTTTTGCTCAGTTCTGGCACAGAACGTGCGTTTCGTGCTCAGAATCGCCGCTTTTGCTCAGTTTTGGCACAAAACGTGCGATTCACGAACGGAATTCCTCCTTTTGGCACAAAACGTGCGTTTCGTGCTCAGAATCGCCGCTTTTACTCAGTTTTGTCGCAAATCGTGCGTTTCGTGCTCAGAATCGCCGCTTTTGCTCGTTATTGGCACAAAACATGCGTTTCGTGCACAGAATCTCCGCTTTTGCTCAGTTTTGGCACAAAACATGCGCTTCGTCCACAGAATCGCCGCTTTTGCTCAGTTCTGGCACACAACGTGCGTTTCACGTACCGAATTGCTCCCTTTCGCACAAAACCTGCGTTTCGTTCTCAGAATCGCCGCTTTTGCTTAGTTTTGGCAAAAAACGTGCGTTTCGTGCACAGAATCGCCGGTTTTGCGCAGTTTTGTCACAAAACGTGCGTTTCACGCACCGAATTGCTCCTTTTCGCACAAAGCGGTCGTTTCGTGCACAGAATCGCCGCTTTTGCACAGTTTCGGCACAAAACCTGCGTTTCGTGCTCAGAATCGCCGCTTTTGCTTAGTTTTGGCACAAAACGTGCTTTTCGTTCACAGAATCGCCGCTTTTGCTCAGTTTTGGCACAAAACATGCAGTTCGTCCACAGAGTCGCCACTTTTGCTCAGTTCTGGCACACAACGTGCGTTACACGTACCGAATTGCTCCTTTTCGCACAAAACGTGCGTTTCGGACACAGATTCGCTGGTTTTGCTCAGTTTTGGCACAAAACGTGCGTTTCGTGCACAGAGTCGCCGCTTTTGCTCAGTTTTGGCGCAAATCGTGCGTTTCGTGCTCAGAATCGCCGCTTTTGCTCGTTATTGGCACAAAAGATGCGTTTCGTGCACAGAATCTCCGCTTTTGCACAGTTTCGGCACAAAACCTGCGTTTCGTGTTCAGAATCGCCGCTTTTGCTTAGTTTTGGCACAAAACGTGCGTTTCGTTCACAGAATCGCCGCTTTTGCTCAGTTTTGGCACAAAACATGCAGTTCGTCCACAGAGTCGCCACTTTTGCTCAGTTCTGGCACACAACGTGCGTTACACGTACCGAATTGCTCCTTTTCGCACAAAACGTGCGTTTCGGACACAGATTCGCTGGTTTTGCTCAGTTTTGGCACAAAACGTGCGTTTCGTGCACAGAGTCGCCGCTTTTGCTCAGTTTTGTCGCAAATCGTGCGTTTCGTGCTCAGAATCGCCGCTTTTGCTCGTTATTGGCACAAAACATGCGTTTCGTGCACAGAATCTCCGCTTTTGCACAGTTTCGGCACAAAACCTGCGTTTCGTGCTCAGAATCGCCGCTTTTGCTTAGTTTTGGCACAAAACGTGCGTTTCGTTCACAGAATCGCCGCTTTTGCTCAGTTTTGGCACAAAACATGCGCTTCGTCCACAGAATCGCCGCTTTTGCTCAGTTCTGGCACACAACGTGCGTTTCACGTACCGAATTGCTCCCTTTCGCACAAAACCTGCGTTTCGTTCTCAGAATCGCCGCTTTTACTTAGTTTTGGCAAAAAACGTGCGTTTCGTGCACAGAATCGCCGGTTTTGCTCAGTTTTGTCACAAAACGTGCGTTTGACGCACCGAATTGCTCCTTTTGGCACAAAACGGGCATTTGGTGCTCAGAATCGCCGCTTTTGCTCGTTATTGGCACAAAACACGCGTTTCGTGCACAGATTCGCCGCTTTTGCTCAGTCGTGGAACAAAACGTGCGTTTCGTGCTCAGAATCGCCGCTTTTGCTCGTTATTGGCACAAAACATGCGTTTCGTGCACAGAAACGCCGCTTTTGCTCAGTTTTGGCGCAAAACGTGCGTTTCGTGCTCAGAATCGCCGCTTTTGCTCGTTATTGGCACAAAACATGCGTTTCATGCACAGAATCTCCGCTTTTGCACAGTTTCGGCACAAAACCTGCGTTTCGTGCTCAGAATCGCCGCTTTTGCTTAGTTTTGTCACAAAACGTGCGTTTCACGCATCGAATTGCTCCTTTTGGCGCATAACGTGCGTTTCTTGCTCAGAATCGCCGCTTCTGCTCGTTATTGGCACAAAACATGCGTTTCGTGCACAGAATTGCCGCCTTTGCGCAGTTTTGTCACAAAACGTGCGTTTCACGAACCGAATTCCTCCTTTTGGCACAAAGCGTGCGTTTCGTGCTCAGAATGGCCGCTTTTGCACAGTTTTGGCACAAAACATGCGTTTCGTGCACAGAATCGCCGCTTTAGATAAGTTTTGGCACAAAACCTGCGTTTCACGCATCGAATTGCTCCTTTTGGCGCATAACGTGCGTTTCTTGCTCAGAATCGCCGCTTCTGCTCGTTATTGGCACAAAACATGCGTTTCGTGCACAGAATTGCCGCCTTTGCGCAGTTTTGTCACAAAACGTGCGTTTCACGCATCGAATTGCTCCTTTTCGCACAAAACGGTCGTTTTGTGCACAGAATCGCCGCTTTTGCTTAGTTTTGGCACAAAACGTGCGTTTCACGCACCGAATTGCTCCATTTGGCACAAAACGGGTGTTTCGTGCACGGAATCGCCGCTTTTGCTCAGTTTTGGCACAAATCCCGCGTTTCGTTCACAGAACAGCCGTTTCTGCACAGTTTTGGCACAAAACGTGCGTTTCACGCACCGAATTGCTCCTTTTCGCACAAAATGGGCGTTTCGTGCACGGAATCGCCGCTTTTGCACAGTTTTTGCGCAAAACGTGCGTTTCGTGCACAGAATTGCCGTTTCTGCTTAGTTTTGGCACAAAACATGCGTTTCACGCACCGAATTGCTCCTTCTCGCACAAAATGGGCGTTTCGTGCACGGAATCGCCGCTTTTGCTCAGTTTTGTCACAAAACGTGCGTTTCACGCACCGAATTGCTCCTTTTCGCACAAAGCGGTCGTTTCGTGCACAGAATCGCCGCTTTTGCACAGTTTTGGCACAAAACGGGCGCTTCGTGCACAGAACCGCCGGTTCTGCTCTGTTTTGTCACAAAACGTGCGGTTGACGCACCGAATTGCTCCATTTGGCACAAAACGGGCGTTTCGTGCACAGAGTCGCCGCTTTTGCTCAGTTTAAGCGCAAAACGTGCGTTTCGTGCTCAGAATCGCTGCCTTTTCTCAGTTTTGGCACAAAACGTGCGTTTCGTGCTCAGAATCGCCGCTTTTTCTCAGTTTTGACACAGAACGTGCGTTTCGTGCACAGAATCGCCGCATTTGCTCAGTTTTGGCACAAATCCCGCGTTTCGTGCATAGAATCGCCGCTTTAGTTAAGTTTTGGCACAAAACCTGCGTTTCGTGCACTTAATCGCCGCTTTTGCTCAGTTCTGGCACACAACGTGCGTTTCACGCACCGAATTGCTCCTTTTCGCACAAAACGTGCGTTTCGGACACAGAATCGCCGCTTTTGCTCAGTTTTGGCACAAAACATGAGCTTCGTCCACAGAATCGCCGCTTTTGCTCAGTTTTGGCACAAAACATGCGCTTCGTCCACAGAGTCGCCGCTTTTGCTCAGTTTTGGCGCAAAACGTGCGTTTCGTGCTCAGAATCGCCGCTTTTGCTCAGTTTTGGCACAAAACATGCGCTTCGTCCACAGAATCGCCGCTTTTGCTCAGTTCTGGCACACAACGTGCGTTTCACGTACCGAATTGCTCCTTTTCGCACAAAACGTGCGTTTCGGACACAGATTCGCTGGTTTTGCTCAGTTTTGGCACAAAACGTGCGTTTCGTGCACAGAGTCGCCGCTTTTGCTCAGTTTTGGCGCAAAACGTGCGTTTCGTGAGCAGAATCGCCGCTTTTGCTCGTTATTGGCACAAAACATGCGTTTCGTGCACAGAATCTCCGCTTTTGCACAGTTTCGGCACAAAACCTGCGTTTCGTGCTCAGAATCGCCGCTTTTGCTTAGTTTTGGCACAAAACGTGCCTTTCGTTCACAGAATCGCCGCTTTTGCTCAGTTTTGGCACAAAACATGCGCTTCGTCCACAGAATCGCCGCTTTTGCTCAGTTCTGGCACACAACGTGCGTTTCACGTACCGAATTGCTCCTTTACGCACAAAACGTGCATTTCGGACACAGATTCGCTGGTTTTGCTCAGTTTTGGCACAAAACGTGCGTTTCGTGCACAGAATCGCCGGTTTTGCTCAGTTTTGGCACAAAACATGCGTTTGACGCACCGAATTGCTCCTTTTGGCACAAAACGGGCACTTGGTGCACAGAATCGCTGCTTTTGCTCAGTTTTGGCTGAAAACGTGCGCTTCGTGCACAGAATCGCCGCTTTTGCTCAGTTTTGGTACAACACGTGCGTTTCACGAACCAAATTCCTCCTTTTTGCACAAAGCGTGCGTTTCGAGTTCAGAATCGCCGCTTTTGCACAGTTTTGGCACAAAACGGGCGTTTGGTGCACAGAATCGCCGCTTTTGCTCAGTTTTGGCACAAAACCTGCATTACACGCATCGAATTGCTCCTTTTGGCGCAAAACGTGCGTTTCGTGCTCAGAATCGCCGCTTTTGCTTAGTTTTGGCAGAAAACGTGCGTTTCACGCGCCGATTTGCTCATTTTGGCACAAAACGGGCGCTTCGTGCACAGAACCGCGGCTTTTGCTCAGTTTTGGCACAGAACATGCGCTTCGTACACAGAATAGAGGCTTTTGCTCAGTTTTGGCACAAAACGTGCGTTCCTTGCACAGAATCGCCGGTTATGCTCAGTTTTGTCACAAAACGTGCGTTTGACGCACCGAATTGCTCCTCTTGGTACAAAACGGGCGTTTCGTGCACAGAGTCGCCGCTTTTGCTCAGTTTTGGCGCAAAACGTGCGTTTCGTGCTCAGAATCGCCGCTTTTGCTCGTTATCGGCGCAAAACATGCGTTTCGTGCACAGAATCGCCGCTTTTGCTCAGTTTTGGCACAAAACATGCGCTTCGTACACAGAATCTCCGCTTTTGCACAGTTTCGGCAAAAAACCTGCGTTTCGTGCTCACAATCGCCGCTTTTGCTTAGTTTTGGCACAAAACGTGCGTTTCACGCGCCGATTTGCTCATTTTGGCACAAAACGGGCGCTTCGTGCACAGAACCGCGGCTTTTGCTCAGTTTTGGCACAGAACATGCGCTTCGTACACAGAATAGAGGCTTTTGCTCAGTTTTGGCACAAAACGTGCGTTCCTTGCACAGAATCGCCGGTTATGCTCAGTTTTGTCACAAAACGTGCGTTTGACGCACCGAATTGCTCCTCTTTTTACAAAACGGGCGTTTCGTGCACAGAGTCGCCGCTTTTGCTCAGTTTTGGTGCAAAACGTGCGTTTCGTGCTCAGAATCGCCGCTTTTGCTCGTTATCGGCGCAAAACATGCGTTTCGTGCACAGAATCGCCGCTTTTGCTCAGTTTTGGCACAAAACATGCGCTTCGTACACAGAATCTCCGCTTTTGCACAGTTTCGGCAAAAAACCTGCGTTTCGTGCTCACAATCGCCGCTTTTGCTTAGTTTTGGCACAAAACGTGCGTTTCACGCACCGAATTGTTCCTTTGGCACAAAACGGGCGTTTCGGACACAGACTCGCTGGTTTTGCTCAGTTTTGGCACAAAACGTGCGTTTCGTGCACAGAGTCGCCGCTTTTGCTCAGTTTTGGCACAAAACGTGCGTTTCACGAACCGAATTCCTCCTTTTGGCACATAGCGTCCGTTTCGTGCTCAGAATCGCCGCTTTTGCTCAGTTTTGGCACAAAACATGCATTTCGTGCACAGAATCGCCGCTTTAGTTAAGTTTTGGCACAAAACCAGCGTTTTACTCATCGAATTGCTCCTTTTGGCGCAAAACGGGCGTTTGGTGCACAGAATCGCCGCTTTTGCTCAGTTTTGGAACAAAACGTGCGTTTCGTGCTCAGAATCGCCGCTTTTGCTCGTTATTGGCACAGAACATGCGTTTCGTGCTCACAATCGCCGCTTTTGCTCAGTTTTGGCTGAAAACGTGCGTTTCGTGCACAGAATCGCCGCTTTTGCTCAGTTTTGGCACAAAACGTGCGTTTCACGAACCGAATTCCTCCTTTTGGCACAAATCCCACGTTTCGTGCACAGAATCGCCGCTTTTGCTCAGTTTTTTAACAAAACGTGCGTTTCGTGCTCAGAATCGCCGCTTTTGCTCGTTATTGGCACAAAACACGCGTTTCGTGCACAGAATCGCCGCTTTTGCTCAGTTTTGGCGCAAAACGTGCGTTTCGTGCACAGAATCACCGCTTTTGCACAGTTTCGGCACAAAACCTGCGTTTCGTGCTCAGAATCGCCGCTTTTGCTTAGTTTTGGCTCAAAACGTGCGTTTCACGCACCGAATTGCTCCTTTTGGTACAAACGGGCGTTTCTTGCACAGAGTCGCCGCTTTTGTCCAGTTTTGGCGCAAAACGTGCGTTTCGTGCTCAGAATCGCCGCTTCTGCTCGTTATTGGCACAAAACATGCGTTTCGTGCACAGAAGCTCCGCTTTTGCACAGTTTCGGCACAAAACCTGCGTTTCGTGCTCAGAATCGCCGCTTTTGCTTAGTTTTGGCACAAAACGTGCGTTTCGTGCACAGAATCGCCGGTTTTGCTCAGTTTTGTCACAAAACGTGCGTTTGACGCACCGAATTGCTCCTTTTGGCACAAAACGGGCATTTGGTGCACAGAATCGCTGCTTTTGCTCAGTTTTGGCTGAAAACGTGCGCTTCGTGCACAGAATCGCCGCTTTTGCTCAGTTTTGGTACAACACGTGCGTTTCACGAACCAAATTCCTCCTTTTTGCACAAAGCGTGCGTTTCGAGTTTAGAATCGCCGCTTTTGCACAGTTTTGGCACAAAACATGCGTTTCGTGCACAGAGTCGCCGCTTTTGCTCAGTTTTGGCACAAAACGTGCGTTTCACGAACCGAATTCCTCCTTTTGGCACATAGCGTCCGTTTCGTGCTCAGAATCGCCGCTTTTGCTCAGTTTTGGCACAAAACATGCATTTCGTGCACAGAATCGCCGCTTTAGTTAAGTTTTGGCACAAAACCAGCGTTTTACTCATCGAATTGCTCCTTTTGGCGCAAAACGGGCGTTTGGTGCACAGAATCGCCGCTTTTGCTCAGTTTTGGAACAAAACGTGCGTTTCGTGCTCAGAATCGCCGCTTTTGCTCGTTATTGGCACAGAACATGCGTTTCGTGCTCACAATCGCCGCTTTTGCTCAGTTTTGGCTGAAAACGTGCGTTTCGTGCACAGAATCGCCGCTTTTGCTCAGTTTTGGCACAAAACGTGCGTTTCACGAACCGAATTCCTCCTTTTGGCACAAATCCCACGTTTCGTGCACAGAATCGCCGCTTTTGCTCAGTTTTTTAACAAAACGTGCGTTTCGTGCTCAGAATCGCCGCTTTTGCTCGTTATTGGCACAAAACACGCGTTTCGTGCACAGAATCGCCGCTTTTGCTCAGTTTTGGCGCAAAACGTGCGTTTCGTGCACAGAATCACCGCTTTTGCACAGTTTCGGCACAAAACCTGCGTTTCGTGCTCAGAATCGCCGCTTTTGCTTAGTTTTGGCTCAAAACGTGCGTTTCACGCACCGAATTGCTCCTTTTGGTACAAACGGGCGTTTCTTGCACAGAGTCGCCGCTTTTGTCCAGTTTTGGCGCAAAACGTGCGTTTCGTGCTCAGAATCGCCGCTTCTGCTCGTTATTGGCACAAAACATGCGTTTCGTGCACAGAAGCTCCGCTTTTGCACAGTTTCGGCACAAAACCTGCGTTTCGTGCTCAGAATCGCCGCTTTTGCTTAGTTTTGGCACAAAACGTGCGTTTCGTGCACAGAATCGCCGGTTTTGCTCAGTTTTGTCACAAAACGTGCGTTTGACGCACCGAATTGCTCCTTTTGGCACAAAACGGGCATTTGGTGCACAGAATCGCTGCTTTTGCTCAGTTTTGGCTGAAAACGTGCGCTTCGTGCACAGAATCGCCGCTTTTGCTCAGTTTTGGTACAACACGTGCGTTTCACGAACCAAATTCCTCCTTTTTGCACAAAGCGTGCGTTTCGAGTTTAGAATCGCCGCTTTTGCACAGTTTTGGCACAAAACATGCGTTTCGTGCACAGAATCGCCGCTTTAGATAAGTTTTGGCACAAAACCTGCGTTTCGTGCTCAGAATCGCCGCTTTTGCTCGTTATTGGCACAAAACATGCGTTTCGTGCACAGAATCTCCGCTTTTGCACAGTTTCGGCACAAAACCTGCGTTTCGTGCTCAGAATCGCCGCTTTTGCTTAGTTTTGGCACGAAACGTGCGTTTCGTGCACAGAATCGCCGGTTTTGCTCAGTTTTGTCACAAAACGTGCGTTTGACGCACCGAATTGCTCCTTTTGGCACAAAACGGTCATTTGGTTCACAGAATCGCTGCTTTTGCTCAGTTTTGGCTGAAAACGTGCGATTCGTGCACAGAATCGCCGCTTTTGCTTAGTTTTGGTACAACACGTGCGTTTCACGAACCAAATTCCTCCTTTTTGCACAAAGCGTGCGTTTCGAGTTTAGAATCGCCGCTTTTGCACAGTTTTGGCACAAAACATGCGTTTCGTGCACAGAATCGCCGCTTTAGATAAGTTTTGGCACAAAACCTGCGTTTCGTGCTCAGAATCGCCGCTTTTGCTCGTTATTGGCACAAAACATGCGTTTCGTGCACAGAATCTCCGCTTTTGCACAGTTTCGGCACAAAACCTGCGTTTCGTGCTCAGAATCGCCGCTTTTGCTTAGTTTTGGCACAAAACGTGCGTTTCGTGCACAGAATCGCCGGTTTTGCTCAGTTTTGTCACAAAACGTGCGTTTGACGCACCGAATTGCTCCTTTTGGCACAAAACGGTCATTTGGTTCACAGAATCGCTGCTTTTGCTCAGTTTTGGCTGAAAACGTGCGATTCGTACACAGAATCGCCGGTTTTGATCAGTTTTGTCACAAAACGTGCGGTTGACGCACCGAATTGCTCCATTTGGCACAAAACGGGCGTTTCGTGCACAGAGTCGCCGCTTTTGCTCAGTTTAAGCGCAAAACGTGCGTTTCGTGCTCAGAATCGCTGCCTTTTCTCAGTTTTGGCACAAAACGTGCGTTTCGTGCTCAGAATCGCCGTTTTTTCTCAGTTTTGACACAGAACGTGCGTTTCGTGCACAGAATCGCCGCATTTGCTCAGTTTTGGCACAAATCCCGCGTTTCGTGCACAGAATCGCCGCTTTAGTTAAGTTTTGGCACAAAACCTGCGTTTCGTGCACTGAATCGCCGCTTTTGCTCAGTTCTGGCACACAACGTGCGTTTCACGCACCGAATTGCTCCTTTTCGCACAAAACGTGCGTTTCGGACACAGAATCGCCGGTTTTGCTCAGTTTTGGCACAAAACGTGCGTTTCGTGCACAGAATCGCCGCTTTTGCTCAGTTTTGGCACAAAACATGCGCTTCGTCCACAGAATCGCCGCTTTTGCTCAGTTCTGGCACACGACGTGCGTTTCACGTACCGAATTGCTCCTTTTCGCACAAAACGTGCGTTTCGGACACAGACTCGCTGGTTTTGCTCAGTTTTGGCACAAAACGTGATTTCGTGCACAGAATCGCCGCTTTAGTTAAGTTTTGGCACAAAACCAGCGTTTCACGCATCGAATTGCTCCTTTTGGCGCAAAACGGGCGTTTGGTGCACAGAATCGCCGCTTTTGCTCAGTTTTGGAACAAAACGTGCGTTTCGTGCTCAGAATCGCCGCTTTTGCTCGTTATTGGCACAAAACATGCGTTTCGTGCTCTGAAACGCCGCTTTTGCTCAGTTTTGGCTGAAAACGTGCGTTTTGTGCACAGAATCGCCGCTTTTGCTCAGTTTTGGCACAAAACGTGCGTTTCACGAACCGAATTCCTCCTTTTGGCACAAATCCCACGTTTCGTGCACAGAATCGCCGCTTTTGCTCAGTTTTTTAACAAAACGTGCGTTTCGTGCTCAGAATCGCCGCTTTTGCTCGTTATTGACACAAAACACGCGTTTCGTGCACAGAATCGCCGCTTTTGCTCAGTTTTGGCGCAAAACGTGCGTTTCGTGCACAGAATCGCCGCTTTTTCTCAGTTTTGACACAGAACGTGCGTTTCGTGCACAGAATCGCCGCATTTGCTCAGTTTTGGCACAAATCCCGCGTTTCGTGCACAGAATCGCCGCTTTAGTTAAGTTTTGGCACAAAACCTGCGTTTCGTGCACAGAATCGCCGCTTTTGCTCAGTTTTGGCGCAAAACATGCGTTTCGTGCTCAGAATCGCCGCTTTTGCTCAGTTTTGGCTGAAAACGTGCGTTTCGTGCACAGAATCGCCGCTTTTGCTTAGTTTTGGCTCAAAACGTGCGTTTCACGCACCGAATTGCTCCTTTTGGTACAAACGGGCGTTTCTTGCACAGAGTCGCCGCTTTTGCTCAGTTTTGGCGCAAAACGTGCGTTTCGTGCTCAGAATCGCTGCTTTTGCTCGTTATTGGCACTAAACATGCGTTTCGTGCACAGAAGCTCCGCTTTTGCACAGTTTCGGCACAAAAGCTGCGTTTCGTGCTCAGAATCGCCGCTTTTGCTTAGTTTTGGCACAAAACGTGCGTTTCGTGCACAGAATCGCCGGTTTTGCTCAGTTTTGTCACAAAACGTGCGTTTGACGCACCGAATTGCTCCTTTTGGCACCAAACGGGCATTTGGTGCACAGAATCGCTGCTTTTGCTCAGTTTTGGCTGAAAACGTGCGCTTCGTGCACAGAATCGCCGCTTTTGCTCAGTTTTGGTACAACACGTGCGTTTCACGAACCAAATTCCTACTTTTTGCACAAAGCGTGCGTTTCGAGTTTAGAATCGCCGCTTTTGCACAGTTTTGGCACAAAACATGCGTTTCGTGCACAGAATCGCCGCTTTAGATAAGTTTTGGCACAAAACCTGCGTTTCGTGCTCAGAATCGCCGCTTTTGCTCGTTATTGGCACAAAACATGCGTTTCGTGCACAGAATCTCCGCTTTTGCACAGTTTCGGCACAAAACCTGCGTTTCGTGCTCAGAATCGCCGCTTTTGCTTAGTTTTGGCACAAAACGTGCGTTTCGTGCACAGAATCGCCGGTTTTGCTCAGTTTTGTCACAAAACGTGCGTTTGACGCACCGAATTGCTCCTTTTGGCACAAAACGGGCATTTGGTGCACAGAATCGCTGCTTTTGCTCAGTTTTGGCACAAAACGTGCGCTTCGTGCACAGAATCGCCGCTTTTGCTCAGTTTTTGCACAAAACGTGCGTTTCACGAACCGAATTGGTCCTTTTGGCGCAAAACGGGCGTTTGGTGCACAGAATCGCCGCTTTTGCTCAGTTTTGGCTGAAAACGTGCGTTTCGTGCACAGAATCGCCGCTTTTGCTCAGTTTTGGCACAAAACAAGCGTTTCGTGCACAGAATCGCCGCTTTTGCTCAGTTTTGGAACAAAACGTGCGTTTCGTGCTCAGAATCGCCGCTTTTGCTCGTTATTGGCACAAAACATGCGTTTCGTGCACAGAATCGCCGCTTTTGCTCAGTTTTGGCACAAAACATGCGCTTCGAACACAGAATCTCCGCTTCTGCACAGTTTCGGCAAAAAACCTGCGTTTCGTGCTCAGAATCGCCGCTTTTGCTTAGTTTTGGCACAAAACGTGCGTTTCACGCGCCGAATTGCTCATTTTGGCACAAAACGTGCGCTTCGTGCACAGAATCGCCGCTTTTGCTCAGTTTTGGCACAGAACATGCGCTTCGTACACAGAATCGAGGCCTTTGCTCAGTTTTGGCACAGAACGTGCGTTTCGTGCTCAGAATCGCCGCTTTTGCACAGTTTCGGCACAAAACCTGCGTTTCGTGCTCAGAATCGCCGCTTTTGCTTAGTTTTGGCACAAAACGTGCGTTTCGTTCACAGAATCGCGGCTTTTGCTCAGTTTTGGCACAGAACATGCGCTTCGTACACAGAATAGAGGCTTTTGCTCAGTTTTGGCACAAAACGTGCGTTCCGTGCACAGAATCGCCGGTTATGCTCAGTTTTGTCACAAAACGTGCGATTGACGCACCGAATTGCTCCTCTTGGTACAAAACGGGCGTTTCGTGCACAGAGTCGCCGCTTTTGCTCAGTTTTGGCGCAAAACGTGCGTTTCGTGCTCAGAATCGCCGCTTTTGCTCGTTATCGGCGCAAAACATGCGTTTCGTGCACAGAATCGCCGCTTTTGCTCAGTTTTGGCACAAAACATGCGCTTCGTACACAGAATCTCCGCTTTTGCACAGTTTCGGCAAAAAACCTGCGTTTCGTGCTCAGAATCGCCGCTTTTGCTTAGTTTTGGCACAAAACGTGCGTTTCACGCACCGAATTGTTCCTTTGGCACAAAACGGGCGTTTCGTACACAGAATCGCCGCTTTTGCTCAGTTTTGGCGCAAAACGTGCGTTTCGTGCTCAGATTCGCCGCTTTTGCTCGTTATTGGCACAAAACATGCGTTTCGTGCACAGAATCGCCGCTTTTGCTCAGTTTTGGCACAAAACATGCCCTTCGAACACAGAATCTCCGCTTCTGCACAGTTTCGGCAAAAAACCTGCGTTTCGTGCTCAGAATCGCCGCTTTTGCTTAGTTTTGGCACAAAACGTGCGTTTCACGCGCCGAATTGCTCATTTTGGCACAAAACGTGCGCTTCGTGCACAGAATCGCCGCTTTTGCTCAGTTTTGGCACAGAACATGCGCTTCGTACACAGAATCGAGGCCTTTGCTCAGTTTTGGCACAGAACGTGCGTTTCGTGCTCAGAATCGCCGCATTTGCTCAGTTTTGACACAAAACGTGCGTTTCGCGCACCGAATTGCTCCTCTTCGCACAAAACGGGCGTTTCGTGCACAGAATCGCCGCTTTTGCTCAGTTTTGGCACAAAACATGCGCTTCGTCCACAGAATCGCCGCTTTTGCTCAGTTCTGGCACACAACGTGCGCTTCACGTACCGAATTGCTCCTTTTCGCACAAAACGTGCGTTTCGGACACAGATTCGCTGGTTTTGCTCAGTTTTGGCACAAAACATGCGTTTCGTGCACAGAGTCGCCGCTTTTGCTCAGTTTTGGCGCAAAACGTGCGTTTCGTGCTCAGAATCGCCGCTTTTGCTCGTTATTGGCACAAAACATGCGTTTCGTGCACAGAATCTCCGCTTTTGCACAGTTTCGGCACAAAACCTGCGTTTCGTGCTCAGAATCGCCGCTTTTGCTTAGTTTTGGCACAAAACGTGCGTTTCGTTCACAGAATCGCCGCTTTTGCTCAGTTTTGGCACAAAACATGCAGTTCGTCCACAGAGTCGCCGCTTTTGCTCAGTTCTGGCACACAACGTGCGTTTCACGTACCGAATTGCTCCTTTTCGCACAAAACGTGCGTTTCGGACACAGATTCGCTGGTTTTGCTCAGTTTTGGCACAAAACGTGCGTTTCGTGCACAGAGTCGCCGCTTTTGCTCAGTTTTGGCGCAAATCGTGCGTTTCGTGCTCAGAATCGCCGCTTTTGCTCGTTATTGGCACAAAACATGCGTTTCGTGCACAGAATCTCCGCTTTTGCACAGTTTCGGCACAAAACCTGCGTTTCGTGCTCAGAATCGCCGCTTTTGCTTAGTTTTGGCACAAAACGTGCGTTTCGTTCACAGAATCGCCGCTTTTGCTCAGTTTTGGCACAAAACATGCGCTTCGTCCACAGAATCGCCGCTTTTGCTCAGTTCTGGCACACAACGTGCGTTTCACGTACCGAATTGCTCCCTTTCGCACAAAACCTGCGTTTCGTTCTCAGAATCGCCGCTTTTGCTCAGTTTTGGCACAGAACATGCGCTTCGTACACAGAATCGAGGCCTTTGCTCAGTTTTGGCACAGAACGTGCGTTTCGTGCTCAGAATCGCCGCATTTGCTCAGTTTTGACACAAAACGTGCGTTTCGCGCACCGAATTGCTCCTCTTCGCACAAAACGGGCGTTTCGTGCACAGAATCGCCGCTTTTGCTCAGTTTTGGCACAAAACATGCGCTTCGTCCACAGAATCGCCGCTTTTGCTCAGTTCTGGCACACAACGTGCGCTTCACGTACCGAATTGCTCCTTTTCGCACAAAACGTGCGTTTCGGACACAGATTCGCTGGTTTTGCTCAGTTTTGGCACAAAACATGCGTTTCGTGCACAGAGTCGCCGCTTTTGCTCAGTTTTGGCGCAAAACGTGCGTTTCGTGCTCAGAATCGCCGCTTTTGCTCGTTATTGGCACAAAACATGCGTTTCGTGCACAGAATCTCCGCTTTTGCACAGTTTCGGCACAAAACCTGCGTTTCGTGCTCAGAATCGCCGCTTTTGCTTAGTTTTGGCACAAAACGTGCGTTTCGTTCACAGAATCGCCGCTTTTGCTCAGTTTTGGCACAAAACATGCAGTTCGTCCACAGAGTCGCCGCTTTTGCTCAGTTCTGGCACACAACGTGCGTTTCACGTACCGAATTGCTCCTTTTCGCACAAAACGTGCGTTTCGGACACAGATTCGCTGGTTTTGCTCAGTTTTGGCACAAAACGTGCGTTTCGTGCACAGAGTCGCCGCTTTTGCTCAGTTTTGGCGCAAATCGTGCGTTTCGTGCTCAGAATCGCCGCTTTTGCTCGTTATTGGCACAAAACATGCGTTTCGTGCACAGAATCTCCGCTTTTGCACAGTTTCGGCACAAAACCTGCGTTTCGTGCTCAGAATCGCCGCTTTTGCTTAGTTTTGGCACAAAACGTGCGTTTCGTTCACAGAATCGCCGCTTTTGCTCAGTTTTGGCACAAAACATGCGCTTCGTCCACAGAATCGCCGCTTTTGCTCAGTTCTGGCACACAACGTGCGTTTCACGTACCGAATTGCTCCCTTTCGCACAAAACCTGCGTTTCGTTCTCAGAATCGCCGCTTTTGCTCAGTTTTGGCACAGAACATGCGCTTCGTACACAGAATCGAGGCCTTTGCTCAGTTTTGGCACAGAACGTGCGTTTCGTGCTCAGAATCGCCGCATTTGCTCAGTTTTGACACAAAACGTGCGTTTCGCGCACCGAATTGCTCCTCTTCGCACAAAACGGGCGTTTCGTGCACAGAATCGCCGCTTTTGCTCAGTTTTGGCACAAAACATGCGCTTCGTCCACAGAATCGCCGCTTTTGCTCAGTTCTGGCACACAACGTGCGCTTCACGTACCGAATTGCTCCTTTTCGCACAAAACGTGCGTTTCGGACACAGATTCGCTGGTTTTGCTCAGTTTTGGCACAAAACATGCGTTTCGTGCACAGAGTCGCCGCTTTTGCTCAGTTTTGGCGCAAAACGTGCGTTTCGTGCTCAGAATCGCCGCTTTTGCTCGTTATTGGCACAAAACATGCGTTTCGTGCACAGAATCTCCGCTTTTGCACAGTTTCGGCACAAAACCTGCGTTTCGTGCTCAGAATCGCCGCTTTTGCTTAGTTTTGGCACAAAACGTGCGTTTCGTTCACAGAATCGCCGCTTTTGCTCAGTTTTGGCACAAAACATGCAGTTCGTCCACAGAGTCGCCGCTTTTGCTCAGTTCTGGCACACAACGTGCGTTTCACGTACCGAATTGCTCCTTTTCGCACAAAACGTGCGTTTCGGACACAGATTCGCTGGTTTTGCTCAGTTTTGGCACAAAACGTGCGTTTCGTGCACAGAGTCGCCGCTTTTGCTCAGTTTTGGCGCAAATCGTGCGTTTCGTGCTCAGAATCGCCGCTTTTGCTCGTTATTGGCACAAAACATGCGTTTCGTGCACAGAATCTCCGCTTTTGCACAGTTTCGGCACAAAACCTGCGTTTCGTGCTCAGAATCGCCGCTTTTGCTTAGTTTTGGCACAAAACGTGCGTTTCGTTCACAGAATCGCCGCTTTTGCTCAGTTTTGGCACAAAACATGCGCTTCGTCCACAGAATCGCCGCTTTTGCTCAGTTCTGGCACACAACGTGCGTTTCACGTACCGAATTGCTCCCTTTCGCACAAAACCTGCGTTTCGTTCTCAGAATCGCCGCTTTTACTTAGTTTTGGCAAAAAACGTGCGTTTCGTGCACAGAATCGCCGGTTTTGCTCAGTTTTGTCACAAAACGTGCGTTTGACGCACCGAATTGCTCCTTTTGGCACAAAACGGGCATTTGGTGCTCAGAATCGCCGCTTTTGCTCGTTATTGGCACAAAACACGCGTTTCGTGCACAGATTCGCCGCTTTTGCTCAGTCGTGGAACAAAACGTGCGTTTCGTGCTCAGAATCGCCGCTTTTGCTCGTTATTGGCACAAAACATGCGTTTCGTGCACAGAAACGCCGCTTTTGCACAGTTTCGGCACAAAACCTGCGTTTCGTGCTCAGAATCGCCGCTTTTGCTTAGTTTTGTCACAAAACGTGCGTTTCACGCATCGAATTGCTCCTTTTGGCGCATAACGTGCGTTTCTTGCTCAGAATCGCCGCTTCTGCTCGTTATTGGCACAAAACATGCGTTTCGTGCACAGAATTGCCGCCTTTGCGCAGTTTTGTCACAAAACGTGCGTTTCACGAACCGAATTCCTCCTTTTGGCACAAAGCGTGCGTTTCGTGCTCAGAATGGCCGCTTTTGCACAGTTTTGGCACAAAACATGCGTTTCGTGCACAGAATCGCCGCTTTAGATAAGTTTTGGCACAAAACCTGCGTTTCACGCATCGAATTGCTCCTTTTGGCGCATAACGTGCGTTTCTTGCTCAGAATCGCCGCTTCTGCTCGTTATTGGCACAAAACATGCGTTTCGTGCACAGAATTGCCGCCTTTGCGCAGTTTTGTCACAAAACGTGCGTTTCACGCATCGAATTGCTCCTTTTCGCACAAAACGGTCGTTTTGTGCACAGAATCGCCGCTTTTGCTTAGTTTTGGCACAAAACGTGCGTTTCACGCACCGAATTGCTCCATTTGGCACAAAACGGGTGTTTCGTGCACGGAATCGCCGCTTTTGCTCAGTTTTGGCACAAATCCCGCGTTTCGTTCACAGAACAGCCGTTTCTGCACAGTTTTGGCACAAAACGTGCGTTTCACGCACCGAATTGCTCCTTTTCGCACAAAATGGGCGTTTCGTGCACGGAATCGCCGCTTTTGCACAGTTTTTGCGCAAAACGTGCGTTTCGTGCACAGAATTGCCGTTTCTGCTTAGTTTTGGCACAAAACGTGCGTTTCACGCACCGAATTGCTCCTTCTCGCACAAAATGGGCGTTTCGTGCACGGAATCGCCGCTTTTGCTCAGTTTTGTCACAAAACGTGCGTTTCACGCACCGAATTGCTCCTTTTCGCACAAAGCGGTCGTTTCGTGCACAGAATCGCCGCTTTTGCACAGTTTTGGCACAAAACGGGCGCTTCGTGCACAGAACCGCCGGTTCTGCTCTGTTTTGTCACAAAACGTGCGGTTGACGCACCGAATTGCTCCATTTGGCACAAAACGGGCGTTTCGTGCACAGAGTCGCCGCTTTTGCTCAGTTTAAGCGCAAAACGTGCGTTTCGTGCTCAGAATCGCTGCCTTTTCTCAGTTTTGGCACAAAACGTGCGTTTCGTGCTCAGAATCGCCGCTTTTTCTCAGTTTTGACACAGAACGTGCGTTTCGTGCACAGAATCGCCGCATTTGCTCAGTTTTGGCACCAATCCCGCGTTTCGTGCACAGAATCGCCGCTTTGGTTAAGTTTTGGCACAAAACCTGCGTTTCGTGCACTGAATCGCCGCTTTTGCTCAGTTCTGGCACACAACGTGCGTTTCACGCACCGAATTGCTCCTTTTCGCACAAAACGTGCGTTTCGGACACAGAATCGCCGGTTTTGCACAGTTTTGGCACAAAACATGCGTTTCGTGCACAGAATCACCGCTTTAGATAAGTTTTGGCACAAAACCTGCGTTTCGTGCTCAGAATCGCCCCTTTTGCTCGTTATTGGCACAAAACACGCGTTTCGTGCACAGAATCGCCGCTTTTGCTCAGTTGTGGAACAAAACGTGCGTTTCGTGCTCAGAATCGCCGCTTTTGCTCGTTATTGGCACAAAACATGCGTTTCGTGCACAGAATCGCCGCTTTTGCTCAGTTTTGGCACAAAACGTGCGCTTCGTGCACAGAATCGCCGCTTTTGCTCAGTTTTGGCACAAAACGTGCGTTTCACGAACCGAATTCCTCCTTTTGGCACATAGCGTGCGTTTCGTGCTCAGAATCGCCGCTTTTGCTTAGTTTTGTCACAAAACGTGCGTTTCGTTCACAGAATCGCCGCTTTTGCTCAGTTTTGGCACAAAACGTGCGTTTCACGAACCGAATTCCTCCTTTTGGCACAAAGCGTGCGTTTTGTGCTCAGAAACGCCGCTTTTGCACAGTTTTGGCACAAAACATGCGTTTCGTGCACAGAATCGCCGCTTTAGATAAGTTTTGGCACAAAACCTGCGTTTCACGCATCGAATTGCTCCTTTTGGCGCATAACGTGCGTTTCTTGCTCAGAATCGCCGCTTCTGCTCGTTATTGGCACAAAACATGCGTTTCGTGCACAGAATTGCCGCCTTTGCGCAGTTTTGTCACAAAACGTGCGTTTCACGCATCGAATTGCTCCTTTTCGCACAAAACGGTCGTTTCGTGCACAGAATCGCCGCTTTTGCTTAGTTTTGGCACAAAACGTGCGTTTCACGCACCGAATTGCTCCTTTGCGCACAAAATGGGCGTTTCGTGCACGGAATCGCCGCTTTTGCACAGTTTTTGCGCAAAACGTACGTTTCGTGCACAGAATTGCCGTTTCTGCTTAGTTTTGGCACAAAACGTGCGTTTCACGCACCGAATTGCTCCTTTTCGCACAAAATGGGCGTTTCGTGCACGGAATCGCCGCTTTTGCTCAGTTTTGTCACAAAACGTGCGTTTCACGCACCGAATTGCTCCTTTTCGCACAAAGCGGTCGTTTCGTGCACAGAATCGCCGCTTTTGCACAGTTTTGGCACAAAACGGGCGCTTCGTGCACAGAACCGCCGGTTCTGCTCTGTTTTGTCACAAAACGTGCGGTTGACGCACCGAATTGCTCCATTTGGCACAAAACGGGCGTTTCGTGCACAGAGTCGCCGCTTTTGCTCAGTTTAAGCGCAAAACGTGCGTTTCGTGCTCAGAATCGCTGCCTTTTCTCAGTTTTGGCACAAAACGTGCGTTTCGTGCTCAGAATCGCCGCTTTTTCTCACTTTGGCACAGAACGTGCGTTTCGTGCACAGAATCGCCGCATTTGCTCAGTTTTGGCACAAATCCCGCGTTTCGTGCACAGAATCGCCGCTTTAGTTAAGTTTTGGCACAAAACCTGCGTTTCGTGCACTGAATCGCCGCTTTTGCTCAGTTCTGGCACACAACGTGCGTTTCACGCACCGAATTGCTCCTTTTCGCACAAAACGTGCGTTTCGGACACAGATTCGCTGGTTTTGCTCAGTTTTGGCACAAAACGTGCGTTTCGTGCACAGAGTCGCCGCTTTTGCTCAGTTTTGGCGCAAAACGTGCGTTTCGTGCTCAGAATCGCCGCTTTTGCTCGTTATTGGCACAAAACATGCGTTTCGTGCACAGAATCTCCGCTTTTGCACAGTTTCGGCACAAAACCTGCGTTTCGTGCTCAGAATCGCCGCTTTTGCTTAGTTTTGGCACAAAACGTGCGATTCGTGCTCAGAATCGCCGCTTTTGCTCAGTTTTGGCACAAAACATGCGCTTCGTCCACAGAATCGCCGCTTTTGCTCAGTTCTGGCACAGAACGTGCGTTTCGTGCTCAGAATCGCCGCTTTTGCTCAGTTTTGGCACAAAACGTGCGTTTCGTTCACAGAATCGCCGCTTTTGCTCAGTTTTGGCACAAAACGTGCGTTTCGTTCACAGAATCGCCGCTTTTGCTCAGTTTTGGCACAAAACATGCAGTTCGTCCACAGAGTCGCCGCTTTTGCTCAGTTCTGGCACACAACGTGCGTTTCACATACCGAATTGCTCCTTTTCGCACAAAACGTGCGTTTCGGACACAGATTCGCTGGTTTTGCTCAGTTTTGGCACAAAACGGGCGCTTCGTGCACAGAACCGCCGGTTCTGCTCTGTTTTGTCACAAAACGTGCGGTTGACGCACCGAATTGCTCCATTTGGCACAAAACGGGCGTTTCGTGCACAGAGTCGCCGCTTTTGCTCAGTTTAAGCGCAAAACGTGCGTTTCGTGCTCAGAATCGCTGCCTTTTCTCAGTTTTGGCACAAAACGTGCGTTTCGTGCTCAGAATCGCCGCTTTTTCTCAGTTTTGACACAGAACGTGCGTTTCGTGCACAGAATCGCCGCATTTGCTCAGTTTTGGCACAAATCCCGCGTTTCGTGCATAGAATCGCCGCTTTAGTTAAGTTTTGGCACAAAACCTGCGTTTCGTGCACTTAATCGCCGCTTTTGCTCAGTTCTGGCACACAACGTGCGTTTCACGCACCGAATTGCTCCTTTTCGCACAAAACGTGCGTTTCGGACACAGAATCGCCGCTTTTGCTCAGTTTTGGCACAAAACGTGCGTTTCACGAACCGAATTCCTCCTTTTGGCACATAGCGTGCGTTTCGTGCTCAGAATCGCCGCTTTTGCTTAGTTTTGTCACAAAACGTGCGTTTCGTTCACAGAATCGCCGCTTTTGCTCAGTTTTGGCACAAAACGTGCGTTTCACGAACCGAATTCCTCCTTTTGGCACAAAGCGTGCGTTTTGTGCTCAGAAACGCCGCTTTTGCTCAGTTTTGGCGCAAAACGTGCGTTTCGTGCTCAGAATCGCCGCTTTTGCTCGTTATTGGCACAAAACATGCGTTTCGTGCACAGAATCTCCGCTTTTGCACAGTTTCGGCACAAAACCTGCGTTTCGTGCTCAGAATCGCCGCTTTTGCTTAGTTTTGGCACAAAACGTGCGATTCGTGCTCAGAATCGCCGCTTTTGCTCAGTTTTGGCACAAAACATGCGCTTCGTCCACAGAATCGCCGCTTTTGCTCAGTTCTGGCACAGAACGTGCGTTTCGTGCTCAGAATCGCCGCTTTTGCTCAGTTTTGGCACAAAACGTGCGTTTCGTTCACAGAATCGCCGCTTTTGCTCAGTTTTGGCACAAAACGTGCGTTTCGTTCACAGAATCGCCGCTTTTGCTCAGTTTTGGCACAAAACATGCAGTTCGTCCACAGAGTCGCCGCTTTTGCTCAGTTCTGGCACACAACGTGCGTTTCACATACCGAATTGCTCCTTTTCGCACAAAACGTGCGTTTCGGACACAGATTCGCTGGTTTTGCTCAGTTTTGGCACAAAACGGGCGCTTCGTGCACAGAACCGCCGGTTCTGCTCTGTTTTGTCACAAAACGTGCGGTTGACGCACCGAATTGCTCCATTTGGCACAAAACGGGCGTTTCGTGCACAGAGTCGCCGCTTTTGCTCAGTTTAAGCGCAAAACGTGCGTTTCGTGCTCAGAATCGCTGCCTTTTCTCAGTTTTGGCACAAAACGTGCGTTTCGTGCTCAGAATCGCCGCTTTTTCTCAGTTTTGACACAGAACGTGCGTTTCGTGCACAGAATCGCCGCATTTGCTCAGTTTTGGCACAAATCCCGCGTTTCGTGCATAGAATCGCCGCTTTAGTTAAGTTTTGGCACAAAACCTGCGTTTCGTGCACTTAATCGCCGCTTTTGCTCAGTTCTGGCACACAACGTGCGTTTCACGCACCGAATTGCTCCTTTTCGCACAAAACGTGCGTTTCGGACACAGAATCGCCGCTTTTGCTCAGTTTTGGCACAAAACATGAGCTTCGTCCACAGAATCGCCGCTTTTGCTCTGTTTTAGCACAAAACATGCGCTTCGTCCACAGAGTCGCCGCTTTTGCTCAGTTTTGGCGCAAAACATGCGTTTCGTGCTCAGAATCGCCGCTTTTGCTCAGTTTTGGCACAAAACATGCGCTTCGTCCACAGAATCGCCGCTTTTGCTCAGTTCTGGCACACAACGTGCGTTTCACGTACCGAATTGCTCCTTTTCGCACAAAACGTGCGTTTCGGACACAGATTCGCTGGTTTTGCTCAGTTTTGGCACAAAACGTGCGTTTCGTGCACAGAGTCGCCGCTTTTGCTCAGTTTTGGCGCAAAACGTGCGTTTCGTGAGCAGAATCGCCGCTTTTGCTCGTTATTGGCACAAAACATGCGTTTCGTGCACAGAATCTCCGCTTTTGCACAGTTTCGGCACAAAACCTGCGTTTCGTGCTCAGAATCGCCGCTTTTGCTTAGTTTTGGCACAAAACGTGCCTTTCGTTCACAGAATCGCCGCTTTTGCTCAGTTTTGGCACAAAACATGCGCTTCGTCCACAGAATCGCCGCTTTTGCTCAGTTCTGGCACACAACGTGCGTTTCACGTACCGAATTGCTCCTTTACGCACAAAACGTGCATTTCGGACACAGATTCGCTGGTTTTGCTCAGTTTTGGCACAAAACGTGCGTTTCGTGCACAGAATCGCCGGTTTTGCTCAGTTTTGGCACAAAACATGCGTTTGACGCACCGAATTGCTCCTTTTGGCACAAAACGGGCACTTGGTGCACAGAATCGCTGCTTTTGCTCAGTTTTGGCTGAAAACGTGCGCTTCGTGCACAGAATCGCCGCTTTTGCTCAGTTTTGGTACAACACGTGCGTTTCACGAACCAAATTCCTCCTTTTTGCACAAAGCGTGCGTTTCGAGTTCAGAATCGCCGCTTTTGCACAGTTTTGGCACAAAACGGGCGTTTGGTGCACAGAATCGCCGCTTTTGCTCAGTTCTGGCACAAACCGTGCGGTTCGTGCACAGAATCGCCGCATTTGCTCAGTTTTGGCACAAAACCTGCATTACACGCATCGAATTGCTCCTTTTGGCGCAAAACGTGCGTTTCGTGCTCAGAATCGCCGCTTTTGCTTAGTTTTGGCAGAAAACGTGCGTTTCACGCGCCGATTTGCTCATTTTGGCACAAAACGGGCGCTTCGTGCACAGAACCGCGGCTTTTGCTCAGTTTTGGCACAGAACATGCGCTTCGTACACAGAATAGAGGCTTTTGCTCAGTTTTGGCACAAAACGTGCGTTCCTTGCACAGAATCGCCGGTTATGCTCAGTTTTGTCACAAAACGTGCGTTTGACGCACCGAATTGCTCCTCTTGGTACAAAACGGGCGTTTCGTGCACAGAGTCGCCGCTTTTGCTCAGTTTTGGCGCAATACGTGCGTTTCGTGCTCAGAATCGCCGCTTTTGCTCGTTATCGGCGCAAAACATGCGTTTCGTGCACAGAATCGCCGCTTTTGCTCAGTTTTGGCACAAAACATGCGCTTCGTACACAGAATCTCCGCTTTTGCACAGTTTCGGCAAAAAACCTGCGTTTCGTGCTCACAATCGCCGCTTTTGCTTAGTTTTGGCACAAAACGTGCGTTTCACGCGCCGATTTGCTCATTTTGGCACAAAACGGGCGCTTCGTGCACAGAACCGCGGCTTTTGCTCAGTTTTGGCACAGAACATGCGCTTCGTACACAGAATAGAGGCTTTTGCTCAGTTTTGGCACAAAACGTGCGTTCCTTGCACAGAATCGCCGGTTATGCTCAGTTTTGTCACAAAACGTGCGTTTGACGCACCGAATTGCTCCTCTTTTTACAAAACGGGCGTTTCGTGCACAGAGTCGCCGCTTTTGCTCAGTTTTGGCGCAAAACGTGCGTTTCGTGCTCAGAATCGCCGCTTTTGCTCGTTATCGGCGCAAAACATGCGTTTCGTGCACAGAATCGCCGCTTTTGCTCAGTTTTGGCACAAAACATGCGCTTCGTACACAGAATCTCCGCTTTTGCACAGTTTCGGCAAAAAACCTGCGTTTCGTGCTCACAATCGCCGCTTTTGCTTAGTTTTGGCACAAAACGTGCGTTTCACGCACCGAATTGTTCCTTTGGCACAAAACGGGCGTTTCGGACACAGACTCGCTGGTTTTGCTCAGTTTTGGCACAAAACGTGCGTTTCGTGCACAGAGTCGCCGCTTTTGCTCAGTTTTGGCACAAAACGTGCGTTTCACGAACCGAATTCCTCCTTTTGGCACATAGCGTCCGTTTCGTGCTCAGAATCGCCGCTTTTGCTCAGTTTTGGCACAAAACATGCATTTCGTGCACAGAATCGCCGCTTTAGTTAAGTTTTGGCACAAAACCAGCGTTTTACTCATCGAATTGCTCCTTTTGGCGCAAAACGGGCGTTTGGTGCACAGAATCGCCGCTTTTGCTCAGTTTTGGAACAAAACGTGCGTTTCGTGCTCAGAATCGCCGCTTTTGCTCGTTATTGGCACAGAACATGCGTTTCGTGCTCACAATCGCCGCTTTTGCTCAGTTTTGGCTGAAAACGTGCGTTTCGTGCACAGAATCGCCGCTTTTGCTCAGTTTTGGCACAAAACGTGCGTTTCACGAACCGAATTCCTCCTTTTGGCACAAATCCCACGTTTCGTGCACAGAATCGCCGCTTTTGCTCAGTTTTTTAACAAAACGTGCGTTTCGTGCTCAGAATCGCCGCTTTTGCTCGTTATTGGCACAAAACACGCGTTTCGTGCACAGAATCGCCGCTTTTGCTCAGTTTTGGCGCAAAACGTGCGTTTCGTGCACAGAATCACCGCTTTTGCACAGTTTCGGCACAAAACCTGCGTTTCGTGCTCAGAATCGCCGCTTTTGCTTAGTTTTGGCTCAAAACGTGCGTTTCACGCACCGAATTGCTCCTTTTGGTACAAACGGGCGTTTCTTGCACAGAGTCGCCGCTTTTGTCCAGTTTTGGCGCAAAACGTGCGTTTCGTGCTCAGAATCGCCGCTTCTGCTCGTTATTGGCACAAAACATGCGTTTCGTGCACAGAATCGCCGCTTTTGCTCAGTTTTGGAACAAAACGTGCGTTTCGTGCTCAGAATCGCCGCTTTTGCTCGTTATTGGCACAAAACACGCGTTTCGTGCACAGAATCGCCGCTTTTGCTCAGTTTTGGAACAAAACGTGCGTTTCGTGGCCAGAATCGCCGCTTTTGCTCGTTATTGGCACAAAACATGCGTTTCGTGCACAGAATCGCCGCTTTTGCTCAGTTTTGGCTGAAAACGTGCGCTTCGTGCACAGAATCGCCGCTTTTGCTCAGTTTTGGTACAACACGTGCGTTTCACGTACCAAATTCCTCCTTTTTGCACAAAGCGTGCGTTTCGAGTTTAGAATCGCCGCTTTTGCACAGTTTTGGCACAAAACATGCGTTTCGTGCACAGAATCGCCGCTTTAGATAAGTTTTGGCACAAAACCTGCGTTTCGTGCTCAGAATCGCCGCTTTTGCTCGTTATTGGCACAAAACATGCGTTTCGTGCACAGAATCTCCGCTTTTGCACAGTTTCGGCACAAAACCTGCGTTTCGTGCTCAGAATCGCCGCTTTTGCTTAGTTTTGGCACGAAACGTGCGTTTCGTGCACAGAATCGCCGGTTTTGCTCAGTTTTGTCACAAAACGTGCGTTTGACGCACCGAATTGCTCCTTTTGGCACAAAACGGTCATTTGGTTCACAGAATCGCTGCTTTTGCTCAGTTTTGGCTGAAAACGTGCGATTCGTACACAGAATCGCCGGTTTTGATCAGTTTTGTCACAAAACGTGCGGTTGACGCACCGAATTGCTCCATTTGGCACAAAACGGGCGTTTCGTGCACAGAGTCGCCGCTTTTGCTCAGTTTAAGCGCAAAACGTGCGTTTCGTGCTCAGAATCGCTGCCTTTTCTCAGTTTTGGCACAAAACGTGCGTTTCGTGCTCAGAATCGCCGTTTTTTCTCAGTTTTGACACAGAACGTGCGTTTCGTGCACAGAATCGCCGCATTTGCTCAGTTTTGGCACAAATCCCGCGTTCCTTGCACAGAATCGCCGGTTATGCTCAGTTTTGTCACAAAACGTGCGTTTGACGCACCGAATTGCTCCTCTTTTTACAAAACGGGCGTTTCGTGCACAGAGTCGCCGCTTTTGCTCAGTTTTGGCGCAAAACGTGCGTTTCGTGCTCAGAATCGCCGCTTTTGCTCGTTATCGGCGCAAAACATGCGTTTCGTGCACAGAATCGCCGCTTTTGCTCAGTTTTGGCACAAAACATGCGCTTCGTACACAGAATCTCCGCTTTTGCACAGTTTCGGCAAAAAACCTGCGTTTCGTGCTCACAATCGCCGCTTTTGCTTAGTTTTGGCACAAAACGTGCGTTTCACGCACCGAATTGTTCCTTTGGCACAAAACGGGCGTTTCGGACACAGACTCGCTGGTTTTGCTCAGTTTTGGCACAAAACGTGCGTTTCGTGCACAGAGTCGCCGCTTTTGCTCAGTTTTGGCACAAAACGTGCGTTTCACGAACCGAATTCCTCCTTTTGGCACATAGCGTCCGTTTCGTGCTCAGAATCGCCGCTTTTGCTCAGTTTTGGCACAAAACATGCATTTCGTGCACAGAATCGCCGCTTTAGTTAAGTTTTGGCACAAAACCAGCGTTTTACTCATCGAATTGCTCCTTTTGGCGCAAAACGGGCGTTTGGTGCACAGAATCGCCGCTTTTGCTCAGTTTTGGAACAAAACGTGCGTTTCGTGCTCAGAATCGCCGCTTTTGCTCGTTATTGGCACAGAACATGCGTTTCGTGCTCACAATCGCCGCTTTTGCTCAGTTTTGGCTGAAAACGTGCGTTTCGTGCACAGAATCGCCGCTTTTGCTCAGTTTTGGCACAAAACGTGCGTTTCACGAACCGAATTCCTCCTTTTGGCACAAATCCCACGTTTCGTGCACAGAATCGCCGCTTTTGCTCAGTTTTTTAACAAAACGTGCGTTTCGTGCTCAGAATCGCCGCTTTTGCTCGTTATTGGCACAAAACACGCGTTTCGTGCACAGAATCGCCGCTTTTGCTCAGTTTTGGCGCAAAACGTGCGTTTCGTGCACAGAATCACCGCTTTTGCACAGTTTCGGCACAAAACCTGCGTTTCGTGCTCAGAATCGCCGCTTTTGCTTAGTTTTGGCTCAAAACGTGCGTTTCACGCACCGAATTGCTCCTTTTGGTACAAACGGGCGTTTCTTGCACAGAGTCGCCGCTTTTGTCCAGTTTTGGCGCAAAACGTGCGTTTCGTGCTCAGAATCGCCGCTTCTGCTCGTTATTGGCACAAAACATGCGTTTCGTGCACAGAAGCTCCGCTTTTGCACAGTTTCGGCACAAAACCTGCGTTTCGTGCTCAGAATCGCCGCTTTTGCTTAGTTTTGGCACAAAACGTGCGTTTCGTGCACAGAATCGCCGGTTTTGCTCAGTTTTGTCACAAAACGTGCGTTTGACGCACCGAATTGCTCCTTTTGGCACAAAACGGGCATTTGGTGCACAGAATCGCTGCTTTTGCTCAGTTTTGGCTGAAAACGTGCGCTTCGTGCACAGAATCGCCGCTTTTGCTCAGTTTTGGTACAACACGTGCGTTTCACGAACCAAATTCCTCCTTTTTGCACAAAGCGTGCGTTTCGAGTTTAGAATCGCCGCTTTTGCACAGTTTTGGCACAAAACATGCGTTTCGTGCACAGAATCGCCGCTTTAGATAAGTTTTGGCACAAAACCTGCGTTTCGTGCTCAGAATCGCCGCTTTTGCTCGTTATTGGCACAAAACATGCGTTTCGTGCACAGAATCTCCGCTTTTGCACAGTTTCGGCACAAAACCTGCGTTTCGTGCTCAGAATCGCCGCTTTTGCTTAGTTTTGGCACAAAACGTGCGTTTCGTGCACAGAATCGCCGGTTTTGCTCAGTTTTGTCACAAAACGTGCGTTTGACGCACCGAATTGCTCCTTTTGGCACAAAACGGTCATTTGGTTCACAGAATCGCTGCTTTTGCTCAGTTTTGGCTGAAAACGTGCGATTCGTACACAGAATCGCCGGTTTTGATCAGTTTTGTCACAAAACGTGCGGTTGACGCACCGAATTGCTCCATTTGGCACAAAACGGGCGTTTCGTGCACAGAGTCGCCGCTTTTGCTCAGTTTAAGCGCAAAACGTGCGTTTCGTGCTCAGAATCGCTGCCTTTTCTCAGTTTTGGCACAAAACGTGCGTTTCGTGCTCAGAATCGCCGTTTTTTCTCAGTTTTGACACAGAACGTGCGTTTCGTGCACAGAATCGCCGCATTTGCTCAGTTTTGGCACAAATCCCGCGTTTCGTGCACAGAATCGCCGCTTTAGTTAAGTTTTGGCACAAAACCTGCGTTTCGTGCACTGAATCGCCGCTTTTGCTCAGTTCTGGCACACAACGTGCGTTTCACGCACCGAATTGCTCCTTTTCGCACAAAACGTGCGTTTCGGACACAGAATCGCCGGTTTTGCTCAGTTTTGGCACAAAACGTGCGTTTCGTGCACAGAATCGCCGCTTTTGCTCAGTTTTGGCACAAAACATGCGCTTCGTCCACAGAATCGCCGCTTTTGCTCAGTTCTGGCACACGACGTGCGTTTCACGTACCGAATTGCTCCTTTTCGCACAAAACGTGCGTTTCGGACACAGACTCGCTGGTTTTGCTCAGTTTTGGCACAAAACGTGATTTCGTGCACAGAATCGCCGCTTTAGTTAAGTTTTGGCACAAAACCAGCGTTTCACGCATCGAATTGCTCCTTTTGGCGCAAAACGGGCGTTTGGTGCACAGAATCGCCGCTTTTGCTCAGTTTTGGAACAAAACGTGCGTTTCGTGCTCAGAATCGCCGCTTTTGCTCGTTATTGGCACAAAACATGCGTTTCGTGCTCTGAAACGCCGCTTTTGCTCAGTTTTGGCTGAAAACGTGCGTTTTGTGCACAGAATCGCCGCTTTTGCTCAGTTTTGGCACAAAACGTGCGTTTCACGAACCGAATTCCTCCTTTTGGCACAAATCCCACGTTTCGTGCACAGAATCGCCGCTTTTGCTCAGTTTTTTAACAAAACGTGCGTTTCGTGCTCAGAATCGCCGCTTTTGCTCGTTATTGACACAAAACACGCGTTTCGTGCACAGAATCGCCGCTTTTGCTCAGTTTTGGCGCAAAACGTGCGTTTCGTGCACAGAATCGCCGCTTTTTCTCAGTTTTGACACAGAACGTGCGTTTCGTGCACAGAATCGCCGCATTTGCTCAGTTTTGGCACAAATCCCGCGTTTCGTGCACAGAATCGCCGCTTTAGTTAAGTTTTGGCACAAAACCTGCGTTTCGTGCACAGAATCGCCGCTTTTGCTCAGTTTTGGCGCAAAACATGCGTTTCGTGCTCAGAATCGCCGCTTTTGCTCAGTTTTGGCTGAAAACGTGCGTTTCGTGCACAGAATCGCCGCTTTTGCTTAGTTTTGGCTCAAAACGTGCGTTTCACGCACCGAATTGCTCCTTTTGGTACAAACGGGCGTTTCTTGCACAGAGTCGCCGCTTTTGTCCAGTTTTGGCGCAAAACGTGCGTTTCGTGCTCAGAATCGCCGCTTCTGCTCGTTATTGGCACAAAACATGCGTTTCGTGCACAGAATCTCCGCTTTTGCACAGTTTCGGCACAAAACCTGCGTTTCGTGCTCAGAATCGCCGCTTTTGCTTAGTTTTGGCACAAAACGCGCGTTTCGTGCACAGAATCGCCGGTTTTGCTCAGTTTTGTCACAAAACGTGCGTTTGACGCACCGAATTGCTCCTTTTGGCACAAAACGGGCATTTGGTTCACAGAATCGCTGCTTTTGCTCAGTTTTGGCTGAAAACGTGCGCTTCGTGCACAGAATCGCCGCTTTTGCTCTGTTTTGGTACAAAACGTGCGTTTCACGAACCAAATTCCTCCTTTTTGCACAAAGCGTGCGTTTCGTGTTCAGAATCGCCGCTTTTGCACAGTTTTGGCACAAAACATGCGTTTCGTGCACAGAATCGCCCCTTTAGATAAGTTTTGGCACAAAACCTGCGTTTCGTGCTCAGAATCGCCGCTTTTGCTCGTTATTGGCACAAAACACGCGTTTCGTGCACAGAATCGCCGCTTTTGCTCAGTTGTGGAACAAAACGTGCGTTTCGTGCTCAGAATCGCCGCTTTTGCTCGTTATTGGCACAAAACATGCGTTTCGTGCACAGAATCGCCGCTTTTGCTCAGTTTTGGCACAAAACGTGCGCTTCGTGCACAGAATCGCCGCTTTTGCTCAGTTTTGGCACAAAACGTGCGTTTCACGAACCGAATTCCTCCTTTTGGCACATAGCGTGCGTTTCGTGCTCAGAATCGCCGCTTTTGCTCAGTTTTGGCACAAAACATGCGTTTCGTGCACAGAATCGCAGCTTTAGTTAAGTTTTGGCACAAAACCTGCGTTTCACGCATCGAATTGCTCCTTTTGGCACAAAACGGGCGTTTGGTGCACAGAATCGCCGCTTTTGCTCAGTTTTGGCACAAAACGTGCGTTTCGTGCTCAGAATCGCCGCTTTTGCTCGTTATTGGCACAAAACATGCGTTTCGTGCTCAGAATCGCCGCTTTTGCTCAGTTTTGGCTGAAAACGTGCGTTTCGTGCACAGAATCGCCGCTTTTGCTTAGTTTTGGAACAAAACGTGCGTTTCGTGCACAGAATCGCCGCTTTTTCTCAGTTTTGGCACAGGACGTGCGTTTCGTGCTCAGAATCGCTGCCTTTTCTCAGTTTTAGCACAAAACGTGCGTTTCGTGCACAGAGTCGCCGCTTTTGCTCAGTTTTGGCGCAAAACGTGCGTTTCGTGCTCAGAATCGCTGCTTTTGCTCGTTATTGGCACTAAACATGCGTTTCGTGCACAGAAGCTCCGCTTTTGCACAGTTTCGGCACAAAAGCTGCGTTTCGTGCTCAGAATCGCCGCTTTTGCTTAGTTTTGGCACAAAACGTGCGTTTCGTGCACAGAATCGCCGGTTTTGCTCAGTTTTGTCACAAAACGTGCGTTTGACGCACCGAATTGCTCCTTTTGGCACCAAACGGGCATTTGGTGCACAGAATCGCTGCTTTTGCTCAGTTTTGGCTGAAAACGTGCGCTTCGTGCACAGAATCGCCGCTTTTGCTCAGTTTTGGTACAACACGTGCGTTTCACGAACCAAATTCCTACTTTTTGCACAAAGCGTGCGTTTCGAGTTTAGAATCGCCGCTTTTGCACAGTTTTGGCACAAAACATGCGTTTCGTGCACAGAATCGCCGCTTTAGATAAGTTTTGGCACAAAACCTGCGTTTCGTGCTCAGAATCGCCGCTTTTGCTCGTTATTGGCACAAAACATGCGTTTCGTGCACAGAATCTCCGCTTTTGCACAGTTTCGGCACAAAACCTGCGTTTCGTGCTCAGAATCGCCGCTTTTGCTTAGTTTTGGCACAAAACGTGCGTTTCGTGCACAGAATCGCCGGTTTTGCTCAGTTTTGTCACAAAACGTGCGTTTGACGCACCGAATTGCTCCTTTTGGCACAAAACGGGCATTTGGTGCACAGAATCGCTGCTTTTGCTCAGTTTTGGCACAAAACGTGCGCTTCGTGCACAGAATCGCCGCTTTTGCTCAGTTTTTGCACAAAACGTGCGTTTCACGAACCGAATTGGTCCTTTTGGCGCAAAACGGGCGTTTGGTGCACAGAATCGCCGCTTTTGCTCAGTTTTGGCTGAAAACGTGCGTTTCGTGCACAGAATCGCCGCTTTTGCTCAGTTTTGGCACAAAACAAGCGTTTCGTGCACAGAATCGCCGCTTTTGCTCAGTTTTGGAACAAAACGTGCGTTTCGTGCTCAGAATCGCCGCTTTTGCTCGTTATTGGCACAAAACACGCGTTTCGTGCACAGAATCGCCGCTTTTGCTCAGTTTTGGAGCAAAACGTGCGTTTCGTGGCCAGAATCGCCGCTTTTGCTCGTTATTGGCACAAAACATGCGTTTCGTGCACAGAATCGCCGCTTTTGCTCAGTTTTGGCTGAAAACGTGCGTTTCGTGCACAGAATCGCCGCTTTTGCTCGTTATTGGCACAAAACATGCGTTTCGTGCACAGAATCGCCGCTTTTGCTCAGTTTTGGCACAAAACATGCGCTTCGTATACAGAATCTCCGCTTTTGCACAGTTTCGGCAAAAAAACCTGTGTTTCGTGCTCAGAATCGCCGCTTTTGCTTAGTTTTGGCACAAAACGTGCGTTTCACGCACCGAATTGCTCCTTTTGGCACAAAACGGGCGTTTGGTGCACAGAATCGCCGCTTTTGCTTAGTTTTGGCAGAAAACGTGCGTTTCACGCGCCGATTTGCTCATTTTGGCACAAAACGTGCGCTTCGTGCACAGAATCGCGGCTTTTGCTCAGTTCTGGCACAGAACATGCGCTTCGTACACAGAATAGAGGCTTTTGCTCAGTTTTGGCACAAAACGTGCGTTCCGTGCACAGAATCGCCGGTTATGCTCAGTTTTGTCACAAAACGTGCGTTTGACGCACCGAATTGCTCCTCTTGGTACAAAACGGGCGTTTCGTGCACAGAATCGCCGCTTTTGCTTAGTTTTGGCAGAAAACGTGCGTTTCACGCGCCGATTTGCTCAATTTGGCACAAAACGTGCGCTTCGTGCACAGAATCGCCGCTTTTGCTCAGTTTTGGCGCAAAACGTGCGTTTCGTGCTCAGAATCGCCGCTTTTGCTCGTTATCGGCGCAAAACATGCGTTTCGTGCACAGAATCGCCGCTTTTGCTCAGATTTGGCACAAAACATGCGCTTCGAACACAGAATCTCCGCTTCTGCACAGTTTCAGCAAAAAACCTGCGTTTCGTGCTCAGAATCGCCGCTTTTGCTTAGTTTTGGCACAAAGCGTGCGTTTCACGCACCGAATTGCTCCTTTTGGCACAAAACGGGCGTTTGGTGCACAGAATCGCCGCTTTTGCTCAGTTTTGGCACAAAACGTGCGGTTCGTGCACAGAATCGCCGCATTTGCTCAGTTTTGGCACAAAACCTGCGTTACACGCATCGAATTGCTCCTTTTGGCGCAAAACGTGCGTTTCGTGCTCAGAATCGCCGCTTTTGCTTAGTTTTGGCACAAAACGTGCGTTTCACGCGCCGATTTGCTCCTTTTGGCACAAAACGGGCGTTTCGTGCACAGAATCGCCGCTTTTGCTCAGTTTTCGCACAAAACGGGCGTTTCGTACTCAGAATCGCCGCTTTTTCTCAGTTTTGGCACAGAACGTGCGTTTCGTGCACAGAATAGCCGCCTTTTCACTGTTTTGACACAGAACGTGCGTTTCGTGCACAGAATCGCCGCTTTTGCTCAGTTTTGGCACAACACGTGCGTTTTGTGCACAGAATCGCCGCTTTTGCTCAGTTTTGGCACAAAACGTGCGTTTCGCGCACCGAATTGCTCCTCTTCGCACAAAACGGGCGTTTCGTGCACAGAATCGCCGCCTTTGCTCAGTTTTGGCACAAAACGTACGTTTCGTGCACAGAATCGCCGCTTTTTCTCAGTTTTGGCACAGAACGTGCGTTTCGTGCACAGAATCGCCGCTTTTGCTCAGTTTTGGCACAAAACATGCGCTTCGTACACAGAATCTCCGCTTCTGCACAGTTTCGGCAAAAAACCTGCGTTTCGTGCTCAGAATCGTCGCTTTTGCTTAGTTTTGGCACAAAACGTGCGTTTCACGCACCGAATTGCTCCTTTTGGCACAAAACGGGCGTTTGGTGCACAGAATCGCCGCTTTTGCTCAGTTTTTGCACTAAACGTGCGGTTCGTGCACAGAATCGCCGCATTTGCTCAGTTTTGGCACAAAACCTGCGTTACACGCATCGAATTGCTCCTTTTGGCGCAAAACGTGCGTTTCGTGCTCAGAATCGCCGCTTTTGCTTAGTTTTGGCACAAAACGTGCGTTTCGCGCACCGAATTGCTCAACTTCGCACAAAACGGGCGTTTCGTGCACAGAATCGCCGCCTTTGCTCAGTTTTGGCACAAAACGTACGTTTCGTGCACAGAATCGCCGCTTTTTCTCAGTTTTGGCACAGAACGTGCGTTTCGTGCACAGAATCGCCGGGTTTGCTCAGGTTTGTCACAAAACGAGCGTTTCACGCACCAAATTGCTCCTTTTGGCACAAAACGGTCGTTTCGTGCACAGAATAGCTGCTTTTGCACAGTTTTAGCACAAAACGCGCGTTTCGTGAACAGAATCGCCGCTTTTGCTTAGTTTCGGCGCAAAACGTGCGTTTCGTGCACAGAATCGCCGCTTTTGCTCAGTTTTGGCACAAAACATGCGCTTCGTACTCAGAATCTCCGCTTTTGCACAGTTTCGGCAAAAAACCTGCGTTTCGTGCTCAGAATCGCCGCTTTTGCTTAGTTTTGGCACAAAACGTGCGTTTCACGAACCGAATTGATCCTTTTGCGCAAAACGGGCGTTTGGTGCACAGAATCGCCGCTTTTGCTCAGTTTTGGCTGAAAACGTGCGCTTCGTGCACAGAATCGCCGCTTTTGCTCAGTTTTGGTACAACACGTGCGTTTCACGAACCAAATTCCTACTTTTTGCACAAAGCGTGCGTTTCGAGTTTAGAATCGCCGCTTTTGCACAGTTTTGGCACAAAACATGCGTTTCGTGCACAGAATCGCCGCTTTAGATAAGTTTTGGCACAAAACCTGCGTTTCGTGCTCAGAATCGCCGCTTTTGCTCGTTATTGGCACAAAACATGCGTTTCGTGCACAGAATCTCCGCTTTTGCACAGTTTCGGCACAAAACTGCGTTTCGTGCTCAGAATCGCCGCTTTTGCTTAGTTTTGGCACAAAACGTGCGTTTCGTGCACAGAATCGCCGGTTTTGCTCAGTTTTGTCACAAAACGTGCGTTTGACGCACCGAATTGCTCCTTTTGGCACAAAAACGGGCATTTGGTGCACAGAATCGCTGCTTTTGCTCAGTTTTGGCACAAAACGTGCGCTTCGTGCACAGAATCGCCGCTTTTGCTCAGTTTTTGCACAAAACGTGCGTTTCACGAACCGAATTGGTCCTTTTGGCGCAAAACGGGCGTTTGGTGCACAGAATCGCCGCTTTTGCTCAGTTTTGGCTGAAAACGTGCGTTTCGTGCACAGAATCGCCGCTTTTGCTCAGTTTTGGCACAAAACAAGCGTTTCGTGCACAGAATCGCCGCTTTTGCTCAGTTTTGGAACAAAACGTGCGTTTCGTGCTCAGAATCGCCGCTTTTGCTCGTTATTGGCACAAAACACGCGTTTCGTGCACAGAATCGCCGCTTTTGCTCAGTTTTGGAGCAAAACGTGCGTTTCGTGGCCAGAATCGCCGCTTTTGCTCGTTATTGGCACAAAACATGCGTTTCGTGCACAGAATCGCCGCTTTTGCTCAGTTTTGGCTGAAAACGTGCGTTTCGTGCACAGAATCGCCGCTTTTGCTCGTTATTGGCACAAAACATGCGTTCGTGCACAGAATCGCCGCTTTTGCTCAGTTTTGGCACAAAACATGCGCTTCGTATACAGAATCTCCGCTTTTGCACAGTTTCGGCAAAAAAAACCTGTGTTTCGTGCTCAGAATCGCCGCTTTTGCTTAGTTTTGGCACAAAACGTGCGTTTCACGCACCGAATTGCTCCTTTTGGCACAAAACGGCGTTTGGTGCACAGAATCGCCGCTTTTGCTTAGTTTTGGCAGAAAACGTGCGTTTCACGCGCCGATTTGCTCATTTTGGCACAAAACGTGCGCTTCGTGCACAGAATCGCGGCTTTTGCTCAGTTCTGGCACAGAACATGCGCTTCGTACACAGAATAGAGGCTTTTGCTCAGTTTTGGCACAAAAACGTGCGTTCCGTGCACAGAATCGCCGGTTATGCTCAGTTTTGTCACAAAACGTGCGTTTGACGCACCGAATTGCTCCTC